>OZ020232.1:832394-1432394 GCA_963971235.1 Cryptus armator | reverse complement strand
ACTTTCACCAGTGAAACATCACTGGACGCATGCATTTTTGAAAGGCTCAAGTTATCTGGAGGGATCGTACTCTTCAAAAAGTTTATCAGGTGTTTATCGTAAAAGAAAAAAAAAGAGAGAAAAGAGAAAAAACAAGAGGGGGGGGGGTCGAACATCATAAATAACTAGTAAGTAATTTATTTATGATTTTCATTCATAATATCGTCAACTACGAAAATGTCGACATAACCTCACATTCGATTAGTTGGCTAAATATTCGCCAACTATTCGACGTCTCCGCGTCATAATAATAGTTATAAACGAATTAAAGCTGCAATATATGTACTTACAGATCGCGTTGAAGGATATTCTTTGCACTCAATAGTTTTATTATAGAGACTCACCGAACACAAACTACCCAGACAATCTATCCGCATTTCCGGATGATTGTCGATGTCGTTTCCGTGTCCCGATATTGGGTCTCAACGACTCTGGCCCGGTCTCTGGACACCGTGTTGGACGCTGGTACAAGCGTGTATTTGGTCGACCCAATAACGGGACACGAAAATTAAACATTTTAATAAATTGTGGCTTTAATTTTCAAGGGTTTTATTTAAACTTAACGATTTTCTGAACAAGAAAATTACTGTATAGTACGGGAAAATGTCAAAATGACACCTGTATATTAGTAATGAAAATCGGCCGCTTCTTAGCTCATCGGCTTAGAGATGTGCTTCAACGACTCATGGGCCACGACCTGTCCAATATATCGTTGATTTAAACGTATAATTTTATAATTAACATATATTAAATTGCTTCCCGTGTATTAATGACATCCCAACGAACTCATTGCAAGGATTGCATTTCATTTTTTATTCATTATTTTCTGCTAAAATTCAAATATTTGCCGAAGTGTCCGGTCAATGGGACCTGTCCCGTCATTGGTATGTTTACCTTAAGTCCCCGGATGTTAATGCGAGTAAACTCAAGCACAAACACCAGGGGTGCCTACGGAGGCACCTACTCACAGTGATCCGATGCGCCAGCCAGTGCACGGGTTCGTGGTACACCATCCAAGCGATGAGAACCGCTTGGGCGCCACCAAAGCGGCACACTGACCCGCGCATAGAATACTGTGAGATCGTAGGTCGTAGTTTTTAAGGTGGTATCCGACCCACCAGGTTCGCAGAAAAAACATATCGAATAAAAAATTCCATTGGTGTTCTGGCCGGGAATCGAACCCGGGTCCGCTGCGTGTGAACCCGAGTCTCATCCACTGCGCCACTGCTCCCCTTCCATAAAGAATATGTTATCACCAAAATTATTCACAATATCTGACGATATATTATTCATATTTGTAAATAAAATTTAAATTCCACATTTGCACTTAAAAACTTGCTTATCATTTCACAACAAAAATTGATTCAATGTCCCCTTTTATTATAATTTATCGAATAACATTGAAAGAAAAAAACTCGCGACTGTATATTTTTTTACGATTTTATTCTATTTGTTAAACGTTGGAAATCGACGACAATTTCAGAGCAGGCGACATACAGATACGCACGCCACGACGCTGGTACTTTGTGGCGGGATATTTTTTTGAATTTAAAAAAAAAAATTCAAATCTTTTTCCAAATTTTGTTCGCGTTTTACCTGCAGTAAAAAAACTCGCAACTATATTTTCTTTCAATTTTACTGTGTTACGTCCCGGAGCGGTCTCGGGAGTCAAGTTAAACCTTCTCGCGTGAGGCGCGAGAAGTTTATATTTATTTTTTTTTATGGCGATCGGGCTGATTCGCCTTGTACAGGACGTTCTTGAAGTTGGTTGTGTGATTCAATTAAAATGCCGAAAGTTCAGGGGAACTCTTTAGTTTATTTAAGATAAGAACAATTAAATTAAAAGTGGTATAAAAGAAAAATAGAATTTTTAGAGTAACAGAAACATACTCTCCACTCACACACGCATACCGACTAACTCTACTTACGATTATTAGTTTTGATTTAGTAAAACTACACGACAGTTTCGATTGTTCGTGGCGTAACGTAGTAACACTATACTAACACTATCACGAGCAGACTGACCACTGCGACGCAAAACACTAACTTGGCTCCCTTCGGCCTTATCGACTCGCGAACGATTTCTCTAGAACGCGGATTTCCAAGATAGATTTTAAGGATGCTATGCAGGAGTTACTTGAGGAGCTTCTCCGAGACTAGCTTTTCGCTTTCGTTGTCTAAACGGGACTGCTTCTCCGGCGTGCACATCCGCCGATCTCGCGATCGGCGGGTGGCAAGCCGGGGAGGATTCTTGCTGCCTTTGCGTTTTTGGTGGTCAGCGGAAACGGTAACGAAGACGCCCTCGCGGTATTCGTTACTATTCGCGAAACGTGCGCAGTGGTCAGCTCGTCTCTCGTTACTTATTAATCTAACATATCAGCTAAACTTATTCTATTACATATCCTCGTGCGATCGCGGCTGCGGCGGCGAAATTCGTCACCGCATCCACGGTCGACACGAGAGTATCCTAATCGGCGCGATGAGGGGTTCTCGTATTGCGCCGGGGAATTTTCCGTTAAGAACGGATCCTTTCCCGGCGCGATCGTAACATCCCTCCCCCCTTAGGAGTCGACGCCCTCGTCGACTCGACCATCGCGACGATCGGATGGACGAGCGCGCGAACTCCGCCGGTTCGCCGCGGGGACCATGGCGTGGTAATTTTTAGCGTAATGCTAACTAAAGTAATAGCGGAAATAAGCAATAAGGAAAAGCAAATAAGAAGAAAAACTAAATGAAATGAAGTACAAGGAAAAAGGTAAGAATTGAAAATATGAAAAACGTGAAAATTTAAAACATATGAAAATATGAAATAACAATACACGATGGCGTTGGTGTCTGGTGAGGTGGATCGACGGCCGTGTCTCCCTCGCTGTCTACTCGTTTGGGCGGTCCTCGTCGTCTTCGATGTTCGCGAAGAACTCGGCCGAAGTTCGTACGAATACCTGTGGCTGCAGGTGTAGTTGCAGCCACAGTAGTCGGTCGAGTTCCTCTCCATTGCCGGCGTCTTCGGTTGCGGTCTCGATCTCGGCTGCACCGCCCGTAACACCGGTTGACCCAGCCGAATCGTTACCGTTTCCAGCCGGTTCGGCGACGTCCTCATCCGCGGTTGTCGTTGGTGTTGTCTCGGTCTCGATTCCGGCTGCACCTTCCGTAGCGGCAGTTGGCGCGGCCGGATCGTTGCTGGTGGAGTATGTTGGCGTCGTTGCTGGTGTGGAGGCGGCTGTCACGATCATCTCGTGATCACCTTCCCCCCGACTCACGGCTCCGTTGGCGCCTTCATAGGACAATTGCTCCTGTTCGAGCCATTGTCGGAGACGTTCTCTCACCACGGTTGGCGATGGCGGAGAAGGAGGAGCCGCGGTCTTCGGGCCCGTGTCGACTCCGGCTGTCGGAGTTGTTGGACGCTCGGGCTCGGCCTCCTTCGTCCTCGTCCCGAGCGGTGCTTCCGTTTCCTCGCGGGCGATTTGCCTCCGGTGCTCCGCTCGGCCTTCCGCGTCCATGTATTCGACGGCCTTTTCCTCGAACAGGGCCCCTGCCTCCCGCCAAAAGTCGACCCGATCTTTGTTCCGCGGTCCATAGATCCTGGAGGTTGTCGGCGCCTCATCTGGTTCCTCGGGGCCTGTGCCGTCTTCGGACATCGATGATGCCGGCTCGAAATGCGGGGGAGAGGGTGCGGCTGGTGATTTCGTGATATCGGCCGACACCCCTTCTCCTGGATCTTCTCCATCGTCCTCTGGTGGTTGATCGGGTGGTAATGGGCCGGCCGCTTCTTCCGACTCGGCGGGAGGTGCTGTTGGCTTGGCCGCCATCGTGTCGGCCTCATCCGCCCCGTCGATGAGGGAGTAAATTTCTTCACATAGAGAGGTGAAAGCCCGCTCCAGGCGCCGCTTATCGGCGGGGTAGAGCGGACGTCCGCGACGTATAGGCCCGACCCACTGTATGTAGGGATAGCATTCGCCGGGCTCCAGGTGCAGGGGTACTGTTTGTACTCCCTTGTCCTTGACGGCTACCTCCGTTTGTAATCCTTTGTCCTTTACAGTTATTGTGGCCGGCCGCCTGACCGGGGCGCCCGGTCTCGCGGTCGGCCAAATCGTTCTCGACGGCCGTTGTCCCGTGCTGGTGGCTGGCTGGCGGGGACCGGCGGCGAGGCTCGTTGTCACGATCTTTGCCTCGTTGGCGGAAGTGCTGGCTCCGCCGGCCTGCAGTTCCCGGAGGCATCGGGCGTATTGTGCGACACATACGCTGGCGTGACGTGCCATGTCCTTGTGGGCCAGGATTGAGCAGCAAAGGGCGCAGGTGCGTCCTTCGCCGCCTCTTCCCGGCCGCATGGCGACTCGCTCATAGCAATTTGTCCAGCTCGGGCATTGCGTGATCGATTTCCCGCAGCACGCACAGAGTCCCTTCAGGGTCGTGTTGATCGCGCGTTGCTCCATCGTTCACCCCTGAATTTAAAATTTCGTCGCGCACTCGGTTTGGTTTTCCACGAACTCTAGTCTTTCGCGGAAGTCTCGATCGACACGAACCGCACTCGCGAAAATCCCGGTCACGCGGACTGCACTTGCGAAAGTCTATTGACGCGAAGGTCACGATTGACACGAACTTCACTCAATCGTGATGGTCGCCGGGTTTGCCACTGCCGGCTCTACCGCTTCTCGAGCGGCACGTCGTCTCGACGATAGCGGGCCCGGTCGATGTCTTCTGGGTCGTTCGTCGGCCGGCTCCGCTGGTGCGTCGACCGTTGGTTCGCGACTGACGGCTCGTCGTCTCCTCGGCGGTTCGTCGGCCGTCGGTTCACGTGCGACGGCTCGTCGTCTCCTCGGCGGTTCGTCGGCCGTCGGTTCACGTGCGACGGCTCGTCGTCTCCTCGGCGGTTCGTCGGCCGTCGGTTCACGTGCGACGGCTCGTCGTCTCCTCGGCGGTTCGTCGGCCGTCGGTTCACGTGCGACGGCTCGTCGTCTCCTCGGCGGTTCGTCGGCCGTCGGTTCACGTGCGACGGCTCGTCGTCTCCTCGATGGTCCGGCGATCGGTTCCTCTGCCGCATTAGCTGCTACTCCCTCGTTTGCTGTCGGTGGCCGCGCGACGGGTGCTCTGCGGGGTGGCCGATCCGGTGTGATATATGGAAAGGGCACTCTCCAGGGCAGTATCGTTGCCACCGGTTTCTCGCTGCTCGCGGTTGTCGATGGTTCGGTTGATGTGGAGGGTGGAGCTGGTTGTGCTGCTCCGCCGGACGGCTGCAGGGGTGCAGCCGAACCCGTAGGCGCAACGCCTACGCGGTCTCGCTCGCCTTCGTTCCTCGCGGTCGCCGCCGCGATCGCCTTCTCGCGTAGTTGACGGTGCTTCGCTCCGGCTCGCCGACCCATGCAGGCGCCGCAAACTATCCCGGTCACCCTCCTCGCAGGAAATAAGGTTCGGGGTGTTCGTGCGGATGTACGCTCAGAGAAACTCCGGCAGACGGTGCTAAGCGGTATTATCGCTCAGTAGAGTCCGCCAGGAAAATCTCGAGCGGATTTCGCACAGAACAAGGAAATTGAGCGGAGGATCGCTCAAGGAGAGGAAGAACAGAGCTCAATCTCGCACTCAGGGGGAGTCAGCGGTTACGCTAAATCAGCGGATTTCGCTAAATTGTCACGAGGTGACCTCCACAGTAGGTGCGGTTTGATTGAGCACTGCCAGAATAGACAGGTACTCGGAGGGTGAGCCGAATTTAGTCACGGGGTAACCTGAACAGGTCAACGCGGCGAAACTCGGCTCCGACAATTGACACGATCTTCACTAAGTGCGCGTTTCACACGTTCACGCGTAATGTCTGTCCACTGTTAATGTTATTGACCACTTAGTCGAGCACTTATGCACAGAGTTCACTCGCCACGACTTAACACTTTGTTCGCGGCGGTATTCCTCGGTATAACGTTGAAGGTATATGTCGCTCGGGTGACGGCAGTTTAATAAGTGACGATGAGGCGTCCAGCGGTCGTCGAGCGTTCCTCCGGCGTCTTGCTGCCCCGTCCCTTACTGGGTCCGACGTCTTGGTGGGGGGCACAAAGGTTTGTGTCGACTATGCAGTTCTAATCTACCTCGGCGTCTTGCCTGGGCAGAGAGCATGGCGGTGTTTGGTTACGGCGCTCGACTCCACTTGAGATTACGACGTTCTCGTTCTCGACGTCGAATGTTGCCGATGCCGTAGCCTCCCGTGTGGTACTCGGAAAGCGATAGCCCTTCTTTGAACGAAGTTTTGTTCGTGAAATTCGTTTCTCAAAATCGCCCCCTCGCCCTGCCTCGAGCCCACTGATCCGACGACGTCTTGATTGGCATAGGCACGATAATGTGCTCAGTATTTTTGAACGGCAAAACCAAAACATCAACGCCGTAATTAATAGCCCTTGGCACGAAAATCCGGCGAGGAATAAATATTGCCGCCGTTGCTTTTCGCATCGATGGGTTCCTATTTCAATGATTCGTTGTTCTAACTCGAACAACGACTCGCCGTCCTCCTGCAGCTTCCATGATTCTGAGATTTTTCCCGGTATTATTTCGTCAGGTAATTCGGTGGCCAGTGCGAAACTCGCGGCATTCGGGAGCTCGAGGAGTCCTGGTACCACGATAGTCACATTTAAAGATACATCCGGCGCGTAAAAATATTGCTCTCGGCTGTCGTAAGTACGGATGCCGGTGAGGGCCGTTGTTCGTGTCCGTCCGACGCAATTGGGGCTAAGATGGAACACTCCGGCCCCCTGCAGCGTTGTCGTTATTTCCCCGAGTCCGGCGCAGAGAATATGTATTTTCTCTCGCTCGTTGAGAGAAAACAACCACCCTCCTTGTGATGGCAAATGTATCCATGAGGCCCCGTGTTGAGTCCGGACTCTCACGTTACAGCTGCGGTAGGCTTCTACCGACGGTCTCGTGAGCATCGTAATTTCGCATTGTTCCGATGTCGATACCTCGTGCAAAGGCATTTCCATCGTGCAAATGTATTTTTGCTCGAGTCGACTACATCCGGCGATGTAGATATCGTCGGCTAGAAAATAGTTCCGCCGATCGTTGGATACTGCGATATACGTGGTAGCCGGCGTGATATGGGCCGATCCGGTTGCGTTAATCGTCGTTTGCGGTACCGGCCATGGATGCATTCGATATAAGTTGTAACTCATTCGGTCCAGCAGCGGGATATGTGCGATAATCAGTAGCCTTCCCGAATGATACATCAAATCGGCGCGCGCTACTCGTGCCAATAACTCCCCTCGCAGGTATTCGCCGACAAGCGGGAATTCGAACTCGGGCGCGCGCTCTCTTATTTCGCGTGAGATGGCCGACAGCTGTCCCGTAGTAAGAACCGCCGGATGGTAACGTCCGTCACGCGCCGCTGTGATGACTTGGAGGTACCGCTCGCACGCGTCGATATAGCGATCGATTTTTATCTCAACGCGCCGTGCGTAATTCACGAGCTCGACCCGAAAAATCATTTCAGCGGTATCCTTCGTGATTCCTCCTATTGTTTTCCATAATTCTTTTATCCGTTGATCCAAGTCGTTCACTCGCTTGGTTTCTGCGAGATGTTCCTCGTGCAATTCTTGGAGGATGGAACGAGTGAGATGCATTTGTTTTCCAATAAGCTGCGTGATATTAGCCTGATCGGAAAACAATCTATCGATTTGACCGTTTATATATTCCGCGTCTTCTTCGTTCATCGTCCCGAAGAGCGATTTGCTCAACGACCCGATGAATCCTAGAGGCACGGATCGTTTTTTCATCGTGCGCAGATGCAGGTCACTGGGAGGTCTAATAGGGGTCGAGTCTTGAGCTATTCTGGTCAGCTCATTCGCTAATGCTCTAGCGTGCGCGACGCGGCTGATCAGGTGATTTGAATTTAGTAATTCGCTGCATTTACCTCGTGGGAAGTTGGTGCCGTGGAATCGCGTGAATGTTACTTCGCGGCACTTTTCTAACACTTCTGACAATCGCGATTGCTCCTCCGGAAAACTTGATATAAATTTTTGTAAGTCGATAAAAACAGCCACCCTCCAATCGACATGTTGTAATCGAAGGGCCACCACTCGCTCGTAGTACAGTCCTGGGCGATCCGCCACGGGGGTTACGTGATATATGTCGCGCTGATTCAACTCGCCGAGGACGTGCCTCAGGCACATGCATAACATCAACAGCTTCATCTTCCCGGTAGATTTTGTTGCCCGGAAGAATTTGGCGGAGATTATCGCGCACTGGCAGCTACGTCTGCAAAACACAACACATGACTAATCTCGTCTCACTCACACCTCGTTACACTCGTTCTCTTTCATACGGCATTCGATTACATTGCTTTGTTGTCTGGGAGGGCTCGACCGCACGTGGCATAGGCAGAAAGACAGAGACGACGCGCGTTCAGAAGGAGCGCGCACTATGTTCCGTCTTCCCACTCGCCCGGTTTTACTCCATGCGGCATACGTATCTCGTTTGCCGTGTGTCGCTCGAGGCCTCTCGGCTTACACAGGGTAGTTAGACTATTTATTCGTACGCCAACTTGACTTTGTCAACGTGTTTACGAATTCTTTGACCATTTACAGTTTCCAAGATTACATTACTTCGATCAGAAATTTCTACGATTTTATACGGCCCGTGATATTGACAATCAAACTTCCCTTTCTTTGGTTCTTTGAGGACGTAGACATTATCGCCTATCTTCCCTTCGAAAGGGCGGACCTTCCGATCATAATAACTTTTGGACTTTTCTTTCGCTGCATTGAGATTATCTCCCGCCATCGCTCTAATTTCCGATAATCGTTTGATTAATTCGATGGTGTAAGAATTATACGTTTCTAATTTATTGTCGACGGGTAACTCGCTCGGCAGCCGAGCCAGTTTCCCGTAAACAATTTCATAGGGAGTGAAATTTGTTGCCTCATGAACGCACGTGTTATACGAGAGTTCGGCATATGGTAATAACCTATCCCAATCGTCGTACTGAGTGGCGTACTGTTTTATATATTCCACCAGTACTATATGGCTCCTCTCGAGTGCCCCGTTAGTTTGCGGTCGGTACCCGGAGGTCGTTAATTGTTTTATTTGAAATATTACGGATATTTCTTGTAGCAAACTACTGGTGAAAGCAGCCCCTCGATCGGTCAGAATAGCCCGGGGGGCGCCGAACTGTGTAAACAATCGGCGCGCTATGGCTTCGCCGATAGTGGTGACCTTTAAATCCGGAATAGGCTCTACCAGACAATACTTCGACAAATGATCCTGCATGGTAAGTATGTGTTTATTGCCATGAGGCGTCGTGGGTAAAGGGCCCACGGTGTCGAGTGAAACTTTGTCGAACGTATCGGCGGGGGTATCCGTCAACAGCATTGGCTCACGGGTCTTAGCCCGTACGAGCTTTCGCTCCTGGCAGCCTTTACAGCGCCTAATAAAATTCTGGACGTCGTTGCGAAGCGAGGGCCAATAAAAACGTTCTCGGATTTTCCGATAGGTTTTCGTTATCCCTTTGTGTCCTCCAAAGAGGCTACAATGAAATTCATTTATTATCTTAGCTTTCGACTCTGCTGGCGGCAATAACAGTTTGCCGTAGCAGACCGTCACCGCTACGCCAGACTTATCGAAGAGCTCGTGTAGTTTTTCAACGAGTCGTCCACTCGACAGGGTGTCAGAGTAATCCCCTGCACGTGAAATTCGAAATGACTCGCGAAATGACTCGACGTCCGAATTTATGAGAATTTTTTTTAAATTTTCTAAACCCTGCAGTGCGTTATTGTCTAGCGTTTCGTCAAAGTAACGGTTCTTTACGACCACGCTGTAGACATTCCGCTCACCGTGCGGCGTTATAGCTATTTGGCCGACACGTAACCCTTGTTTTTTTATTGCTTGTGCGTTGATTTTTCCCAGGTCGGCTAACAATCGCCCGATAGGGGTGGATAATTCGCCGTCCGCCGAAATAAAGTGCACATAATTGTCTATGCGGTAAGTCAGGCACTCGCGAGTTCCGACTACCGGCTTATCGTGCCTTTCCGCGACTTTATCGCTCAAGGACTTCGATTCGCGCCCAGCGTTGACGAACTCGCTATCCGATGGCTCTACCTCGAACGAGACATTAGGGCAATTAATTTCGATTTTTGGTGTTTCTTCCGCATGGATGATCGTATTATCAATCGTTCCATCCCCGGGGATCGAGTCACTGTTTGATTCGTCCTCGGGAATTGGATTGGCAATAGTACCATCCTCAGGCACCGCGCGCACCGCTCGCTTCGGGTGCGGTGTGCAACGCGCCATGGGATCATGGCCCGCGGGAGGCAGTGACCATCTCACCGATCGTCGCGGGCCCTCCTATGCGGCGGATTCTAGTTCGGTTGCCTCGTGTACCATGACCTCCGACGGCGTTGGGTCAGCTTCTTTCGACTCCTCGCTCTCGTCATCGGCATCGGTGTCATCTTCCTTACCTGGCAGCGTGACTCCCTTGAGGCTTACGCGCCGAAGTAATTCGGCTTCGCTTACCCCTCTCTCTCGCTCCGCGATTTTCTCTAGCCGTCGCGATAGCTCGAGATCGAGTCCGGCTTCGTCAATCGGATCGAGAGCGTTGAGAATTTCCTGTGTCTCTGGTGGGACCTCATTTCCCTCGGAAAGGAAATCCGGCCAGTCGAAATTTTCCTCGCTATAGGAGTCCTGCTTGGGATTCTGTGCGCTGGTTTTGTTTTCAAACCGTTCCTCCAACAGTCGTAGCGATTCATCGAACCATTGTAGGGAATCTTGCATCGTTTTCGATGCGCGGTCTCCTCCGGCTTCCTCACGTGATTGTATCTCATCAGCCTGGAATACATCGTCATCGTCGGATTCATCCATTGGTGGCCTAATGATCACGGCAATACCGGGAGGATTCATCGGCGGTTCCTCCGCTGCCGCCGTATCCGAATCAGTTTTCGCTTCCTCCGGGACAGGCGCGACAAGCGGAGCGCTTATCGGCCGTTTCGGGGGAAGCAGCACTGCGGGCAGCATGCTTCGATGCAACCGTTGTATCGGCGGATCGGATGCCTCCGAGCTCGTGCTGACCTCCTTGTAAACCGGTGCGGCACCCGGCGTCGTGCGTAACCTCGCACGTGTCCGTCCGGCCACCGCCTCTGTACTCGGCGGTAAAACCGCCCGCGGAGGGTTTTTCTTCCGTGCCCCCGACGGAGCTTTCAGAATCGGTTTGGGCCTCGGTACGTTCCCCTTATCAGTGGAAGCTGCGCCAGATGAAATTGGCAATACCTGTATACCCTTTTCCTTTGTCTCTTCAGGTGCTTCTACCTCCGTATCGCTTGAACTCGATAGCTCTCGCGCGACCGGATTGCGCGAAAGAGCATCAGCATACCCGGCTTGTACACGAAGTCAAAGTCATACTTTCGCAGGCGCATTTTCCACCGGTTGAGCCTTTTTCCTGGATCCAGAGTAGTTTGCATCCATTTCAACGGCTCGTGATCGCTCACGAGCGTGAATTTCTTCCCGTAAAGGTATGTCGAGAAATGTTCAATCGATTCGATTATCGCAAGACATTCCTTTTCGGTAGTTGAGTAGTTGACTTGAGGGGGCGACAAGACGCGCGAAAAATACGCGACCGGCAAGTCACATCCCTCGTGATTTTGTGACAATACTGCACCGAGAGCTATATCTGACGCGTCCGTCGTCAAGGTAAACGGTTTCGCGAGGTCGGGATATCGAAATCGGCAAAATCGGTTCGCTGCAAAGTGCTTTTCGTAGCTTGCGAAAACTCTTTTTCTGTGTAGGTCCCCAGACGAAGGGTTGCCCCTTTTTTAAGAGATCCGACAACGGTTTGGAGATCTCCGCGAAATCGAGAATGAAACGACGGTAATAACCGCAAAGGCCGAGAAATTGCCGTACATTTTTCTGTGTCTTTGGTACCGGAAAATATCGGACGGACTCGAGCTTCTTCGGATCCATGCGGACTCCGTCGCAGCTGACGATATGTCCGAGGTACGCAACCTCCCTTCGCAGGAAGGAGCACTTATCAGGCTCCAGGCTCAAATTCGCATCCTCTAGACGCATCATGAGCCTGCGAACCTTCTTCTCGTGTTCTTCGAGGGATGCGGCGAACACCACTATGTCGTCCAGATAGACGAACATTTCGGTTCCCTGCAATCCTAATAACACGCGGTCCATGAGACGCTGGAATGTTGCGGGCGCGTTTTTCAGCCCTTCCGGCATTCTGGCATACTCGTAATGACCGTTCAGCGTAGAAAACGCGGTCTTCGGGCCATCCCTCGGATCCATGGGTATTTGCTGGAATCCGCTCGCCAGATCGAACGTCGAAAAGTATCTGGCTTCGCCGAGTTGCTCTAAGATTTCGATCATATTTGGCAATGGATATCCGTCGGAGATAGTTTTCTCATTGAGTTTGCGGAAGTCTATAACCATTCGCATGCGAGGACGTCCCTGTGAATCGGCCTTTTTTGGCACAATCCACACAGGAGAATTATACGGAGAACAGGAATGAATTATGACTCCGTTGTCGAGTTTCTTTAATACCTGGCGGTCCGTCTCCTCCTTATAGACCACGGGGAAACGATACTGCTTTGTATTTACGGGTAAATCGTCAATCGTCGGGATCCGATGGTGGACCAGATCCGTCCGTTGCAGTTTATCCCCTGGCAATTTATAACGATAAGGAAACTCCTCTACGAGTCGCCGGACGTGTCGACGCTCTTCATCGTTGAGGTCGTTTAATCGCAACGCGTCCATTATTGCCGATATTCGATCAGCTGGCGGAGATGCCTCTTCGTCCGTGGTACTATCATCCTCAAACCCTGAGTCTAAGTCGCCCGGGTTTTTTATTTCAAAGGACTCAATTTCCTGCGGACCTAGTTCTATCTCCACGTCTTCGAAACGCGTATTAATCGCCAATACTTGACAGTCTCCTGCGTTTCGCGTTACGATTGCGTTCCCGACGTACACGCCCTTTAGAGTTTCAACTCGCGGCAAATACCCCTCGTTCAAGCCCGTTTCCGCGATTGGTAACGCAATTTGCTCGCGCATCCGCGCGCGTAACCTGTACTTTCTGTTCGCGGATTTCGTTTTCGTGAATAGTACTTCCGCGGTCGGTTCGGGTTTCGTGGGAGGACTCTCGACAAACGGTTTCGGGCGAATCGGGTCGCTCCGCGTTACTAGAGCCTTATGGTGGAAGGAGATTTCAGCTCCTTCGTCGTAAAAGACCGGTCTTCCGATTAACGCATCACTGGATAATGGCAATTGGCGAACTACGTAAAATTTACTCGGTTTTCGTTAAAATGAAGATTAACGGAACCTAGCGTAGGAATTTTCGTTTCCTCCAGGCCCGTTATCCAAATAATATCGTGTGTGTCTACGCGCAGGTCTTCATCTAGCGCATCTAATTTGATTAAGCTGGCCGCGGAGCCTGTGTCAAGAAAGAACCGTCCCTTCTTACGACGCAGCTCCGGCGCAGTTAATTCGACTACTGGGTCCTCGACGGGGGTGGGGTTCCAGAGGACGAGGCATTGTTTCCCAGGAACCTTACTGACTGTTGCCCGTCGGGCGACCGGCTCGATCGCATCGGAGAATTGGATCGCGTCCGGCTCGCCACCAGTTCCGCGGGACGAGCCGGTTGCGAGTTTAAAGAACCGTCGGCCCGCGACGTCCGAGCCTCTGCCGCGCGTAGCCGATTCCACGGGCAGCAGGGGCAACCTCTGCCTTGAAACCAACAGAACTCGTGCCCGCAGCCCTCTGCATCTGTACGTCTCGCCCCCTCAGGTTGCTGAGGTGCGATACCGCGCCCTTCTCTCGCTTGCCAATTGGGACTCGGCGAGCGATATCCGGGCCGTTGGTTAGGCCAATTTGAACGGGGATTCGGTGATCGACCACGCGTGTCACCGAAGTTCCCGTAGAGTACCTGCGCGATGTTACCGTCGCGGCGTGACCGGCGTTCTTCGTTTTCGATGAACTCCGCCGCGATCTCGAATGCGTCGTCCAATGTCTTTGGCGCTCGAGGCCACACGGCCTGGCCAATATTCGTCGGCAAACCATCCATGAATGCCGCAAGCGCGAGATCGTAAATAGGATCCGCATCCCTATCTGGGGGTTCTCTGCCGTGTTGCGACCGGTACGCAGTGCGGCTGCCACTAACCAGAATACGGATCCGGACGGTACGGATCCGGTACGGATACGGATCGGTACGGTTTACGGACGGTAAAAATCGTCTACGCTTTCGTCCTTTTTCATCCTAATGGACGACAATTGTTGGTTATAATATGTGTAGGTTTTTCCCCTCGCGAGACGTTTTTTTAATAACTTAGTCAACTGTTCGACGGTGCTGACCGTTTCCCCATATACGCAATTGCGGACGCTACCGCGCAATTTGGATATTACTGCCGCGACGAATTCGGATTCGTTTTCCGCCGGCACGAATGTTTTTATGTTTTGAATGTCCTGAAGGAAGTCCCTCAGAGACATATTCTTCCCATCAAAGGTCGGCAAGTTCGCGTATCGATTATAAAGGGTCATGTTTTGCATCGCGGTGCTTACGTCTTGCAACGCCCGCGTCGAGACGTCGAGCGCCGGCAATTGGTTGCCCCCGCCCGTCGCCATTGTTATTTATTACTTTCTTCGGGACGTGCGAATAATGAGGAATTAGAGGATAACTAGAGAGTATCGTTAATTTCACTTTTGGATTATTCGCCCGGCGCGATTAAAATCGGTTGATATTGATAAGTCGACGGGTCCCAAGCGGCCAACGAGCCAATCACTCCCGCGTAAGGACCGGGAAAATTCTCCGCGATGTAGAAAAGATGGGTGGAGTTCACAATACCCCCTGGTCCCTCTGTCGTAGTGATAAGGATCGTTCCGAGGAACTCGAATATTTCGTCGCCCTTTATGAGCAGAGCGGGGTTAGCGGAGTGAATTTCGGCACCTATTTCTAGCTCGCTAAGGCGGACTATATTTACGCCGTAATTGAAGTTGGGTTCGAAGATTGCCGAACCTTCCGCCAATTGTTCGGAAAATATCTCGTGCTCGGGATAACCCGGAACTACGGGTGCATACTCTTGCTGCACCATTAGGGTAACACGTAAGAGTTTGCTTGATTGTCAATATTCCGGTTTATAAAAAAGGCTTGAGATAAAGCCTTTGACGAAATTGAGAATTAAAGTTTTTTTTTTTTTTATGGGGATCGGGCTGATTCGCCCTGTACAGGACGTTCATGAAGTTGGTTGTGTGATTCAATTAAAATGCCGAAAGTTCAGGGGAACTCTTTAGTTTATTTAAGATAAGAACAATTGAATTAAAAGTGGTGTAAAAGAAAAATAGAATTTTTAGAGTAACAGAAACATACTCTCCACTCACACACGCATACCGACTAACTCTACTTACGATTATTAGTTTTGATTTAGTAAAACTACACGACAGTTTCGATTGTTCGTGGCGTAACGTAGTAACACTATACTAACACTATCACGAGCAGACTGACCACTGCGACGCAAAACACTAACTTGGCTCCCTTCGGCCTTATCGACTCGCGAACGATTTCTCTAGACCGCGGATTTCCAAGATAGATTTTAAGGATGCTATGCAGGAGCTACTTGAGGAGCTTCTCCGAGACTAGCTTTTCGCTTTTGTTGTCTAAACGGGACTGCTTCTCCGGCGTGCACATCCGCCGATCTCGCGATCGGCGGGTGGCAAGCCGGGGAGGATTCTTGCTGCCTTTGCGTTTTTGGTGGTCAGCGGAAACGGTAACGAAGACGCCCTCGCGGTATTCGTTACTATTCGCGAAACGTGCGCAGTGGTCAGCTCGTCTCTCGTTACTTATTAATCTAACTTATCAGCTAAACTTATTCTATTACATATCCTCGTGCGATCGCGGCTGCGGCGGCGAAATTCGTCACCGCATCCACGGTCGACACGAGAGTATCCTAATCGGCGCGATGAGGGGTTCTCGTATTGCGCCGGGGAATTTTCCGTTAAGAACGGATCCTTTCCCGGCGCGATCGTAACAACTGAATGTATCGAACTTTACAAGCCGTCGAAAATTTCATAGCAGACGTCGTCCTGTGCGCACTCGCCTCGACGCCGGTACTCTGCGGCGGGATTGTTTGAATAAAAAAAAAATCTCATGTTTTTTTTTCTCTTTTGCAATGCAAATTCCCTTGAATAATAGAAATCTGCGATCTTTTTTTATCGTGTCCTAATTTTATTTCATTTTTTTTTTTTTTTTTTTTTCATTTTATTTTGAATTTTTTCAAACACCCGCCTATTATATTTTTCTGTTTGCATATAAATATTTAGAAAGAAAAAAATCAATGAATATCAAAAAAAATCCAAATGACTTGCAATTTGCCAATTAAAATTACAAACAATCGCAACGATATATTTGTCATCTATTTCATCCCATTTATCAAACTTTCAAAGCCGACAAAAATTTCATAGCAGACTTCGTCCTGTGCGCACCTACCTCGACGCTGTTTCTCTATGACGGGTTTCTTTGGAATTTTGAAAAAAAATCTCATGTTTTTTCTATTTTTCAATGCAAATTCTCTTGAGTAGTAGAAATCTGCAACATCTCTTTTTTACCGTTTTCAAATTTCTTTTAAATATATATATTGTAACGGGACAGAACCCTACCCTATCGGCAGCTGCCGAAAGGTAAGCGACACGAGCGCGTGCCGATCAATGGATATCGACCCGCGATCACCGCAATCGACATAACGCGAGATACGGTAATCGGCGAGAAGGCAAGGCCCGCCCATTTACCGCACAGTGAGCACTCACTGGATGGCATAAGGGCAAAAGCACGTTGCGGCGGAATTCAAATTTGAAATTTAGAGTAATTAGCCGTTGCAACGCGCACGGCAGTTCAAAGATAGGAAAAATTATCCGTTGCACTAACGTCACCACTCGCACGATCCGTGACGTGGATAACGAGACTCCGCGAGGATATAAAAGCGCGTGGAGCTCGTAAATCCTTTCAGTCTTACATTATCCGAAAACCCACCTGCACTCCTTGTGCGAAGCGAACCCCAGTCTCAGCTCTGGCATTCGTGGACACTCCTTGAGAAAGAGGCCTTTCTCCCTGTAAATTAATTTCGAGACTCTACAAATCGTGTAGATAGCTCAACTCGCGATTTCTAACTCGAAACAGATTTCTTGTATCTTGAGATAGGCAAACTCCGTGAGTTAGTCTTTTGCTTTGAAATTCTATCTCTCGTACTTGAGACAGCTCCGTTGGTAGACTACGCCCAGTAAGTTGAACGCGTTACTCAGAAATAGTTTACGAAGGTTTAGGTTAACATACAAGGTTCGTAGGAACGGTAACGAAATTGTTGAACGACTTTGAATAGCGATGCTATAGCGCGGATCACTCTATTCACCGATAATTCCATCCGGCATAAAGAGCAAGCAGAATAAAGCGCGAAACTTCGATATCAGCTCGTTGCTGCTCGAGTATTGCCACCGCTGAGCAACGAAGCTTTTCTTTTCTTTACCGCAAATCTTTACCGCAAAGAGCCAGGAACAGCTCCAACCGTGCCAGCACCTTGCTGGTCGATTGAATATTTCTAGAATCACGTAAAATCGTCCAAAATTATATTCCGTTTGGTCTCGGTGGATAGGCGATAAATCTGCGGATTCGGGTTAACCGAATCCTTAGATAATCGCGCGTTCGAAAGGACAGCCCCCTACGAATGGCGATAGATAAGACCCCTTCGCAAGAAAACCATAGCACAACTTTTGAATAGAAGACAATAGAACCGGCATAACCAGAAACATTCACGCAAACTCCAGAATTCCTACTCCCCTCAAGGCCGATGATGAGACAAGTCTCCGTCCTCGGACAATGTTGGTGAGCAAAGTCTGAAGCCATTTCTAAAACAAAACTCATAAATGCCGTCGCCAACGAACTCCCTGACGGCCAGAGCACGAATGAAGGATCGTCCGAGCAGAGAAATATAAAATAAAATTACAATATATTTTTTCATTTTATCTCGAATTTTTTCAAACACCCGCCTATGATATTTTTGTTGTATCTGTTTGCATCATCATCATCATCATGATGCTCGATTTAAACGCGTATTGCGATATGAGTATAAATATATAATGAATCACGTACGACATGCCTACAAGTACGAATCGGAGCGCGTAGCGCGACGTGTACCCATGTGAGTGCCTTAAAAAATGTCCCGGCGGGATATTTTTTGGGGGGTTTGGGGGCCGGAGCCCACCAACAAGAGCCTCCGCGCCCGCAGGGCGCTGAGGCGCTTGTTATTTATGGGAGCAAACTTAATGGTAGAAGAAGCCAAAAGTTAAAAATATATTGTACAATGAACTGAGTAATAGATTGATTTCGAAAATTAAATTACTCCAATTTTTTAGTTTATATCAGGCCGATGTGACAATGCATCAAAATGTGCTGTCTCACCCTATTTCAATTGATGTAGTTTTTAAACTATTTGACGTCCTTGAACAAGAGTACGAAAAAACGAGCAATCTTTTTGTAATGGTTTGAATAATGTGTATTATTAATCAAACCATTAATTGGTGTATACTATTACAGATGAGAGGATTTCGCCTAATCGCGATCATGGCAACGTTCTGGATCGTAAATTTCAACATCTACAAGAATCATTTGTGGCTGCGGACGTGTTAGAAGCAGAAACGGCCACGAATAACCGATGGAAAGAGGTTATCGCTACAAGTCTCTAAGAAAATATAGAGCCTCTTCACTCTCCAAGTGTGCCAGAGTCGATTTCGGAAATAAAGGAACGACGTCGATGGACGATCGAAAATAATATTAATCACGCTAGTTTGGATCGTCTATTAAGCATTCTGCGCAAACAACTGCTTCCTCATTTGCCAAAGAGTTCTCCAACCTTTCTACAAACACGGAACATTGTGTATAGTATAATCTCCCAAAACTACTTTTTTTTCAAAAAAGTAAAAAACGTACGCCAAGTACATAAAAAATTGTTATAAAATACAACGCACAACGCACAACGCACAACGCACAACGCACAACGCACAACGCACAACGCACAACGCACAACGCACAACGCACAACGCACAACGCACAACGCACAACGCACAACGCACAACGCACAACGCACAACGCACAACGCACAACGCACAACGCACAACGCACAACGCACAACGCACAACGCACAACGCACAACGCACAACGCACAACGCACAACGCACAACGCACAACGCACAACGCACAACGCACAACGCACAACGCACAACGCACAACGCACAACGCACAACGCACAACGCACAACGCACAACGCACAACGCACAACGCACAACGCACAACGCACAACGCACAACGCACAACGCACAACGCACAACGCACAACGCACAACGCACAACGCACAACGCACAACGCACAACGCACAACGCACAACGCACAACGCACAACGCACAACGCACAACGCACAACGCACAACGCACAACGCACAACGCACAACGCACAACGCACAACGCACAACGCACAACGCACAACGCACAACGCACAACGCACAACGCACAACGCACAACGCACAACGCACAACGCACAACGCACAACGCACAACGCACAACGCACAACGCACAACGCACAACGCACAACGCACAACGCACAACGCACAACGCACAACGCACAACGCACAACGCACAACGCACAACGCACAACGCACAACGCACAACGCACAACGCACAACGCACAACGCACAACGCACAACGCACAACGCACAACGCACAACGCACAACGCACAACGCACAACGCACAACGCACAACGCACAACGCACAACGCACAACGCACAACGCACAACGCACAACGCACAACGCACAACGCACAACGCACAACGCACAACGCACAACGCACAACGCACAACGCACAACGCACAACGCACAACGCACAACGCACAACGCACAACGCACAACGCACAACGCACAACGCACAACGCACAACGCACAACGCACAACGCACAACGCACAACGCACAACGCACAACGCACAACGCACAACGCACAACGCACAACGCACAACGCACAACGCACAACGCACAACGCACAACGCACAACGCACAACGCACAACGCACAACGCACAACGCACAACGCACAACGCACAACGCACAACGCACAACGCACAACGCACAACGCACAACGCACAACGCACAACGCACAACGCACAACGCACAACGCACAACGCACAACGCACAACGCACAACGCACAACGCACAACGCACAACGCACAACGCACAACGCACAACGCACAACGCACAACGCACAACGCACAACGCACAACGCACAACGCACAACGCACAACGCACAACGCACAACGCACAACGCACAACGCACAACGCACAACGCTGTTGTTGCTTTGTTGTTGTTGCTGTCGCTGTCGCTGTCGCTGTCGCTGTCGCTGTCGCTGTCGCTGTCGCTGTCGCTGTCGCTGTCGCTGTCGCTGTCGCTGTCGCTGTCGCTGTCGCTGTCGCTGTCGCTGTCGCTGTCGCTGTCGCTGTCGCTGTCGCTGTCGCTGTCGCTGTCGCTGTCGCTGTCGCTGTCGCTGTCGCTGTCGCTGTCGCTGTCGCTGTCGCTGTCGCTGTCGCTGTCGCTGTCGCTGTCGCTGTCGCTGTCGCTGTCGCTGTCGCTGTCGCTGTCGCTGTCGCTGTCGCTGTCGCTGTCGCTGTCGCTGTCGCTGTCGCTGTCGCTGTCGCTGTCGCTGTCGCTGTCGCTGTCGCTGTCGCTGTCGCTGTCGCTGTCGCTGTCGCTGTCGCTGTCGCTGTCGCTGTCGCTGTCGCTGTCGCTGTCGCTGTCGCTGTCGCTGTCGCTGTCGCTGTCGCTGTCGCTGCCGCTGCGGCTGTCGCTGCCGCTGTCGCTGTCGCTGTTGTTGTTGGAATTCAAATAAATTTAGTTAATGGCTTTAAACAACAGAATGTGCCAAGTTTTTAAAAAAATTTATTTACAATATCTATTACCTTGGCTCATATGATTTCACTCTTTTTTTAAGAAAATTTTTGGAAACAACAATTTTTTATGTACTTGGCGTACGTTTTTTACTTTTTTGAAAACAAAGTAGTTTTGGGAGATTTCTCTTATTTTTGAAAGTTGATAAATAATTGCGTTCAATTCGCAGCGACGAGATCGCTTTGTTGATTTCTCAGCAATGGAGTCCCTGCGTTAAATCTGCATCGATGAAGTCGCTGCGTCTAATTTTCAGAAATGAAGTCGCTGCGACAAATTTGCAGTGATGAAGATGCTGCGTCAAATTTGCAGTGATGAAGACGCTGTGTCAATTTTGTTGTGATGAAGTCGCTGCGTAAAATTTGCACCGATGCATTTGTTACGATCGCGCGGGGAAAGGATCCGTTCTTAACGGAAAATTCCCCGGCGCAATACGAGAACCCCTCATCGCGCCGACTAGGATACTCTCGTGTCGACCGTGGATGCGGTGACGAATTTCGCCGCCGCAGCCGCGATCGCACGAGGGTATGAAATAGAATAAGTTTAACTGATAAGTTAGATTAATAAGTAACGAGCGACGAGCTGACCGCTGCGCATGTTTCGCGAATGGTAACGACTACAGCGAGGGCGTCTTCATTACCGTTTCCGCTGACCACAAAATGCGAAGGCAGCAAGAATCCTCCCCGGCCTGCCACCGGCCGGTCGCGAGATCGGCGAATGTGCACGCCGGAGAGAACAGTCCCGTTTAGACAACGAGAGCGAAAAGCTAGTCGCGGTAAAACACCTCAAGTAGCTCCTGCATAGCGAACTTAAAATCTTCCTTTGGAAATCCGCGGTCTATCGATATCATTCGAGAGTCGATAAGGCCGAAGGGAGCCAAGTTAGTGTTTCGCGTCGCAGCGGTCAGCCTGCTCGTGTTAATATAGTGTTTCGACTTACGCCACGAACAATAAAACTGTCGTGTAGTTTTAATAAATCAAAACTAATAATCGTAAGTAGAGTTAGTCGGTATGCGTGTGTGAGTGGAGAGTGTGATTCTGTTACTTTAATAATTCTATTTTCTTTTAAATCATCATGAAACAATTTCTTTTTTTTGTATCAATAAATCAAAGAGTTCTCTTGTACTTCAAACTATCTTTCGAATCACCTAACCAACCTCAAGAACGTCCTGTACAGGGCGAATCAGTCCGATCCCCATACAAATAAATATAAACTCTTCGCGCTTCACGCAAGGAGGTTTAACTTGACTCCCAAGACCGCTCCGGGACGTAATACATTCGCTGCGACAAATTTGCAGCGATGAAGACGCTGCGTCAAATTAGCAGCGATGAAGACGTTGCGTCTATTTTGTTGCGATGAAGTCACTGCGTCAAATTTGCTGCGATGAATTTGCTGAGTCAAATTTACAGCGATGAAGATAACCACTGAAATATTGCCCGGAACACATTTTAATAAATCAATATAGTAATCAATAAATGACTCACTCTCAAATAGATAAATTCGAAATTCACCCGTGAATAATATCCAAAGAAAAAAATTACTTTCGAAATAAAAGTTCGGTTATGTTCAAACAATTACTAACAAAATTAGAACCAAAAAAATTAGTAGTCGGCCTCGATCTCGAAACATTACTGCGTCTTTCGATGAACTTCACGGAATATCCACAGATGTTTTGTCGTGCACAGAAAACAGAAAAAAATTAATATTGAGAAATTCGCGACGGCACTCCCGCGAAAACTTTTGAACCAGACCGAGCATTGCAAACAAACGGTGTAATCGTGGTCGAAAACTTGACGTGTAGTCTGCTGACACACGGACAAGTCGCTCGGGGTTTACTACCACATATGCGTCAGCCAACCGCTGTCAAGAATTTTGCTCGCTGTGTGAACAGCTAGCGTAACCCATGTGCGAATAACTTCACAGAGGTTACAAGGAGCAACTTTACGGCGGTAACACATAACATAACACGGAAACTCTACGAAAAATCTTGAGAAACGAAAAAACGCTTATTATAATATCTTAACATTGACTGAACGGATTAAATCGCGGTTGAGCTCGTTTGAAAGCTAATATCGGAAATATATGATAGAAGTCTTGTTAAAACTTCGATCCGACGCTTAGTTTTTAAGAACCATTAAAAATAAGGCCCACTTCCGGCATTTTGGCGTAGACTTACACGGTAGCGTCTCGACTCCGAAATTGTTTTTTTTTAAGTACTTGACGTCGAGACACTGCCACGTCTCTTGATAAAAATAGAAGATTATTCGGCTACCTCGGATTCTGGGCAATTCGTATACTTTGACATCGGTAAAGGCCTCGAGATGTGTGTTCGCGCCACTCACGAAGGAGATATTTTATTAATCGTGACCGTAGATGGCTTACCTCTATCGAAATCGGGTAAAAAAACGTTCTGGCAGATATTATGTCGCGTTTACTATGAACCGGATCTGTACAAGCCATTTGTGGTCGCCATTTATTGTGGAACTAGTGAACCGAAAAGCGTTGACGAGTATTTCGATCAATTCATGCAAGAACTCAATCATTTTTATGAAGTAGAAATTGTATTGCATGGTACAAAATTCAATGTACTTTTGAAGTGCACTGCTCTGGACACCCCTGCGCAATTATACTGCAAAGGCACGAAGGGCTACGGCGGTTATACTGCCTGTGAGAGATGCGTTGTGTACGGACAGCGAGTAGTAGTAGGGAAAGGCGCGCGAGTTGTGTATCCGGGAAAACATTACGAGAGTAGAACTGACGTAATTTTTCGCAACAAATCTGATCCGGAACACCATACAAGCAATTCGCCTTTGGAAACCGTTGTCCCTCCAGTAGACATGACAACTATATTTTCGTTGGACTTTATGCAATCGGGTTGTGTTGTTGTAACGAAAAAATTGCTAGAAATGTTAATGTTCGCACCGTTGAAAGTTCGATTAAGTTCGGGAAAAAGGACTGAGCTCTCGCGTCGAATGCTTTCTTTCAAAACCTTCGTCCCTGCCGAATTTCAACGGAAGCCGACATCAGTAGACTGAATTTACAAATGGAAAGCTACGGAGTTCAGATTTTTCCTCTTATACTGTGGCCCGATAGTTTTGAGGAATGTACTGTCTCGAAATCTGTACCGTCGCTTTCTCTTGCTCCATGCAGCTTTTCGAATTCTCTGCATTGAAAATCTAGTTCTACGGTATAATGTGTGACCGAAATTTCGTCGAAGTGTCACCCTCTCACTCCGAAAATAAATTATCAAACAAAATTAAATAAACAAATTACCGGTACCCCGTTGGCCACAAAATCATCGCGATCGCTCTTTTATTTTTATGGACGCCAGCCGAGCACCGCGCTCGACGCGATCGGATTTTTCACAGTTTATTAAATTACGAGATTGACGACAGCCGACCAGCAGCAGCACACAAGGGTAGAGGGGAGGTCCGAATTTTCTTGGCGATAAATAAATTGCGAGGTACACTTTTAATTTAAATTACAAGAAAATAAAATTATTTATTCGTCGTAGCAACAATGATTCTTTCTTTTCACACTTTAATATTTCAGCGGGGAGTCGGTACCCCTTGACTCGACACAAAAAAACACAGTCCCTTCTAAAATACTCTCCGGCTACTCAGTTCACCGGTTCGAATTTCTATTAAAAAAATATTACTCTACATTCGACCTGAGAATTCAATCGTTAAAACACAGAGACTTAATATGAAAATTTCCCTACTAATATTCGTCGTCCGCAGTACAGTTCGCGCGCAACGGTACCGATTATCGTGCCGAAAAACAAAGCTAATTAATTCTATGCCGCGTGATTACTCGGCGCGAAGCGGGCACTTGATTCGTTTAATTTTCAGAGTTCGCGATACGAATGCGAACAGCCAAAGCCATCGCGCACGTCTACGATTTCTCACACACGTCCGAATCTGTAAACCGCTCGCCACACTTATTTGTAGTGGATCTCTCGAATTTTCAATTTTATTAGACAATTTAAATTTAACAGGCAATCGCGAGATAACGAAATCTTGAAAGAATCGGAAACTACTGAATTTACGATCGCGAGGCCGTCCAACTATCACAGGCCAACTTCCCCCTTGACGAAACAAAAAAAAGAAACTTCACAAAAATTAATACGCGCACCAGGGAGAAGTTTTTCCGGTTTGCCTGGGACGGTACCCGCCGATCTTCCGAGCCGCGTGTAGCTCGGCAATAATTACGAAAATTGATATCGCACGCGTCCGGGCGTAAAAGGAGAAAGCCTTACCGTTTACAAGATGTTTATAATCCTCGGAAAAATAATCTTGTTTCCCTTCCTTCCTTCCTTCCTTGAAAAATCGAGATATTCCCCTCGGAAACGGTACCGCGAATAATCCTTCCTCGGGAATACACGAGAGAGAGCGGAGCACACGTGCTTTCGGCATCACAATTATTTCGAGAGTCCCCGAGAAATTTTCGTTACTCGGGCGCAAGGCTTCTCTCTCTCTCCCCACCCCTTACAATTTAGTCTAAGGTGTCCGGTACCTGGCGCCTCGTTATCTCTCGCTACGCTACACACAACTATTCGCGAGCGCGAGGATTCGAATAAAGATGACCACCAATTCGTTGCGCGCTCGCACACCGTCGAGTTGTCGTGAAGAGGCCCATGGATACTGGTACCGGATGATGCAATTGTCCAGCTGCGACTTACTATCCTGCGTCCAGAACAATGCCGAAGGAGAAATTCGGTACAACCCGCCAAGCTGCGACTTACTATCCTGCGGCCAGGGCGGTCGGTACCGTTAACGTTCGTCGAATGACTATCCTCTCGCATTCGGCTCAGCTTTCTCCGTTTCTCGCGACCAAAAAAAAAATAAAGAAAAATCCTAGAAATTAATAATAATTCGTTTCGCTCAAAATTCTCCTCGAAATTGCCTGGGACTCCCGAATCGGCGAAGCACGTCGCTCCGACAACCCTCTCGTGCACTCCTTTTGTGACGCCAAAAAAAAAAACGCGTCACAAATGATAATCCGAAGGCATACTTAGAAATGTTCGTTCGAGCTCTCCCGATATTACACGGCACGCAGGCACAGGTCTTCATATGCACAATCTTCTGCACGTAGCTGACGATCCAAAGATTTTTGGATGTAGTTTGAATCACATCAACTGCTTCCCTTTCGAAAATTAGCTTGAATCAATCAAACGTGTTCTTAGAACGCCTAACAAGCCGTTAGAACAATTCTGTAGCCGAAAAGCCGAAAGTGACATGCTTTCACGCGCACCATTCGAATTCCCGAAACAATTCAGAATCGATAAAAGTGTTATCAAAGAGGGGCAAATATATGTTTCGCTATTAACACTAAACTTCAGCACAATAATCACTGCGAGAACTCCAAATAATGTTGTTCTATTAGACGATGAATTTGTAATGGACATTAGCGAGATCTATGGCGCAGATGCGTTGCTATCATCTCTCAAAATCTTAGGGAAAGTATGGAAGACTAAAATGAGCATTTATCAATACCCCGTAAAATCTTCATTTTCTCAAATGTAGAAGCTCCCACATAATGCTTCCCCAGTCATCGCTGTTTATCCTCTATCGCGTATCGTGAAAAAAGTCGTTAAGATAAATTTATCATATGAATCATCTGAACGTACTAACGTATTCTTTGTATCCATGCTACATGAATAATAAAGACGAATTCAGAGTGTCAAACACGTTTTTATAATATTTTAAACATCTAGAATAATTTCCACGAGAGAGCCCATACAGGGCCCTTCTTCTTTTCCTGCCTGTTTTAACTGTGGCTTCCTCAACTATGCCAATGGCGTTAATGCAATTTTTTTGTGGACGCCTATAGTGGCCCTAGTAAGGTCCTAGAAGGGATTCCCAACTGTGGCTTCCACGACTTTGCCCGAATGATTTAGTTGTCGGTGCCTATACTGGCCCTAATAGGGTCCCAGTTTGGATTCCCTAGACTGGATTCCTCGAATATACTGTGACGTGGTATTTTTGCACGTCTCAAAAATATTTGAAATCTCGGTTTTTCGGACCGGCACGGGGCGTTTAGCAGCGTTCTGGTTCCCGGACGAATCCCCTCTGCAATCCAACTGAACAAGCGATAGTACTAGCGAGCAATTTTTATTAATTTATTTTGGATTTATTTTATTTTCGGAGCGAACGGCGTCCTTTTAAACCGCCGTCGAGAGCAGCTACTGAGGAAAACAAGAAAAAGAAGCATCCGTCAGCGCGTCGGTACGGTAGTTCGTCACTACGACTCATCGTTCCTTCGCTCGACTCGCTCTCGTCGTTACGCGAGGTAACGTGACGTCACCCGCTCGAGGCGCGACTCGAAATTCAACAGCTTCGGAGAGACCACGCTCTCGAATCGACGTACAAACGGCCGATTCTAAGCCGCACCCCTCGCTGTATCTCACCAGCCGGAGCTTCTAAGCCTCTTCTGGACCTCAGCCGCTATAATACCGCTCTCGTCGATCGTTCGTCAGCCAGCGAATGGGGCAAGGAATATCGCTCTCGCCGAGAGCGATTATTTAGAAAATTTGGCTAGGGGGCCACATATTAGAGTAGGCAGAGGTGGGGATCGGTATCCGTCTTCGGAGAAGCCGCGAGTCGCCTCGAGGATTCACGCGTTGTCCACCGACGAACCAGGATGTTGCTACCGTGCCGGACCGTACTTTCCAATGAGAACGGACCCCTACCAACCGCGATTTCGGGGTCCCAGCGAGGAATTTCCCGGGGGTCTTCGATCACTGCAAAATTACCCGGTAAGGTCGTCGTTCGTCTCCGATAATTATCGCGTTTTTAGTTTCGTTACCATCTTAGTCTACGTCATGCATTGTCCGAGCGATATTGTCTGGACGGTGCGCTCCCGCGCACGGTTGGTTAACTCTGGTAAATTCACGCGGTCGAACAGCTACCGCCGGTGCTATCGCGAGCTTGTTGTTTTTCTTGATGAGTAAAAGAGTCACCGAAAGGGGTTCACGTAGAGTAATTTTTATTATGTTTTACTTGCAAGCGAGACGCGCGTGATCCACTAGGTTAATTAGAATAGTTCCGTTCAGAAAAATACGTTGTCGCTCTCAAGAGCTTTTGTGAATTCGTGACCGTCCATCTTGTCTCGCGTCAAAAACCGTTAGAGCACGCGCCGTTAACTAAATTATTGTAATTCAGACTTTTATTAATCCCCCGTTATTGTTGACTTGTGTAATGAATTATTTCGACTTTTTGACCAATTTTATGACTTTATTTTCCGACGAATTTTTATGATTGATTTTTGTCGATTTATAATTTAACGGAGGCGCGCGGCTCTCGTGTTCCTCGCGCTCTAAACCAACACCTGTTATTTTGCTCTCGAGATCACTTAAGGTCGGAAAGAATATTCGAAATCGATTATTTTGTCATTTTATTGTTTATTAATGAGATTTATTGTTTATTTATGAGAATTATTAAAGGAACTTTTTTATTTTGCTACCGATGTCGACAACTTTAATAAAATAATAACTTTTGTTCGTTCCCGAAAGCACGAGTATTGGTAATTCTTTTGTCGCCTTTCGGTGAACCACCCCCTCTACCATTTCCCATGGCTGCTTCCTAGCCGGGCATACTTCGACATTTTTGGCTTCCACGAAATAAATTTGTCGCGAGAGCTCTAGCTCTCGCGGCTGGCGCCCAGTGGAGGGCAAAAATCGAATATTTTGTGACACCCGAAGAGGTACCAAGAAAAGTCGTCACATAAAGGCCCTTTATTTTATTGCGGCTGCCCGACTTAATTTCTATACGGGTTGTCAGTCATTTGACCGTTCGGAAAAATCACTGTCATTTCGCATCACTAATCGGGTTTGAACGTGCAGTTTCCCCATGATGCTACGGATGGCGATGAAGCGGTTTGTTTTCGCGCTGTTTCTTTCCCACCGTCTCGCTATACTGCTCGTCCGCGCTCAAGCTAACTCGACTTTGGTTACCGGTAGTAACGACGTTTTTCTTGTTCACTCCCGAATCAACTGACAAGAAGAGGTACAGAATATATTCTTATAAATTTACGAAGACATGTACCGTCGCAATTTTGATAATTTTTTCGCTATTCGTCTGCTTTTCTCGCTCCCGTTGTAACGATTGATCTCCGCGTGGTTGTAAAGGTGTGTGGACTCACACAATCGATTATAGTAGTAGCTTAACGCGTGTAGTAATTTTTTTAGCTTGTGCGTATATAAAATGTATCACTCATGCCACACTGGCATTGTCGTGATTTTGGACATAGTGTATAAAAGTTAAAAAGAAGAATTTGTCGATAATTCGTTATTTTATTCCCATATACTTAGGCATTCGTTCATTTTTTTACGGACGACATCGGTACGCACGCTCTATGATCTTCTCGCTACTTGTTTTCTACTGCTATCGTTTCGTGTTTGTCGAAACGCACGATGCCGTTCGCTCAAAAAGATGAAGAGACGTAGCATGAGTAAGTATCACTCACAATTATTTTTCAAATAATCGAAAATTGATGTAACACATATAGACAGATTTCTGAGTATAGGACAGTGTAAAAAAAAAGAAGAATAAGCTGGAAAATTAATCGATAAATAATTAACTGATTAATTATAAACCGTAATAAACGTATGTCGTCTTTTTTTCAATTACAGTTCTTTCGATACTTCTAATTACTTATTACATGCATGAAATTTAATAGTTGAAATAAAGGTTGTACCGAGCAGGTACAGGTAGGTTGATAATTTGGGTAACATATAGGTTTCCGAAAACAAAATGTGTCTTGCGATCAACTGAACCCAACAACACAAAATCCCTAGCACTCGAAATCTCCCTCATTAACGAAGACTGTTTAGTTTGCTACTAAACTTCTTTGTACCAAAGAGATGAAATGTCGGATCCGAAACGCACTTTGCATATAAAATACTCCGAGATGAATGCCTATTCAATAAACGCATACCAATTCAAGCGAACGGTTCTAACAATATTAATATCTCATCACTCAACTCTTGATACTCACTTGACAGTAGCCCGTCCAAGTTGAGTGCTATACGCTACCGTTGAACATTAGCGTTAAATAGTCCATTATCGAAAAGACTTTCAGCATTTACGACACCGATGAATGCGACAAACGCCAACGCTCGAAAAATCAACAGTTATTGGCAATGCACGTATCGTTGGCAATGGATTAGTCACGATATTCGCCGAGGGATGGCGCTAAGCGTAAACGCCTTCAACACAAATTCACGTAAAATCGAACGTCAAAACAAAATTTCGTTCGCTGATAGTGGAGAGAATGGAGGATTTAAGTCCTTGAAGAATCCCCTCAATGGTAAAATATTGCGGGAGATATATTTTCATCGAGATTTCATCGATGGAAAAATTATTTTTCTAATAATAATTTGTTTTCCGCGTCCATGACATGGGTATCGTCGACGTAGCTTTGGTGAATGACATGGGCGAGTCTAGCGCTATAATATTTTGGGATCCTGCGTTGATCAGTAAACTGTCGACGTGTGCTTCCGCGATTATAGGTTCGACAACTTGTGTATTGCTGACAGATTTCCACAATACCCGAGAATTGTACGTCGTCGTCGCAATTTATCACGAATATGTAAGTAGCTTTTGGTCGGTCATCGTTTGGTCACATGTAAACAAATGATTTTTTATTTATTTTTTTCTATAGGCTATTCCGTGCGCGTGGGGATTGTTTTGGCTCTGATATAATTCGACGTATGAAGCACCATTACGCCTGCTTGCGGATGTGCGCTGCAGGAAATATACGCCGATCATGACGCGAGGTTGCACCGAGAGTTGCGTGACCGTTTTCCAGCGGCACTGATCATCGGACATTTCAGCAGTTATTGCACAGTAAGTACGGGTAATCCCACAAAATCTATATAGTGCAAACGAATAGAAATAAGAATTGAAATATATATTTGAATTTTCTCGTTTCAGGCTGTTCTCGATGCCAGCATTTCCCTAGACATAGAAGACGCCGCGATTCGACTCGTCGTAAAAAAAATCATCGCGCTCGCTCTTTCGCCGGCTCAACTGATCGTCGAAGTATTCCAGACTGTGAAGATGTCGACAAATGGGATCGGTGAAGGAATTTTCACCGATTTTTTTACAACGATCCAAGACACGTGGATGGTTGGCATTACTCCGGAACGATTTAGTGTCTTTGAGCCATTGACGCTTTGCATGATAGGATCTCGGGGACTGTCCAACGATTCGAAAACCGTCTTGGAGGATGCAACGCATCGACTAATTTTACTCGTAAGTATCTACGGAACTATTTCATAGGGTTGACTTATATATTGTTTGAACCACCATTTTGTTTTTGTTTCAGGTAATATCATACGCCCAGTAAGTTGAACGCGTTACTCAGAAATAGTTTACGAAGGTTCAGGTTAACATACAAGGTTCGTAGGAACGGTAACGAAATTGTCGAACGACTTTAGATAGCGATGCTATAGCGCGGATCACTCTATTCACCGATAATTCCATCCGGCATAAATAGCAAGCAGAATAAAGCGCGAAACTTCGATATCAGCTCGTTGCTGCTCGAGTATTGCCACCGCTGAGCAACGAAGCTTTTCTTTTCTTTACCGCAAATTACAAATAGTCAGTAGCATCCTTGAGCCAGGAACAGCTCCAACCGTGCCAGCACCTTGCTGGTCGATTGAATGTTTCTAGAATCACGTAAAATCGTCCAGAATTATATTCTGTTTGGTCTCGGCGGATAGGCGATAAATCCGCGGATTCGGGTTAACCGAATCCTTAGATAATCGCGCGTTCGAAAGGACAGACCCCTACGAACGGCGATTGATAAGACCCCTTCGCAAGAAAACTATAGCACAACTTATCAATAGAAGACAATAGAACCGGCATAACCAGAAACATTCACGCAAACTACAGAATTCCTACTCCCCTCAAGGCCGATGATGAGACAACTCTCCGTTCTCGGACAATGTTGGTGAGCAAAGTCTGAAGCCATTTCTAAAACAAAACTCCTAAATCCCGTCGCCAACGAACTCCCTGACTGCCAGAGCACGAACGAACGATCGTCCGAGCCGAGAAATATAAAATAAAATTACTATATATATTGTATATATTATATATATTCCTACATATCTATATTTTAATTGTCTTTCAAAAAAACCTTAAACATTGTTTATAATATGTATATTATTTTTCTTTTCTTCAAAGAGTAAAAGTTTGATGTTGTCTTGTTTTCAACATAGTAGATATTCGTTCATATATAATATACGTATAACTTTTGTCCCATTTTTCTTTCGTTAATTAACAATATTCTTCACGCCGGTATAAATAATTAATAACTTACACAGTGTGGAGTTTTTCTTTCTTTTTATTTATTTTATTATTTTTTTATTCGTAAGAGATATAGTTACGGGACGAGATTACGGCCCTTGCGTTCCTCCCGATAGAGTTGTGCGGAGTAAACGACGCGAGATTCTGGTTGTAAAAAGAAGAAAAAAAAATCTCGCGCCTTCCTGCCCGAAACTCGTATATCTCCTTGGGTCGGGTTTGTTTGCCGAGATTTTTCCGATCGAACGAGGAGACTTAGCGTAAAAAAAGGACCTGTAAGACTCATTATGTATATCGGCGTATATTGTCCCGCGAATTCCCGCGAACAAACCAATACCCGCAAGACCGTTCGACTTCTCTGGGCGCCAGTTTCGAGAGCTATGCTCTCGATACAAATTTTTATCGAGAGGTCGGGAACAAGGTATTAGCTTGGCTAGCAAGCAGCCATGGGGAAATGGTAGAGGGGGTGGTTCTGGTGCCAAATGCGAAGGAACCAACACTCTAAATTCGGACCCTCGAATTTAACAATTTCTTTATTTTTCAACGCAAATCTCGGTAGCAAAAAGATGGAATACAATAATTCTTCGACGTGTCAAAACTGAATCTTTGTTCTCGGTAGCGGTTTTCGTTTTTTAGAGCGCGTTCGCGCAGCAAATAAGTAGAGGTCGATCCGACCTTTCCAATACGCGAGCTCTCGAGAGCGAAAATATTGAAGACCGTTAAAATCGACGAAAAGACGCGCGCCTCGTGCTCACAGAATTTACACCAGAAAAATGTCATAAAATAAAAATAGTACAAAGTCAAAGGAATAAAATTATACGTCACAAAATTAAAGAAAGTCGGATAAATGAAGTCAAATAAAATCACGAAGAAAAGCTGGAAAGAGTGAAAAGAAAACGATACGAGGCGCGTGTTTCGCGGTCTAACCAAATGGCGGATGAAAATGTTTATCGCGGTTCTCGAGAGCGTTGGCGATTTTTCCCGAAATTACTAAACTAACTAAAACTAAGGACTCTCGCGCGTTTCGTAATTTTATAAGAAAACAGAATAAATAAAAGCTAATTGAATCCCTCTCGGCGATTCGTTCGATGCTCAATAAATAAAATAAAATAATATTACGATCAACACCGGCGATAGCTTTTCGGTTCGCGGATTCTCTACAGAACATCAACTGCCATGCACGATAACGCACCGCCCGGCAATATCGCTCGGGATCTTTTTGGCTCAAAACTAAGATTTTACGAAACTGAAACAAAAGCCTGTTCGGAAACGAACGACGGCTTTACCGGTTTATTTATGCCGTACACGAAGCCCCTCGGGAAAATCCTCGTCGAGTCTTCGAGATCGCGGGTGGTAGGCGTCGTTTCTCGCTGGACAGCGCGGTCGGCAACGGGAGCAACGTCCTGCTCCTTCGGTGGTTAACGCTCGAGTCCTCGAGACGATTCGCCATTTCGCGGAAACGGACTACGAACCCCACCCCTGCCTACTCTAACGTCTGGCCCCCTAGCCGAATTTCGGAAGACACTCCGTTAACGCCTCGCACGCGAATTAAATATCGAGAGCGCGCGATATCGATAAATCTGCCGTGATCGTTGGCTGACGATTCACGACGAGAGCGATGCTGTTGCTGCTGGGCTCCAGATGAGGCGGAAAACAATTTCTTCTCCGGAAAAGGATGCTGCAGAGCTATGATTTCTCTCCGGAGGATAACGCTGTTGAAGTACAGCGAGGGGTGAGGCTTCGAGTCGATCCTCCGCCCGCTATCGCGACGTCGATATTCGGAGCGACGATCCTCCGAGTTGCTTTTGGAGCGCGCGGTAGCTCGGCGACGCGCTCTCCGTTGCTGCTGCGAGGCCGTAGCGCTGGTACGGCTCTCGACTCTCTCGCCGTCGACCAATGCTGTCCGCGAGAACGTAGCTGGCGTGGACTCGCCGTTGCCTTGGCCAATGTCGAGGCGGCGATGACGCTCTCGTTCTCGTCGGTAGCGTAGATTCCGGCAATGACGACGTTCTCGATGAATACGCGATAAGGCTATCGCTCGTTTACTGGAAAGAAAAATCAAAATAATCAAAATAAAATTCGAAAAGCTACCTAATGCCCTGTTGAATTGCCGAGAGGGACTCTTCCGAGAGCCAGAACGTTGGCCGTTGTGCCGTGCTGTCTCTTACGCCCTTCTAATTTACGGGCTTTGTGACGGGAGCGAAAAATCCACGTCACAATATATAGGCGTTGTGTATATCAAAATTCGAATTTAGAGAGCCCAAGCGTTAGCGCGATTGATAGTATTTAAGCTTCGCGTGGACAATTCGAAAGTAAAACAAAAAAACGAATGTCGATATTATTAATTATTGATAGAAACCGCGATATGACGTTACGGATGCAAGCACGGATCTCTTCATTCCATATATATAGACTGAAACGAGCTTTTTTAGGTTTCTTTTTTACATTTTTTATTTTAACTCGAAAAAAAACGCAAATTTTTATAAAGACATTTCGTAGATAAAGAATGTAGAACTCCGATCTCGTTTCGAAATCAATCTTCGTAATACGTGTGTTTAATAGATTTTCTTGCTAGTGTTCTTATTATCATTATTAGACTATTAATAATATTGTGTCATAATTATGTCACAGGTTTGTACTCTGCGAGAAGCGCAAGCTGCTGAACTGTACTGAACTATTTCCGGACGTTGCCACGCAGTTCGACGAAAGGAGACTGTAGACCTCGCGCGATTACGCTCTTCTCGTGACTAAGCTAAACTCTGTGGAGCGTCGTGTCCTTCGCGTGCATGACCGCGGCATTGTAAATGTCTCGCTCATCAGAGGGGAAGATGGGCTTTCGGAAGCGATGGTTTTCTCGAACAGAGAGTTGATTCGCAAGCTTTCAGACAGCACATTTTATATCGGTTCGACCACCCGAGTTCTTCCGTGGAATTTCGACGATACGACGGAGCTGTTGTGGCGAGACACGAGAATTATGTAAGTTTGACTGAATATCCCGTCTCAGTGGAGATATTTGCATCTTTTTCTTTTTAATCATTTGCTTAGGCCGTTCCGTGCGTGTGGGCGTGGAGTAATCATCGTAGTGTTACGTCCAGACGAGCTCTTGCGAGTTCGTACAGAACATGTGTAACGTCGGTCTCTCTTTCGAGTCAAGGCGTTAGCCCTTTACTCAGGGACGGAGACCTCGCCTTTGCACTGCCGTAGATAGGAGATACGTTGGAAGGATATTTGAGACTGATAGTCTCGTTGCACAATTGTAGAGGGCACAGGGCCTTTCGTAGATTCGTAGAGTACTTCGTCGGGCAGAGCCTTGCACGCTCAGTGGAGTCTCGTAGATGATGGTCGGATGGTACCTGCAGAACTACTGAGTTGCTACCGAAAATGCTCGCCTTTTTGTACTAGTTTAGCCCTATGTGTCCAATGTTCAAAATTGTAGAGCGGAGGGGTTAAATTAATGAGCGCAGAAAATGTTTGAGATGCACTTTCGCCTAGCGACACTTTCGGTAAAAATTGGTGATCGTAAAGATTTCGGATAGCTTTTACTTAAAAGTCCATAAGAAGATCGCCGCTAAACCCTCTTTCGGAGATGCATAAAGTTAGGTGACACTCCTAGGCTAGAGCGCACTGTTTTGGTAAAAGTTATTAGTCGCGGTTGCATCGGCTTTTGCCTTTGCGGTGCGTGAGTAGACCGTCGTTAGTTCTTATAGAGATATGTAAAGTTTTAGGGTGTCAACCGTAGGCGACAGCGATAATGTAGAGCATCTAACGACTCTTATGGTAAGAAGTGAATAGGCGAGGGAGTAGTGGCAGCGCCTTTGCTTTGCCGTGCGTGCGGGCGTTGCTGCTAGTTTTTACAGAGACGCATAAAGTATGGTGTCATCTCTAGACGAGGGCGATAATGTGTAGAAGAGGCTGAGAGAGCTAGTCGTAGGCGATGCTCTATGACTGCGTGCCGCCGAATGGTTAGGCGCGCGCGTCTAGGCCTACTAAGTTATGGGCACAAAGTGCATGAGAGCACGTGCAGTGCGTGTGAGCAGATGCGTGCGTATGCGTGAGTATGCGAGCCCCAAATTCCGCCATAGATGAAGTAAGTTTTTATGTGTTCGTGGCTTCGCTCACTGCCTTTATACAGTAGGTTACGCGAGACATAACAGTAGCATCAGTATGTACGCAGGCGTGATGCAACCGCCCGTTGGCGTAGGAACGCCCGCACGTATGTGTTACGTCCTGACGTAACCTTCTCTATTTTTTTTTAATTAATTAATAATACTTTTCGCTACTTACATTTCTGCTTATTTTTATACTATTTGAAACCTGATCCCTCAAAATAATTCCTACGCTTCACGAAAACCCAACATAATTCGTTCTCATTAAAACTCATAAGGGGGACGATTTTTCTCACCGGTCGCTGAGCGATATTTCAGGAATGAATCTCCTCTGGAAAATATTTCCAATGAGATTCAAATATTCATTGTGTAAATTAAAATTAAATGGATAAAAGATGGAACATAGAATTATCCACCACGCGAGGTAGATGCGGACAGAGGCTCGATCCCCCTCGACACACGCACTACGCTCGGTGAAACAGCGAACTCCGCTGCCGACGACGATACGGTCGACCACGGCATCGACCCACGGAGTATAGATCCAAGCTTGTACCATGCGGACAGAGGCTTGAATCCCCCTCGACACACGCACTACTCTCGGTGAAACAGCGAACTCCGCTGCCGACGACGATACGGTCGACCATGGCATCGACCCACGGAGTATAGATCCAAGCTTTTACCATGCGGACAGACCATTAGAATTTCTCTAAATATTCTAATGGGCTTCCATCGGAAAAAGGGAACCTACATTACCTTATGTATGGAAATTAACCCTGACCATCGACATAGTTTCGGTATTTTAACACCGTACGACGTCGCAATGTATTTCTGAATATGTCGGTCGCGCGACTGGGAGACAAACGTCCCCTGTATAATTTAACCATCCATCATCATAATGGAATAATTTCTTCACCAACAATTCTTTAACCTTCTTTAAATTCCTTAATTCTAACCTTTAACGATAAATGATAAAGATGATCAATTAAAATCTGTCAGCCATTTAATAAAACATAGTATGAATTGAATCAAAGATAATAAAATTGTCCAGGATGTTAGGGAAATTAATCGACACAATCTGTCGACAAACGCGATAAATAAATATAAATTCGAAACGACAAAGCTTTCAAAATCATAGAAATAAAATTTGGTCTAAATCATTGATGAAAACAGCGAACACCTTGAAACAAATAACCGAATAAAGGGGCCAAACAGTAAAATCACGCAGAGTCACGAGAAACCAACACGAATGAACGCCACTAACCTCATAGGATAAGTTATTGCCATAGTTAAATTTCCATGTTATATTATGCGACGATCGAAGGAAAAGAAAGATGGCCGAAATTCGAGAGATAAAGAACTAGTGAAACAGGAAACCGCATTACCGAAAACTAAACATTCAGGGGGGACAGTCGTAAACCTTTTACGACCCACCCAGCCAAGTGCGATAGTTCGAAGTATGCAACACAAGTATGACTCGACGGTGACTCACGAGTGCGAACGTCTCGGCCACCGAGCGAGAAGATGCAATTACTCAAAATTTACGCACCGTGCGCAAAAGAAATGGCTCCCTATGATCGGGAGAATAAAATAATAACGTTTTAATTACATCAACATGTTAAGGAAGATTTTCGTTATAAGAGATAACTGTTACTTTTCCAATTACGCTTACCGATTAAGCTGGGATTAAGAACAAAGATTTACTTCCGGGATTGCGTTTTCTCGACTTATGGTGGAAAAATTATAAATTAGTAATTATACCAAATTAATCAGAAACATTCCATTATTCTAACAGCATTGTTATTTTTCTGGAATTATTTACTGTTTGCAAGAAATCCATAACATTAGTGGCAACAAAATATTTTTAACAGAAAACGTATGCTGCATGTAAGAAATCAGGCTCCCCTCAATTTATAGTATAAAATATCAAATCGCGGTTTATACCAAAATATTCAGAAACAATCCACCTTCAACATAGAATAGTTACTTTTCCGATATCACCTAACGTAAGATCAGGACACGCCGCGAAAGACAGAAAATGAAGCTAGTGTAGTCAAGCGAAAAGATAAAATGGGGCCCGGGCAAAGACATGAGTTGCGTCAGCCAAGCCGCATAATGCCAAGGTTAGTTCACGGCGATAGGGGAAGATTTAGCAGGTACACCAAAGAGGGGAATTACACAGCTCGCCCGGGCAAACGGAACAGTAGTTCCGGAATGTCCATATAAGGAAGTAAGATGATCGGACGACGCTGTTACCAGGCACATGCAATAACTGCTGCGCACTTCTAAATGGGGCAACGCCCATAGACACTGGCCCAGTAATGCCACAGATACCTCTGAATATCAGGAAAATGTTATTACTCTATAATAAAATGATTTGTACAAGAGCCGAGAAGTATTGTACCCTTCAGGTATATAATATTTTGACATCCTACGCTTGAAAGGTGATAATGTTATTAAAATAATTACTGGAAAAAAATATATGTATTTCTCGACTCTTACCCGGTTTCCGAATACGTACACATATAGGAGAATTTTACGAACAACAACTATTATTTTATTCTGTCTCTTATACGTTAAAAATATCAAATATTAATTATAATAATTAATTAGTTATTAATTACAAACGAATCAGGCAAATAATTAAGTATAGGGAAGGAAATGAAATCCAATGGAAAATGGATAAATCTACCATTAATTAACAATAAGAATGAAAGACAAATCTAAGAATCTCGAACAAGCCGAGAGGAGAATAACGAGGGGCAGAATTACTCATCAGGGGAGTATAAGGCCCGGGCATATTCGAGGGAGGGATTTTCTTCCCCCGCTGGGTCTCATTCTTCTAGTATATAAGAGGCCGCAGAAAAAGGGTTCGAGAGCGAGAGAGTCAGTGACCACCAGCAGAGAGTAGAGACCAGGAACAGCAGAAGAAGTAAGAGAGTAGAGAGAGAGAGAGACGGAGGCGCCTAAGACCGAGCGCGCGATCGGTGCATCCGATCGGTAGTCCGGTGGTCCGGCTAGGCGACGAGAGAGAGATAGAGTCAGAAGCCGCGATCTTTGTCAACCACCATACTAGAGTAGGATCGCGGGTCCGTGGTAACAACGAACGAAATTGAGTAACTCTCTTATTGGAGAATTTTGTTTATAAAAACTTCCATCTCCGAAAACTGTACTCATATTCGACGCAACCAGAGTTCTCTTGGATTAGCGCAGTACACTAAATCGTCATTCTCGATCCGTCCGTTGGAACAAATCCATCATCGTTCAAACTTTCGTAATTTTGTTTTACTTGATTGTTGGAAGAAATTCTTGTACGAACCATTTTTGATTATTCGTTGTATTTGCCGAAGATCGCATTCCTGTACTTTTGAATTTGCCTGAATTATTTAATTTGAATAAATTCTGAATATTACGGCATAATTGGCGTGAAATCCGTGTTTAAACCACCTGTTTCATCGCATCGACCATCATCGAAACTACCATCATCGCAACAGACAACGTAAGTACAATTTAATTCAATTTCCTTTGATATCGTTACAATCAGGAATGTGTGCAATATCCTCTGTTACTCGAACTCCTCAATAATTCGCCTTGCCGTCGCCGGACAACATTTACATCACTCATAGAGACATTATTCAGTATAAAAATCAACAGTATATATATTGCAGTGAAATAATTCCTCATAATTCAAATCATCGACGATTCATCAGTCTAATCACGCAACAGATAAAGAAATTTTATAATACCTCTAAGACAAGTCAACGAATAGCATTCCAAGCCCTATCCTTAGTAATTTTCCTCACGGTTAGACTAAAAAATGGGCAGTTGCGCCGATAATTGATGCCAGGAGTGGTAAAGGAGGGAGAGATCTCTCTTGACCAGCGCGTAGTCAATCGTACTCGATGCAACCTCGCGTTAAAATTCGGGTGAAATAGAAACACCCACATTTTTGACGTGACATATGTATACAAACTTTGACGCAGGACTCAGTAGATAACCCCCCCCCCATGTTGATATGTAGATTCCTATCTTACCTACGGTCAGTAAAAAGGGTTCGAGTCCGGGCTAACAGATTTCTACTTACCGACATTATCGACATCACCGACATTGCCGACTTACCGACTTACCGACAAGAGGAAGAGGGAGAAGGAAAAAGATGTTAGATTTACCGACCAATGACTATTTGACCCTTTTTGCGGAAAATAGCTAATTTTACCGGCCGACCAACGATCGGGATAGCAACGATCGGGATACCAACGATTATTTGACCCTTTTTGCGGAAAATAGCCAATTTTACCGGCCGACTAACGATCGGGATAGCAAAGATCGGGATACCAACGATTGGGATACCAACGATTGGGATACCAACGATCGGGATAGCAACGATCGGGATAGCAACGATCGGGGTAGCAACAATCGGGATACCAACGATCGGGATAGCATCGATCATGATATTTCGACCGCAGCATCCGGTTTGACGCGAAATTTGAATTAAGCTTTCGGATTTACCGACTTATGAAGTTATCATAGCAGGAGATTTGAATTTTTTGGCGGGAAATCAAATTTACCTAACCTTACTTATCGACTTGTGATATTCATACTCAGAGATTAGGATATTGGAACCAATCTACGGGGCTTATTTATTAGAATATATGAACTCTGTTATGTCTGGCGTAACGCTCTATTTTATTCTTTTGTTACTCTCATTTAAAGTTGACCCTCTAAGGAGAAAGGAAAGCGAAAATCGGTTCACCGATAATTTCTTTATCCACAATGAAATCGCCACCGAGTTAACCCCGCCACGACAAGGTCAGATGCCTACCGTAACGAGGTAACGGCAACAGGCCTAGATAAAACAGGCCCAGGGGGCTTCGGGTAGAGGTCGGAAAAGGCGGTCTCTGACCTTTCCTCCGAGCTCTCCCCTGGAGCGCCAAAAAGAAACTAAACGCAGGGACCCACTAGTTGTCAACTCGGAGCTCTACTATTACCTTATATCGACCAAGGCCCCATAGATCCATAGACCGATAAATCTACCTTACCATGGCTAAAGAGCATTTGAAAAGGGAAGGGCTTACGGTCAGTCGATTCAAGTTTCATGCCCTGGGCCACTCACGAACGGTCGACAAATTATCCTCGGCAACGACCACGCTTTTAAACGGTGGAATAGTTGAACCAAAGCCCCACTGATTTAGCAGAAAGGAAAGGGGGTTTCGATCGGTGATCTCGGTGGAAATGGAAAGAATTTCATTTTGAAGGATAAACGAATCCCTCGGGAAATAAATAATTACAGAATAATAATCAGCGTTCGCTCGAATAAAAAGCAAATAACGAAAACAAAGGCACAACGCCGATAATGTACTCGACATACAAGTTAATGAGAAATATTCTTGTGCGAGATTTGTTCTCCTAAGCACCTGTGTTTATCCTTTCATAGAAATAAGGATACATAGGTAATAAGTTTAGAACAGTAAGAAAGGTGAAACAACCATAGATGCAGGAGGAGGGCTCGACTCCCCGGTGACGCAGGGGGGGAAAGCTCACACAGTGGGAGTTCGATTCGAGTTACGCCAGTCCCGTCCTCTTGGAGCGCTGCTTGCCTCGCTCTGTCTCACTTGCGCACTATTACTGTCTCACACTACTCCATCCCCTCTTTTGAAAAGTAAGCGACTGTATACAACTTAAATACGACAAATGTTTCGCGCGGTCATTCATACTTTTAAATGGCGCAGTGGTAAAACACTAGCTTGGTAATATCGAGATCGAGGGTTCGAGCCCAATTTATTAATATATGTATGTAATTTTTTTTTTTAGTTAAAGTTGCAGTCTTTTAAAATACACATAATAACCATAACAAATATTACTAAATATCATTTTTATTACGTGAGTGAATCAATATTTATATAGTATACACGTACATAAAATACTCAGAATAAGCGAAACGAATATTAGTAATTATAATTTTTATGACCTAAGTAAATGACTAAATCAATACACATATATACATCGTATATAAAAATATCATTTTTCGATTTTAACCGAGCGACGGCATGTCTTATTTTTATAGAGCTTGTGGGCTTGCAGCATAAGCGTATCTTTGAGCTCTGAATTCGGATTTTCACTTCCTGATAGAATTCTCGAAGTTCTCTTTAAATATTCGGTAATTGTATTAGCAACGTATTTACTTAAAATCAGATTCGCTAATTCTTTTGCATGGTCGCAATGTTTGAAAGCAAAATAGTCTTTTTTGGTCAAATCATCAACGATTACTTTTCCGAACCCTTCGATGTGGATAAACCGCGATATGTAATATGGCATTATCCCTGCTACCTTAATCAACCCGTCTTCGAATTGACTGTGTCCATTTGTAGTATTGACGGTACCAAATACGTTTTCTCGACAGATTTGACATTTTTTAATAAGCCGATGAATGCTTTCTTTGAATATTTTTAAATCAATTTGAAAGTCGGTGTACGGGATGACTGATAAGCGTGTAGAAGGTGGTGGCAGTACAAATATTTTCTCTACAGGTGAAGTTGTTATGAGATTTTCTAAGTCCACTAGAAACGTTGACGATTCATCTGATTCGCAGTTAAATTTGGAGTTATTTGGCGAGAAGCTTTGTAGTAATAAAGTTTTGTAATGGGCGTGGAAGCTTGAGCAATTAGGTTTTGTGTCTCGCATTCCATGTTGTTTGACCTGACCAAAAAAGTTTTCCAGTGCATCCTGGTTGAACACTCTAGTGTAAAATTCTGTGAACCCCAGTTCTTTCAAATATCTTTTTAAATATTTAAACCCCTGGAGAGTGTGAATCCAGTTTCGTAACACAATCGGTTTCTCAACGTCACCGGGTTTTGACTTTACATAGGACATTGTTCTTAAGACACTCATGCAAGAATTCCAATCATCGTCTGATGCTGTTGTAGAAGTCATCGCTTTATGCGTGGCGCTACCATTGACCGAATCGAACAAGTTATTCATAAAGTCCATAAAAAGCGCAGTGTCTTGCCCAGCACATGGCATGCAGAGATCGCCATTCGCACTCTTTGCACCGCTTCGACTCATAAGATTGATAACTGAAGCTACAGTGTTGCTAAAAACCTGTGTGCAAAACTTGACTTTCATTTTTTTAATTTTGTTTCGATCAACATGATATTCCGTCAACTTTTTCATGGCTCTTAGCGAACTGCTGCTATCAATCTTATAAGCCGTCTCGACGTGCGACCACTTTGCTATTCGTTGCACGCCGTCACTCAGTGTAAATTTAACATCCTTTGTTAATAAATTATTTCTCACACATTTCAACAAATGAGGCGGGTCGAAGAGAGGAACGATTTTTTGGCCATCGATAACTATAATGTCATTGTGTAGAGTTTCGCCTTCACTAAGACATTCACGCTTGCTGTTTTCTATTAAATCTCTTATGGCTCTAACATTGGTCGCGCCTTGATCACAAACTGACGAAATAATTTTGAGCCCGAATTTCGCAGCTTCTCTTACCACAGCTTTGTATGTGCGTACGATTTCTTCCCACTTTATCGTCGAATGGCAAAAGGAGTAGAGAATCGGTTGTTTCCAATTGCCTCGAACTCCTTTAAGCATCCAGACCGTCGCGTGGTTGGCTATCTGCGGTTGCCTCTCGTCTCCGTTATCAACCAGGCCATCGATTGATCCCGTAGTTGAATTGTACTGTACTGTAGGATCGAGAGACGTTTCGTCGAAAAGCAATATACAATACTCAGAATTATCACCGTCTAACCTTTTTACTCTATCGCTAATCGCTTCAAACAAAAATGTACAAAAACCGGGCCGTATCGGAATCGATTTTATCAGTTTGCGCAAAGTCGTTACACTCGGTAGGGAAAAAATGCCTTGCATAAACGTATAAGCCCTGGCACTTCGCTAGTACAAAGCTAAAGCAAAAACTTTATCTCGCATGGTATATTGCCGATTATATTTATCACGCTTCACGTTTCTGAAGTACGATGTGAGGAAGGTTCGGCTTGTTTCGGGCATTTCTTCCAGCAACTTTGTGGATCCGTGGCGCAATAGTTTTTCCACCTGTTTCAGCTTCTCAGTCGCAGAAACCTTTTCCTTTTGTGCGTCTCTGGCTGTTTTTCTGAGACGTGAAAGCGCGTTGTATAGCTTATTATCCGATGGCGACAGGTTGGCTTTTCTTGATAGATGAAAATAGGAAAGTAGCGTTCCTGTGAAAATGTTAATGATAGTGTTAATACAGAAAACTACCAATTCCACGTGTATTCAAAGTTCATAATAGAAGTAGCAGAAATGTGTTATCACTGTACATAGAAGACGGCGTCAAGACAAGTTTGAATTACAAAATTAAAGAAAAAGTTCCTTTACAATGAAGCGAAAAAACCAAAATTTGTCTAATGCAAATTATCAATTTTTTTTTTCTAAAAGCGTACACTGACATCTCATTTCTGCGGGATTAAAGTAAAAGAAATTGTACATGACCTTAAAATAATTTGTTACATACAACTACATCACGCGATTAAAAAATCGCTGTAATTGTTGCAACTGGTGCGCTTGTTCGTAAGAACATCGCGTTTCTTCTCCAGGTATAGTTGAATTCTTCCTCGTTGCAATTACATCGTGCGATTAGAAAATCGCCGTAATTGTTTCCGCAGATGTACTTCCTTGTAGAAGCGTTGCACTATTCTTCGGATCCCTTTCATCTTTTGTGTGTACTGTGAGCGCTTCAATGCATTACGCTTTGCAAACTCCATGTGTGTATTACACACAGCCGTAATCAAACCCATAAAATATTCGCAGTGACAAAATTTCGCAATTGTACCATCTTTTCTTCCTATTTGTCGCTTTATTTTTCGACTGCGTTTCGTACAAGCATCCGTGGCATCATGGTCTATCTCTCTCTTACGCTTGAAGCCGGCAACTGCAAGAAAAAATAAAAATAAATTAAAAAAAAACAAAACAGTTTAATATCACGAAGAAACTCTCGACGGCTATTAAAGTTGAAACCATTTAGATAATGTGATGATATGCAATGAAAGTATTAGAATGCTTACCAATGCTTGATGGCGGTTCTGAGCTATCCACCGTGTCGTTAGGGCCATTCTCCGCCGACTCACAGTTCTTACTTTCATCTGCAAATGTTGACGCAGAAGGTTCTTTACCTAAATTATAGAAATACAATTATAAAGTGCATCGTACTATTCTTATATGCAAGTAATAATAATTCATAATTTTAACAACTTACACATAGGATTTAACGTGTTCTCCGTCAGCGTTTATTGTGCACCTTCCGATGTGTCAAGTGAGACTGAGTGAGTGTGAGTGTGTTCCGATGTGAGTGTACCTCGCAAGACTCGTTCTTCGCTTTCATTGTTATTGCTGTCGAAATGTTCCTTCGGCGAGTCATTCTTGGTAAAGTTGTTGAACTCATATTCAGAGACATCAATTCTTTCTAAAGATCATAGAGTATTTATTATTTAATTATTACTATGTAAGATGAAAAATTTATTCTTATAGATCAATAATAAATCAAAATTTCGGACATGACTATAAATAGAAAAATACCACTAGCTGTACCTGGCAAACACAGCGTAGGCACTGCTGTGGAGCTGAGTTTTTTTATCATTATGTATTTCGGTTCGAAGTGACGAATACACATTGTCCGATTTCTGAGGCGGTCTGGAGGTATGGTCAGCAACGCATTATTTCCACAGGCGGCCAGCCACGTTAAAAACCGCGTTCTATCCACATTTCCTTGCGGAAACTTGAATGTATGGGATACCCCCGACGTACAGCCCTGAACGTAACACTTCTTCGGCATGGCCAAGGCTGAAAACAATGTATTAAGATTACATTTTATGATTTTCCACTCGTTTGTATACACTGTGACGTGGTTTTTCTGCCGCGTCACAAAGATGTCATATTTATCGACTGGTGCACGGATTGTCGCGAGAAGCGACGTTCGTGCTCTCGGGGAGAGTCCCTTCAAGGCATTCGGACAGAGTTAGATTAGGAATATCAGGGCGCCTAATTAATTTTCCCCGATTTATTTCATTTCATGAATATTGCTCCCGAGCGCACGACGATCGTTACGGCCACCACCATCGCATCGCACGAGCAGTTATACGCCGCGATAGCAACGTCGACACGTCCTCTGGGATCTCGAGTACCAACGCCAGCGGAGGCTGCCTCAGCGCGGCAGACTCCCTTCTGCTACCGTCGAGATCTTGTCGGCGGCAAGGGCTATCGCTGAGAAGAGAAACACCTCCCACGGCCTCACCCCTTTGCCGAAGCACAGAATATCATCTCTGCGTTCTCGTCCGTCGCTGGACCGTCGATACGTCGCCCCCGCGAGAGCTTGAGGAGCTCTCGATTTGCCGTTCGCGCGTTCGAACTGTCGCGCGGCACTTCCGAGAATCGCAACGTTATTCGGAGAAATCGCGACCAATAATCGCAAGGGGCGAGGGATTTGTGTAGGCCGGGGTGGGGAGAGAAGGGTTCGCGAGCTCTCGAGTGTCAATCGACTCGGGGACTCGATCGTAGGATCCCGATAAGGAAGGACGTGGCTCTCGGATAGATCCGTGCACATCGTCACCTCGAGAATACCGACTTCTCTCTGATTCGCGATTTGGGATCCCGGTTCGGAGAAATTCGCGGGATTTCCACTACGGCAACGTTCAAAGGGGTAAGAGCGTCGTGCGTGTTCGGTTTGAGACCAGAGATTCAAAGGGGCAAACTGAACTTGCTATCGAGGGGGCGGCGCGTTTTGCGTGCGGGGCTCGCGTTCCGATTTGTTCGGGGAAAATTCATTTGCGCAACCGTTAGTTTACGATAGGAGCCTTGAAGGGTTTTCCAGAATTCGCTCTCTTGACTTTCTTTTATAGTTTTGACTCTGTTACCATAATCTGATTATTTTGACTTCCTCTGATTTTGTATATTTTATTACACTGAGTTCTTTTCTGTCTTTTACTTCTTGACTTTGTTTTAAAATCCGCGAGAGAGTCCGTTAGGCTAAGTTCTCGCGTAACGGTCAATCGCAAGGGCGGTTCGACCTTCGGTCTCCGCGACGCGACGCTCTCACGTCGCGGTCGCGCGATATTACGCGGGATCTCGGTGATCTTTTGGCGTGTGATTGGACGTATGAAGACGGGTGTAAATTATTCTTGTATTGGAACGTCTTTATTAACAAGAATATCGGAAATTATTAATTGTTATTATTATTAACGAACGTCGGAACAAGGATTAACGCTCTCGAGACAGTACGGGGCCGCAGGAATTATTGTAACGGTCATCAGTGGGAGGCGGACTAGTTGTCGCTTCACGACACCGCTCCCGAGATCATTTGAGTAGACGAATAAACGAAATTTATTAATTGTGTTCCCGAGATTGATTCTGTTCTTCCGCTCGCGAGAGCGACTCGAACCACTCCCCTCTACCATCTTCCCGGGCTGTAGCTAGTCGAGCGCCAGATCGAGGAAATTGTCGGATCATCGAAATAAATTTGTCGCGAGAATTCCGGGTTCTCGCGGCTGGCGCCCTTATGATGCGACACTCGTTGCAATTTTTGTAATCGTAGCGAGCATTTGGGGGAATCTGTTACAAATTTGGCGCCCAACGTGGGGCGTCATTGTCAAAAAAGAAATAGAGAAGGAAAATCGCGAATTTACTATCCTGGAAGAACAGAAAATATTTGCAGCATTTTGAATTTGGCTCTCGGGTATAATCGGTTGAAATCGGTTACTGTCTCGAGCGTCTTTTCTTTTCGCGTAGTATTTATGTAATTGTCTTTGTCTATCGTATTGTTTTGGTGTTTGTCCGTCCTTGTTGTTCTCGAGCTTGCTGCGCGCCGCGCGCTCGAGCGAGACGAGAGAGAGAGAGAGAGAGAGAGCACGCGCAGCGCCGAACAACGGCCGCTTACCGCCATACGTAATTCTTACGTGAGACGGCGTACACGTGCTCTCGGTGTAAAGTTTTGGTGTGCCGAAGTAACGCTCTCGAGAACGTGACGACGAGGATTTTCTGTGGGATTGCAGTGAGGAGATTAAAAGGTAAACGACGCATTTCCTTTCCTGTAATATTGTGGATCGTGCGACATTGGTGATAGAGTGGAGACGGAAGGGAAAAGGCTCTCGCAGGCGTTATCTTCGCGTAAATTCTTTCGTGGCGAATTACCACGCTATAGTGCTCTCGTGTGTTTGGTAACAAGCTATTGCGGTTACCGGGGTTCCCGAATATTAACCCATTGACGGGGAAAATTCAGTATATTTTATTTCACGAACGGGTGTTGATTTTAATCGTTGACTTTGTTGTTTTTTCCCGAGTGACACCGGGTGCTTTCGTCCCGGGAACGTTTTATTTAAGCATTATTCATTTTATTTCGGGTTTTATTCGGCACGTAACAAAGGCTCGAGTTCCGGCTCTCGGGAGTACGCGGCGAGCGACGAACATCGGATATCGCTGTCTCTCTCCAAACACGGGCGCGCGAGACTTCGCTCGGCGTCCCGGTGTTTACAAACGCGACCGCTGAGGGGAATTCGAACTCGAGATCGTGGATATTTTCCCTGCGAATATTTTAATTTTATTTCAGCGAATATTTCGAGAAAATTTTGACGTGCCTTGCGAGACATTCTCCCTTCCCTATCCTCTATATATGTGAGCCGCCGACCCGTGACAGTTCTCGAGGCGACGTGAGAACTCGCTCTCGGGACAACGGTCAGCCGCTGTGTACCCAGTATTTCACTGTTGTTTTTTTGTGGGCCGCTGAATTGCGACAGTTCTCGGGACGGCTTGAGCACCCGCTCTCGAGACAGCGATCAGCCGTCGTGTACCGAAAAATTTATTTGTTATCAAAAACACCAAAAAAAAAAAAAACGAAAATCGCGCTCGAGTCGGGAGTAATACCCTTCGAATTACAATAATAATTATTCTAATTAAATAAAGTAAAACGAACTATTCGCGACGGGATAATTAAAATAAAGAAAAACAGTGCCGCGAGTGTATAGTGTCGATAGTGCGCGAGTGGGGATACGACGGGATCCCGCGTCGCGAGAGCTCGTGCTCTCGGGGATCGTAAGCGCGCGTGGGTGTTACCGACCGACCGGGGCGAGTTGACACGATCGATCTATCGTGCGGGATCGGGCGTTTTGAGATGGCAACGGGCCGTAAAAAGACCATGGAGCTTACGGACGATCATTTGCGAGAGGAATTGCGTTCGCGGGGGTTACCGATCGATGGGGATACGACCGCGTTGCAAGCGCGGCTGCTGACAACGATTCTGTCATCGACGATCGCTCTCGAGGAGACGCCGGTCGATAACCCCGCGTCGAAAATACCGTTGAGTGGGCCACCGGTGCTCTCTCCTTTGAAATCGTGGGGGAGTATAGGGACCGGTGCGATACCGAAAGCGAGAACAGGGGGCGCAGGAGGCGATAGACGGAGCCTCGGGGCTTATCGCGTGACACCTCCGCGATATAATTCGTCCCCGACTCATAATCGAGACTCGGTGGGGGGTCAGCAAGGGTTTTACGGGACGCGCGGGGCCGCGGATATTTTGAGAAAATGGGATCTGTCATTCGCGGGGAAAAGGGGGAGGATGCCGTCAGTTTCCTCACCCGCCTCGAGGAGGCTCGCGCGATAGCACCCGTTACCGAAGCCGAGTTATTGCCGTGTATTCCCCTCGTGTTAAAGGGTATCGCGCTCACGTGGTTTCGCGGGGAACGCCATCGGATCCGCCGTATGCGCGACTTCGAACAGTTGTTTTTGACGCGTTTCGGGGATCCCGACGCGCAGTATACGCTACGCGAAGAAATTTATCGACGCACGCAGGGAGAGGGGGAACCTGACATCGATTTCCTCACGTGTTTTCGCGCCTTGCTCGATCGTCTCGAGCCTCCGATGCCCGTGCGCGAGAAACTCGATTACGCGCACCGTAATTTGCTACCGCGTTTGCAAACGATTGTCCGTCGCAGCGAATTTCGGAATTTCGAGGAGTTCGAACGTCTCGCGGGGGCGGCGGAGCGCAGCGAGCAGGCCGAACGGTACTATCGGCCGCCACCAATCCCCGAGAGATCCGCGTACCCCGATCTCGCGTATCGTCCGTCGCGTACATCGTCGCGGCGCCCGGGATCGAATTTTGTGGCTCTCGATGCGGATCGAGAGCCAACCTCCCCTTATCGCTCCCGCTCTCGCCGACATAGGGACGACGCGTCGGGGGAAAGAGATCGCGATCGGTCTCGGCAACGGGATGGGTACCGCGAACCGCGAGATAATAGAAAACCGCGTTATCGTGAGCGGGAGGAGCGCGATCGCTCGCTGTCATCGGAGCGCTCGTACTCCTTTTATGCGTCGCGTACGTCCGAGAGAGATCACTCTCGCCGGGATGATTATTCCCGTGACCGCTCCCGCGATCGCTCCCGAGACACGTCGCGCACGCCGGAACGGGGAAACTCTCGGGATTCGCGTAGCTTTCCCCGGAATAGGGATAGGGACAGAGAACGGCGCGTACATTATGCCGACGATGAACGATCTCGGCGGTCGGAGCAACGCGATTCGAAGCCTCGCGGGGATGCGTCACCTCCCGCGAGGGGCTCGGCTGCCGATCGATCGTTGGCTGATCGTTCGCCTACCCCGGGGCGAGGCGGTGCTCCCGTGGCCTCGGTAACAGACGCGCGATCGGAGAAGAAAATAAAAGAAACTTCATGTTGGAATTGCGGACAGGAGGGACATCGGTCCATCGGATGCTTAGCTCCGCGAAAAATATTTTGCTTCCGATGCGGGAAGAAAGACGTGACGCGCCGGGATCCCCACTCGTGTCCGGGAAACCCATCGGGGGGTCGCAAGGAGTAACGGCGGCGACCCCGCCTTCGACAAAGTCCGTTAACGAAGGGAATATCGCGGTAACGTTCGATCATTTTCCAGAGTTCTCGAAGAGATTAACGGAGTATTTTTGTAGCCCGTTACGATCGTCGCGTTCGAGTATGATTTTATTAGTCGTCGCGAATCTCGCGGGGCGCTCAGTGCCCGTCGTTATCGACAGCGGGTCGACGAATACATACGTCGGGAAGGGGGGTCTCGCGCTCATGGAGGAGATAGGTTTCCCCACGCGAAATATCGAACCGACATCGGCGACAATCGCGAATGGTACAACGATCGCGTGTGAGCAGGAGGTGGAGCTCACGGTGGGCCTCGAAGGGCGCGAGAGAACGTTTTTCGCGCGTATTTTCCCCTCGCTCCCGGTGCCGTTGTTATTCGGGCTCGATGCTCTCGAGATTTTCGGCATCGTGGTCGATCATCTGAAACGACAATGGCATTTTAGCGGCGAGTCGTCGCGGGCGTTTCACTTTTTGGGGAAAGATAGTATCGAACAAGCGAATATTTTATTGGGAATATCCGATCTCGAGCGAAGCGAGACAGAACGGTTAAATGAATTTTTAGTGGAGCAGCTACCGAAGCTTCGCGCCGCGCCGGGGGTTACCGAGTTGATCGAACACCGAATCGATGTCGGAGACAGCGCGCCGATTAAGCAACGGTATTATCCGGTGACTCCGATAATTCGCGAGGCGATGAATGCCGAGGTCGACCGTATGCTCGCGGAGGGGATTATCGAGCCGTCGACTAGCGATTGGTCGACCCCTATCGTTATGGTGAAAAAGCCTAATAATACTTACCGGTTTTGTCTCGACTTTCGGAGAGTCAATGGGGTGTCTCGGAAAGACGCGTATCCGCTCCCGTATATGAATCAGATTCTCGATCGGTTGCGTTCCGCGAAGTATATCTCGACTCTCGACCTCAGTCAAGCGTATCACCAGATTCGATTAACACCGGAATCTCGCGAGATAACCGCGTTTACCGTGCCGCAGAGGGGGTTGTTTCAATTCACGCGAATGCCATATGGGCTCACGAGTGCGCCGGCGACGTTTCAGCGATTGTTGGATCGGTTGATCGGGCCGGAAATGGAGCCTCACGCGTTCGCGTATCTCGATGATATCATCGTCGTTACCGAAACCTTCGAAGAACATCTCGAGTGGCTTGCGCGGATTTTTGATAGGATCACGGGCGCGGGGTTGTTAATTAATCCGGAAAAATGCGAGTTCTGTTGTCCCGAGGTTCGTTATCTGGGCTTTCGTGTGAATCGTCACGGATTGCAGGTCGATCCCGAGAAAACTGCGCCGATTCGAAATTTTCCGATCCCGATGACTCTCAAAGCTCTGCGACGCTTTTTGGGGATGGCATCGTGGTATCGGAGGTTTATCGCGCATTTTGCCGAGATCGCTGCGCCGCTTACGAGGCTCACGAAGAAGAGCCAACGATGGGTGTGGGAAGCGGAACAGCAGCGAGCGTTCGAGCGACTCCGCGAAGCTCTCGTCAATCCACCGACGTTAGCCTGTCCGGATTTTGCCGCGAAATTTACTCTGCAAACCGATGCGAGTATGACGGGGCTGGGAGCAGTATTAACTCAAGAATTCGAGGGGATCGAGCATCCGATCGCGTACGCGAGTCGCACGCTCTCGAAGCAGGAGCGCAATTATTCGACAACCGAACAGGAGTGTCTAGCCATTCTCTGGTCGATTAAAAAATTTCGCGCGTATCTAGAGGGTTATCGGTTCACGGTTATCACCGATCATCACAGCCTGCGGTGGCTGCAAACGCTTAAAGATCCCGCGGGTAGGTTGGCGCGGTGGGCGTTGCAACTCGCTCAATACGACTTCGAGGTTTTACATCGCAAGGGTGCGCTAAATCACGTTCCCGATGCTCTTAGCCGTATGTTCGAGGGGTTGCCCCCGGGTGACCAGGAGACAGAACCCGACGCGTTTGCATTCGTTGTAGGGATCGCGGGGGGTGAGCAAGTGGAAAGAGAACCGATCGACGAGAAGATAGATCGATGGTACGCGAAAAGAATGAGGGAGGTGCTCGACAAACCTGCGCGTTTTCCGACGTGGAAGATTCTCGAGAACAGACTGTATGTTCACCGCCGTACTAAACGTCGCGTGCTACCGGAGGGCGATCATTCCGAGTGGAAACTTGTGGTTCCGCGGTCGGCGAGGGCCGAAGTCCTGCGAGAGAATGACGACGCGACGCTGGCGGGACATCTCGGCGTGGATAAAACGTACCATCGGATTTTTGCTTCGTATTTTTGGCCGGGAATGATGCGCGACGTCGTTCGTCACGTCCGTCATTGCGGGGTTTGTCAGCGCGCGAAGGTGGAACAGCTCCCGCCGATGGGATTGATGGGTAGAAGAATCGTCGAGGAACCTTGGTCGGTCGTCGCTGCGGATATTATGGGGCCGTTCCCGAGGAGTCATGCGGGATTCGTTTACGTTCTCGTGATACAAGATCTGTTCACGAAGTGGATGGAGTGTTGCGCATTGAGGAAGGCGAATGGGAAGAAGATTGGAGAGGCTCTCGAGGAGCTCGTGTTCTCCCGGTGGGGAACACCTCAAGTTCTCCTCACCGATAACGGTACCGAGTTCGCCAATGCGCATCTCAACGCTCTCGTGGCGGAACGGGGAATCTATTACTCGCATACCCCGCCGTATCATCCACAGGCGAATCCCGGGGAACGAGTGAATCGGGTGCTGAAGACGATGATTGTGTCGTTCATCGAGAACGATCACCAGGCGTGGGACGAACATCTGCCCGAATTTCGGTTCGCGTTTAATACCTCGTTTCATTCGTCGATAAACAATACTCCCGCGTATCTAAATTTCGGTCGCGAACCTAAGCCGCATAATTTTTATCGCCGTCGCGAGGAAGGGGAACGCGACATTGTGCCGTTGCCTCCTGAAGAGTGGTCCGAGAGGATGCGAGCTCTCGGCGAGGTACGGGAGAGAGTGACGCACGATCTCGAGGAGGCATATCAACGGCAAGCGGCGCAGTATAATAAGCATCGACGCGAACGAACTTTCGATGTTGGTGATTTCGTGCTCAAGCGACAACGTGTACTATCGTCGGCCTCGCAAAATGTCGCAGCTAAACTCTTTACTCGGTATCACGGTCCCTTTCGTGTACTCCGTGTGCTCTCGCCGGGAGTGTATGAGCTCGAGGATCCGACGTTAAAGAAACCTTACACTGTCGCCATCAAAGATTTAAAACCCTATTTTGCGCCCACAGATTCGAACGATACCGAGGATGAGCGGCTTGGGACGAGGAGCGCTGCGGGGCCGCCGGGTGATCTCGGTGGCCACCAGGGTGGAGGTGCTGGGAGGAGCGGCAGCCCTGGCCGACGCGGAGGATCTCGAGATCCCGGCTCCCGTCGAGGGAGAAGAGGTCGCCCAGGGGTGGCGTGAGGCAGCCGCCCTTCTGCTGCTGCGCGAGATGCCGATGCTCCCGACATCGGAGGACGAGGAGGAGCCGCCACTGGTGCACCGGGTGACCATCTATCCCGGTGGCGGGCGACCGCCATATACAGTGGAGCAGCCGGTCGTCCGCCGCTCCCCGGTGGTCCAACAGCGGGAAGGAGTCGCTCCCGGGGGAGCTCGCCATCAGCCGGGGACGATGGGACAACCACCAGCTCCCGTCTCGCGTCGTCCCTGGCGAGCATGCGAAGACGAGGCGTGCTGGAACTGCGGACTGCTGGAGTTGCGCCAACTACTGGCGTAGCCTGGGCAGCTTGTCTGTGCAGCGGCAAAGAGAGAGAGAGGGCTACCGTCGCTGGATGGAGGAGTCGTAGGGAAAAAAAAAAGGGAAAAATGTTATTTTTTGGACGTCCCGTCCCATCCCGCTTCACGGGTGAAGGGAAAAAAAAATGTTAAAAATAAATAGAACGGTTCCCGGGTACCTAGTCTATCATTTTCTCTTGCTCCTCCACTCCCTTCCCTTTCAGAGTCGTTTACCGGTGCTCAGTGTGGGAAGTTTCGTGCAAACAGGTGATTATAATCGGTGGTGATTTCGGGTTAACGGTTAGTATGGTGATGGGCTAGTTGTACCTGCTCTTTGTCTTTGTTTTTTTGTGTCCGTCCCGAGATCGAGGGGGGGGGGGGAAAATGCTTCAAAAAAAAAAAAAAAAAAAAGAGGAAGGAAAGAATGAAACAAAACATATAACCTGACCGAATGCCTCGCACGGGAACTCGTGGTCCGAACGAAGAGAAAGATAAATGATAACGAAGTGTCTCCCGAGCAGCACCACGTTTTTATCCGGCCGCGGTCGGCCTTGTCGTAGGGGGGGAGGAGTTGTGACGTGGTTTTTCTGCCGCGTCACAAAGATGTCATATTTATCGACTGGTGCACGGATTGTCGCGAGAAGCGACGTTCGTGCTCTCGGGGAGAGTCCCTTCAAGGCATTCGGACAGAGTTAGATTAGGAATATCAGGGCGCCTAATTAATTTTCCCCGATTTATTTCATTTCATGAATATTGCTCCCGAGCGCACGACGATCGTTACGGCCACCACCATCACATCGCACGAGCAGTTATACGCCGCGATAGCAACGTCGACACGTCCTCTGGGATCTCGAGTACCAACGCCAGCGGAGGCTGCCTCAGCGCGGCAGACTCCCTTCTGCTACCGTCGAGATCTTGTCGGCGGCAAGGGCTATCGCTGAGAAGAGAAACACCTCCCACGGCCTCACCCCTTTGCCGAAGCACAGAATATCATCTCTGCGTTCTCGTCCGTCGCTGGACCGTCGATACGTCGCCCCCGCGAGAGCTTGAGGAGCTCTCGATTTGCCGTTCGCGCGTTCGAACTGTCGCGCGGCACTTCCGAGAATCGCAACGTTATTCGGAGAAATCGCGACCAATAATCGCAAGGGGCGAGGGATTTGTGTAGGCCGGGGTGGGGAGAGAAGGGTTCGCGAGCTCTCGAGTGTCAATCGACTCGGGGACTCGATCGTAGGATCCCGATAAGGAAGGACGTGGCTCTCGGATAGATCCGTGCACATCGTCACCTCGAGAATACCGACTTCTCTCTGATTCGCGATTTGGGATCCCGGTTCGGAGAAATTCGCGGGATTTCCACTACGGCAACGTTCAAAGGGGTAAGAGCGTCGTGCGTGTTCGGTTTGAGACCAGAGATTCAAAGGGGCAAACTGAACTTGCTATCGAGGGGGCGGCGCGTTTTGCGTGCGGGGCTCGCGTTCCGATTTGTTCGGGGAAAATTCATTTGCGCAACCGTTAGTTTACGATAGGAGCCTTGAAGGGTTTTCCAGAATTCGCTCTCTTGACTTTCTTTTATAGTTTTGACTCTTTTACCATAATCTGATTATTTTGACTTCCTCTGATTTTGTATATTTTATTACACTGAGTTCTTTTCTGTCTTTTACTTCTTGACTTTGTTTTAAAATCCGCGAGAGAGTCCGTTAGGCTAAGTTCTCGCGTAACGGTCAATCGCAAGGGCGGTTCGACCTTCGGTCTCCGCGACGCGACGCTCTCACGTCGCGGTCGCGCGATATTACGCGGGATCTCGGTGATCTTTTGGCGTGTGATTGGACGTATGAAGACGGGTGTAAATTATTCTTGTATTGGAACGTCTTTATTAACAAGAATATCGGAAATTATTAATTGTTATTATTATTAACGAACGTCGGAACAAGGATTAACGCTCTCGAGACAGTACGGGGCCGCAGGAATTATTGTAACGGTCATCAGTGGGAGGCGGACTAGTTGTCGCTTCACGACACCGCTCCCGAGATCATTTGAGTAGACGAATAAACGAAACTTATTAATTGTGTTCCCGAGATTGATTCTGTTCTTCTGCTCGCGAGAGCGACTCGAACCACTCCCCTCTACCATCTTCCCGGGCTGTAGCTAGTCGAGCGCCAGATCGAGGAAATTGTCGGATCATCGAAATAAATTTGTCGCGAGAATTCCGGGTTCTCGCGGCTGGCGCCCTTATGATGCGACACTCGTTGCAATTTTTGTAATCGTAGCGAGCATTTGGGGGAATCGGTTACAACACGTATAACTAAAAATATGCCAATATTAATAGAAACCCAGAAAAAATGGAAACCATAACATAACCTCTCTGAAACATTGTTTTACAAAACGGATATATTTGTACTCACATTTGCTTTGTACTCCTACATAACCATCCAAAAATGAAGATATTAAAATACACGATCGTCTTTAACACCCTCTTCTTTTTCAAACGGTAATTCACTTGATATTTGGAAATCGCAAAATTACACACAAAATGACACTTGATACAAAACGACGCTTCGAAAAAAAATGGCATAGTCGGGTAAAAGCCGCTTTCCATTCCGCTCATCAAAATGATGGTCATCACTTGTTCCGGTTCACGATTGGTCCATTCCGTTGAATTCCATCGTAAAATAACGGAACGAGCCAATCGAAATACAGCTATGACCATCATTTTGATGTGCAAAATGGAAAGCGCCTAAAGTCGGGGCCCGAGTATTCACGATGGTGACGCTTGACAGAGATGGAGAGAGACAGGAGTGGTGCGAGAGAGATAGAGCTCGCACAGCAGCGCTCCAAGAGGACGGGCGCGGCGTAACTCAAACCTGACGAGTCCCATCTACGCTTTTCCCCCCTGCGGTGACGGCCGAAGGCTAAGTCATTCGACGCCACCGGCCACGTAGAGTCTCGAACAATAAAAGAAGCACTCCGAACCTCAGGTCAAAGGCCATCCATACACTCCTAACGATAATCATAAAAACTCGAATCATTATGCAATTTCTTCTCATACACACACTACATAAGATGATCGAACCCCGAGAAGTCTCCAACGGAAGGTCAACATTGGCATCCCGTCGGAGATTTGCCGAGTGCTTTGAACCGATACTCGTTTAAGGGCCCGGAACAATGAAATAAACATTTATTCATTACAGTATTCATTAGGGCAAACGAGAACCATTCTAAGATTCACTTTTCACTTGATACCCCACTCCGTCACCTGCGGCGTGGGCCCGACACACGCGAGTTTTGACTAGAAGAAGGGCCTAAAAGGACCCTCGGCCCAATCAAAAGGACAGATTCAAAGCACCTCCCTCATCTTCTTGGTGACTGTATCGAAATCATAGGGAAATCGATATACGAAAAGACACTCCCATAGTTATATTCCACCCCACCATATATCGTTAAGAAAAAAGGTATAAAAACCCTCGCAATTGAGGGCTCGGGACACACAGTTACACTGACATTCAGACCCAAAATTTCGAGTATTAAGTAGACTCTGCGTTTACACAAATTTCGTCCGTTTCGAACGTTATACGGACCAACTTGTGGCTCAGTCATAGCGCAAATCTGTACCATTCACGAGATTTTTCTTTTTCGACGATTTACGAAGTTAAACTTACAACCTTCTTGATAATTTGTCAAGGGATCGCATCCCGAAACCATTTGTATTCTTTCACTGAGTTTATTCATTAAAAAGTGTTCAATCTTCTTACTTCCGCGAACCATTTGTCATTTTCTCACCTTTAAATAATCAACGAAAACCGAGTCAACGAGGAGAGAGGTCACCAACTCGAACACAGTCGGCAGATTGTTACCAACCACCGTAAGTACATCTTTACAAGTGTTTATTGCACCTAACTCTCGGTATTCCTTGAAACCCAGTGATTTATAAAAGTCTCCTAGGGTACTCCGTACACCTGTGCCCTTCGCGTTGCCACCTTGTTCGAAAGGACGGCAGTTACCCGTAGGCTCGTCAAAGAATGCCTCTCCGTTTCTCTTTTCAAAAACGACTCGAAACCGCAACTACTTAGCTAACCTTTCAAGACGTAAACACGGCAAGCATTCTAAAGGGCTCCATCCCAAGCAATTTTCCGCAAGGTTAAGGCTTTCAAAAGGAGCAAAAGTTGTTCCCGATATCGACACCAGTTCTGGTAAAGGTAGCCCTGGCGCCCTCCTGACCAGCGCGTGCGATAATAACGGAGGCAACAGTTACCGTGCAAACTAGAATAATTAAAAGTACGCTAGTTTGGACGTAACAACTCAATCTAATACGGAATATCTTGTTTTATTTTAGCATTTAGATTATTATTATTATTATTGATACATTGAATGCACTCTCTCTTCATTGATGCAGATAATTCATTTTCCATTGGAAAGTGTTCTCGACATCGCAAACACTCGGCGACTTCAGGGTCTCGCTTGAGGAAATCGGGCAATTTATCCCACGCAAGCTCGATGCTTTTTGCAGCGAAGTTGACGACGAATTCTTTGGGCAGCTGCGCAATATCTCTAGGTTCCATGAATGATAGTAGTCCGATGCGATGGAATAGCTTGAGCGATCTTCCCAGAGATGGAACGTTGTTTCGAAGAAATTTCTTCAATAGCTGTACGTTTCGAAGTGCGCATCGAGTTTTAACTGCCAAATCGTTGTGGTGGGGGCATGAAGTCTTCACTATCTCGAGGTGTAGCTTCTTCAGCGACGGACAATCGGGGACATCGCGTACAGTGAATCCAACCTGTTCGAGCCATTTTTGCTTCTGCTCCCCCTTCACGTAGATGGTGCTTGCGTTGTGCAAGATAGATCGAAGCACGTTTTCTACTTCGATGTATGGCAACTCTCCCGAGTACCAGGAGAGATAGTGATAATTGCGTTCCAACCAAAGATTCACGCTCTTGTACTTAGCCGGAAGATCATTCTACTGTGTCGGAGCTTTGAACGGGAAGACCATAGGTGGGAGGTCATAGTTGAGCGGGTTCGTTGCGAGCTCCTTAATGACAAAGTCGTTGGGCTGCTGGAACCCTTGTGTATCCACCACGTAATCCATGGCAATTGATTGTGAGTCCGCTCCGTACGCCCCTTTTATAGACGTCTTTTCACATCCCCACTTATTGGATTATATTCGACAATTCCATCGTGCTAATTCGTTTCAGCCTCCAAGTCGAGACGAACATCAACTGGAGCCTGTTTGAGCGACTCGTTTTGTTTCGAGCAATCGATTACGATTAGCGGAGCGTGCGTGAGGAAGTCTTTCTTCGTCAGCATGGGTTCCGAGTCCTTGCCGTAGTATACATTCTGAAAGGTGGCGTACATGTCGTACAACACAGCGTACTGATTGCAACTCATGTCGAGATTGAGGTTGCTGTACGGATAACACTGGGAGTTAAGAAAGAGTTTCACGTTGGTGATTTTGCAATGATCAAAGCGGCTAGCGTTCGCCGTTTTGGCTACTCTTCGATTCGTCTGGAAGCCCACAATGACGAAGCGTGGTTTCTCCAACTGATTGGACGTTTTCACGGTCCAAACGTGTTTCGTCGTGTTTGGAAGCATGGGATACTCGTACAATTCCCGGGTGCGAAAGGTCATGGTGACGTCCTTTTCAATATGGCTGAGCAGACGTATCTTACGTTTGTCCGACAACGTCACGTACAGCATCAGCCACTCAATTCTCGTAAGCCCAATCTTGAATTCCTCAAAGGTTCCGTTTTCGAGCGCCGTTTGGACAACTGCATTCGTGTCGCTCCTCGATCTCGTGAGAATGAGCTCATGCTTTGTGCTGACGATGATTTTCTGATAGTCCTCGGTGAACCCGAGAATCATAGAGAGGGGCATGCATACATCGAAATACCCACTGTCATCCGTCAGTTGCTTAGTCTCTTCGACATAGAGCCAGCCGGCATTTTCAACTAGTGCACTCTGACCGGGACTCAATGATGCATAAGCCTTCATGAGACATGTCAAACCAACAATCGTATTTCGGTCGATTTCTATGGCATTGATCTCGTAACGAATTTCCTCGAATAGATGGGCGATGGCATTGTTCACCAACTTCGTCGAAGCGGTGACAGTCCCATCTGCTTTGGTCAATCTTCCACAAACATGCAGCGAACTTCGTGCGGACAAGAGGCACAGATCTTGATGTTGAATGGATATTCGAATCTCATCGCTATTGTTGAAGGTTGATGAGGTGTAGGGCTGATGCGCATGAATCTTGTAATGCATTACGGATTCGTCGAATACCACGTTCGACTGAACGTGCAGAACCTCTTCCATTCCAGTAAAAACAAAATATCAGGCAGGTTACTTTCTTCTTCCACCAGTGACTCGGAGTCCTAGGCTTCTTAGAAATTGAATGTTGCGACGTGTTAGTGTCTTCAGTGTTCGTTGACGACTGATGGGTGGGCGCCATGTTGACTCTCCTTTATAGCCGTGGCCAATTTTGTTGTAGACTGTTGTAGACAATTGTGTTGAGTGAAACCTAACAGACGAGCAATTGAGTCTTGCGGCCGAAAATCAACGTTTTGATTGCACTTTATGACGCTGCGCAGCGTATTGTTGTTGGGCCTGAGATTGATGGATACGCCTTTTGGCGCAAGAGCTTCCTGCAAATAATTTTCGATATCTTCGATCTCGTAACTTCCGGTCGACAGCACGATCACCTCGTTCCCCACGTAAAACTTGTTTTTACCAGTATCGATATTGAGTTGAATATCGAGTTGAATGTTAGTAATTCCACTAGTCCAAGGATGTAATGTTTATTGGCTGAGAGTTCAATTGGTGGAAAATATTGGGCTTCTAGTGTAGATGACGTTCCAGATAAGCTAAGAGTCAATGAATCTCCCATGACGATGAACACTGCTCAACTGATTCAATGCACGCACTACAAACTCTTATATAGGAATTTCAGACAAAGATGGCCACACTCGTACGTGTTGTAATCCTGATATCGCGCGTGATTGTACCGAACTTCATCAACTCCAAGATACTCCATCAGCTCTCGAGGTGGTTGAAGATCTCCGAAACTGTCAAAGTAAACGACATTACTGCCATTCTTTCGATATACCACCCAGTGGGTTCCAGGCCCATCTTCGTCATCGAGGTTAATTATAGCTGACTCGCGATAATGAGGTCCACCAGTTGGTAAGGCGTTTCGCATAAATACTCCGCGGAAATGGGGAATCCCTAGAGCACGTGCGTACTTGAGAAGATCAGCGTCTATTAGAGCGCGTTTGGGCAGACGGACGTCAAACTTTTTTTTTTTCGCGCATCCAAATGCAGACCGAACCCGTTCTTGTATAGTTTGAGGTAGAGACCTTTACCGAGAGCGATAGCTTCCATCGTCTTATTGTGTCGCTGACTCTCTCCCAACTGTTGCTTCGCGGCGCTAGCGTCGTTCACAGCTTTTGCCACTCCCGCAGCGCCACCCGCCAGCGTCCCCGTTGCACTCAAGCCGGCAAACAGGGATATGAGAAAAGGCAAAAATCCACTACCTTTTTCGGGGACGGGTAGTATGCGCGGTACACGAACGTTTTTTCTTCCACCCGGTTTCTTCACGGTATCGCGAGCCTTCGTCAATGCTGATCGAATTACTTCTCGAGAGTTTTTCCCTGTTGATTTCGAGGCAGCTTTCACGACCTTGGAGAGCATGATCATGGGCTTCTTCTTTTTCTTCAGCCCCATACCGAACTACGATTTCAGCTTCATCGCGTTTGTCGTAGCGTAAGCGGCAACTTTCTCATCCATACCAGCGTTCTTTGACCAGACGCGCCGCCAAGCGTTATCCGCCAAAACTTTGTCAGCTGCGTTACGCGCTTCGACGTTCTCACGATTCTTCGAGTAAGTAATATCGTGCTCCTTGCAGGCTGCGTCCAGAGGATTAATACCGGGATCACCGCGAGCGACACGTTCCGCTATTTTCGTGCCTGGTCCGCAGTATTGGTAGCCCGGTAGATGAAGTTCGATAGGCAGATTGTTGATAAACTTGTTAAGGAGACTTTGGCCCTTGTGTACGATCATTCCGCTAGCGCGGCTAGTCGGTGAATGAATTCGATGGTATATAAGCGCGCTATTTATACCCTGGCGGCTCAGTCGTCATGGAGTTCAGAGAGCAATCGCACAAGCTTCCGGTGACGAACTTTGATGCTCTTACCGAGCAAAAAAGTGTTCGCACACGCTATGGTGAATTGCTACCCAACAGTATTCGCGCAGTATTTTGCGGCCCATCGCACTGACTAACGCACTGCTCGCTCTAATCACGCATCCCAATGAATTGAGATTCGAAAATGTCTACGTCTATTCCAAGTCCCTGAATAAATCAAAATACAAGTTTCTCGAGAAGCTCCGCACACCCCTAGAGGGTATCGAATACTTTGCCTTCGGTGAACATGATCAAGTCGTTTCACTCGCCGACGCTCATCCCAACTCTATTATGATTTTCGATGATATCGCCTGTGAGAAACAAGACAATGTCAGAGCCTTCTACTGTATGGGCAGACACAAAAACATTGATTGTTTCTATATGTGTCAGTCCTACGCACCGATTCCTAAACATCTGGTGCGCGATGACGTTAATTTGCTGGTGATTTTTAGACAAGACGATGTAAATCTCAAACACGTCTATGACAACCATGTCAATACGGACATGTCGTACTCGCAGATCAAAGATTTGTGCTCGACATGCTGGAACGACAATGATCATGGATTCCTCGTAATCGACAAAGATCGTAGGGGGCTCGATTGCCGCCGATACAGAAAGGGCTTCGACTGCTTTGCTATAAATATATCGCGCGCAAAGTGAAACTGTCAGTGTATCATGGAAGGTCGAACCGACGATATTGCGGCAGAGTTCCGCCGAAAGAAAAAAACACTTTGTCAGATCGACAAAGCGAGGGATGCAGTTAGACGGAAATACAAACTTCTCAAAGAGGGCAAGCAGACACTGGAAAAAGCTCTGGATGACACGTTCAAACCAATTGTTAATCCGCTGGAACGACTCGTTACCGCGACCGACACAAACAGACGTGAAATTAAGGATGAAATCAAAAGCTCGATGCCGAAGAAGGAGGAGAATCAAGACTGGGAAACTTCTTCTTTCAAGACTGCATATGACGACGACGAGGATGCTGGCGAATCAATGGGAATACCCGAAGAAAATACAACTGTCTATAAATATATTCACCTACTCAATATGAATCGAAAAAAGTTGTGACGGGTTTTCTGTACTTCGAACGCAACACTAAACTTTACTCAAAAAAATTCAAAACTCAAAAAAACGCGAACTCGAAAACTTATGTCACCTTCGGCCGTTCACCCTCGCGGATGCATCGGCGTCCCGGTGGGCGCCAGTTAATTTTGTTTCACCGGTATTAACAACCGGACTAAACTGGAGGCCGGTGGAACGGCGACTCCGCAGGGTTAATTTTTGTTTCGCCGGAATTACCACACCTGGCTAATCTGGAGGTCGGTGAAACTACGACCTCCGCAAGGACGGAACAAACGACACAACAAAACGGAAACAAGAACTAACGTCGATGCATTCGCGAGAGTGAACGGTTGCGGAATTGCACGGTTGCTCAGGATGCGGGTTGGGGTAGAAGGGTCGCGATCCGAGGTCCATAGAATAGCACACGAGAAACGGAGATCGAAACCTCAACGTTACTTTAATCGCGAATGAAAGTTAATATTTTGGCCAAGAAGCCACGAAACCGCACGCACGTGAGTCGCGAGAACTCAGCCGATCGAAAGATCGAAGCGAGTCAAGCGACCGCGAGCGCGACACGAGAACGATAACGTCGATAAATCAAAAACTCACCGAAAGCGCGTAATTTATCCAAAAGGACCGGGAACTGCATCTGACGATGCCACGAGAACTATCAATCGAATTATCAACTCGAAAAAAATTCCTTTCGAAATTCTAACGAGGATAGCACACACGAAACACACGAGTCGACGATACCCGAATGAGACGAGACGCACGAACACGAGAGCGAGAGCGATATCGGGATCCACGGTAACGCGAGCGAGACACAGCGATCACACGATAGCTCGAGCGCGAGAACAATAGGCCGAAGCCTATGATAGCGGGAGCGCGAGAGAGGCCCGAGTTACCTCGAAGGCAGCTCTCGGTAGACTGTCGATTTGCCTACGAAAATTCGTAACGAATTATGATAATTATTTTCGGGAGCTTGACCGATAACTACTGCCCTCTCAACCATCTCATGACTTTAGCGAATCGAGAGCAGATACTATAACGCGGTAACTTGAACGAATCTTCGCAATCGCTTCCCCTAGTCAATGCGTGAGATACAAGGCCCTTACGCAGTATCTACTATAACGCAGCGCAAGGTGTTCCACCACTCTTGCCAAACGATACCTCCGCCTGATCTCAACGCATTGCACTTTACTATAGGGCGCCGGGTTTGCACCGGACTTTAGCGTGTTCGCAAGAAACTTCATCGAGCCTTTCCTTCACTGGGGCCTTTATTTTCCAAACGTTATCCCACCAAGTGAATTCCCGAATCTCGATATAACTGAACTAAACTGAATCTAAATCTTAAAGCAAAACTGAATGAAACTAAATCTTAAAACTTGAATTTAAACTGAAATAATGAACGGTATCGAAACAAATCGTAATAATTACAATAAAAGCATAAAAGGTAACGTTATCTTGACAGTATCTTAAGTCGCTGGGAGAGGCAGTAACGCGAAACTTCAACACTAAAATCGGTATTTTTATGCGAGTTACAGTTGTTTTGGTTTTTGTGACGATGATTAAAAAAAATCACGTCACAATGTATATCGACATGACTTACGGAGTTCGAAAGCTGGCAGACGGAACATTGATGATTGGAGATTCACCGATAATTTTTGGGAAGGAATACGTGATTGTGGGTGATGAAAAGTATCATCCGAGTGTTGGGTTGTTCGAATTGCTCTTTAGAAAACAACCAGATGCAAATCTTATAAGCGCAGAAGACAAGAATAATTACGCGAAAATCCGGCAAACGACGAGTGCATACAGGAAACACTACAGTCCGGATGACGTCATTCACAAACAAAACAGCAACAAGTATAAAACGTATATAGCGCCGTTAGTCGATGCCACACCGACTCGAAAGAGAGCATCACTCAGTTCAGGGTTACCCGGATACAAAGTCGCGAGGAGAGGTACACGAATGGATTACGTGTACTGGGACGATCCTAACGAACTCGTAGATAGACTACGTGTGCTGATTGCCTAGCGATCAGCTGGCAATCCAAGTCACATCAATGAGATTGTATCGATCATCGAGGAATTGCGTGAAGCTGAAATAGTTTATTAATAGCAGTGAACGAGTGACAAACACCTCAATTGAACAATGAGCGTCGACGTGTTCGGACGTCAACTAGGACGAAACGAGGGTACACGAGGGCTCCCGGGCTTCGGATTCAAACTCACCACTGACAACCAATACGACATCGAGAATAAGAGACTATGCAACGTTGCCGAGTCAAGTCAGCCAAACGACGCTGTCAACCTGAGTCTCGCGAAACGCCTAATACGACAAGAGTTAAACGGACTTTTCCGAATTACTACTAAGCAGCGAGAGGATCTAGATGATCTACAACTGAAGATACAAATTCTGCAAGATCAGGTGGAGAAGAGATTGAAGACAATCGAGATAAACGTCGAAACAAATCTAGACGCGCTTCAAATCTAGACGCCAAGACAAATCTTGGAGGCGCTTCGCAACTCCAAATCCATTGCAGCATGGAACATCAGAGACTAGTGCAAGAGCTACATAAACCCGCTCGGCGCAATTATCCTCGTCGGAAATTCGTTGTGCGAGGTCTCGATGAAACGTGGCAAGCTGATCTCGTCGAGATGCAACCTTACGCTCGCGAAAACAAAGATACCAAATACCTGCTCACAATCATCGATGTTCTGTCAAACAGCGGAAAACAGCGCAAGATGTCACTGCAGCTATGATATCCGTGCTCCGGCAAGGACGCGTACATACCGTCGAATCTTCAAACGTACAAAGGCAAAGAATTCTACAATACGAATTTCCAGAACCTCATGACACGATACAGTATCAATCACTCCTCGACATATAGCAACCTCAAGGCATCGATTGTGGAGCGTTTCAATCGAAACTTAAAAAACAGAATGTGGCTTAAATTTAGTCTGCAAGGCACGTACAAGTGGCTGGACATTTTGCCTGATGTCGTAAAAGCCTACAACGATGCCAAGCATCGCACGATCGGAATGAAACCAAAGGAACTCACAACAGCCAGCGTTGAAAAGTTGATGCAACGCTTGTCTCACGATCCTCGTCGTCGTCGTCATAAGATTCCTAGATTTCGTGTTGGTGACAAGGTACGAGTGAGCAAGAACAAACACGTTTTCGAGAAAGGCTATACCCCAAACTGGACAACGGACATTTTTACTGTGAGTCGAGTGACGCCAACGACGCCTGTGACATACAAGCTAAAGGACTATCAAGACGAATCAATCGCTGGTGGTTTCTACGAAGAGGAGCTTCTAAAGGCCAAGTACCCCGACGTCTACCTTGTGGAGAAAGTGCTCAAGAAACGTGGAGATCGATACGTCAGGTGGCTGGAATTCGACACTTCACACAATAGTTGGATAAATAAGTCTGATTTGTAAAACACAATTTTTATTATAAAACAATAATTTATTATCAATAAAAAAAAATATACAAAGTTATTTATTGCCGATGTTAAATTCAATCCGATGCTTGTAGGCTCCGCCTCCCAGGTACTTTAGGAACAATTCTCCTTCCGCTACCATGTGTACCATTTAATCAAACAAGATCTGGTCTTTCTCGAATGCCTCCGAGATGCGTTTCGGTAGGAAAACGTGACAGTTGTCATCGAGGCTGGCAACTGCTTTCAGTCCGTACTTTGTTGCGACTTGTCGCAAATCAGTGACTTTGTAGGTCTCGTTGATCTTCAACGCGCCGAGTTGCTTCATCGGGAGGAAATCCTCCAAAAGAGCGATTTTGTTGAGCGTTGCAATGTCCATTGTGAGAACGACTGCGAGTGTCTGATGGGAAAGGCTGTGAGTTTGCCGTTAATATACCCATATCCGTGCCCCTAGCAAGAAAAAGGTGTGGGGTCGAGCGCTGTGATTGGTGCGTGAGATCCGATCGTGCGAGATTTTTTAATCTTTCAATGATGAGACATAGATCTGATCTTGTTTCAATGACATTTTTTACTTGTTGAATATTTTTCATAAACAGTTCGATACGAACTTTGAGCTCGTTGCGTTTATTTTGCGTTGCTCTTTTATTTACATGCCATCGAGAACGATTCAGCCTTGCAATGATACAATTGGCTACAAGTTCGCTACTGATATACTCGTATCCCCTCCACTAGCGAGTTGAGCTCTGATGGCGCCGGGGAACTTTGTGCCCTGATTGGCCGTCTTTTATTCGATCATGACTTTTGACGTGCTTCGAACGAGTTCCGGTAGATTGGGTACCATATAATGTCCCCAAGGTAGCGTATCCGTGCTTTCGGATAGCAAATATCGTTTGTCATCGTGGGGACTGAGCGCTATCTTGACTTGTTTCTCCGTGTACACTTTGTGCTTACGAGATGTGATGACACGCTGCTCTCGACGCTGGATGATTTTCTCACGGAGACACTGCATGAAGTCATCGAAGGTGATGGTCGTTTCCGCGATTTGCGTCTTCACACCCTTCACCTTCTTTATGCGATCTTGGCCGTTGACTCCTACACTGTACATTTTGCTACGCAATCCATCAAATTCCGTCATAATACGATCGTTGCACACATCTTTCATGAGTCCAACGACCTTCTTGTTCACTCTCGGGATAGCAAACTGGTTTTCAGCTGGATAATCGGATGTATCAAACTTGTCGATATCGCGCTTCATGACGTTGTCAATGTCGGGGCAGCGCACCTTGTAGAGCAAGCTGTCGGTGTCGGTGTACAGGAGCTTGCAGCGGTCGTTGAACTGCGACTTCATGTAGTCATAGTGGAAGTCGGAGACGAGAATCTTGGACAAGTCCAGAACGTAGAGTCCGACGTAGATCGGTTTGTTGAGATAAACCTCGGTCTTCGTGAGCTGTACAGAAACGAGGTCCGCATCGAACATCGAGCGACTGTGGAAGTTGGGCTTTGCAATGAGCGCCTCAGCGCCGTAACGACCTCCCCAGTGAGTGACGAGTTCAACGTCGACGTGCTTGCGGACGGTCTCCATCGTCTTGCCGAACACCGCGTTATTCATCAGTTTGAAGAGGTTTTTCTCAAAGTCGTTCTTAGCCCGCTTCCTCATATCACTGTTGAGGTCGATGTAGGATTTGAGTCACGGACTTTGGTTGAATTGCAGCACTCGATGAATACGCTTCAGCTCCAATCCATACCTGAGAGCCTGCTTCTGATTCCTGTAGTGTAGTATGTAGCGGTTTTTCGAATCCTGTGTAGTGATCAGCTTGGGTTATTTGTAGCCTGGTGCACACTTGTGTTCAGGACACAGAGGCAGATTTTTGTGTGCATCATGGAGTCTCTCAGGGTACTCCAGGTCGTCTTCGAGAATGTATCTGTCCGGCGACGTATCCGGAACGTTGGGGAAATCGATGCTTTCGAGATTCTCCACCCATTTGAATCCACCGTAAGGAAGATACTCCATCATTGCCCAGCCGTAGAGGTTATTGACGTCAAAGTACATCAGGTAATTGGTCTCCTCGTTCAGATCGTAATCGCTCATGTACCTGTTATTGGCGCGAGGGTAACGGTTGCAGCGCTGACTCACTCCGCCTCTCACGCCGCGCTCGATGAACATGTGCATGTCCAGGTCGGTGAGGAGTTCCAACTCGATCTTCATGTACTTGAGCATGGCGTCCCACGTGAATCCTGGGGTTGTATAGTAGTGAGTAGTAGTGTACAGGTATAGGGAGACAGGATTTACCCCCTCCACGCGGCCACCGGCGCCAACCCCCACCACCGCCGTCTACCCCCACCCCTCTCCCCCACCCCCACTGTCTGGCCCCACTCCTTCCCCCACCACCTGTGGTCCCCTCCCCACCCCCTAGGGCCCCTTAAGCCACGCCCCCTGAGGTATAGGGAGCCAATGAGAGAGAGGCTGGGAAAATCTCTGGACCGTGATTGGTCGTCTCATTTTCCCCGAGCCGTGATTGGTCGACTGGAAATTCCCCGAGCTCTTATTGGCCAAATGATTTTTCCATGGCGCCCTCTATAAATATCCATCACGTTTTCTGTACTAATATTATTCTAGTAAACTTGCTGTGTTTTGATTGGTCGTCCAATTTCTTCTGGTGCCCTCTAGGAATTACCGACAGTTTTTAATACTAATAATATTCGGCAGTCGGTAAATTAGTTTTCGTCCATTACTATTCTAATGGTAATACCGTACCGGCAAATAAAAAAACATTTACAAAAGTACTTTTGTTTATTTGATTTTCTTGCATTGACATTTTACAATATTTCGTCGTTACAATTTTTAAAAATCAGTGGTCTTGGGTGATGGGTCAGGGGTCATGGCAGAGTCAGTTGACCGCGGTGGTGTGTCTTGCTGGCGGTCAGCCTCCGACGTCGTTCCAAGTGGCAATGCCTTCTCAGATTGGTCCGACGACGAGGCTGACTCTTGTTCCACGGTCTCCTGTAGGCAGTCCGTGCATTCTCTCTCGAGTGGTGGATACCCTTCGAGCTGCATCTTTAGATCCTTGGGTACCCAATGTTTTTTACAGACTCTGTATGATGCAACCTCGGGGCCCAGTCGGATATGTTGAGGTAGTTTTGACCACAGGATGTCGATGTATTCACTCCAGTGCATCAGTAGCAAGGGTTTGGGGATGTATTCGAGCTCCTCCGGGAGGAGATCCCAAGGATCCTTGCCGCAGTCAATGACGAGTATGCCACTGATGATGTCCATTTTAGTGAGGTTGTTGACGTTGTCACGAATCGTTGACAAGTGTGCTTTCTCGTGTGGAGAGGCCGGCTTTTATATCTGCTGACGGCGATGGTGGTGGGGGACCGAGTGTTGACGATGAAGATGAGATGAAAACTTTTTCTTTTTGTTCTATTCGTTTATTTACAGGTGACAACCGAAACGGGCTGTACATGTTTGTATACACCGCGATGTACAGACATTACCGCTGCCCTTTAAAAGTCTTGTTCGTCGAGTGTTTGAGACGTTTCGTCGCTTTGTATGTATCACATATCGTAGATTCTTATAGTAACGTCGCACAATATTATCGTTTTTCACCTTATTAGCCGAGAATAGTTTGCAAAAAGCAGCAAGGTTGTAGCCCCGACACATATAGTCAAGAAATATAACACAATATTCTCCACACACTCGAGACCTGATACACTGTAGGGGCTTGGTGCTCCACTCGTAACTCGTTGTATTTCATCGCAGTCGATTGCGATGTTGGTTGACAAGTGGAGGCAGTCCGTAACTGTCGAAGAAGATCCCTTGACCATTGTTGTCGACGTATATGGCTACCCAATGAGTTCCTGGCTTCGTATGATCGTCCGTGTTTGCGACGATGGCTGTGGGTCTAGACCAGTGACTCGGGATGCGATCGGCGGGTAAGACTCCTTTCGTCTGTGCCGAGACATGGCGTAGAGCCTCCAGCACTTCTAGGCTGTTTATTAGAGATGCTTCCTGTGCCAGAGTGGGGGCGACGTCTTCGTGAATGCTGATGATGATGATGATACTGATGAGCGTTACGGGGGATGGTAGGGGTAGGCTGGCGCTTCGGCGGTGGTGGCGGTGAGAGTTGTTTATTACGGTAAAGGGCAACTATTTCACCCTTCGCAGGTACCGTGGCGTCGCAGGTGTTCGTCGTAGCACTGCTGTCACTGCTCGAAGATTCTGGGTCTATATAGTCTCCCATTGTAGAACCGCGATCTGTATCGCTCGGAATGTCGATATGTATCGCTATTCTCGGCGTATCGTTTGGCCGATCTTTCCGTTGCACAGCGCCCACTGGTTCTGAGTAAACGGGATTCTCCTTATCCAAAATCTGAGTCCGAAGCCAACGTTTAATTTTTCCCACGTTGTTTAATGCGCACTTCGCTGCGTCTTCCTTTGACACGCCGTGATATATGCACCAAGTGTCGTAGGTCGGCATGTTCTTGAAGCTAGGGCCCTCGTAATCTTCCAGGTTGACTATGTCTCGGCCCAGCACGTCACGTAGAATTTCCGCTTTTTGTACACCTCTCGTGTATATGCGAAGTGCGTATCGGCACATGGCCTTTAGCGCAGCGTAAACTTTTGGCAATGGTGTATCACCGTCGACCCACTCGATACCGTGATGCACGTTAGACGGTTATTACTAGCGCGCACTTCTTTAGGTAGTTCACCAAAATTGTATGGTGAATCGATGACCCAATGCCCGATATGATCGCCCTGTATTGTAGTAACGGCGATCTCCTTCGGAAGAAACTCGCCATGCTTGCCGTATAGCGCTTGAATATCAACTATTGCGTCCATGCTGAAGGCGTGAGACGAAATGATGTCGAATGCTCGCTCGTAGTCGGTCTTAAATACGTTTTGGCTATACGTATAGCGCCCTCACCGGGGAATGTGTAATCATGCGTTATGCATCGAAGGAGGGATGGAGCGCTCAAGCACTAAAATCCGTGATTACTTGACGCACGGAATCAATTTCAATAACATTGTCGTACTCGGCGTAGACAATACAATTTATTGTAGATGAGAGGGGTTTTGCAAAACGTACTTCGATTCTCACGGTACCGTGTTGCACGAGATTCCAGTGAGTGAAACAGTTGGCGGATAGATCAGGCGTCAAGTCAAAAGCGAATAGACAATAACCTTTTGCGTAAGCGCTGCGTGAAATGTCTATACCGTTGTTTTGGAAGTGTATGCCTGTGCCCGAGAAAAGGGTGTGGTAGCATTCGATCCAGGTTCTGTTGGTGTCGAACTCTGGCTGCAGTGGTTTTCCAGGTATCTGTTGACCATCAACGTAGAGTGATAGAAAATTTATCGAATAATTTTGAAAGTTAAAGGGATTTGACGTTCTATCGCCGTTGAAAGCTTTGTTGCTAACAAAACCGAGTATTATACGTTTTGGTAATTGACCGAGTATTACATTGTCCAGTGTATCGCCCGCGACGCCGCTATGCATAGTAAACGACTTAACCTCCACACGCGTTATAGGATATTTCGCTGTTGTTTTAGCCAGCATCTTCGCATGGGCTATAAGTACTCCTGGGTTGATTTATGCTCGTCTTATCAGCAGTGTTGTATCGTGAATTATTATCTTGTGTGTACAATCTTTTGATGGTGTTTCCATAAGACAAAAATCGTCTTTTGAGCGTACGAGTCGTAGTCGTACTTCCACGCCGTTCAGCAAAAATTTGTCTTGATTGAATACATCACAGTGTCGATGGCCAATCATATCCAAGGTCCGAACTCCTTTGACATAACTCGCTGTCGCGTCTTGGCCACCGTTGCTCGGACTCGCGCCCGGCAGCAACTCGAATCCGCCTGCAGTATCGGCATACCACAAAGCCGTAGTGAGATGCGATGCTTTTGCCGCAGGGCCATAGTTCAACAACGTTTCAATGCCCGCCCTGTATGCATAGGCATTATTAGGCGGTGCAACAAGTTTTTGATTAAAAAACACGTCTACCTGATTAAAGAGACTGTGTAAAAAATTATTTACGGGTGCAACCTTGTACTCTGTGCCACCGTTGGATATCACTTTAAGGCTCACAGCAATCATTGTATGCGCGAGATCCAGGTATTCCTCCCCGTGGCCAGGTATCACAAATTCAACGGGTCCACCGTCCGACAACGAAGAGACCGGCTTGTAGTGAACCCATTGCGATGATTCTATAGATGTCTGCGTTGGCGGTATTGTGAATAAGTCGAGTTCCGACTTCATACATTCGCACGAGTGTGAGTGTAGAAAGGACATATTTAAGCACTTCCGAAGATATCAACGCGTCGTCTCTTTTTATTTTTTCGAGTCTTCGTCACTTTCCCAGTCTTCGTCCTTCTCTTCTTTCCTCGTGATGTTGCACTAGTGGTGTTTCTCTTTTTTGCCTTCTTCGTCTTCTTATTTCTCGTGATGGTAGATCTCTTTCTCGTGGAGGTGCGCCGAGTTGCGCGTCCAATCAACGACTACATCGTTCTCGCGGCGATCGCACTATTATAGCCAGAGCCCTTCATAAGTAGTGCAATTTTCTCGTCGGCTTTTCGGTTAAAATTTTCGCCGGATTCTCTGGCCCGACGCTTTAGCGACTCCTTGAAGGGTATATTATTACCACTTACATCTTCAATAACAAGCAATCCGGTTCGCAAAGCCTCGCGTCCTATAGCTTTAGCGCCTCTCGAGAGGAGTGGTAGTACACTTCTGAACAGTCCGCCGAGAAATCGGCCGATCCCATGACCCCTTTGATAAGGTGCACCCACGAAAACATTGCTCATACGTCCACCGCCGCCGATTTGATTCTCGTAATATGACGCGTAGTGGCTTGCCATTTCGTCTAAGAGACTCGCTTAAAGTGAAGCGTCAGCGTTAACGTTCCGTACTCAAATGTGATTGGCCGGCCCAATTTGTCTCTTATGTCTATCTCGATCGTACGAAAGCAATTATTAAGCAGCGGTAAGTAATTTGCAGGTGAAAACTATTTCACCTGTGTCGAGCCATACTTGTACTTTGCTGTATTCAGATTTACTATCCGCAATAGAGCGGCTTTTGTGTTACCAACTGTGTAGGGTACGCACAAATCCGTATAGACAAAGATTTCTTCGGGTAGAGCGCGAGCAATGCAGGCGGGCATCTGACTTTCGCGTTGTATAACACGGGTAAAGCTGACGTACGAATTCCCGGCACTTTCCCAATCTTTACCTGGCGTTAACTCGAAGCCAAACACGTGACGAAGTTTGTCGCTCATTTGCAAGAAATTCAGCGATTCCTCAATTTCTTTGCCGCACTTTTTACCCTCAATTGCCACGTAACCGCTTGCATTTTTTGCATTCACTAGTCGTATACCGGCCTCGCTTATACCCTGCAGACTATTAATACTTTTCATTAAAGCCTCATGATTGTCATATATACCGTACGGTATATGGCTGATTTTTAGGTCTTTTCTGCCACACTGTGTCCACTGAATTTTAGTCTCATCACGCTGGATATGTATCATCTTACAGGGTATGTGAACTTCCGTTAAACCCACGACCCAGTGACCGTTGAGGGTTATTTCACGTGAAAGATGTGTGGTGAAATTTGTCGTAGTGTTGTTCGGAAAATACTTCATGCTACTGTTGCTCGGCAGCACGAGAAAAAAATTTTCGTCGTTCATGTTAACCGAACGTATTCACTACGCTAGCCGCCAAGTTCGTGAGCGTTAGACGCCGGTATCCACGAATTGAATTTCGATGGGTAACCGACCCAGCCGACAAAAAGCTGTTTCGTAGCGCCGCGCCCTTTTGTTCGTATTATACGGTCGATTTTGAATTCTTTATTTTCCGCAACACGTTTCTCGTGTACAGGCGTGATTTCTTCCGTATAAAAAAATCCGTCGATTAACTCTCCCTCAAGATCATTTAATTCGTAAACTCGGATACCCTGACGGAGTGTAACTTTTGTGATTCGGAAAATTTCTTCACTCCAATTCCGCTCGTAACCCTTCTCGTAGGTGCCTTTTGTTCGACTAATCCTAACGTAATCACCGCACTTGTATTTAACGTCGATGAAACGCCTTTTTTTGCGCTGTCTCAACGAGGCTCTCATCATATTCTCGTACGCTATATCAGCATTGTGTAAAGTCACAGCGGCCGGTTGCATCTTAATTGACGAGTGTTTGGCATGGTTGTACGCATCGACGAGTTGTTGCAGAATGTCAATGTATCGATGAGTATTTCGGTGCGTGAAGTAACGCCACATTCGCTCTTTTAGCGTACGATTGAAGCGCTCGACAATTGCTGCTTTTATATCAGGGTTACGCGTAACTCTAAACACAATATTGTTCTCCTTAAGAAAGACTTGCAACTCTTTTCCGACAAACTCCTTGCCTTTATCGGTCTGTAGACAGACGGGTGACCGTCCGGTGCTTCGTTCAAAAACCCTTTTGAAGGCTTGCGTCACAGAGTGCACTGTTTTGTCTTGCAACGGTTCGACCCAAGCATACTTGCTCAATACATCAATGACTGTGAGCAGGTAGCAGGTATTATCGTTGTAACGCTTTAACGAGCGTAAATCGACGAGATCAGCCTCCCAAACGTCGTCTATGTTGTCAACACTGTAGCGAAGTCTTGGGAAAAGCCGCTTGACAGGCTTGTGAATGGTGTACGCGTCCTGTTGGATCAACCAGTCATAAACAGCGGCTACTTCATTTTTTTTATCTGTGAGTCGTCTTGCACCGGCGTAGCCAGCGGGGTGCGAAGGGTCATAATACACTTTTCCGTACGGCATCTCACTCTCGCTCTCTATATATCTCTGCCGGTTATGTTACAACAGACATTGAACTATTCATAGTTTTAGCCAGTGTGCAAACCCTCGAGGTATTTGAACGGCCCCATCTGAACGTGGTGTCGTCGTAATGTCACCAATGCTCGACCGCTCGGTAGCCTCCGTATCCGCGGCCATACTATCCTTCTTGTTCTTCTTCTTTGACTCGTCCTTTTCACTCTGTTTCGGCGAATAGTCGGAATTTAGCCCACGACGATTGTTGAATGTCTCTTCACGACTAGTTCTAGTCCTAATACCAGTCGCACTTTTATCACCAGACCGTTTTACTTTCACAGCTGAAGCATTGTCAACGGTTTCTTCTTCTTCTTCTTCTTCTTCTTCGCTGCTGTAATAGGGGGTTTCGTCGTTATCCACGTTAGGATTATTTTGTGTACGCTTAACATTGAATCTCGCCTCTCCCAGTGTCCATAATACGTTGTTTCCGATAAATTCACGTGGTATAGAGATATCTCGTAGACTCTGAATAAAGTCACGTCGACCCACGGCTTTAAACTCCTTTCTCGAGCGTACTGCGTCGTTAATAAGATCGACAATATTTGAATTTGGTACGAGCTTTCCGTCTATAGTCACGCGTCCCTCTTGGTCCCATCTGATGCGTTGTACTGCTCCCGGTGAATTGCGGAGATAAGACACGAGAGCTTTAGCTTTATGCCGAAACTTTTTCAGAACGCTATCTATGATTATCGTATCATTGAACGAACCATTTGCCTGTGATGGTGCCTGCTGTTCGCGAGTCATGGCAGAGGTCGCTCCAGGTAGTGTCGGATCTATCGGACCTTTTCGTGCTTCGAGCAAAAATAAATACCTCTGCAACACTTGTAGATATTCTTTACACTTTTCCGAGTCATCACGATACTTTTTTGAGTGTAAAATTCCCGAAAGCTCCTCGTCGAGTCGCGATATAGGATCGCCCGGCGTCTGTACACTTGGCGGACTGACAGGTGGTGCACGAGTTCCGTCGCCGCCGCCGCTACCGCCACCGATCATTGGCTCTTTCCATATCCCAGCCTCTTCAGCCGGTACTAAAATCATTTTCTTCGCGTGTTCCATTAGACCTCACACGTTTGAATTAAGAGTCAGTACTTCCGCCGCCGTTGCCGGTAAACAGTCTACTGACCAAACTCGTGATAATCGGTGCCAATAAAAGTGGCAAAAATGCTCCACAGCCTTTCTGCATGATGAGACGTTTTTTCGCTCTCCAGTTGAATTTTCGTCGTTTACGAGCGGCGCCACTGGCTCTACTTTGGCCGCCACCGCCGCTCTGTCTTACAGCGGACCACGGCACTAGTTGTCGTAACACCATTTTATATCTTTTAAGACGATTTTTCACACCTGTTTTAAGCGTTACTACGCCGTGTAAGACGTTCAGTGCACATTCGCCTATACACTTGACCAGCGATTCATCGGCCGCGCGTAGCAGCGCTCTTTGCTGCTCTTTACTAGCATGGCAGAGGGCGTTCAGAAAAGCGGCGTGCCGTTTATCGATCAGTGATCGCACAGAACACGCTGGTCGCTTCTTCTTCTTTACCGTCATCTTCCCCATTGTCGCCCGCCGCCGAGATGTTTGCGTAACCGACACTCGAGCGTTACTGATGCCTTTGCTGTTCCGCCATTTGACTAAATACGTCAGGTCAATTCGATTGACGAAAGCCTCGCTTGTTTTTTGGTATATATACATGCATTCGTGGATCGTCGGGAAATATAATGGTGCGGCATCGGCACATATCAGGCGTGGATTGCTTTAGATCCAGCAGTAGATATTCATGCGGCTGCGCAGTCGCATCTTGATAGGCTTCCGTTAAAAAGCGTGGATCCTCGGGATAAACTTGTCTCGCAAGATGCTGAATTTGCGCCCGATCTCATGGATTTTTAAAAATAACAATATAATTCGCATTCAGCGAAATATCGCGTTGTCCGTGTCCTTAATGAAAAATATTTTGCGTTATGAAAATAACGCTAATATTTTTATGATGACTGCCTTTCGTGAAGAGATCTACTATCGTATTGTTTGACGATTCCCTCATCAAATCGTCGATAATCACCAATTTCTTACATTCGTTATCGTGCGAATAATCCTCCGGCTGCGGCAGTCCTTCGTGAAATTCGATTTTAATATTAACGCTCGTTGAATCCTCATGCGCCGAATTCTTGAACAGCGCGGCAGTATCGGCATCGAGATTATCACCATAGTAAAATATAATACGGCCAAACGTCGCATCGCTCATGACCGCTAGATGGCGTAAGAATCTTCGCACGAAAACTGTCTTACCACAGCCTGTTGGCCCACAAATTAGCGAAGTCCACGGGTGTTTCCATCGTACGTCCATTTCACGTTTTTTTTTCTTTTACTCGCGTTTTGCCGCCGTAGTCAAAACTCGCACTGAAAATACTTATAAATATATTCGTTTTTACGTGGCTATAAGCTTAACGCGGCGGCGGCGGCGGCGGCGCGGAGGACACACGTCGCGGACAAGCTAACTCGACGTGTGCGCGGCGGTGGTCCAGCTAGTACAGACCCGTTCGCTCGCAACATCAGCTTATGAGCGGGCGAGCGCACGCGCGCGTGTCGATCAGCTCTTATACCACGGCCACATGTGCTCTATAAGCTTATATCGCGCATGTGGCGCCGCCTAGCTTAAAATGAAGAAAATTCTCGACACTGACTAGGAATATGTTTCAATTTTTTATTTTTTTATTCATTTTTAACGAAGAGTCATGGTGAAACGTTTATTGCATATATATATATATATATATAAATAGAATTTTCATTCCGTTTTTTATTTTTCATGAAAATCGTGTTGACTATCTGCGTATTGAAATAATCTTTTTCTTTTTATATATTTGTATTCATATAACTATATCGAATATTTACAAAACATTTTTATCAATTACCGCTATTATTCGTTGTAGTTGTCGAAGGTTATCACTAATTAAAATATAAACATTACATAACATTACACGCATGAAAGTTTATCCTATGTATATACAATTAAACGCTAATCAACAGTCTTATTCATACTTTTACACAAATTTTACAATTATTTTACACAAACGCTATTGAACGGGCGACGGCGACAAAGACAACAATGACGACGGCAACGGTTACGCGCTTACCGAGGGCTAATCTTTGAAGCCAAATGGTAGCGACAATGTATGTGCCACATGACGTCGTTTATGGCAAACTACTCGGCAGGTTTTCGTCATTTCACGAGTTACGACCTCATGGAGAGCCGTCCGCTGAATTGACGCATAATTCAGCTTAATCGTCTCTACATTTGGCCTCGGTAAATCGGCTTTAATCATGTCCCTTATCGAATCAAAGTTAATTTTTTGGGAATTTTGGTAATTTAAGCTCAAACCCTTGACCTTACACTCGGTTTTCGTAACCACTTCGGGGTTCTCGCTATTGACTACCTGATACCCATAGAATTTGGGGCCTCCGGAGACAAACGACTTTATGTAGTCGGTTGGTTTCTTTAACTCGCTGGTCATATCACCGAGAAAATTACCGAGCGGCGGCACCCATTCACCCGATCGACCTGTGCTGACATAAATCACCGAGTCCGTGTCGTAGTACAATATGCGTCGGTCTAGTCGCTCGAGATAGCTATATAGCTTTAAACGCGCCTGAGCTGTTGTGTACGCCGCAATGACGACACTCGTTTGCGAGGAAGGTATTACCGCCTCGTCTATCGACACCCAGTTAGCGTATAAGACGTCGTCGTTTACCGGAAGTAGCCGATGTACCTCTTTGTCGTTATCCTCCAGAAGCAGTAACAGCTGCTCGCGAGTATTAACGATCATCGTTTGTGATAAATTATCCCGCTGCCCAAACTTACCCCAAAACGAGTTGAGACGAAGCTTCGCAACGGAACGCAAGCCCGGATTCTTGTTAATCTTTTCCTCCGTTAATTTAATTCCTTCAGCGCGTTCATAGTCCCTGATATACCTTGCCTGCGAGTCGATATCTTTACATTCCGCGGGCCAACCGCTCGCTTCCTGCTTGATTTTCAGAAACGTATTTATATAATCGACAAAGAGGCCGCCATCATGCGTTTCCGGATTGTATTGAGTCATTTCATAGGCCCAAATAACCGCTATCTGCTGGACGTTATAGCCGACATCGATTGCTTTTCGAACCTCGTCTATCACCCATGTACCAGTAAATACACGATCATTCACATCCTCGTGAGGACACGACGTCTGTGTCTTTTCCTCGGCACATGTGCGGCACAACGCAAAGAGTAGTTTATGGTGCATACGCACAGGTAACACCGGATGGAAAAGATTTCGAGGTGGCAAAATCGTACAACGGATCAAACCATTAATCGACATTCCCAGAGCATCGTACGAACCGTTGAGCAACGTGTCGCATTCTGTGTCAACGTAAATCGTAGGATATCCCTTCGGAAAACGACCTGTTTTGGAAATATACGGGTAGAGCGAACAGATGTCGATATATTGGATTTTTTCGCCTTCCGCAACGTCGTATACGGTAACGGTGTTGCCTGTTCTACCGCCGAAAAACGCGTCGCGAGGATTCAAGCTCTCCGTCTTTAGTCGTGGATGATTACGCAAAAACGCATCGATTGCCGGGTTAGCGTTTCGCTCGTCTTGAAATTCGCACTCCCACATAATGCGCAACTCGTAACCGCGATCTCGAATCTGCGCGTCGATGGCCCTGGTACGCTCGTAACGCTGATCGTACGACTCGTCGTTGGCACGCGACCGAACCGTACGATTCTCGGGAAAACAGCGGGGGCAACCGTGTCAATAACACCCGTGAAACTGATACACGAAACGGTCCTCACCGATTTGTGCATAGCCGTCAACGAGCAGCCCCTCAGGTAGCCTAAACTCTCGACCTCGCGTAGCGTGGGTTATTTCGTGACCTACGCAATGCTCTACCCATAAAAGCCATTCGTTGGCTTGTTTCGAGGGTCTGTCAGCGAGTCTGTAGCCACCGCTGGGTATAAGCCCTATTGTCTGTGGCTTTAGATAATTACGCCTAAACACTTTCGAACAAGCCGCCGCGATTGTTACGGCCTCTGTGAATGGGCAAACATTGCCGACCTCGAGAAAAATTCGCCGGAATTCTTTGCATGCTCGTCTCAATATGTCTACGTCCATCGCGCAGTACTTTTCGATCTCGATTTGAAAGTCAAACACCTCATTCGCGGCTGCAGCCTCCGCGTACCACTCGTGGAAGGCCCTATAGCCATCGGGCGTCATACCCTCGGGCGAGTAGTACTCAATAGCCGGTAGCGCTCCACGATATGCTTGGTTTTCTATTGTGTTGAAAAGATGAGGGAAGTAGCCCTTTCCCATTCTACGTTTGAAGCCGAAGGCGTCCGGAAGAGCACTGAGTCGCATGTGAAAATAGTTCATACTATCAATAAAAATGGTACGACCTATGCGCATCGATATGATGGAATTTCCCGTCAGGATAAGCTTTGGTAGACCGAGATCTTTACAATTCTCGGTAATATGGCGTAATATGAACTGTGCGTCGAAAGCCTTCGCGTTGTGAGCGATGCAGACAATTTTGCGGAATGATGTTGCGCGACGCACTGCGAGATCGACTAGTTCCGAGACGGGCGCTCTACGGAAAATATGTATTCGCACGCCGCACCACATACACGTATTGTCGGTGGTCAGGTCATCGACGGTCGACAAGCATCTATCGCACAGCTGCTGCGCGACGCAAAGAGTTACCACGTGCTCGCGAGTATTGTTACCCGGTGTTTTACTATAGAGTGTGTCTTGACGGGTCTCGAAATCATAAAAAATAAAAAGTGTTCGCGGGTGTTTGTCTTCGTCAGCTAGAACCCGCGGTGCCACGGGCTGCATGTAGCAATGCTCATTGTACCCGTGTACACTACGGCACAACTGACAAAAAGTTTTACCGCAGTTATGAGCCTTTTGCGAAGCATCAAACAGTTTCAAGCATGTTTTACAAAACCGTACTGTCTCACAAATCGATTTCCGTTCAGAGCCGCGAGTGTTTACACGATTTTCACGGCTTTTCAAATGATTGTCAAAACACTCTCTGCTGTGAAAAAACCGTTGACAATCCTCGCATGACCACTCGTCGTTTGCAGTAGTGTCATCGTTGTCAACGACAGGTCTGACCGGACAGGGCGGTGACGCATAGCAACGAGGGCATTTACTCGAGCACTCATGCTGTTGCAAGAAACGATGGGATTTGTTGCATGGTATGCAATAATTTCTACCACCGACCGCGGCTAAAAGATTTACGATGGGCGAATAGTGATCATCGGCTTGAAAGTGTGCAATATTTAAGGTCGTGTGCGCAGGTTTATTTTGAAAACGCGAGTGTCCATTGAAGATGGGCGCCGCACCGCTACCTAGAGAAGCCCAATCGTATACAACTATAGCAATACCCCGGGCCATAAAGTGTCTTTGAAATACACTGATTTCCGTTATAGTGCAGCCCGACGCCGGCACTACGACGTTAGCTGCGTTGACGAGTGCCGTAGCCTCATCCCGTTGTAGCTTCGAATTATTGTGGCGGATCTTGTCATAAAAAAGCTTTGACTCGACGCTACGGTCTTGTTTATTGCGCGTATTCGCGAGAGCCACAACGAGCGATCGAAGGAAACATAAATTATCGAAATTCCCGCTTAAAACGATGGATCGATTACTAACGATTTTACTGTCTAATCCACCCGAGCCGTTTATCATATCAACATAAGTGACCGTGAACGTCAGTGTGTCATACGCCGAAAGTATTCTAGTGCTTTGATGAACGCTACAAAGAAGATCCCATAGCTGTTCATAGCTGAAGCGCCATAAGGGTCTCATATATACACCGGCTGTACCGTTAGTCATACCGGCGGCTTCGAACGCAACACCGATTCGGTCGTTCGGATAGCGGCCCTCTACAAAATGTGCGTGGATATCGGGGATCGCGTTTCGGGTCCATGAAATCGGGTTGATACCGTGAGGCGGCGGCACTAAAGATACCTCTGTTTGGCGGCTTTGTATTTTAAATTTTATTAATAGATGATCCCTCGGTACACCGACTATTCTAAAGCGATGACCCACGGGTAAGACCTGATCGTCGTCATCGACAATGCCTTCCTCGGGGGCTACATCGTTATCGCTACCGCGAATATTATTGTCGTCGTCATTGTTGTCTTCGCCATGAACGCTACTTAAAACTATATCGCTAGCGCTATTCGGCCGCGCAGGATCGCCGCCTATCTGTGGGTGAATAATGCCGTCACTCACCAATTGTGCTACGGCCGCTCTAGTTTCTGCTTCCCACGATGCGCTTAGCAGCGACGAGTGCGATGCAGACGACGCATCTGGTGATGATGACGATGACGATGACGATGACGATGACGATGACGATGACGATGACGATGACGATGACGATGACGATGACGATGACGATGACGATGACGATGACGATGACGATGACGATGACGATGACGATGACGATGACGATGACGATGACGATGACGATGACGATGACGATGACGATGACGATGACGATGACGATGACGATGACGATGCCGATGACGATGACGATGACGATGACGATGACGATGACGATGACGATGACGATGACGATGACGATGACGATGACGATGACGATGACGATGACGATGACGATGACGATGACGATGACGATGACGATGACGATGACGATGACGATGACGATGACGATGACGATGACGATGACGATGACGATGACGATGACGATGACGATGACGATGACGATGACGATGACGATGACGATGACGATGACGATGACGATGACGATGACGATGACGATGACGATGACGATGACGATGACGATGACGATGACGATGACGATGACGATGACGATGACGATGACGATGACGATGACGATGACGATGACGATGACGATGACGATGACGATGACGATGACGATGACGATGACGATGACGATGACGATGACGATGACGATGACGATGACGATGACGATGACGATGACGATGACGATGACGATGACGATGACGATGACGATGACGATGACGATGACGATGACGATGACGATGACGATGACGATGACGATGACGATGACGATGACGATGACGATGACGATGACGATGACGATGACGATGACGATGACGATGACGATGACGATGACGATGACGATGACGATGACGATGACGATGACGATGACGATGACGATGACGATGACGATGACGATGACGATGACGATGACGATGATGACCGTGCTGAGCTCGACGGTGATACTCCTGAACGGTCTGCGGAAGGAAGAGGGAAGTGTGATCAACTATTACAGTCTACTACGGTTCTGGGAAGCGGGGGAACGATTCGATAATTCGATTGATGATTAGATCATCATCCTCGTCGTACGAGTCGGATCCTGAACACCGTTGCCCGCGCGAATCGCACCACGTCGCTTGGAGCAAGTGGTTTGGTATCGCGCGAACGTAGTCGTTGTCGGAGTGATTCGCATCGTACGACGACGACGATTCAGATTCCGAATCATCGGTTGATAATGATAATTCTGAACCCAGATCATCAATATACAATGATGATTCTGAATTCGAATCATCTTTCGTCACAGGATCGTAATGACGCGAGGAGACAGGACTATTTACATAGGCGGGATCGGGTCTTTGGGTCACAGGCGGATATTCTAAGACGCTATGACCGTCCAGGCACCAGTCGGCGTGCTCGTCGCCCGGTTGAGCACCGTACAATAACCACCGGTACACACCTGTGGGTTAACTTTATTTGTAAACGGGTGTTAGAGGATATGACTATACAGACATATAAACAATGCATGTATATCCGCGCATATATATTATATATATACTAGCGTTTCCCCGGGCTCGCGCGCTACGCGCGCTCGCTCGTCAATTGTAAACTATTTTGAGTTAAGACCCATTTGAGGAATATTTTTGCTTCTTTCTCCGCCGCCGACCACCGCGGCTGCCTCCTTCGAAATCCCCTTAGAGGAACTTAGAATATTTTGGCCTTCCTCTCCCACGCTCCTCCCCATCCCCCCCGGCCCTTGAAAAATATTCTAAGTCCCTCTAAGGGGGACTTAGAATATTTCTCTTCCCCCGCTCGCTCGACCCCTCCCCTGCCACTCCGCCCCGCTCGCCCCCCCCCCCCCCCCCCCCCTCGACTGAAAATATTCTAAGTCCCTCTAAGGGGGACTTAGAATATTTCAGGCTGAGCCCTCTTTGGGGACTTAGAATATATTTGCCTGGGACCCCCCCTATGGGGACTTAGAATATTTCGGGCTGGGGCTCCTTTTGAGCGAGCGGGGGCGGGGTGGCGGGGGCGGGGTGGCGGGGGAGGGGTGGCGGGGGAGGGGTTGAGCGAGCGGGATCGAGGCGGCGGGGGTCTCGATTCCTGACACGGCGGCGGCGACGGCGGCGGCGGCGGCGACAGCGGCGGTAACTTTATATATATAGAGAGATATATATATATGTACGCGTATATACACATATGTATATATATGTGTGTTGTGACGTGGTTTTTCTGCCGCGTCACAAAAAGTGTTAAGGTTATTGACTGGTGCACGGACTGTCGCGATGAGCGGCGTTCTTGCTCTCGGGGAGAGTCCCTTCAAGGCATTCGGACAGAGTTAGATTAGGAATCTTAGAGCGCATAATTAATTTTCCCCGATTTATTTTATTCCATGACAACAATTGCTCCCGAGCGCACGGCGATCGTTACGGCCACTACCATCGCATCGCACAAACAACACGCAGCAATAACAGCGTCGACACGTCACCCGGGATCTCGAGTGCCGACGTCAGTGGAGGCTGCATCAGCGCAGCAGACTCCCTTCCGCCATCGTCGAGATCTCGTCGGCGGCGAAGAGTATCGCTGGAGAAGCGAAAAAAAAACACCTCCCGAGGCCTCACCCTGTGCCGAAGCACAGAATGAACCCTCTGCGCCCTCATCCGTCGCTGGATCGTCGATGCATCGCCCCCGCGAGAGCTCGAGAAGCTCTCGACTCGCCGTTCGCGCAGTTTGAATTGTTGCGCGGCGTTTCCGAGGATCGTGACGGTATTCGGGGAAATCGCGACCAATACTCGTAAGGGGCGAGAGATTTGTGTAGGCCGGGGTGGGGAGAAAAGGGTTCGCGAGCTCTCGAGAGTCAATCGACTCGGGGACTCGATCGTAGGATCCCGATAAGGAAGGACGTGGCTCCCGGATAGGTCAAAAGATCGCCTGGGGATCGGGTTGGCGCACCCCATCATCCATACGTGTCGGTGACTGTGAAATCGTGTTTACATCAATATCGGTTCAAAATCTGTCGCGTTTGACCGTCGCGTTCAAGAAAACCCCGCGGAGGAGGACGACGACGAGGGATTAGGAACACCGACAAAGAAACGTAGAAAGTATTCGCCGGCCGTTGTAATGCAAAAAACATCGTTTGACGGGCTTATCGGCTTAATGGTATGCACGGACGAACGTTTCAGACGTCTACAGCGAAACGTCACACATGTTCAGAAGTATCTCGACGTACTTTGTGCCGAATTACTGATGTATATCCCGCCGATGGAGACGCCGGAAAAGATAGACAGTTCACGTGTCAAAGATTTGATAAAGAATAATTTCAAGTTATTGAAAGAAGCTGTTAAACGTCGATTGGACCCGTCGTTTATCGAGCTCACGTTTGGCATCGTATTCCTTGAACTGACGGTACTGGGTATCCCTTTCATCGTGAACGAGATGAAAAAATACCTCATGAAGAATAAGAAAAGTGCGAATCAATAGTCGCGTAATCGTATACATATCCTTTTGCTGTTTTGGATATGCTATCAACAGACATCAGACCATGCGTATAATCATATTTAACAGTAACTCTACCGATTGGTAGTCAATTACGTCGATCCAGTATTATTAATTATATCGTTTCTCATTGTATTCATTATTATAAGTAGATTTAAGATTATTTCTCGTCGGTCTTCACTTTGCGTCACTTGCCCTTACTTATATGATAATCATGTATGAATAAGGATTTTATGTTTCGTTAACCGTACATTGTAAACTTTCGTTAGTCTGGGAGGATGAGACATGGGAGGGGATGGATTATACAGAACGTCTAAGCTACTGAATAATAATTCGATATACTTAAAACGCCGATTTATTTTTACCTGCTTCGAATTACCATCATAAGGATCCGGCTGAACCCCATTTTACCGATTGCAGAATATTTTAGTATTAAAAAGAAGTCGGCAACTCTTAGAGGGCGCCTTGGAAAAATTCTTCGACCAACCAGAACATCGGAAAAATCGGACGTCCAATCATTATAAAGTGAATGATTGGATTAATACTAGTACATAAAAGACGATGGAGATTTATAGAGGGCACCATGGAAAATCAGTCAACCAATAAGAGCTCGGGGAATTTACAGTCGGCCAATCACGGCTCGGGGAAAATGAGACGACCAATCACGGTCCAGAGATTTTCCCAGCCTCTCTCTCATTGGCTCCCTATAACTCAAGGGGCGTGGCTTAAAGGGCCCTAGGGGTGGGGAGGGGACCACAGGTGGTGGGGGAAGGAGTGGGGGGCAGACAGTGGGGGGGTGGGGGGTAGACGGCGGTGGTGGGGGGTTGGCGCCAGTGGCCGCGTGGTGGGGGTAAATCCTGTCTCCCTATAGCTGTACAATACTACTTGCGAGAGACCGAGAATGTGTGAGAGCGAAAATGCGAGAATGCGAGGATGCGAGTGAATGAGAATGCGAGTAAACGAGAATGCGAGAATACGGGAGAGTGAGAATGCGAGAAAGAGAGAATGCGAGAGAGTGGGAATGCGAGAGAGCGAGAATGTGTGAGAGCGAAAATGCGAGAATGTGAGAATGTGTGAGAGCGAAAATGTGAGAATGCGAGGATGCGAGAATGCGAGAATGCGAGAATGCGAGAATGTGTGAGAGCGAAAATGCGAGAGAGTGCGATAGTGCGAGACTGCAAGAATCTGTAATTAATGAATCGGTAATGCAATTTTTTTATTATGTTTAATCGGATTTTATTAATTTTTTGGTCGATTTCGGTATCGATTGCGACGAAATAAAAAATGAACAAATAAGCAAAACAAATCAACGAAATAACTTTTTTTTTTCAACTCAATTTTTACGATACGGGCGGGTAATATAAACATATGAATCTTGATGATCGCGTAATTTATCCAACTCCGTCTTCCTTTTTCTTTTTTTCTTTTCTGGCCCGTTGGCATCGTCTCTTCTTTTCGGTGCCGTTCATCTTCTCTTACGCTCTTATCGTGTTGTTCTCTATCCCGCTCTCCTGTGCTTTCTGCTTCTCGCTCTACTACTCTTTCTTCCTCTCGTTCCCGCTCTCCGTCTGCCCTTCTTTCGTATTCTCTTCCGGCCTCTCAATCACGCTCTTCTTCATTCTGTCTTGCACGTTCTCTTTCGGCCTCTCGATCACGCTCTTCTTCATCTAGTCTTGCACGTTCTCTTTCGGCCTCTCTTTCACGCTCTTCTTCATTCTGTCTTTCGCGTTCTCTTTCGACCTCTCTTTCACGCTCTTCTTCATCGTGTCTTTCGCGTTCTCGTTCATCCTCTCTCTCACGCTGTCGTTCAATCTCTCTTTCACGCTGTCGTTCAATCTCTCTTTCACGCTGTCGTTCAATCTCACTTTCACGCTCACGTTCAATCTCCCTTTCACGCTCACATTCAACCTCTCTTTCACTCTCACGTTCATTCGTTTCTTCGCGCTCCCGTTCATTTGCTCTTCCGCACTCTCTACCATCCTCACTGTCGTGCTCTATTTCATCGTGTCCTTCTTCACGATCGAAAAATTCTGCTTCGCCGGGCCTTTCGCATTCACGGCCATCGACATTATTGTACTGATGCATACTGAAAAAAAATACAATCTACATGACTAACTAGAAGAATATGGCGGATCAAGGATGACGGTGATTGAAAAAAAACTTACTCATCATCGGAGCTATCGCTTATCGCCGCAGATTTCTTCAAGTTGATGTAGAAATCGTCGATCAGCGGTCGTGCTTCCTTCCCAATGTCTGTTAAGCTTTGACTATAAAAAATAGAACGCATTAATATTTTTTATCCATCATTCACTAGAGTATCGCAATATTGAACGGTATACTTACAACGGTGATATCTCGGTCGTTGTCTTTTGGATGCCATTTGCTTCGATAAAATTTACTAAAAAACTTCGCTTTCGCCGCACCAATACTCGTATGTATTCTCGTCTCTCCTTCGTTTGCTTGTTGTCGTACATAAAATCACAAATGTCTTTTATATCTTTGCTTTTCAAACTTTGATTATCTTCATGCGTTTTTAAACGGGTGACGAGATCCACCAATGCCACGATCAGACGTCCGAACAATTCGGCCGAGTTTAGAATATTCGTCGTAAATTTCATAATTTTTCCTCACGTATACGGGTAATCGTCTATTGACGCCATCGTTTTCTCGTTTTTGCTCTGACACGTCTTCGGCCTGAAGTGAGATTCTCTAAGACGTTATGATTTAAATTCTTTCATCTCTTTTTACTACGTGACTGAATTACAGTTCACTTCAGGCCGAAGACGTGTTGTATAGACGAGTATCCGTATACGCGAGGAAAAATTACGAAATTTACTACGAATATTCAAAACTCGCCCGAATTGTTCGGACGGCTGATAGTGGCGTTGGTGGATCTCGTCACCCGCTTAAAATCGCAGGAAAATAATAGCAGTTTGAAAAGCTAAGATATAAACGATATTTACGATTTTATGTATGATAACAAGCAATCGAAGGAGAATCGAGCGTACGAACGGGGATTGTTGAGGCGAAAGCGCCTTTTTCCAATAAATTTCATCGAAGCTAAAGACATGCAAAAAACGACGACCGAGATCTCATCGGTTTGAGTATTACTGTTAAAATTCCGTTATTCTAGTGAATGATGGATAAAAGATATGAATGCGATCTTTTTTCATAGTCAAAGTTTTATAGACTTTGGGAAGGCAGTCCCATTGCAGATCGACGATTATTACAACAGTTTGAAGGAATTGGCGGCGATAATCGATAGCCCCGACGATGGGTATGTTTTGTCTCAATCACCGTCATGCTCAGTCCAGCATATTTTTGCAGTCAGTCATGTACGTTGCATTTTTTTCAGTATTCATCTAAACAAGAATGCTAATGGCCGTGAATTTGAAAGACACGACGGGGAAAGGTTTAAGATCGTGAAAGACCGGCGTGCCCCGGTGCTGGGCGTACTCGCCGTTTCCAAAGCCGTGCACCCGGTGCGTTCGATGATTAGAATTTGCGTTTTAGCCAATCTAATGAAGCGAGACCGAATAAACCACTGATAGTATTGATAGTAGGACAAGAAACCCCGCGTAAAAACGCGACACTCAGTGTCGGTCATATCTCCATTTACGCGCTCTTTCTAAAGTCGTGCGTTCGATAGACTTTACGACGAAAAAAAAATGACAATACATTTGAACGAACCGAGACCGACTACATCACCGATAGTAATGATAAGACGACTTCATACAGGTAGTTGATCAGGTAGAAACTGAGGCGATTTCATCGGTATTCGTTCGCCGATTTCAAAGTTGCCTTTCCGGTGCCTTGGATGAGATAATTTTTTTTCATGAGACACACAAGGAAGCCCAACTTTCAAATCGGCGAATGAATACCGATGAAATCGCCTGCGTTTCTACGTGATTAACTACCTGTATGAAGTCGTCTTATCATTACTATCGGTGATGTAATCGGTCTCGTTTCGTTCAAATGTATTGTCATTTTTTTGTCTTCGTAAACTCTATCGAACGCACGACTTTGGAGAGGAGGGCGTGAAAGGAGATAAGACCGACACAGTGTGTCGCGTTTTTACGCGGGGTTGCTTGTCCTACTATCAATACTATTGATGGTTTATTCGGTCTCGCTTCGTTAGATTGGTTCAAACGAAAATTCTAATCATCGAACGCACCGGGACCACGGCTTCGGAAACGGCGAGCGAATACACATGAAACCGTCTGAGTCTCTGCCTTTTCTACTGCCTGTATGGCAACGTCTGAACAGGACCATCGAAGATTTATTCGGTATCGCTTCGAACAAATCGGTTGTAATTTTTTTTTCTTCGTAAACTGTACACTGTTCGTAAACACCCTTTCCAAGGTCGTGCATTCGGCACAGTTTATAATTAAAAAAAAAAATTATAACCGATTCGATCGAAGCGATACCGAATACGTCGCCGGTGGTTATGTTCGGACGGTGCCTTACAGGCAGCAAACGCGTCAGTAACTCAGGCGGTTTTGTCTGCATTCACTTACCCTTTCTAAAGTCGTACATCCCTGTGATGAGACAACGCTTTATCATGTGACGACCTGTGAAAACCGGAAATTTCTTTTTTAATTTTCTTGCTCACTTCGCCCACACTTTTGGTTACGACAATTAAATTTATGCGGAAAATTAAATTAATAAAAAAAACATTGATTCCATTAAGTCTGGATTCGCGCCAACTTTCTCCGAAATTTCTTCGAGGCAGAAAGCTATCGTCATTTCAAAATACATCGTCAATACATGACGTTATGACATTCGCTCGACTTTACAACTCATTTAATGAACAGGTTAGCCTTTGACGTTTGATTTTTGTCACGCGCGCTTTAACTTCAATTTTCGACAGCCGGGAGCTCAGCCAATTCACGAGGCTCGAAACAGTGACGCGCTCGAACCGCCGGTCCGATTCGGCTGTTCCGTGTTCCGGCCGCGCGTCATCTGCTAAAAGCAGCATCTTTGAAATTAATTTTCGTTATTAAAATTGCTTCAATAAAATCGAGTCCCGAGTGTTCTAAATTCAGTATTTGATCGTCTTTATGAAAAATATATAAATAATCGATTTTACAAAAATTTCGAGCAAAAATAATTTCCCCCTTAAAAACTATAAGTCTGATCGAAAAACCATTTGCGCCATCGAAGAGGGCTTGAAATATCCTTCAAGAACCACCCCTCACACCACCCGAATACATCACGCAAATGCGCTTAAAAATGGGTGGCCACCTTACACTTGTCACACGTATATATATATTTGAATGTTGTAGCAATTCAGCGAGCCTTGCAAAGCCATCGTAGGTGGAAAGAACGATGAGGAAAAAGCGACTGAAGAGAAGCAGATAAAGCGTGAAGAAAAACACATACACGACAGTAGTGGTCGCGAAATGCAGGAATTAATCAAAGCTTTGGAACGACTTGTAATTGAATAAGAAATAAATTTAAAAAAATTAAACAGATATAATTTGTGTTGACATATTTTATTTTATATATACCTTATCATATATATACGATTACATAAAGAATTATTTAATTTAAAAAAGTGTAAGCTTATCCTGAAAAGTCTACGACGACTTGTCGCGAAGAGTCAATTTCGACCACGTTGTCGAACTCAGAGTAAACTATACAATTGAACGTATTTCTTAAAGCAGTAGTAAATCGTACTTCGAGGCGCACACTGCCATGACGTACAAAATTCCAATGTCCGGCTCTACCGGCAGACATGTCCGGTGTCAAATCGAAGCAGTACAAGTAGTTACCATATGGGTACGACTCGCGGGTTATGCCGCAACTATCGTCATCCCAGAGTATTCCTGTGCCAGATATCAGGGTGTGATACGATTGAGTGTACAAATTATGGTGATAATCAGGCTGCAATGGTTTACTAGGAACCTGTACACCATCCACGTAAAGAGACAAGAAATTTACGCCAGAGTGATCGAAATGGAATGGGTTCAAGGTTCTATCTCCATTGAATGCACGATTATCGACAAAGCCAATAACCAGACGCTTAGGCAATTGGCCGAGAATAACATTGTCTAGTGTTTCGCCGTGAACACCTGCATGAATCGTAAATGGTTTTACTTCTACACGTGTAAATGGATATTTGGCCGTCCCTCTGCTTAAAGCCTTAGCATGTGCTACTAAAACACCAGGGCTATTTTTCACGCGTCGAACAATAAGACTCGCGTCGGTAATATGCAGACTATAATCGTTTCCTGAGGCATGCATTAGGCAAAACGCATCTCGCGATCGTACAAGGCGAAGACGTAGCTCAACGCCATTAAGTAAAAGCTTTTCCTGGTTGAATATATCGGAATGTAAATATCCAATAAGGTCGACCGACTTGCCGTTTGCCATCAATGCTTGTCGCGTCGATAGCCATTTATTCTTTTGCACGGGTGCATCAGCTCCGGCAGCCACCGGTGCGGTGGAAACAGGCGCCGCATCGAATTCTGGAGATGTATCGTCAATCCACATGCTAGCGGCTAGTTGGTTTGCTTTCGTTGAAGATTTGTAGTTTAGCAGTGTTTCTATATATGCTCGATATGCGTACGCATTGTTCGACGGTGATACAAGTTTTTGGTTGAATGAGACGTCTAACTGGTTGAATAATGAGTGTAGCAAATTGATCACGGGTGCTACTCTGTCGTGTTCGCCCATTTCACCGCTCCTGGGCTGTAGTTTAACACGCAAACTAAGCATAGTATTGCTAGATCAATGTATTCATCGCCATGCCCTGGTACAACAAATTCAATGGGAGCTTCATCGGTAAGCGATGAGATAGGTTTTTAATGAAGACCTTGCGAGGCTTCTATGCTTGTCTGAGTTGGCGGTAGAGCGAATCAATCCAGTTCTGACTTTAGACATTCACAAGAGTGTGCATGTAGGAACGACATTTTACAATTTATTAATAATTATCCAAATATGTCGACAACCGTGCGTTTTTTACGCTTCGCAATTTTTCGATTTTTAGTCTTGCTGCCTGATTTTTTCTTCGATTTTTTTCCTTTTTTATTGCGTTTAGCAGGCAAAATTTTCTTCTTATTTTTCCTCGTAGATTTTTTAGCCTTACGAGCCGTAGTATATTTCAAAGCTTTAAGACCTGAAAGACCGATGTGTCAGCCCGGGTGGCCAAACAACGAATGATGCTGTGACGAACGATCGTGTATTTAAATCCTAAACCCTTCATGAGATTTTCATATGTTTCTTCAGCCTTTCGTTTAAGATTTCTCCCACTTTCAGTTATACACGTTCTAAACGACTCTTTGAATGGCGTATTATGCGCAACATCATCCAATATATTCCAACCAGTGTGTAGAGCCTCTTTTCCAACGACACGAGCCCCGGGAGTCAGTAACGGTAGCGCACGTCGAAATAAGCCACTCAAAAAGCTTCCTAGACCATGACCTCTCTGATAAGAAGCACCGATGAATACTCGATCCACCCCACCGGCAACCTGGCTTGAGTAGTGATCGATATATCGATCCATATCGATATGTCTTTATCGCACACGCTTAAAATGTAATGTAACCGTCAGCGTTCCACGCTGAAATGGTACTGGCTTGCCTGTGTCGATCGTTATATCTATCTCGATCGTACTGAATTCTGTGCATAATAAGGGTATGTAGAGCGGTGGCGCGAATGTTTTTGTTTGGGTAGAGCCATAAGCATAATTTGTGTTATCCACCGGTACGATACGTAGCAGAGGCGTCTGGACATCTCCTGTTATATAGCTTTCGCAAATATCTGTATATACAAATAATTTGTCGGGGAGACTCATGGATAGGTTTGCCGGATAGTTGGCAATGTACATGTATTCATGTACGTCCCGGAGCTCTTCGCTGTATATAAAACCTAAAGCTTTAGAGAGCTTAGCGTCTAAATGTAACAAATGAGGCAATTCACACTCGTCAGCAGCGCAGTTATCGCGGATCACGCTTATACGTACTAGGCCACCAATATTCTCATCGTCCTCAATATGAATATGATTTTTAAATACTTCTGTATTGTTAATAGTGTCGACTAGGGTCTTGACGGACACGTAGACTCCGGAGGGAATTTCGATGTTATGAGCCTTTTGCGTCTTAACGGATACTTGTTTGTTTTCACCGTCACCAGTGGTCTGCCTCGCCACTCGTTTGTTGTTTTTATTGGTGGTACTAGTCACTGCAGCTGTTGATGATTTAGGCTGATCTATTTTATGAGTAGTATAGGCTGTAATTGGAGTAGCCGTACGGTATTGTCCTTCAGCCGGATCTATATGAAGAAATGTGCGAGGAAATTGAATTGCCGTCAGGGCCACGACCCATTCTCCAGACATTTTCAGCGGACTTAGTAGCTGTGTAATGTAGTCGGTCACTGTATTCTCGGGGTAGTACTTCATACTACTATTACTAGGCAAGACGAGATAGAACTGATCTCTCATTTTTTATTCACTATATTCGCGGCGGCGATCCAAGAGTTGAATTTTTCTGGATACCTCCTCCAGCTAACAAAGTGTTGTTGATTACGGCCTTTGCCTTTAGTTTTGAGAATTTTTTCGATTACAAACTCTTCAGCATCGGTCTTCTTTACGACGATACTCAATTCTTCTTCGTAGAAAAATCCGTCAATTTCTTCGTCTTGTAGATCAACCAACTCATAAATCGGCGGCTGTCTATTTGTGAGAACCTTGTGAATCTTAAATATTTCTTCGGTCCAGCGGGATTCGTAACCTTTCTCGAACGCTGCTTTCGCTTTACTGATGCGTACAGCCTCTGCGACCTTGTATTTAATCCCTTTGTAATAAGATTTGTAGCGCTTTTCCATATTTGCGTGCGCTAATGCTGCATTGTAACGGGTTACTGCGGCCGGAGGCATCTTGATCGTAGAGTATTTTGCATCATTATAGCCCTGTACTATAGATTGTAATACATCGATATAACGGCGTGTATTTTTATGAGTAAAATATCACCACATTCGCTCCTTCAGTGTTCTGTTGAAACGTTCTACGATAGCAGCATTGATATCGGGATCTCGAGCAACACGAAATCGTATTCCACGACTTTTTAGAAATCTTTGTAAAATGCTACCGACAAACTCTTTGCCTCGATCTGTCTGTAACCATACAGGAACCCTAGGCTCACTCTTGGATAGTATTTTTCTGAAGCCTTCTGTAGTTTCGGCACACGTTTTATCGCGTAGTAGTTCAACCCATGCATATTTGCTAAGAACATCGATAACCACCAAAAGATAAACATTGCCATCGTTATCATCTTTGAGAGTTCGTAGATCTACGAGATCAGCTTCCCATACATCATCAATATTATCAACACTATAGTGTCGGCGTGGAAATCTTCGACGTATAGGGCGGTGTGGCGTATAAGCATCCTGAGCTCTCAACCAGTTAATAGCATCGTCGCGAGGAATCTTTTCTTTGTCAGCCGTGCGCAACAAATTTGGTGCTCCGGCATATCCCGCAGGGTGTGAAGGATTGTAATAAATTTTTTTTAATGAAGTCATTAGATCTTCAATTTTTTCCACGATCTATTTAATAGCTCACTAGTAGGTAGACTACACTACTACCGGAAGAATTTAAACTCGTGTTAGGCGTATGGTTAATATTTGACGAAGTTGACGCGTCGAGCCCGCTTAAGTTAGAGTTTATCGCAGAGTCCAATGAAAGATTCTCATAGAATAGGCTTGTATTACCGATAAATTCGCGAGGGATGCCCAGTCGCCGGAGTTCAGCACCAAACTGCTCACGACCTTGCGCGCGCACAGTTTTTCTATTACGCATAGCTTCATTTACGAGATCTATTATATTGGAGCCTTTTATCGGCTCATTGTTGATACGAACCAGTCCCGTTTTATCCCAAGATAGCCTATTACGGATACTCAAGTGAAGATGCTTTAACAATTGTTCGGCCTGTTTCTTGTATGTTTTCGGTACGGTAGATAGGATGGTTGCATCGCTCATACCTGCCGCTTCCTCGGATGCTTGTGGTGTTTCTTCAACTACTGGAGTTATATCGTCAGGTTTTTTATCGCTAGTCGCTGGGTTCGCAGGGATTTTGGGGCGACGCTCCTCATCACTGAAAAACTGATAACGCTGCAGCACTTGCTGATAAAGCTTCCACTTTTCGCGTTGATTTGAAGGTGTTACTGAAAGAAGTATATCATCCATTTCTGCATCGAGCCTAGTAAGCATAGTACCAGGCGTTTGAAGGCTCTTTGGCTGTTCTACGGCGTCTTCGGGCATCAAAATCATTTTCTTTGCATGCTGCATCGTTCCTTTGTATTTTTTTTTAATTACGCGTGAAAACACTGGAGAGAACACTGCCTATGATGGGTAGAAGAAGTGGCAATAAAAAACCGCTGCCTTTTTGTACAATTACGCGTTTCTTCGATTTCCAGCAGCCAGCTTTCTTCACTAAATGCCGTAAAATTTTTTTATGCTTAGCTAAACGCAATCGTTCATTCTTCTTCAATGGTACGACACCGTTCAGCGTATTTAAAGCACACTCGCAGATGGATCGCACACCGTTTCTATCCATAGTGCGCAATAATGCTGCACGCTGCTGCTTTTCGAGGTGACATAGAGCATGTAGCAAGACTATGTTTTTTTTTTCCAATAGAAGCCCTGGCCACTGTTGTCGGAGCCATAGCAAAGAATCGACTGATTCTCGTAAATTCGGAAACGTCTATTTATACGCGGGCACTACTGCCGCGTTTCGGAACGTACACAAAATTACGCGGATCGTCCGGAAAAATACATGTTCTGAAGCGGCAATTATCCGGAGTCGATTGCTTGAGATCTAGTAGTAAATAGCCGTGTGGTTTTGACGTAGCATCGTAATAAGCTTCTTGTAAAAACTTTGGATCTTCAGGATATACCTGACGCGCCAGATGAGAAATTTGTGCACGATCGCGAGGATTTTTAAAAGCTACAATGTAATTTGTGTTGAGAGAAATATCGCGCTGTCCGCGGCCTTGATGAAAAATATTTTGCGTTATGAAAATTACGGAATTTTGAGGCAGCCCTGCTAAAAATTCGATATTTTTTTTTCCGTAGTCTTTATACCCATTTTGCCACTCGGAATAATAAAAGAGTATTCGCGCAAACTCTGTGTCGGCCATGCATGATAGGTTTTTCAAATTTTTTTTCACAAAACACGTTTTACCGCACCCCGTGGGACCAGCGATAATTGACGTCCAGGGATGTTTCCAGCGCGGGTCCATATTTATAAATGAAAGGATGATGGAATATGATGGGTATTATATATATATACTAGAGGATCCCCGGGCTCGCGCGCTTCGCGCGCTCGCATTCCTTTTTGTCGACATTATAAAAATGTGTCATTACCGCCGCAACTTTTCACCAACCGGCACCGCCGCCGCTTTTTTATTGTATTTTTACTTAGACAGTCCCCTCTAAAGGTACTTAGAATATTTTGGCCTTCCCCTCCTACGCCCCTCCCCCCGAAAAATATTCTAAGTCCCTCTAAGGGGATTCCCCCTTGGCCACCCCATCGACCAAAAATATTTTAAGTCCCCCTTAGAGGGACTTAGAATATTTTTCTCTCCCCTCCCCCCTCGCCCCGAAAAATATTCTGTCCCTCTAAGGGGATTCCCCCTAAGGGGATTCCCCCTAAGGGGGACTTAGAATATTTTTGCTCGATGGGCTGCCCAAGGGGGAATCCCCTTAGAGGGACTTAGAATATTTTTGCCCTCTCCTCGATTCCTGACACGGCGGCGGCGGCGGCGACAGCGGCGGTAACTTTATATATATAGAGAGAAAAACATATATATTGTATTTAAAAATTTATTAAAAAAAAAATGAAAATTTTACACACATTTATAATATACTTTTTTCTTTATTTACATTTTTCTTTTTTCACCAGGGACTCACAGGGAAGCCTGAATCGGCGAGATCAGTATATAAAACATCGGCTACACTGTCGCTAAATAAACGTAGCGAGAGGTCGGGATCTGAAACAGCATTTAAAAAATTATTATTTTCAGGGTTCGAAAAAGTAGTAGCCACCGCCGCCGCCGCCCGCCGCCGCCGCCCGCCGCCGCCGCCGCCCCGCCGCGTGCTCGCGGCTACGTACAAGATAAGCTTATCGTATGTAGCACCGGTATATCACTGTATATGAGCTAATTTCCACAGTGTAGCGCGGATATACATACGCAGCGAAGCTCATCGTTGCGTATGATAGGAAAGAAGACAAAGGAGGGACTTTAACCAAAAAAAAATAATTTACACAATCACTTCTTTATTTCGGCCCATATGTAGTGGCTGGACCTAACCACAAATCTGGGTACAAGTCCCACAAACACCCTGCACCTAAAATTAAACGTAACTATTGAAAAAATGTATTTACAATAAAAAATATATGTCTATCTCTCTCTCTCTCTCTCTCTCGAATAATTTTCGACTCACCGGAGACATCTAAAGGTGGCAGTGGTGGCGGTGCCAGTCATGGCGATGCTTGCCGCGACGGACCAGCAACCGGTTCGTCCTCCACGCGAATTGTTGCTGCCTCCGCGTGCTGCGATGCTGGTGCTAAGTCGTCGTCGCTAGCAGCATCTCCCATACGATGCGCCAGCGGTATACCGTCATTGTCGTCATTGTCATTGTCATTGTCGTCGTCGCTAGCAGTTTCGATCATCCGCTGCGCCAGAGGTATATTGTCATTGTCATTGTCATTGTCATTGTCATTGTCATTGTCATTGTCATTGTCATTGTCATTGTCATTGTCATTGTCATTGTCATTGTCATTGTCATTGTCATTGTCATTGTCATTGTCATTGTCATTGTCATTGTCATTGTCATTGTCATTGTCATTGTCATTGTCATTGTCATTGTCATTGTCATTGTCATTGTCATTGTCATTGTCATTGTCATTGTCATTGTCATTGTCATTGTCATTGTCATTGTCATTGTCATTGTCATTGTCATTGTCATTGTCATTGTCATTGTCATTGTCATTGTCATTGTCATTGTCATTGTCATTGTCATTGTCATTGTCATTGTCATTGTCATTGTCATTGTCATTGTCATTGTCATTGTCATTGTCATTGTCATTGTCATTGTCATTGTCATTGTCATTGTCATTGTCATTGTCATTGTCATTGTCATTGTCATTGTCATTGTCATTGTCATTGTCATTGTCATTGTCATTGTCATTGTCATTGTCATTGTCATTGTCATTGTCATTGTCATTGTCATTGTCATTGTCATTGTCATTGTCATTGTCATTGTCATTGTCATTGTCATTGTCATTGTCATTGTCATTGTCATTGTCATTGTCATTGTCATTGTCATTGTCATTGTCATTGTCATTGTCATTGTCATTGTCATTGTCATTGTCATTGTCATTGTCATTGTCATTGTCATTGTCATTGTCATTGTCATTGTCATTGTCATTGTCATTGTCATTGTCATTGTCATTGTCATTGTCATTGTCATTGTCATTGTCATTGTCATTGTCATTGTCCTCTACGTGTTCAGCGTTGTCCTCAATACTACATCCGGAAGTGCTACGTATCGGTTCGCAGGCCCGCTTGTATTTTCTAAAATCCACGCGAAATCACACAATTTTGTTATTACCGTTTTTCGGACCAAGTATTCTTGTTAATACATCAAAATGTTGAGTGTGCCAAATTACCCTGCGCATAACTTGGATGGAACGTATATCGTGGAGATTATGGCTGTTGAGACACCGTACCGAATTTACGCTACGCAAACCGATAGGCAAAGGGCCCGCAAGGAACTTTTGGAGTATATCCAAGAACACGATAGATCACGGCTTCACAGACTTCTGGATGAAGAAGTATTCAGCGGCTCTCCAGTGTTAGTGATCATTGATAATGAAATTTATCGCGGCGCGATCATCGAACGACCATTCAACACCGACGCAATACGTGTTTGGCTGGGAGATTATGCTATTGAGAAAAAGGTAAACATCGAGAATTTATTTGTCATGCCGGCGCTCTGCAAGGAGCCTCCGTGGCAAACTTTTGTTTGCGGTTTGGCTGGTATCTACTCCGTTGAAGGAGAGACATGGACGTTAAGCCCCTGTGAGAGGATCCGCAGAGCTCTTGTCGGTCGTGAATTTATTATGCGAACTTTATACCCTGACGAGACGACCGAAGCCTTATGGGTTGACTTTGTCATAAATGACAATGAAGAGGGCGTGACTTCAATAGCCGATGAGCTTCTGAAATATGAACTTGCGCGGCCGACAAACGAACGGGTGAAATTTAATTGGGACGATGATATTGGTGGCGTATGCGACCGTCGAAGGGCTGCAGAAATCGAACGGAAGCTGTCATTGCGAATGACCCAGCATTGTCTTGGAGATCGTGTAAGAGAACTGGAGCCCTGTACGAGGATAGAGGATACGGTAGAGACGCAAGATGTTCGACGCCCGGACAAAGGAGACTGGGATCTGTCTTCTTCATCGTCGATCCAAAATCAGTCGTTTTCGTATGACGATCAGCCGGCTAGGACAGAAGTGCAACGATTACCAGTGTACAGTTCGGCAATCAATAGCTGCGGCGAATTGGATGACAATAGCGACGTAAAGTGAAATATAAGTGCTGTAAATAGAGCTTCGGCGAGTACAGACTAGTGTGCCTGTGTGTGTGTGTGTGTGTATGCGTGATTTTATAAAAAGTCATGAGATTTTAAAACGGTGACAATGTATGTCGAAGAAAACGTAGGACGGTCTGTTAGGCTAGGTAAAGGAAGACTTTTTTCCGGAAGGCTTTGAGAGGGTGAATGGAGTGGGGCACATCAAGTCTCAGATTTGTCACTACCTCTGGGTACTAACGGAAGGCTTTGAGGGGAGTACTTGGCGTGGGGGCCATTGGGCCTGAGACTCGTCATTGCCTCTCGTCAGTCACCAGAAGAGTATCACCGTGACGCTGAAGTTGTTTATCAGCCATTCACCGACTTTCAGACATGGAGAGGTAAGTTGAATATCGCTAGCTTTTTCTATTTTTCGTGCGTTATTTTTAGTTTTATGGAACTTTGCACGTTAAAGTCTATGCATTCGTCATCATATTTCATAGACAAAACACGAACAAGACGTCCACATCATTCAATTCGACGGCTTGGCGAGACCCGACCAGAAAAGAAAAAAATCTGGAACGTTATTCGGTAACAGAAAATATCCGCATTATTCCACCGTCCAGGGATTTTTGGAGCTTCCACGACGAGCCGCGCTGGGATGCGGAGGAAGAACCCGCACTCTTCGCGGATATGGTAGAGCGTTTCGCGTTCGAAGTTGTTGTGGACAGAAGAGAAACCTGTGGGCCAATCAGTTTTTTTATATTAATTTAGATATCTCAACTATCGCTTCCCTTTATTCTTTTCGAGCTCCATTTTTGAAAAATATTCACGTGTTTAGCCATTGTTTTTGTTTACAGGAAGACCCCGAAAAAATGTCAAGGCCTGCCCTACAGCCGGCAAGGAAATAGCTCGGCGAGACGAAGCACCGCATCGTGAAATATTATTAGTGCTCCCTGTGAAGTCTTTATTTTGTATGAGTTTTTAATATACGTTTCATTGAAACAATTTGAAACAAATCGCGCCTAATGGTGTTTGTATGTTTTTTCCTTTCTTCATTGACCAGTAAAACTTTTTTTCTTTTGATACGAATCTCTTGACTTTTAATACCTAATGAATTTTTTAAAAAATTTCCTACATTTTTCAAAATGTCGTTTTTAAAAAAATTTTAACACTATTGTTATCTTAATTTTCACACGTGCGCGTCAAAACTTTACGAGTGTGGCATAAAATGTTTCTACGAAAGCATATCCAAATTTGGGACTTTGCATTCATTTTTTTTAAATTTCGAACACACATCTTAAAATGTCCGAAGATTATTTAACATGTAACGCCAACTATAATTTTCGTACAATCGTGCCGAAGCTTTGCGAGTACGGTGTAAAATGTGAATCCCGGAAAAAATACCCCCAGGAAAAAATACCCCCAGAAAAAAATACCCCCGGGAAAAGCCTAAGATGACCCATCCGACTTTATTCGTTAACTTTATTCTCTGAAATAATGAAAGACGGATTGGCAAAAATCATTCTGAAAATCACAGAGTGACACACTAGTCCTTAAGAATTGCACGGCAATAGATTCACGGTAAATTTCATACTAAACTACATTCGACGATGATAGTAGACTCAGGAATCAATTCTCCGTCGATGATCTCAAAAATTGCGACATCCAGAGTGTTAAAAAAAGGGTAATTGCGGTCGCTCTTCGTGCAATTTCACTGTGAGTCTCTGACTTTCTCATAAACAAAACTTTGTTGCCCGATTCGTTCCTTTCTACACATTTTATCGTGTCTCTTTATTAGTTGAAATATCTTCCAAGAAAGAGAGACTTGGCACATTTGCTTTTGTAATTTCTTTTTTTTTTTCAAATTAACGTAAAAAATCCGGATGGTATTTTTTCCATGGGTATTTTTTCCGCCTACCGTGAAATGTTTCCACGAAAAAATATACAACATTTGTAACTTTATAGTCATTTTGTACAAATTTCGAAAAATTTCAAAAATGTCGGAAGTTTTTTTTTAAATTCGTGTCTTCTAAACGTGTAATTTAACGCTATTTAGTTGTTACTTTAATTTTCTTAGAATCGCGCCGAAACATTACGAGTATAGTGTAAAATCTTTCTACGAAAACTTACCCAAAATTTTGTGAATATAGATTTATTTTTCAAAAATTGGCAAAATTTTTATAAACGTCAACAAATTAAATAAATGAAAATTTTGTGATTTATGTATGAAAAAAATGTATGGTTTCTACAAAAATGTCTAACGCTCTTATTATTTTAATTTCGTATAATTGTATCGAAACATTACGAGTGTAGTGTGACTTTTTTACGTATTCTTTTTTTTTTTATTTGAATAAAAAAATTAAAATATCCGAAATTTTTTGAAGAAATTTTAAATCCCACAAAATTTTGAAAAATCTATATGGTTTCTAAAAAATCAACAAAGTTACTTTAAATAAGAAGCAAGATACATAAATAAAAGACAATAAAAAGAGGTTAACGCTATTTACTTGTTAATTTCATTTTCATATAGTCGCACTGAAACTTTGCGAGTGTGGCGTGGAATGTCTCTAGAAAAACTTATCCAAAATTTGGGACGTTATATTCATTTGTCAAAATATAAACAAAAAATCCAATATCAGTAATTTTTTTTTAAATTATGTTTTTCTAAAAAATGTTTAACACTATTGTTGTTGACTCTAATACTATAAGATGGATTTGCTTCGTGAGGATCTTGAGCTCATCAATCAGCTTAAAGATACACTCGTAGAAGGAATCAACGTCGAGGTTTCGGTAAATAATTGCCAAGAACCCAAGAGAGAGCAAGTTAATACAGCGGGCCTAAAAATGCTACAAGAAAAGTATATGAGCGACGTATGGCGGCGTGTCACTGGATGAAATTTTTACAGTCCCAGAGATGATGACGAAATACACGATAAACACCGTTTGATCGGCTCCAAATTAATCTGTCTTCATCACGAATACATCTTCCGTCAAGCGATGAACCATATTTCTAAAAAAGCCGAGCGAATAGATTGTACATAAATATACTATGTGACGTATTTTTCATTTACCGATACGCGAAACTCGAACTTGAAACGGAACACCAAAAAAACAAAATCGAAAACTCAAATCTACAAGACTTTAAGCGCGAAATCGAAAACGTCACCTTCGGCCGTTCACCCTCGCGGATGCGTCGACGTCCCGGTGGGCGCCAGTTAATTTTTATTTCGCCAGTATTAACAACCGGACTAATCTGGGGGGTCGGTGGAACGAGCCGACCCCCGCAGGAACGAACAACGAAACGACAAAACACAAACTGAAACTATATCGGGATCGACGAGCCAAGAGGCTCGATAAACGATAACGACCGAATGCAATTCGCGAAAGCTAACGGTTGCGGAAATGCACGGTTGCTCAGGATGCGGGTTGTGGTAGAAGGGTCGCGATCCGTCACCAATAAAATAGCGTACGATAGAACCTCGAAACCGCGAGGCATCATATCAAAATAATTATTTGTTGGCGTAAGCCACGGGATCGCACGCCCGTGCATCGCGAGCCCTCAGCTGATCGAGAGATCGAAGCGAGGTAAGCGATCATGAGGGCGACACGAGAACGATAGCTAAAATGAATTTAGAAAAACTCACCGAAGCGCGTAAATTATCCAAAACGAGCCGGGAACTGCATCGACCGACACACGAGAACTCACACGTATGCACCAGAACTCGAGAGCGTCAAACACAACGCATCAATCGAATAATCAACTCGGAAGAATTCCTTTCGAAATTCTCCGAGGATAGCACTGTGACGGGTTTTCTATACTTTGAACGCAACACTAAACTTTACTCAAAAAACATCAAAACTCAAAAGGAGCGAAATCGAAACTCAAACAAAAACGCGAATTCGAAAACTGATGTCACCTTCGGCCGTCCACCCTCGCGGATGCATCGGCGTCCCGGTGGGCGCCAGTTAATTTTGTTACGCCGGTATTAACAACCGGACTAAACTGGAGGCCGGTGGAACAGCGACTCCGCAGGGTGAATTTTTGTTTCGCCGGAATTACCAAAACCGGACTAATCTGGAGGTCGGTGGAACTACGACCTCCGCAAGGACGAAACGAACGACACAACAAAACGAAAACTAAAACGGAACGAGAACTAACATCGATGCATTCGCGAGAGCGAACGGTTGCGGAAATGCACGGTTGCTCAGGATGTGGGTTGTGGTAGAAGGGTCGCGATCCGAGGGCAATAGAATAGCACACGGGAATCGGAGGTCGAAACCTCAACGTGACTTTAATCGGGAGCGAAAATTAATATTTTGGCTAAGAAGCCACGGGATCATACGCACGTGCATCGCGAGCCCTCAGCGGATCGAGAGATCGAAGCGAGGCAAGCGGTCACGAGCGCGACACGAGAACGATACTGTAACGGTCCCCTATATTAAAAAAATCTTCTTTTTATATTTTAACATTTCGCAACGCTCGCTTCTCCTTCCGAGAAGCGAGATAACTCGCATTTATTGTCGTCAGCATTTTCGTCGTGAGAGCGACAATACGATCGTCGTCTCACGGCAACGGTCAAGACGCCGCGCGACCAGCATCCGCGTGGCGGCCCTTATCAGCGCGCGGAGGTATACCTCACGCGCGTAGCAACACTAGTCACCGGCGTCGAAGCCCTTTGCTTCGACTCTTAATTAGCCAGTTCTACTCCAACCACCGACTCTGTCAGACGGTATACTCCCCCAGCTACGACTAATAAAACACTTATAATTCTATCATTCAATATCAAGAACGACTTTGTATTTCAATCTTTTACCCGCTTACCTGGCTGTCCATTACAATGGTGTCAGAAGCGTTCGAACTAAAATCCGCGTCCGCGATAAGTGAAATTTTGTTTATTTTTGTTTTAGATACAGTGCTCAGAAAATAATAGTGACTCGAAAAAAAAAAAAAAGTGATCATCGAAAAAAAAAAAATATAATAGCGAAAAAAAAAAAAAGTGATTCTCAAAAAAAAAAAAAAAAGTGATTATCAAATTTTTTTTCGTGACTCGAAAAACTATCAAAAAAAAATATACAGTGACGAAAAGAAAGCGACTATCAGCGAAAAAAAAAAGTGCTCAACGCAAAGAAGGAAGAGCGACGAAAAATCAACAAAAAAAAACCCGAAGGAAGGAAGAGCGACGAAAAATCAACAAAAAAAAACCCGAAGGAAGGAAGAGCGACGAAAAATAAAAAAAAACCCGAAGTCAGGAACGGAGATCTATGCAAATACGCACGTTTTACCTCGTGGCAGCAATGTGAGTACTTTAAATTTCATTTTAAGTGTGAAAAAAAAAAAACGAGCTTCGAAAAAAAAAAAAAAGAAAAAAAAGCGAGTAACGAGCGCCGACTCGCAAAAAGCGTGTAGCGCCGTCCTTGTCGCGCACGCAGCAGAGTCAAAGGCGTACGACCGCTGCATGCGACACAGGGGAATTTAGCTTAAATATATTTTTCTTTTTCGCCAATCATATAAATTCTTGTTCTTCCAAATTAATTACAAAAAAAAAAAGTTTCTCTACCATTTTACCTTCAAAAAAAAAAAATAATAATAATAATAGTAATAATAATGATAATAGACTTTTGCGACGCGCGACTCCCGATAGGAGAACGCAGCTAATATACGCCGATGATAAATTACCGTAATTTCATTTCCCTCCTTCTACTCAAATAAATTAACTCGCGTAAAAAAAATTACTTTTGCTATACTCAAAAGTCGGTAATAATCATAAAATCTTCCCTTTTCCCTTAACTTTCTTAAACATTTAAAATCTTAAAAAAAATTTTTTTTTCTCTCTCCTCTCTCGTTTCAACTTTTCAAAATTTTTTCAATTTTTCAAATTTTTCAAATTTTTCAAATTTTTCAAATTTTTCAAATTTTTCAAATTTTTCAAATTTTTCAAATTTTTCAAATTTTTCAAATTTTTCGAATTCTTTCAAATTTCTTAATTTTTTCAATTTCTTTAAATTTTTCAAATTTTTAAAATTTTTTCAATTTCTTCAAATTTTTCAAATTTTTCGAATTTTTTCAACTTTTCAAATTTTTCAATTTTTTCGAATTTTTTTCAAATTTTTCAATTTTTTCGAATTTTTTTCAATATTTTCATTTTTTTCAAATTTTTTCAAATTTCTCAGTTTTTTCAAATTTCCTAAATTTTTTCAATTTTTTTTTTATTCTCTCTCTTTTCAACTTTTTTGAATTTCCCCCACCTTTTCAAATTTTTGCTAATTTTTCCAAATCCTTTCAAATTTTAAATTTGTCAAAATTTTACAAAATTTTTTCTCAAATTTTTTTTTCTCCTTCTCTCTCCTTCATAAAACTTTGTAACTTTTTCTAATTTTTCAATTTTTTTTTTTTTCTCTCAATTTTTCAAATACTTTTTTTTTTTTTTCTTCAGTTTTAAACTTTTCAATTTTTCAATTTTTTTTCTCTCTCCTCAATTTTTCAAATTTTTTTTACAATTTTTCAAATCCCTTCAATAATTCAATTCCTTTAAAAAATAAAAAAAAAAAGAGAGAAGAAAAAAATCTTCTCTCTTAAGCGAACAAAATTGCGCCACACAAGCGTAACCTTACGAAAACAAATAACTATTACCGGTTGCTGCTAACAAGCGAAGCGCGACCGGAACGCCTATCGGCAAACAAAATTACAATGGCGACCGGAGGCGGAAACGACGCCGAAAACGTCTCAGGTTTTTTAACATTTCGAGATGTATTTAACAATATACCAGCGTTCAGCGGAAAGAACATACCGCTGGAACAATTTGCGCGGCCATGTAGGCACGCAGCCAAAATGGTTCCCGCGGAAAATATGGCCTCTTTCCTGGACATGCTGCACCTGAAGCTATCAGGAGAAGCAGCGGATATAACGGAAACAAAAACGTACGTAGATATGGAGACACTACTAAAAGACTTAAAAGACTACTTCGAAAAACCGTTCGAATTATCAGATTTAGAACTAGAATTAAAAACAAATATACAAAATTATAATGAACCGGTTAAAGCTTATTCCGCGCGCACTCGCAAAATAGCTAAACGTATACACGATCGCCTCAGCGAGGTCTATAAGACCCCCGCACAACAACATTACTTAACAAATAGAATCAGCGAAGTTGACAAAGCAGTCATAAAAGCGTACATCCGCGGACTTTCCGACCAAATCGGCAATTTACTAATGCATAAATCTTGGCAAACGATAGACGAAGCGATAACAGCAGCAGAGTCTATCGAGATGGAACTGCTCCGTAGGCAGGAAGTCCATCAAGGAAAAAAAATCGACACAAAAACACAGGCTAAAGTTAGATTCGCGTCGATATCCGACGAGATCGACGAGATCGACGATATCATCAAAAAGGAAAAACCTAACGTCAAATATTGTGAGGTTCACGGAGAAAACCGTACTCACGGAACCTCAGACTGCATTGCAATTAAACGTACACGCGAATATATCCAGGACCGCCGAAAAAACGGACGGTCGAGAGACAATTCACAAAACCGACACTCGGGAAGATTCGATCGTTCCAACTCGCGAAATAATCAAAACGATTGGCGCAATAGGCGCAGTAATGATAATTCGAGAAACCGCAATTACAGGAGCGACTCGCGTGATTCGCGAGACAACTCGCGTAATCGAAATTCACGTAACAACAGCTGGGATAGGTCGCGTAACTCGAACGACTCGCGTAGTCGACAACGCAGTCGATCCGATCGCGACTATTATCGCAACCGAAACGACTCCAGAGACCGTAGTGATTCACGAAACCGTAGTGATTCACGAAACCGTAACGATTCGCGAGACCGCGATAACTCTAGACAACGCAGTAATTCCCGAGATCAAGATAGTCGCGACAACTCTAGAGATAGAGGAAGTCGCAACTCGCGAAAAACCGACATTGATCTCTCGCAAATCGAATTGGCACTACAAAACGTGCTGAAAAAAAACCCGAATTCTACCTCCCGGAACAGCGCGACGGGAGGCCAGAACTAAGCGCGCCAGTAACCGGAAAGTCAAAAACAAGGGAAACCTCCCTCTTAAAAAATGTAAATAATGTAAAAATTACAATTAAGGAAGCTAGGATTAACTTAGGATTAACTAAAAGGCATAAGCCACCTACAGTAAAAATACTCTCACCCGATCTACGCACGAAAGAAACTCTCTTTCTCGTAGACACCGGGGCCGAGATAAATCTAGTAAAAACGTCCAGCCTTGCGAAAAGTACCGAGGTAGATGAAACCCTAATATACGTACTCACGGGAATCACCTCAGGGAAAGCACACACAATCGGACGATGCTATATCCGTATAGAGGAGTTCACTATAGAATTCCATGCGATCGAGGACGATTTCCCGATTATACAGGACGCTATCCTCGGTGATGTGTTCTTTAGGGACACTCCCGCGGACCTCCTCTATAGCGAATCATGCATTAAATTTGCAAATCATACAATACCGTTCGAAACATTCGAACGAATAACGCTACCCCCTCGATCAAAGGTTGCTATACCAGTACGTCTGAGGCCGACAGATCTTGAGGAGGGGTATATATCGAGAATTGACGCAGGTAAAAACATATACATGGGCGACGCAGTTGTCAAAAACAACAATGGCATAGCGTACCTCTGCGTCATAAACGCCAACACGTGCGAAATTAACCTTATTCTTCAGCCAATTCATTTGCACCCGTTCGAGCAAATTTCGGACCTTCCGTTTGATACTGAGACAGAGGACGCATACAGCAACGCGGAAATCTGCTCAGCCGGAACCGGTGATAAAAATAGGCTAGAAGACTTAAAAAAAACTACTACAACTCGATCACCTTAACAAAACCGAAAGGGATCACGTACATGAGTTAATTGGTGAATATCAACACCTATTCTGTCTTCCAGGAGACACTCTCGGATCCACGACAGTCATCAGTCATGAGATCCATACGACCGACGAGAGACCAGTCAATGTCAAACAATATCGTTTCCCCCAGACTCAAAAAATCGAGTTACAGAGACAAGTCAAAAACTTGCTCGATAAGGGAATAATCAAACCGTCTCTCTCTCCGTACAATTCCCCAGTCTGGATAGTACCTAAGAGAGAAGACTCAAAAGGAAACAAACAATGGCGAATGGTAATCGACTTCAGGAAACTGAACGAAAAAACAACGCCAGACGCGTACCCACTGCCGAATATTATAGATATTCTGGACCAGTTGGGCAACGCGAAATATTTTTCAACATTCGATTTAGCATCAGGTTTTCACCAAATACCGATGCACCCGGAAGATAAACACAAAACAGCCTTTTCAACACCACATGGGCATTATGAATATCAGCGTATGCCATTTGGACTCCGTAACGCACCAGCGACGTTCCAAAGACTTATGGACATAGTGCTATCCGGACTCCAAGGCACAGATCTATTCGTATACCTCGACGATATAGTGATCTACGCAATAGATATCGAAGATCACGGAAACAAATTCAGAGGGTTAGCGAAACGTCTGACCGCAGCGGGGCTAACCCTCCAAACCGACAAATGCCACTTCCTCAACAGAGAAGTGACGTACTTGGGTCACATAATATCCGAAGACGGAATAAGGCCCAACGAGCGAAACATAACCGCAGTTCTATGCTTTCCGCCACCCACGAATAAAAAGGGGATAAAGCAATTTGTAGCACTTGCAGGTTATTATCGACGATTTATTCGCGACTTCGCGAAAATCGCGATCCCATTAACGAGACAACTACGTAAAAACGAACAGTTTAACTGGACGGACGAATGCCAAAAAGCATTCGTCCTCCTAAAACAAAAAGTCGCAGAGCGACCAATCCTAATTTACCCTGATTTTGACAAACCGTACACACTAACGACCGACGCATCCGATTATGCGTTGGGTGCGGTTCTAAGTCAAGTCAAGGACGATTACGATCATCCGGTAGGATTCTTTTCGAGAGCGTTAAAAAAACCCGAAATTGTGTATGACACAATGAAAAAAGAACTACTTGCGATAGTTGACGCAGTACAGTACTTTAACACATACCTTTACGGTCAACATTTCACGTTGGTAACCGACAACAGAGCACTCACATACGTCATAAACAAACCTAATCCGCCGCAACAATTGCAGCGATGGCTGATTATACTCAACGGGTACGACTTCGAGGTTCGTCACAAATCAGGCAAACAAAACGTAGTTGCCGACGCGCTGTCGAGAAACCCCGTTGATATAATGCCAATTAGGCCTCGTGAAAACTCGTCAGAGGATTGCATAAAACCGGACACTAAAAAACCCAAAATGATACTTAACAAATCTTCTCAACCTCGGTATCGTTCATCGACGGACGAAAGTTCTGGTAATCCAGCCCCGAGAAAAAAAACTAACTCTTCAAGAGAACATTGATAATTCAGACAATAATCAAGCTGCATGTCAACAACCTCAAAGCGAAGAAGTAATCAAAACTCCGGAACAACCTGACGTGGCTCCAAGTGAGCCCGAATCAAACATAACATTGCAACCACCGGAAGAAACTACGTTAAAAACTAAACAAACAGAACAAACACTAACAAATACAAAAACTGGGGAGAGTGAACCAATAATAGACTCGTCCATCGACGACGAGACACCACGATCAGAACCGTCTGACAACGAGGGAGAACTCAGGAGTTCCATAAGGAAAAAATTTTTGGAACTATGGGTACCATCGCGAAAAGAGCGATCTCAGGATAGAATGCCCAGAGAACAAACCAAGGGCTCATCCAAAAATGAGCGAGCCAGAAAACGTACTGGCAGACGATCTTGGAAAAGTGAAGGAATAACTGGCCGATATTTCTTAACTGTAGAGGAAGACAGCTCGACGGAGCTAGAGGAAGAGGAGGAAATCAAAAACGCGAATGAAAACGAAAATAGCCCAAAGCGGCACGAAAATAGCCCAAAGCGGCACGAAAATAACCCTCAGCGGCACGAGAATAGCCCAAAGCGGCACGAAAATAACCCTCAGTGGCACGAAAATAGCCCAAAGCGGCACGAAAATAACCCTCAGCAATACGATAATAACCCTCAGCGGCACGAAAATAATGATCAGGATAACTATATAACCGATATGGAACTGACTACGGAAAACGAATTGGTAATAGATATGGAATCGACTGACGAAATTCCGACGGAACGCGAACGCGAACCGTTGTCAATGAGTATTCAGACCTCAACCGATGACGAGATCGGTAGCAAACCGCAACCGGTACCAACATTTAGGTCACCTTCGAGCATCCAACAGGACCTACAACGGAATCCACAACCAACAACATTGGATTTTCGCGAGGTTGCCCAACCTCAAACATCGGAGATACGAGATAGGGCAACCAATAAGGAGGTAGTAACTCCAACATTTAGATCTCCAACTAAAAACCCCTTAAAAAAAGTAGTTAAACGTACTAGAAAACCAAAGTTACACTGCGAACCAACTAGACGCAGCAAAAGAATAGCTGAAAAAACACAAAAAATAACCCAACCCGAACCTACAATAATCTCGGATTCCGAAACCTCACAAACAATTATAGATCCCCCAACAAAACAAAAAATAACCCAACCCGAATCGACAATAATCCCAGATCCCGAAACCCCTCAAATAATCGTACATCCCCCAATAAAACAAAAAACAACGGAAAAAGCATTAAAGTCAAAATTAAAAAAACCACCTTTAGCGCCAGTTCATAAAGGAGATAAATCAAAAATAACTAAACGACCAAAACAACAGCGTTCAAGCCAGAGAAAAAAATCACGGCTACGGCAAGAGATTTGCCCGCCAAAACGTCCTCCACCTATAGTGAACACCACGGAGCAGGCAAATAAACCGACGACCCTCAAAAATCAATCACCGATCGTCCAAGCCTTGCCCGACTACACTCAGGAGTTTGACGACTTCGCAGGCCCGTCTTTCGTTCAAAATAACCAACCTCCAAATACACGAGACAACAACTCGATAACGTCTTCCAATTACGAATCAGACAGTGATTCGAATTACCAACCAACAGGGTACCATCGCAAACAACTAACATCAAAAAACAGAGGACCGACAATAACGGAAGATGTACAAATAGAGAATAACATCACCGTAACACAGGAAAATATCGTGGCCAGGAAGGATACATTGGCACATTTCTTGTCCGCCGATTGCGCAATGGACACTATGGTCGCGAAAATACTCATCGAAAAAAGGAAAGTTGATAAAAATATGTTTCTACAACGACAACCACACGTTGGAAACATAATAATAACCGAAGTCGGTGCAGAACACTACATCTCCATGTTCTGCAAGGAGAAACAGTCAGATACGACAAGCGCGATCATGATTGAAAAGTGTTTGAAAGCACTAATAAAAATTCTACAACAAAGAAAAATTACATCCTGTACGATCTCAAAAGATCCAGGGATTATCAATACATTTCAATGGCGTAGCATCAAAACCTATATACGTTCGATAGCGTTCAATTCGAATATAGCAATCACTCTTTGCGAAGGTATCGTGACAGTTCCGCCAGTTGGACAACGTAAGAACATCATAAAAGAACTCCACGGATCAGCAGTAGGAGGTCACCAAGGCGTAGCAAAAACATACAAGCGCATTGTATCGCAATACTTCTGGCGAGGTCTGAGAAATGATGTCAAGGAGCACATCAAATATTGCATAGTTTGCCAAAAAGACAAATTGGTTAGAGTAAAAAACAAAGCACCTATGATCATCACAGACACACCCGCGGTACCATTCGACAAAGTGGCAATCGATATAGTGGGACCATTACACCCTACAAAAAGTGAACACGTATACATATTAACAATGATCGATCTATTCAGCAAATTTAGTATCGCAGTCCCACTAAAACACCAAACATCCGTAGATGTAGCCAAAGCACTTACAGCATCATTAATATCAACTTTTGGTGCGCCACGCGCAATACTAACAGATCAAGGTACTAATTTCATGTCGGATACAATTAAAAACGTAGCACAGCTTTTCCAAATCGAACAACAGAGAACAACAGCATATCACCCACAATCCAATGGCGCCATTGAACGCAGTCATCACACACTCAAAGAGTACATAAAACATTTTGTAACAACGAACCGAGAATGGGACGAGGTAGTAGCTCTCGCGACATTCTCATATAACACTAGCGTTCACGAAAGCACAGGATTTACTCCGTACGAATTAGTTTTCGGTAGGAAAGCTCGCACACCTTCAGAATTTCCACCACTCGAAAAAACGATAACATACGACGACTACATGATCGATTTGAACCGAAACATGAGAGAGTCAAGTCAATTAGCTTTCGAAAAAGCGATACGAGCGAAAGAACGCAATAAAAAATACTACGATAAAAGGGTAACGGAACCTACCTACGAGATAGGCCAACTCGTATTTTTACAAAACGAGAGAAAAGAAAGTAAATTCGACAAAGATTGGTTAGGCCCATATAAAATTATACATATACACGGAAACAATCGTAACGTCACATTACAAATTGATAAAAAGCCCAGAACAGTACACGTAGATAAAATCAAAATGGCGTATGTTGCAGATGTCACGCCACTTTCGTGAAGGCAACCCCAAACGACGCTTTCAGGATCACTCCATTTACGGAAAATGCCGGTCTATACTCGGAACCATTGGGTAGACTCCGTTCATATCACACAACATGGACATTAGTAACCTACATCAATACACACGGACTTTCGACCAGACGCCTGCAAATACGAGAAAACCTTTTGGCGACAGTTCAATTTTGCTCAGCGCTGGGAACGCGATGCCACATAAAAGGACAATTATCATCCATGTTATCGCGAATGGACACCCTCGAAAGCACCGAAACAATTGTAGAGGAACTAATTCCTTCATCGCAAACTCAAACAACACTTAGTCGAAAGAAACGAGCACCTTTTGAGTTCGTTGCAAAAATCAATAAAATTCTTTTTGGAACAATGGACAGCGAAGACGCTGACAGAATAAATTCACAGATAGAAGCTTTAGGAAACACAACCCTAGAACTCACAGAAATTATACAAAATCAAACGCACATAGTGAAATCAGGCTTTGACGCAATCCAAAAGGATATTAAATCTTTAGCAACAAAAATAAAAGCAGAAACGCAAAAACTAAACACAGTAGTCATCGCACTCGGAGAGGAAGTACATATCATCGAATTAAATCAGAGAGCAATCCAATTCGTAACTCAAATCGAGGAAAATCTAACCGAATTAGAACTCGATATTGAGATACTCACTAACGCAGTTCTTTTTTGCAAAAATTGGTCAAATTCATCCCAAATTACTAACTACAAAGAAAATTCTATTAAGCGCCGAAGCGATCAAAAAATCGTCACCCAACACGGAATTTCCAGTACCTATAAACGCAGAGCATACACCCGAATTAATGGAAACAGCTGATCTAAGCGTGTTCCATAACGGCGAAAGACTAGTTTACGTAATCAAAATCCCTCTTTTGGACCTAACAATTTACAAATTATATCAACACCTTTCATTGCCAATCCGTCAGCCTTCAACAACCAAAAACTCAACATTCGCTTATATCAAACCAGCAATTTTGTATACAGCTATTTCGGATAACTTCGGAAACTATTTCAATATAGAAAACCTAGATGAGTGCTTACTCACCAGAAATCAATATATTTGTAAACAAACGTACCAGATAAAACAAATCAACGACGAATCTGAATGCGAAGTTCAGCTAATAGTAAATCCTCAATTCGAAAATTTTGAAACATGTGACATTAGGCTAAAAACTCTAAAACAAACACATTGGATAAAAATTCATAGCGCTAACGCATGGTTGTTTGCCGCACCAAAAACCGAGACACTATATTTCCTTTGCGACAACAGAGACTCAGTTATAAAAACGATAACTAACTCCGGAATTATTCAGATTGAACCATTTTGCCAAGTTAAAACGCGTACAACTACATTGACACCGACGACAGAGATAACCTCGTCAATCGAAACAGATTTTCCACATACCTCAGTATTAAATATAACCGGAATGATTGAAAAATCGATAACGAATATAGAAAATGTAAACTTAACAGAGATCCTAACGGAGACAGAAACACTTACAGGACTTTCGAACTTAGATGCAGTCAATGACGATTTAACTCAAAACGAAGTAGCCTTAAAAGCCGTAATCGTCAAGGCAAAAGAGATATCAAAAACACATTATTTAGGCCACAGAGTCTCAACGTTAGAGTCAATATTTAAATATGGAGGTATCTCCGTAGGCACAATCATGCTATTACTAACAGTCGCTTGGAAATTCTCATTATTCGGTAAAATATCGAGCCTACGAAAAATATTATCGTGCATAACAAAGCGAAAGAAACAAAAACACCCAAAGCTTATTAATGAACCACAAAATAAGGTCGTTTCATATTATCGACAACCAATAGAATTAGTCGAAACCGCTAAACCTACGGCAACCACCAGCCGCGAGGTAGCCATTATCACCGAAGCGCCGGCACAATTAGAACATAAACCAGTCTACGCGTTAACATACCTTAACCGGGACGAATTGCCATAGAAGCGCACTTCATAGCTTAACAAAAAACGCTAACCGATAATAATCCTTTTTTTCCTCATACTATCATTACTTTATACATTTATATAGATATTGGGCAAAACGCATGACTTACTAACAAAACTCCACACATACACGCATGTACACGCAAAACATTTGTGCTAACAAGGGTCACATAATTTCTTTTGGTATAAATCTAACAAATTACATACTCTTAATTTAAACAGTAACAACAAAATGAGCGGAGCGTACCAGTGCCCCATTTGCGAAGTAAACATAAAAACGGCGAAAAAATGTAGAGCTCACATCGGGGACTGCCTATCGTATCTGAGCGCGCAAATGCAGAGCCTGAGTGGGGAACAGCAGGCGTGCCCACTCTGCAACAAACTCCAAAACGCGGATGACATGCTCGACCACCTACTCTGGTGCTCCGAGTATGTCTTCCGCGTTAAACGAGGAGAAAACCTACCCCGCTTCCCAATATGGGAAGTACAACAAAGACATGGCCCACAAACAGTTACAAACACACCGCCAACACAAACAGATACGGACCAGGACAAAATTGTAGTTGACAGCGGAAGCAACGAAACGGACGAAACAGAAATAGATTCAGACGGACCAGCTTCCCCTTCCGTCATAATCTATAATCCTACAACCCCACCTGGTCCCCCTCCACCCCTTTCCCCAACAGACACCTTGGAAGTAGAATCGGACAAGTCGGTAGAGGCTCAACCGACGACGGAACAACAAACAGACGACCAACAAACACAAGAGACGGAACAACTAACAGAAAAGACAGTAGCCGACTGGATTTACCGACAACCAACAGAAGTACTTAGGCGAATCGAAAACCATGTAAGAACAAAACTCTTTTTAACAGAAACCCTGGGACGAACAGACAACAAACGTAAGAGGACAGATACGGATAACTAATACCGAAAACACACACACGTACACACTACAAATACATGTATTAACCACATATATATATACACTACTCTAAAATAAAATATTAATCACATACATAAATTACTACTATATTATCCTAAATAAAAACTACTTAAATAATCATATATAAAAACCAAAACATTAAAATTATCAATTTTTTTTTTACTATTGTTACCAAAACATTAAAATTATCAATTTTTTTTACTATTGTTATTTTTTGTTAATTGTCATATATATATACAAATTTTTTTTTTCTCCCTTTCATTCAAACATAAAACTAAGTAAACAATACCCGAAACTCGTTTTTTAAAAAAAAAAAAAAATAAATATACACACATTCGTTTCTTTAACCAATTACCCACTTTCCAGAATCGCTATACCGAGCGAACCAAATCCCGGAATAACATGTCCCACCTACTAACTAATCATTAATCAGATTTTTAGACTGTTACAGGAACCATACAATAACCAAAAACTATATCGAAAATGGGAATATATAACAAAAGGACTTATAACTCGCAGAACAAAACTTCAAAAATAAATACAAATACATACGCAATTTTGGAACGACAATAAAATGAATAGTAGCACCACAAGAGGATTTAGGCTAAACACGTTTTCGTATTAAATTTATATATTATCCACAACCGCAACCCATCCGAAATAACTAATCCACTCTTACTAACCCGAACAACTAAAAGTTTCTTAGTCTCATTACAGGATTCAACAGCAATTATAATAACGATTAATAAAACCAAGGAATTATAAACTGGATAACGGATCATCAAATCTCAAAACGAAAGGGAAATAATGGACAATTCAACGACAAAAAATACAAATACCAAAAAAAATACACATACACACAAAAATTTTGAATTATATAGAGACACATAATGAAAATGTTTATGTAAAACGCGCGATGCAGGAGCATCGTTGAATTTTCCTGGGGGGGGAGTGTAACGGTCCCCTATATTAAAAAAATCTTCTTTTTATATTTTAACATTTCGCAACGCTCGCTTCTCCTTCCGAGAAGCGAGATAACTCGCATTTATTGTCGTCAGCATTTTCGTCGTGAGAGCGACAATACGATCGTCGTCTCACGGCAACGGTCAAGACGCCGCGCGACCAGCATCCGCGTGGCGGCCCTTATCAGCGCGCGGAGGTATACCTCACGCGCGTAGCAACACTAGTCACCGGCGTCGAAGCCCTTTGCTTCGACTCTTAATTAGCCAGTTCTACTCCAACCACCGACTCTGTCAGACGGTATACTCCCCCAGCTACGACTAATAAAACACTTATAATTCTATCATTCAATATCAAGAACGACTTTGTATTTCAATCTTTTACCCGCTTACCTGGCTGTCCATTACAATACATTCTATGAATTTAGAAAACTCACCGAAGCGCGTAAATTATCCAAAAAGGATCGAGAACTGCATCTGACGATGCCACGAGAACTCACACATGTGCACTATAACTCGAGAACGTTAATAAAACGCATCAATCGAATTATCGACTCGAAAAGAATTCCTTTCGAAATTCTAACGAGGATAGCACACACGAAACACAGGAGTCGACGATACTCGAACGAGACGAGACGCACGAACACGAGAGCGAGAGCGATATCGGGATCCACGGTAACGCGAGCGAGACACAGCGATCACACGATACCTCGAGCGCGAGAACAATAGGCCGAAGCCTATGACAGCGGGAGCGCGAGAGAGGCCCGAGTTACCTCGAGGGCAGCTCTCGGTAGACTGTCGATTTGCCTACGAAAATTCGTAACGAATTATGATAATTATTTTCGGGATCTAGATCGATAACTACTGCCCTCTCAACCATAACGTTACTTTACCGAATCGAGAGCCGATACTATAAGGCGGTAACTTGAACGAATCTTTGCAATCGCTTCCCCTAGTCAATGCGTGAGATTCAAGGCCCTACTCAACTATAACACAGCGCAAGGTGTTCCACCACCCTTGCCTGGACCAAAACGATACCTCCGCCTGATCTCAACGCATTGCACTATCTCCTGGGGATGCCGAGTTTGCACCGGACTTTGACGTATTCGCAAGACTCTTTGTCGAGTCTCTCCTTCACTTGTGCTTTTATTTGCTAACTTTTACCTCACCAAGTGAATTTGAGAACTTCGACTAACGGAACGAAACTAAAACGGTAACGGAATCTATATCAAATTGTTTAATTGTTGTTGTACTGAACGGTTTGAGAAATTATGAAACGGCAAAACTTGAACAATAACTCGGAAAGCAAAGCGATAACTCGATCGATATCTCACGAGAGTTTAACGGTATCTTTAAGTCGCTGGGAGAGGCAGAAAACGGGAACGAAAGCGGTAGATGTCTCAATTTCCTCAGAAATATGATGTTTCTTTAATGTGTGACGGTGATTCCGAAAAATCACGTCACAGCACACACGGTATTACATGAAAATGCACGATACTCGATCGCACTGACAGGTAGCGAAACACGTGAGCGCGAGCGAGACACACACTCTTCGCCGAGAGAGAACGATTGGCCGGCGTATGCGAGAGCGCGACACACTGAACGACAGCCAGCTTCGTATCGTTACGGGAGCGCGAGAGAGAGCCCGAGTCACCTCGAGGGCAGCTCGCGATAGACTGATTTGCCTACGTTAACGAACCGAAATCGTTATCATTATTATTACGGGAGCCTTGACCGAGAGCTACTGCCCTCTCAACCATGACGCTACTTTGCCGAATCGAGACGATACTATAGCGCGGTAATTCGAAGAATCTTCGCGATCGCTTCCCAAAGTCAATGCGTGAGATACAAGGCTCTTCTCAACTTCAATGCAGCGCGAGGTGTTCCGTCCTCGCCTGTAATCTATACCGCCGCCTGATCTCAACGCATTGCACTTTACTACAGGGTGCCGGGTTTGCACCGGACTTTAACGTATTCGCAAGAAACTTCGTCGAGTCTCTCCTTCACTTGGGCTTTTTATTTGCTAACGTTACCCCACCAAGTGAATTCGAGAGCTCGACTTAACAGAACTAAAGTGAAACTAAATCTTTACTGAATGGAATAATCGGCACTGAAGGTTTTAACGAATTAAAATGCTCGAATACTAAATCGAAACAACTCGATCGATATCTCACGAGAGCTTGACGGTATCTTAAGTTGCTGGGAGAGGCTATAAACGGGACTAGAGCAATGCACATCGAGATTTTACTCCGAAGTATGATCGTCTTTTTAATGTGTGACGATGATTCCGAAAAATTATGTCACAACTAATATTTATGAACAAAAAAAATGTATACCTAAATTTAGGGGAGGGGTTACCGCGCATTGCGAGGCAGGCACACCTCCGAAGGGAGGCCGACCACGCATCGCGAGTGTGATGCACTTCCAGCTCGACGACTCTACTACGGGTGCCCTCCCGGAATTGGGCTCGAAAACAATGGTCCACAGAGACTGAGTGCTCGGTAAACACTCAATACAATACAATATTCTTTTTTCGTCGGTTTTATTTTTTTTCATTTTATTTCAAATTTTTTTCATTTTTATTTCAAATTTTTTTCATTTTATTTAAAATTCTTTTTCATTTTATTTCAAATTTTGTTCATTTTTATTTCAAATTTTTTTCATTTTTATTTCAAATTTTTTTCATTTTATTTAAAATTCTTTTTCATTTTATTTAAAATTTTTTTTATTTTATTTCAAATTTTTTTTCTTGTTGAAATTCTGGAAAAATAAATAATCTTAAGCTTTGCATTTTTTTTTGTGCGCCAGCGCTGCTATTCTTTTTTTCTTCGGTTTTATTTTTGTTTTTGTTTCATTTTATTTCAAATTTTTTTCATTTTATTTCGATTTTTTTCATTTTATTTAAATTTTTTTTCATTTTATTTCAAATTAATTTTCATGGTGAAATTCTGGAAAATAAATAATCTTAAGCTTTGCATTTTTTTTTTGTGACGAGCCGCTCGTCAGTGGCGCCGGCGCTGACCGTCGACCATCGGTTTGCCGCACACTTGTGACCCCATTAGTACCCGCTCTCGCCGCGATGGGCCCTGGCGTTCCGTGCGCTTGTCAATACCCCACGCGCTCGCTTCTCAAACTCCCTCCACCACACTCCCCCACCATCAGGCCCACGCGTCGAGCTAGTCGAGTGATCGACCAAGGGAGGGTGGTTGGGCTCCGGACGTCGATGAAGTAACATCTTCCTCTCCTCCCCCACCCCCACCCACCCTCGGGGACAGCTCGAGCGGCGGCATAAGGCTCCCCAGATGACCACCGAGAGAGGGGATGAGTAAGCGAGAGCGAAACGCCACCGAACCAAGCATCCCCACTACCAACCGCCGCCATTTTGAAATATTGTCTATAGGTATACTGACCTCTACTCTTAACCGAACAGCTTCGGCAAGAGCCACCCGATAGGAAATCGTGGTACACTAATTGGTGTAATCCACCAATTACCACCACCACGACCATTGGTGGTCGTGGTAATTGGTGTTTTTAGATTTTCAGGTACACTACCGAGTAACCATACTGAGCAATGCATGAAAAACCTAATGCAATAAAGGAAAAATACCCTCTCATAGGCTCTGATTCCAGAATGGATTAGAGCCTATCGGAGGGTATTTTTTTTTGTTGATGCATCATTCGCTTGATTGAAGCGACTTTCGGACACATCTCGGTGGCATTTGCAGGTGCATCCGACTATACCGTGTCAATGACTAAGATACTTCAATCACGAATAATGATCCTATACTTGAAACGCTCACCGTTTATCTCAACGTTTGCATTGAAAGGCCAAGAGCTATTTATTCGAAAGCACCTGAGAATAACAATAAGACATACGGAAAAGTCGCGACAGTTAAAATAATATTTCTTTAAAAAAAACATCCTGAATCACCCTATATACCCTAGAAAATTTTCAACACGATACACGTTGCGGAAAACTTGGGAAATTGTCGAACGACTAGCGAGTTTCTACCAAGGGCAATGCGTTTTGTTATTTTTTTTCACTCAAGAGAACGATACCCTGAAACGCATCCCCATCAAGCAGGCCATAGGGTTTGAATTTTTTTTCAATACGAGCAAGACGATTTCTTTCATATTATATAAAACATTGCAATTCAATACGTTTTGCGGAAGACATTTAATTCGTCGAGAAATCTCCAAATCCTTGGCAAGATCTTTATTTCTTTTAAAACCATACGAAGACCGATGCTTCGTAACTCACACGGATTCACCGGGATGACAATACGGTTAGAACTGCAAAGCACTGGCCATCATTGCAATAAAAATACATCGAATAAATCTATCCACCGCCGTTCCGTAGGCAAAACACGTCTGTAATATTCAATAAATGCGCTGTATCTCGCGATCTTTTCACGGTGGATCACCGAGATCTCTGAATCATAGCATTGTTCGGTCTTTTCGCATGCACCGGTACCAAAAGATCGGTCTTATCTATCCACTGACGCTCAATTGTGTGAAAATTGTGCATACGTATTTTCAATAAATGAGGCGTAACTCGCGAAGCATCCAACATACACCGTCGAGATCTCGCGATCGTAACTTCGTCGAGTCGTCGTGCATCTATCGGTGCTTCCATATCGATCGTATCTATCTTCCGACGCTCCGTAACGCGACCTTTCTGCAATGTGTAAATGAATTGCACTTGCAAAGTATGTACTAAGTCGACTCGATTTTCTACATCACTGTATACTCATGGATCGAAAAGAAACATTTTCCATAATGCATAAACGATAAATAAATAGACAGAAAATAACCGAGATGCATAAATCGTAATATGAAAAAAAAATCCATTTGCTTGGATGAATTTGTGGAGTTGTTTCATTTACATTTATTTGTAATACACCCTATTATAGTTATCTGCGGTGTCAGACGAAATTTTGTCGTGGAACAGCACGAAAGATTGGAAACATGGACATTACCTTGATCCACAAGCATTCGGACATATGTTTCGTTAACCCGATCTGTCAGCAGATAGCCGATTTTAAGCACGCGCTTAAATCCGCACTGAAACGGAACTTTTGGAAGCTGAAGAATCACTACGAAACGACGGTATTACTGTAAGGATTGGTTTCAATCTTCTTTAATTTTTGCATTTGAGGAAACCGCATAATTCGATGCTTTTTGAGCGTTGCGCTTCTTTGGCGTATTTCTATGCCAAAATGCTTTGATTTATCACACTGAAATGATATAGGTGTACATAGTGCTAGACCCAGGGGGTACAAGCACAAATGGAGAGAGTACGGTTTCAGTTATGCGAATCCCAGCAACCAGAGGGGTTGCGCTGCTCGCTTTGTCTCTTTTACTTATTTCTTCGCTCTCTCTCTCTCTCTCTTTACCCCCATCGACACCTTCGGCAACTCACCATTTTTATTTTTTCATAGGTGTTTGTTGTGTTAGATTTGTTTTGTTGTGTGTTTTCAAGATTTGGCTATTTTTTCGATATTTGCGATATTGTGTTCATCTGAATTACAGTTTTTCACGGATTTCACAGTGTTTTATAGTGTGTGTATACAGCAAAGGCAGGTATGTAAATCTTTTCATAAAATCGTTAAGATGAGGCTAAATGACCCGAATGCTGAAATGACCCGATGGCTGAATGGATAAACGGTTAAATGAGGCTAATAACCTAAAAATATTTTGTACACGATTTTTCCCGAAACGATATTATAAAACAATAAACGAATTATGGAACCCAGTGCGAGATCTATTGACGCATAGAGCCCCGTAATTCATTTTTTATTGTAAGGAATCATTTTAGAGTATACCATGTTTGGAATTTGTAGCGCTGTTTCTCTCGCACTTATACACATTTAGCCTCTCTTTAGCAACTTAACCACTTCAAGTAATGGAACATAAATAAGAATAACGTTAGATGTATTTTTCATCACTACATTATTGCGAATAACACAGTTGTAATTATGATTAAGATTTGAGTTTCTAAAAAAAAAACATTTTCTGTTCAACAGTAATGAGTAAGAAGTGCATTGTGGAGGGCTGCACGTCCAGTGCAAAGCGCAGCTTCAAATTTCCAGAAACGACTCCTGGAAAGGAACGTTTCTTGAAATGGCTCGCTTTGACGGGAAATAAAAAGTTGCTAGACTTGTCAGCAAATAATGTCAGGAACCGGCCTATATGCATAGACCACTGTAAACCGAAGTATCTTCTGGCGACAAGATTGACCACTACGGCTGTACCAACTTTGCATTTGCCAAGTAAGTCTAAATGTTTATCTACAATTTTGCGTTATTTGTTAATCGCATAGAAGTAAAAAGTAATGAAATAGAAAATTATGTATTACACGAAAAAGAAAAAACCATTTTAGCGATGCACCCCATTGAAATATTTTTTGCTTCTACGCTCTGTGTAGGATAGCCTTTCGAAGGTTAAATATTTCAATAGAGTCCATCGCTAAAATGGAAGGAAATATTTTTTGCTTCTGCGGTCAGCGTAGAATAGCCTTCGAAAGCATATCCTACGCAGAGTATACAAGCAAAAAATATTTCAATTGGGTTCATCGTTAAAATTGTTTTTTGTTTCATTTTCATATATTTAAGTATTTAATTTGTATGATGTGTGGACATGAATATTAAACTGTTTAATTTTCATGATTTACCTCGTGTGAACTTCTTTTTTTTATGCAACATTATTATACAGATTATTTTTATATTTTACAGAGAGCCTCGATGTGTCTTCCTACACCATTCAGGACAGCAAAGAAAACGTGCCGCGAAAGAGTTGATGGAAGCCTACAGAGAACAACGATCAACGAAAGCCTTTTCAGGATATTTCAATAAACGTTAACACGGCAGTGTTATCGAAACTTGTGGAAGAAGAAGTAACATCACTTCGTAAGTTCTTTAAATGTACTTCTTTTGTAGTTTTCCGACTCGAAAAAGTGTTCACTTAGAATAAGATTATCATCAATGATTCTCAGGAGACGAAACAATGCCGGAGAACAGCGTGATACAGCCACATGTGGGAGAAGGCGTACAGATAATCGACGATTTATCTTTCAATCTGCACGACGTACAAAGTGTGACTGAGCAATCGGAGAATGCGGAAAACCATCCAATCGCAACCTCATTATTCACTCCGACGAACACCAATAGTAACTGTAATATACTGACAGTAAGAGAGAATAAGCTTGATAGAAAAGCAGTCCCTAGTAAATATCCCTTATATCTTATGTTCAAGTCCGTATACTTCCTATAATGTTGAATATATGTCGTAACATGTGAATTTATTATTCACGTTTGAAACGTAAACGGGAATCTGAGAATTCTGTGGAATCCAAGAAGAGCGCTCCAGAAAATCGATCCAAGAACGGTGTGAGGGGATTTTTCCCTCGACACTTCGGTCGCTCTCCGCCGGCCGAACTAACTCGAGACAACAACAATAAAACAGATTTTGGGCGCCAGTCATCCTTTTTCACCGGAGATGACGAACCGGTCAATATATTCAAAACTCTCAATAAACACATAATTTCCTAATCGCGAATAATCCGGAAACACAACACGATTAACCCTAACGACGGAGGCGCGAGCGGTATACCCTGGTTCGCTCGTTATGCTAGGTTTGGTAGAGAAGGTCGGGGACGGGGGAGAAAGAAAGTTTAATTCAGAAACAAACAACTCAACATTTTGCTTACGAGTTCCACTATTGAAATACTTTCGAATAGTTCGTGATACAAAGAAAAATCATAAAGAAAATTAATAATTACTGCGAATCGATATAATTGTGAGCCCAAAATTGAATTAATACGATTACTAAATAAAAGAGAGGATAAGAGACAAAAGAAAAATAAAGAATATCGTTAAATGCGTCCAGAGGGGACTCCGCGAGAAAAGAACCGTACGACGGTGTTTCGAATAATTATCGATGGATGTTGCGATGCGTAACGAGGCGTACATTCTCTAGGGCGAGTGACGAGGCGACAAAAACGCAGAAACAAGGGCTACGCCGCGCTTACCGAGCGATGACGAACGTAGAACACCTTTTCACCGTTCGGCAACTTTCGTTACCGGGATCGGGAGAATCGCCTCTCCGCGCTCTCGCAGCGGAGGGTAAAATTCGAAAACCTGTGTTACACTCGGTATCATGATTTTTGCGGAGCCTCCTCTCGAAAAGAGGGAGAGCGAAAGCTCAACGCGTAATTTATTAGCGTAGATTATAGGGATTGAACTCAATCGCATATCGAGAGTCGATTCTCCGATAAAATAGCTCAACGGGATCTAAATAAATTCAATAGTGCCCAAAATAAAAGGAAAATCACTACATCATGCAAAATTCGGAAATAACTCAGCACATGGGAGTCAGATTTCCACGAGATACTCACGGTAATACTACCGGAGACGATCTCGGAGATCCTCTCGCCACGGCGACTCACTCGAGACTATCGAATCTCTCAATCTCTCGAATCTTCACACTGATACTTTTCCAAAATTCGCACAGAGAGAGAATGGGAGGGAGAGGTGACGCCGAATAATTCTCACACCCATACGGTGATACTTATTCGCGAATCGGGCGGGTGTTGGGCCCTACGCATTTACCTCCTTCCTTCCCCCCGCTCTACGAGACTGGAGGGATATCCCCGCGGTCACACACACAAAGGCGAGCTCGGGACTCCTACCCTAAGTGGATCTGGCAATCCCTCCCGACGGGGTGATCCAAAACCCGCCGACAGGGCCTTCCATACGCGACATTTCGCAAAACATAATTCGAAACTCCGACCTTTGCTCGTCCCCCTATCCTTTGAGTGCCGGTTCTTCAGCCGGACCAGTTGATCCGCGGGAAGTCTCACAGGGTGATGGGCGATCGGGTGGCGGGTAGCTCGGCATGCCAGCTCCTTTCCACACCACCCTTTCCACCCACCCTCCTCCATCTAACGGGATGCGTTTAACCGCGTCTTATTCCTCACACAAAAAAAAGAAAGGATCCAAAACACAACGCCAAAGCGCTCCAAAAATTTAATCTCTAATTGTAATCTCTAATTTGACTCTAATACTCATCTTACGTACACTCGATACTCCCATCTCGTGACTCAGACTTTCTACTGTGCGACATTATTCTCTCAATACGGTATCGATCTTTACATGACTCTACTTTCTCTCAAAATTACGATACAGCTGAGCGAATTCTCCTCTCGATAACGCTTATCTCGAGTCGATATCGCTCATCTCAATCGTTCGGTATCAATAACTTATTTTACGTACTTTTTGTTAATTTTTAATTCGGGGGAAACTGTTACAAAAGAGGGACGAGATCGATAATAAATTTTACTGTCGGGAAGGTGTTCTTGGTATAAAACAATCGCGGATGCGGTTGGTACCATAGTTTTCTCTTTATTTTACTGTCTCTGCTTATCGCCTCGTCACTAACCTTGCTGCGCGGCGCGCGTGGGACGCCATCGTTGAAAACGGCGTCACAACTCCTTTTCGCTTATCGATGTTGCTCCTTGCCGGTTCCTCGGGGTAGCCAGTTGTTCGGCGGTGATGCGGAGTTCCGATGGTCGAACCCACGCCCTGAGCAGAGAGTCCTTTGTCGTGGTCCCTCCTCCAGGCTCACAGCTCTCTTTTAGGCTGCTGATACCCTTACGGGAGATCGGTATCGGATGTGGAGAGGTCCTGAAGGGACCTGCACCGTACTGGCAAAGTCGCAGCGATGAAGCCCGATGCGGGATCCGTATGGGCGGGGGGGGGGGGACTTCGGTATCGCTGTTGGGAGGTCCAGAAGGGACCGTCAACCACCTAGCAAAACAGCGGGGTCGCGAACCGCGTCGGGATCAGGTTCCAAGTAGTCCTGATGGGGCTACTGCGGAGTGCGATGGGCATTGGGCGTTTCGGGGGCGAGCGGGGGTCCGTGGGGTCCACGAACCCTACGACGGCGTCGTCCTCGAGGCGCTGGGGGGGGGGGGGGCACTGAAGACAGCGGTCGCGGTGCCACTAGCGGTATCGAGGGGTCTTGTAGCGGTATCGGGTGTTACGGGGCCGGGCCCATCGCGAATCGACGGCCTGAGGGGGTCTCCGGGGCGGCGGAACGTGCGACCCAGGCAACGGAGTTCGTCGCGGGGCACGTTGAGGCACATATCCCGGACGTAGGGTCCCTCGTTCAGACACCGTGGGCTGCAGTAGGGACAGGAGGAGAGAGTTTCCCCTACTTGTCCGCAGCGACGACAGAATAAACGGCGGCTCTCGCGGCACGCCGTATACCTGTGCCCCTGTCGGCCACAGTTAAAACAGGCCTCGTTCACGGGGCCTGTCGAACGAGGGGGATTACCTCCGGACGGTTGCGAGGCGTGCTCTCGAGGCAACCGCCGGGGTGCCGGTATCGGGATGTCCAATAGAGCCGGGATTCTCGACGGGGGTGGTCTATGCGACCGAGGCGACCTACTTGAGGAGCCCGGGGATTCGAACCCCGGGGCGGTAGCTCGCTGGGGCCGCGGCGCTACCGTAGGTCCCCTCTCCACGGTCTCTACGGACGACGGTTTCCCTAGCACTCGTTTCGGGATCGCTCCCGTTGAGTGCAGAGTGGTTGGCGGTATCGGTTGGGGTTCGGTAGGGGCTTTTCGGGATCGGTGACGTTTCCTCACCCGTTTTCCCTTTGGCTCGGAGGGAGCCTCGACCACCGGGGTGGGAGGATCAACCTCCATCGCCGTTGGGGGTGTCGCCAGGGCGGTCGCGTTATCCAGGGGTGAAGGAGCGGTATCGGTTTCGGGTGGCCAGGGTTCCGTCTGCGTCCCTTGATCGGCGGTGGAGGCGTTAGGCGTCGTCTCACCGGAGGTCGGGGGCGCAGCTTTCCCCGGTTCTGCCTGTAGCAGGGCCGTGATTCTTCCCCACGTCGCCGCAAACCAGGTAATGCGGGGGTGCGACGGGCGTATCAGGGGGCGAGATTGGTATGTACTCAGGGGAAGGCGGAGACTCGGTTGTCCCCTCAGCAGATTTATCTGCGAGCGGATCAACCTGCTGCAACGCCGTGTCGGTGTCGTTGATCGCCGCCTCGAGGTCCGCCTCAAGGGTGGCCACGTCGACGGTGATCATCGGGACAGGGGGTGGGGTAGGCCTCGGGCCAGTCGTACGACCTCTCCGAGGAGGTCGTTATCCTCGTCGGACTCTGGTCCCCCTCCGGTGGGAGACGAGGCCCAATACTCCTCGGCCATGGTGTTGGGGTCGGGATCTGAAAAATACAAGGGTTAGGGGTCATCAGCATATGGATTCAGGTCCTGAATGCACACTTTGCCTCGTGCCTTGCCCTCGAGATCGCATAGTTCGTAGACGACAGGGGAGAGTCTACGCGAGATCCGAAAGGGTCCTTCGAATGGGGGAAACAGGGTCGCCGAGATCTTTTTTGCTGCATTCGACAGATTACGGCATCGGGTTAAGACGAGATCTCCCACCTTAAAGTCTCGCTGTCGATGTCGCAGGTTGTAGTAATGCGCTTGTTTGTGGAACGCTTCGTCTAGCGCGTGCACGAGGGATCGACGCAAGGTATCAAGACGTTTCATTCGGTCAACCCATTCCTGCGGGGGTCGGGGAACAATCTCGTGTTCGCCCTCCACCTCGCGTTTCGCCGAGATAGCGGGTTCGGGTTCTCGACCGAAATTCACGAAGGCTGGGGTGGCTTGGAGGGAACTATGGTGGGCGGTGTTGTACGCGAATCGGAACTCGTGGAGATGCAAGCCCCACTCGCGATGATCCCTCTCCAGAAACGAGCGAATCATAGTTTTTACAACCCGATTCACTCGTTCAACTGGATTTGCCTGGGGGTGATATGGCGGAGTCGTGACATGTTTCATGCCAGTGAGATCGACGAGAGCTCGGATCTCCTTGTTAACGAACTCCGTACCATTATCCGTGATCAAGGTCCGCGGAGTGCCCCATCGAGAAATGACGACGTCCTCGATGGAAGCCCGAATTTTACTCCCGGTGGCTTTTCGTAACGGGATCACCTCGATCCACTTTGTGAAGAGGTCTTGCAGGACAAGGACGTAAGCGAATCCTGCTTTACTAGGTGTGATGGGACCCATGATGTCAGCGGCGATGACCGACCAGGGTTGCACAACGATACGTTGACCCATGTGCCCAGCGAGTAACGTCTGCTCAACCTTGCACAGTTGGCATCGCTCCCACCGCCTCACGTGACTCACGACGTCCCGGAGCATACCAGGCCAATAGTATCGAGTCGCTAGTCGTCGATACGTCTTGTCTACGCCCAAGTGGCCGGCTTGGGGGTTATCGTGGCTTTCCGCGAGGGCCGCTTCACGATCTCCCTTCGGGTTCACTAATTTCCACGCGTCGAGATCGTCGAACTCTAAGGATGCGAGATCAGTGCAGCGATGGTAATAGAGTCTCCCTCCCTCGATTTTCCAGTCGGGAAATCGGTCGGGGATTAGCTTTACATCACGGTATCGGCGGCGGTACCACGCATCCATGAATTCGGGATCGGTTCTTAGTCTCGTGAGGTTCTTCGTATCAGTAAGGGATTCGGGGGCTCGGGAGAGGGCATCGGGGACGTGATGCAACGCTCCCTTTCGATGGACGATATCGAAGGTGTATTCCAACAAGTTTACAGCCCACCGAGCTAGTCGCCCCATGGGATTCTTCAAATTGTGGAGCCACCGAAGGCTACTGTGGTCGGTGATGACCGTAAATGAGTAGCCTTCCAAGTAGCAACGGAACTTTTTGATTGCCCAAATCACTGCGAGACATTCTTGTTCCGTTACGGTGTACTTCTTCTGGGGATCAGTGAGCGCTCGACTGGCGTACGCGATTACGCGTTCTTCGCCGTTGATTACTTGCGTGATAACTGCTCCGAGACCAACGCTACTAGCGTCGGTCTGAACAGTGAACGGTATCGAAATATCGGGGCATCCGAGCGTGGGAGCGGAGGTGAGATGTCCCTTCAACACGTCCATCGCTCGATCCTGATCGGTAGTCCACTCCCAGAGTTGACTTTTCTTTGTCAGTCGTGTTAGGGGCTCAGCGATCGAGGCGAAGTCGGGGATGAAACGCCTGTACCACGAGGCCATGCCTAAGAAACGACGAAGTTGTTTCAAGTTTTTCGGGATCGGGAACTCTAAAACGGGGGCGGTCTTATCGGGATCAACTTGTAAGCCCTCGCTGTTAACGAGAAAGCCCAAGTATTTAACTTGAGAGCGACAGAATTCACTTTTCTCACGATCAATCGTGAGTCCAGCGTTCCGGATCTTTTCCAACACTTTTCCCAGCCACACTAGGTGCTCTTCGAATGTCCTTGAAACGATAATTATGTCGTCCAAGTACACGAACACGTGGGGGTACATTTCTTCTCCGATAAGCTTATCAAGGAGGCGTTGGAATGTTGCGGGGGCGTTAGTCAGTCCGTAGGGTATCCTACGAAACTGAAAAAGACCTCTTCCCGGCGCGATAAAGGCTGATATCTCGCGGGAATCGGGCTCGAGCGGTATCTGAAAGTACGCTTGGCTAAGGTCGAGGGTGGATATATAATTTGCCTGCCTTAGCTCGTCTAGAATCGCGGTCATATTCGGTATCGGGTATGCATCATTCTTCGTGAGGTCATTAACCTTACGAAAGTCTATGCAAAAACGGTACTTCCCATTAGGTTTCTTCACCATGGCAACGGGGCTGGCCCAGTCGGAGGGCTCAATGATTCCGTCGGCTAACATGGTGTCCACCTCGTCCCACATAGCTTGCCGGATGACGGGAGTAACGTGGTACGGTTTTTGGCGTACGGGAGCGTTACTACCAACGTCAATGCGGTGGGAAGTCAAGCCAGTGATACCGGGTTTGTCCGTAGAGGGGGGAAGATGACGGTCAAGGAAAGCTCGGAGTCTCTGAGCTTCCTTGCCTTCCGGGATCTGTAACCCACAGCACGTTAGTACTCGAGGGGAATTGCTTTCGGGGATAAAACGGTATCGTTCTTCCGGCTTGTCGCGATATATCTACGATTCGTCGAAGAAATCGACGAGCATCCGGGTCTCTCGCAAGAATTCGAGGCCGAGAATGCAATCGTCCACGAGTGACGGGAGCCAATATGCATCGATCTCAGTTTCCCGTTCTTGCAAGAGTATCGGGATCTTACTCATGGTGGTAACAGTAACTGGTTGGCCATCGGCGAGGAGTACTCGTCGTGGGGGTATCGAACGACGATCCGCCTGCACTGCGAGTAGCCACGCGATCACAGGGCCGCCGATAAACGTTCTGGAGGCGCCTGAATCCACCAGCGCCCGGATCGGTTTTCCATAGATGTTAATGTGAACGGTAAATGCCGTAAATGGCTTTGCGTCTATGACTTGACATACGTCGTTCTCGGTATCGGGATTTGCGGTATCGGGCAGGTCGACAACCTCCAAGGGCGGTATCTCTAATACGTGGGGTGTTTCTCGACGTTCGGCCGACTCTCGGGATCCGACGAGGCGCTCGGTCGGCTGGGAGCGTCTCGATTCTCGTTTCCCGACGCGCACTTCGAACAATTTTTCGAAGTGACACCCGGATTACGGCAGCGCTAGCAGAACAGGCGTCGCGGGGCCGTACACTCTCGGTGACGGTGTCCGACGCCATCGCAGTTCCAGCAGAGTGATCCGGCGTTCTGGGGAAACGGGATCGGCACCTTCTGGGGGGTTAAAGTCGTGCCGGGAGTACTCGTAAGGACTCCACTCGGAGCTAGTGCGGCGCTACTACGAGGGGTCGTTCGAGACGCTCGTCTTTTCTCCAACTTCCGGTTCAAGTGAGCCGGAAGGAGAGCACGTAAGCTCTCGGGGAGAGCAGCAAGTTCTTCCTCGATAGAGAGATCATCGCCGCTCTCGGGATCCTCCTCGCCGGGATTCTCGGTAGCGGCAACACGCAGGTATTGCGGTCGCGAGCGAGATTGCTTGGCGGGGGGTTTATAGGCGAGGCCGGGGCACATCGATGCTTCGGGAGTCCTTGGAGGGGGTCGATTGCGATCGCTGAGCAAATTATGCTCGTGTCGCGTCGCCGCTCTCTTCAATTCATCGACCGTTAATGCGTCGGTATACGAGATCACTACCTTGTAGGTAATTAGCAGGTTTCGATAAGCATATCCAGCCTGCTCGGTATCGGGGTATCGAGGGCGTGTCCGTAAGAACAACGCTCTCATACATGAAATGTATTAACTAACGCTCTCGTGAGTACCTTGACGGCGCGCGGAGATTTCCTCCCATAGCGCCATCTGGTAATCCGGATCGCAGTATCGGGATCGGAGAGCCACCTTTACATCGCTCCAACTGGTGAACTCCGGGGCTCGCCCTCGGTACCAAGTAAGAGCGGCGACTTCGAGGAGAAAGGGGATGGCTCGGACGATATCGTCTTCGCGCGTCGGTAGGAGGAATTGGCATTCCTCCATACGAGAAATGAAATCCTCGACGTCTTGCTGGGGCCTCCCCGAGAACTTCTCCTGCCGTTTAAGGATTGTATTAATCCAAATACCGACGGGGGTTCGTCGGGGTGCATAGCGGTTATCGGTATCGTCTTCGAAAGCCGCATGATCGCCCGAGTAGATAAGCTATGCCGATTCCCCCCCCCATGTCGGCAAGTAGATTCCTACCTTACCTACAGTCGGTAAAAAGGGTTCGAGTCCGGGCTAAAAGATTTCTACTTACCGACATTACCGACATTGCTGACTTACCGACTTACCGACTTACCGACAAGAGGAAGAGGGAGAAGGAAAAAGATGTTAGATTTACCGACCAATGACTATTTGGCCCTTTTTGCGGAAAATAGCGAATTTTACCGGCCGACCAACGATCGGGATAGCAACGATCGGAATAGCAACGATCGGGATAGCAACGATCGGGATAGCAACGATCGGGATAGCATCGATCGGGATAGCAAAGATCGGGATAGCATCGATCGGGATAGCAACGATCGGGATAGCATCGATCATGATATTTCGACCGCAGCATCCTGTTTGACGCGAAATTTGAATTATGCTATCGGATTTACCGACTCATGAAGTTATCATAGCAGGATATTTGAATTTTTTGGCGGGAAATCAAATTTACATAACCTTACTTATCGACTTGTGATATTTATAGTTAGAGATTAGGATATTGGAACCAATCTACGGGGCTTATTTATTAAAATATACGAACTCAATCTAATACGGAAAATCATGTCTTATTTTAGCAAATTCGCTTTACAGACTAATGATTATTATTATTATTATTATTGATACATTGAATGCACTCTCTCTTCATTGGTGCAGATAATTCATTTTCCATTGGAAAGTGTTCTCGGCATCGCAAACACTCGGCGACTTCAGGATCTTGCTTGAGGGACTCGGGCAATTTATCCCACGCAAGCTCGACGCTTTTTGCAGCGAAGTTGACGACGAATTCTTTGGGCAGCTGCGCAATATCTCTAGGTTCCATGAACGATAGTAGTCCGATGCGATGGAATAGTTTGAGCGATCTTCCCAGAGATGGAACGTTGTTTCGAAGAAATTTCTTCAACAGCTGCACGTTTCGAAGTGCGCATCGAGTTTTAACTGCCAAATCGTTGTGGTGAGAGCATGATGTCTTCACTATCTCGGGGTGTAGCTTCTTCAGCGACGGACAATCCGGGACATCGCGTACATTGAATCCAAACTGTTCGAGCTATTTTTTCTTCTGCTCCCCCTTCACGTAGATGGTGCTTGCATTGTGCAAGACGGATCGAAGCACGTTTTCTACTTCGGTGTATGGCAATTCTCCCGAGTACCAGGAGAGATGGTGATAATTGCGTTCCAACCAAAGATTCACGCTCTTGTACTTAGCCGGAAGATCATTCCACTGTGTCGGAGGATGGAACAGGAAGACCATAGGTTGTAGGTCACAGTTGAGCGGGATCATTGCCAGCTCTTTAATGACAAAGTCGTTTATGGGCTGCTGGAACCCTTGTGTATCCACCACGTACTCCATGGCAATTGATCGTGAATCCGCTCCGTACGCGCCTTTTATAGGCGTCTTTTCACATCCCCACTTATTGGATTATATTCGACAATTCGATCATGCAAGATCAAACAGTAGGCCGTAGTTCCCACGGGGAAATTTGATTCAGCCTCCAATTCGAGACGAACATCGACTGGAGCCTGTTTCAGCGACTCGTTCTGTTTCGAGCAATCGATCACGATTAGCGGAGCATGCGTGAGGGAAGTCTTTCTTCGTCAGCATGGGTTCCGAGTCCTTGCCGTAGTATACATTCTGAAAGGTGGCGTACATGTCGTACAATACAGCGTACTGATTGCGACTCATGTCGAGATTGAGGTTGCTGTACGGATAACACTGAGAGTTAAGAAAGAGTTTCACGTTGGTGATTTTGCAATGATCAAAGCGGCTAGCGTTCGCCGTTTTGGCTACTCTTCGATTCGTCTGGAAGCCCACAATGGCGAAGCGTGGTTTCTCCAACTGATTGGACGTTTTCACCGTCCAAACGTGTTTCGTCGTGTTTGGAAGCATGGGATACTCGTACAATTCCCAGGTGCGAAAACTCATGGTGACATCCTTTTCAATATGGCTGAGCAGACGTATCTTACGTTTGTCCGACAATGTCACGTACGGCATCGGCCACTCAATTCTCGTAAGCTCAATCTTGAATTCCTCAAAGGTTCGATTTTCGAGCGCTGTTTGCACAACTGCATTCGCGTCGCTCCTCGATCTCGTGAGAATGAGCTCATGCTTTGTGTTGACGATGATTTTTTGATAGTCCTCGGCGAACCCGAGAATCATAGAGAGGGGCATGCATACATAGAAATACCCACTGTCATCCGTCAGTTGTTTAGTCTCTTCGACATCGAGCCAGCCGGCATTTTCAACGAGCGCACTCTGACTGGGACTCAACGATGCATAACCCTTCATGAGACATGTCAAACCAACATTCTTATTTCGGTCGATCTCTATGGCATTGACCTCGTAACGAATTTCCTCGAATAGATGGGCGATGGCATTGTTCACCAACTTCGTCGAAGCGGTGACAGTCCCATCCGCTTTGGTCAATCTTCCACAAACGTGCAGCGAACTTCGTGCGGGCAAGAGGCACAGATCTTGATGTTGAATGGATATTCGAATCTCATCGCTATTGTTGAAGGTTGATGAAGTGTAGGGCTGATGCGCATGAATCTCGTAATGCGTTACGGATTCGTCGAATACCACGTTCGACTGAACGTGCAGAACCTCTTCCATTCCAGCAAAAACAAAATATCAGGCAGGTTACTTTCTTCTTCCACCAGCGACTCGGAGTCCTAGGCTTCTTAGAAATTGAATGTTGCGACGTGTTAGTGTCTTCAGAGTTCGTTGACGACTGATGGGTAGGCGCCATGTTGACTCTCTTTTATAGCCGTGGCCAACTTTGTTGTAGACGATACCCATGATGACTACTTGACTTCCTTGATGTGCAGTCTGATGGTAATAATTTCGCCCCGAAAATTCACCGGTTCTTCGTCCTGATCAACTATGCGTATTTGAACGTGATCAATGACCTTGACAGCGATCGGAAGGTAAATGACTTGCGATGGAACTTCGATGATCTTATATCCTGGCGGCACTGCTGGAAAAAATTCGTGTATCGTGTGCACGTTACGCTCGTTGATGTACGCTCCTGAAGTGATGTTGCACTCTACTCGCAATGCGTTGACCTTGAGGATAGCTACAGGTAATTCTGAGCTGTGAGTCTTATTTCGTGGTAGCTCGCGTTGAGTGAAACCTAACAGACGAGCGATTGAGTCTTGCGGCCGAAAATCAACGTTTTGATTGCACTTTATGACGCTGCGCAGCGTATTGTTGTTGGGCCTGAGATTGATGGATACGCCTTTTGGCGCAAGAGCTTCCTGCAAATAATTTTCGATATCTTCGATCTCGTAACTTCCGGTCGGCAGCACGATCACTTCGTTCCCCACGTAAAACTTGTTTTTACCAGTATCGATATTGGGTATAGAGTTGAATGTTAATAATTCCACTAGTCCAAGAACGTAGTGTTTATTGGCTGAGAGTTCAATTGGTGGAAAATATTGGGCTTCTAGTGTAGATGACGTTCCAGATAAGCTGAGAGTCAATGAATCTTCCATGACGATGAACACTGCTCGACTGATTCAATGCACGCACTACAAACTCTTATATAGGAATTTCAGACAAAGATGGCCACACTCGTACGTGTTGTAATCCTGATATCGCGCGTGATTGTACCGAACCTCATCAACTCCAAGATACTCCATCAGCTCTCGAGGTGGTTGAAGATCTCCGAAACTGTCAAAGTACACGACATTACTGCCATTCTTTCGATATGCCACCCAGTGCGTTCCAGGCCCATCTTCGTCATCGAGGTTAATTATCGCTGACTCGCGATAATGAGGTCCGCCAGTTGGTAAGGCGTTTCGCATAAATACTCCGCGGGAATCCTTAGAGCACGTGCGTACTTGAGAAGATCAGCGTCCGTTAGAGCGCGTTTGGGCAGACGGACGTCAAACTTTTTTTTTTTCGCGCATCCAAATGCAGACCGAACCCGTTCTTGTGTGGTTTGAGGTAGAGACCTTTGCCGAGAGCGATGGCTTCCATCGTCTTATTGTGTCGCTGACTCTCCCCCAACTGTTGCTTCGCGGCGCTAGCGTCGTTCACAGCTTTTGCCACTCCCGCAGCGCCACCTGCCAGCGCGCCCGTTGCACTCAAGCCGGCAAACAGGGGTATGAGAAAAGGCAAAAATCCACCAACTTTTTCGGGGACGGGTAGTATGCGCAGTACACGAACGTTTTTTCTTCCACCCGCTTTCTTCACGGCATCGCGAGCCTTCTTCAATGCTGATCGAATTACTTCTCGAGAGTTTTTCCCTGTTGATTTCGAGGCAGCTTTCACGATCTTGGAGAGCATGATCGTAGGCTTCTTCTTTCTCTTCAGCCCCATACCGAACTTGGATTTCAGCTTCATCGCGTTTGTTATAGCGTATGCGGCAACTTTCTCATCCACACCAGCGTCCTTTGACCAGACGCGCCGCCAAGCGTTATCCGCCAAAACTTTGTCAGCTGCGTTACGCGCTTCGACGTTCTCACGATTCTTCGAGTAGGCAATATCGTGCTCCTTGCAGGCTGCGTCCAGAGGATTAATACCTGGATCACCGCGAGCGACACGTTCCGCTACTTTCGTGCCTGGTCCGCAGTATTGGTAGCCCGGTAGATGAAGCTCGATAGGCAGATTGTTGATAAACTTGTTAAGGAGACCTTAACCCTTGTGTACGATCATCCCGCTAGCGCGGCCAGTCGATGAATGAATCCGACGGTATATAAGCGCGCTATTTATACCCTGACGGCTCAGTCGTCATGGAGTTCAGAGAGCAATAGCACAAGCTTCCGGTGACGAACTTTGATGCTCTTACCGAGCAAAAAAGTGTTCGCACACGCCATGGTGAATTGCTGCCTGACAGTATTCGCGCAGTATTTTGCGGCCCATCGAATTGCGGTAAGACTAACGCACTGCTCGCTCTCATCACGCATCCCAATGGATTGAGATTCGAAAATGTCTACGTCTATTCCAAGTCCCTGAATCAATCAAAGTACAAGTTTCTCGAGAAACTCCTCACACCCCTACAGGGTATCGAATACTTTGCCTTCGGTGAACACGATCAAGTCGTTTCACCCGCCGACGCTCAACCCAATTCTATCATGATCTTCGATGATATCGCCTGTGAGAAACAAGACAATGTCAGAGCCTTCTACTGTATGGGCAGACACAAAAACATTGATTGTTTTTATCTCTGTCAATCCTATGCACAGATTCCTAAACATCTGGTGCGCGATAACGTTAATTTGCTGGTGATTTTTAGACAAGACGATGTAAATCTCAAACACGTCTATGACGACCATGTGAATACGGACATGTCATACTCGCAGTTCAAAGATTTGTGCTCGACATGCTGGAACGACGATGATCATGGATTCCTCGTAATCGACAAAGATCGTAGGGGCCTCGATTGCGGCCGATACAGAAAGGGCTTCGACTGCTTTGCTATAAATATATCGCGCGCAAAGTGAAACTGTCAGTGTATCATGGAAGGTCGAAGCGACGATATTGCGGCAGAGTTCCGCCGAAAGAAAAAAACACTTTGTCAGATCGACAAAGCGAGGGATGCAGTTAGAAGGAAATATAAACTTCTCAAAGAGGGCAAGCAGACACTGGAAAAAGCTCTGGATGACACGTTCAAACCAATTGTTAATCCGCTGGAACGACTCGTTACCGCGACCGACACAAACAGACGCGAAATTAAAGATGAAATGAAAAGCTTGATGCCGAAGAAGGAGGAGGAGAATCAAGACTGGGAAACTTCTTCTTTCAAGACTGCATACGACGACGATGACGAGGATGCTGACGAATCAATGGGAATAACCGAAGGAAATACAACTGTCGATAAATATATTCACCTACTCAATATGAATCGAAAAAAGTATATCGACATGACTTACGGAGTTCGAAAGTTGGCAGACGGTACATTGATGATTGGAGATTCACCGATAATTTTTGGGAAGGAATACGTGATTGTGGGTGATGAAAAGTATCATCCGAGTGTTGGGTTGTTCGAATTGCTCTTTCGAAAACAACCAGATGCGAATCTTATAAGCGCTGAAGACAAGAATAATTACGCGAAAATCCTGCAAACAACTAGTGCATACAGGAAACACTACAGTCCGGATGAAGTCATTCACAGACAAAACAGCATCAAGTATAAAACGTATATAGCGCCGTTAGCCGGTGCCACACCGACTCGAAAGAGAGCATCACTCGGTTCAGGGTTACCCGAATACAAAATCGCGAGGAGAGGTATACGAATGGATTACGTGTACTGGGACGACCCTAACGAACTCGTGGATAGACTACGTCTGCTGATTGCCGAGCGATCAGCTGGCAATCCAAGTCACATCAATGAGATTGTATCGATCATCGAGGAATTGCGTGAAGCTGGAATAGTTTATTAATAGCAGTGAACGAGTGACAAACATCTCAATTGAACAATGAGCGTCGACGTGTTCGGACGTCAACTAGGAAGAAACGAGGGTACAAGAGGGCTCCCGGGCTTCGGATTCAAACTCACCACTGACAACCAATACGACATCGAGAATAAGAGACTATGCAACGTTGCCGAGTCAAGGGAGCCAAACGACGCTGTCAATCTGAGTCTCGCGAAACGCCTAATACGACAAGAGTTAAACGGAATTTTCCACATCACTACTAAGCAACGAGAGGATTTAGATGATCTACAACTGAAGATACAAATTCTGCAAGATCAGGTGGAGAAGAGATTGAAGACAATCGAGATAAACGTCGAAACGAATCTAGACTTGGCGCTTCGCAATTCCAAATCCATTGCCGCATTGGACGCAGCAGCATGGAACATCAGAGACTAGTGGAAGAGCTGCATAAACCCGCTCGGCGCAATTATCCTCGTCGGAAATTCGTTGTGCGAGGTCTCGATGAAACGTGGCAAGCTGATCTCGTCGAGATGCAACCTTATGCCCGCGAAAACAAAGATACCAAATACCTGCTCACAATCATTGATGTTCTGTCAAAGTTTGCCTGGGCTGTTCCCGTGAAGCGGAAAACAGCGCAAGATGTCACTGCAGCTATGGAATCCGTGCTCCGGCAAGGACGCGTACCGTCGAATCTTCAAACGGACAAAGGCAAAGAATTCTACAATACGAATTTCCAGAGCCTCATGACACGATACAGTATCAATCACTACTCGACGTATAGCAACCTCAAGGCATCGATTGTGGAACGTTTCAATCGAACCCTGAAAAACAGAATGTGGCTTAAATTTAGTCTGCAAGGCACGTACAAGTGGCTCGACATTTTGCCTGATCTCGTAAAAGCCTACAACGATGCCAAGCATCGCACGATCGGAATGAAACCAAAGGAAGTCACTGCAGCCAACGTTGAAACGTTGATGCAACGTTTTTCTCACGATCCTCGTCGTCCTCGTCGTCGTAAGATTCCTAGATTTCGTGTTGGTGACAAGGTACGAGTGAGCAAGAACAAACACGTTTTCGAGAAAGGCTACACCCCAAACTGGACAACGGAAATTTTTACCGTCAGTCGAGTGATGTCAACGACGCCAGTGACGTACAAGCTAAAGGACTATCAAGACGAATCAATCGCTGGTGGTTTCTACGAAGAGGAGCTTCTAAAGGCCAAGTACCCCGATGTCTACCTTGTGGAGAAAGTGCTCAAGAAACGTGGAGATCGAGTTTACGTCAAGTGGCTGGGATTCGATACTTCGCACAATAGTTGGATAAATAAGTCTGATTTGTAAAACACAATTTTTATTATAAAACAATAATTTATTATCAATAAAAAAAAAATATTGCCGATGTTAAATTCAATCTGATGCTTGTAGGCTCCGCCACCCAGGTACTTTAGGAACAATTCTCCTTCCGCTATCGTGTGTACCATTTGATCAAACATGATCTGGGCTTTCTCGAATGCCTCCGAGATGCGTTTCGGCAGGAAAACTTGACAGTTGTCATCGAGGCTGGCAACTGCTTTCAGTCCATACTTTGTTGTGACTTGTCGCAAATCAGTGACCTTGTAGGTCTCATTGATCTTCAACGCGCTGAGTTGCTTCGTCGGGAGGAAATCCTCCAAAAGAGCGATTTTGTTGAGCGTTGCAATGTCCATTGTGAGAACGACTGCGAGTGTCTGATGTAAAAGGCTGCGAGTTTGCCGTTGATATACCCGTATCCCCGCCACTAGCGAGAAAAAGGTGGGGGGTCGAGCGCTCTGATTGGTGCATACGATCCAATCGTGCGAGATTTTTGAATCTCTCAGTGATGAGACATAGATCTGATCTTGTTTCAATGAGATTTTTTACTTGTTGAATATTTTTCATAAACAGTTCGATACGAACTTTGAGCTCGTTGCGTTTATTTTGCGTTGCTCTTTTATTTACATGTGCCATCGAGAACGATTCAGCCTTGCAATGATACAATTGGCTACGAGTTCGCTACTGATATACTCGTATCCCCCCCCCACTAGCGAGTTGAGCTCTGATGGCGCCGGGGAACTTTGCATCCTGATTGGCCGTCTTTTATTCGATCATGACTTCCGGCGTGCTTCGAACGAATTCCGGTAGATTGGGTATCATGTAATGTCCCCAAGGTAGCGTATCCGTACTTTCGGATAGCAAATATCGTTTGTCATCGTGGGGACTGAGCGCTATCTTGACTTGTTTCTCCGTGTAAACTTTGTGCATACGAGATCTGATGACACGCTGCTCTCGACGCTGGATGATTTTCTCACGGAGACACTGCATGAAGTCATCGAAGGTGATTGTCGTTTCCACGACTCGCGTCTTCACACCCTTCACCTTCTTCATGCGATCTTGGCCGTCGACTCGAACACTGTACATTTTGCTACGCAATCCAACGAATTCCGTCATAATACGGCCGTTGCACTCATCTTTCATGAGGCCCACGACCTTCTTGTTCACTCTCGGGATAGCAAACTGGTTTTCAGCTGGATAATCGGACGTATCAAACTTGTCGATATCACGCTTCATGACGTCGTAAATGTCGGGGCAGAGCACTTCGTAGAGCAAGCTGTCGGTGTCGGTGTACAGGAGCTTGCAGCGGTCTTTGAACTGCGACTTCATGTAGACATAGTGGAAGTCGTAGACGAGAATCTTGGACAAGTCCAGAACGCAGAGGCCGACGTAGATCGGTTTGTTGAGATAAACCTCGGTCTTCGTGAGCTGTACAGCAACGAGGTTCTAATCGAAGATCGAGCGACTGTGGAAGTTGGGCTTCGCAATGAGCGCCTCAGCGCCGTAACGGCCTTCCCAGTGAGTGACGAGTTTAACGTCGACGTGCTTGCGGACGTTCTCCATCGTCTTGCCGAACACCGCGTTATTCATGAGTTTGAAGAGGTTTTTCTCAAAGTCGTTCTTAGCCCGCTTCCTCATATAGCTGTTGAGGTCGATGTAGGATTTGAGCCACGGACTTTGGTTGAATTGCAACACTCGATGAATACGCTTCAGCTCCAATCCATACCTTAGAGCCTGCTTCAGATTCCTGTAGTGTAGTATGTAGCGGCTCTTTGAATCTTGCGTCGTCATCAGCTTGGGTTGTTTGGAGCCAGGTGCACACTTGTGTTCGGGGCACAGAGGCAGATCTCTGTGTGCATCATGGAGTCTCTCAGGGTACTCGAGGTCGACTTCGAGGATATAGCCGTCCGAGGAGATGTCCGAAACGTTGCGGAAGTCGATGCTTTCGGGACTCTCTACCCATTTGAATCCGCCGTACGGGAGATACTCCATCATTGCCCAGCCGTAGAGGTTATTGACGTCAAAGTACATCAGGTACTTGGTCTCCTCGTTTGGATCGTAATCGCGCATGTACCTGTTATTGGCGCGAGCGTAACGGTTGCAGCACTGACTCACTCCGCCTCTCACACCGCGCTCGATGAACATGTGCATGTCCAGGTCGGTGAGGAGTTCCAACTCGATCTTCGTGTATTTGAGCATGGCGTCCCACGTGAATCCTGGCGTTATATAGTATTGAGCTGGATCAAGGTCGTAGGCCTCAATACCGTTGTCTCGGAAATTTTCAAAGACATCCGCCAAGAGGAGTACATCCGTTTTTAGGTAGAGGTCCGAGTATTCGCCCAGGTCTACGATGTTGAATTTTTGCCACACTCTCTTGGCATGATCGTAGTCGTCGTCCGAGATGTGGCTGTCATACAGCGAGCTGTAAAAATCGTCCCTCGATGGAAGATTCGTCTCGTCGAGTTTTGCCAATGAATCGACGTATTCGTAGGGAAATACGCCTTTCCTCGTGAGCAGTTCGAACTTGGCGTCGGAGAGGTTATGGAACTCGCTTCTCAGGGTCTTTAGTTCCGTCAGGTATGAGGCTAGTTTCCAGAGACGAAGCCATGAAGCGAAACGAGTCGATGAATCGAAAATTCATGTCGCTTCCGTCAATGTGCTTCGTGAAGGAGATGTATTTTTCCTTCGTCAGTGGCAGAATATCGATGCGACCCTCGAAGGCTGTAGCAATTTCCCGTATAGTGAAGTGGGAGTCGTATCCTGTGAGGTTGTGGAATACGACTGGTACTGTGCGTGAGTCATTGTAATTGAGATTGCACTCGCTGTGTGCTGGGCCCCTGTACCTGTGTACAGAAAAAAATATATCATTATTTGTTATTGGTAAAATGTAAGAAAGTATGAACTAGAGATACTTACCGTCCCGTCAAATGGCAATGATCCTTGACTCGATCGTTGTTGGACATGCGTTTCTCGCAGATGTGACATGTGGTTACTGTACAAAAGTCCGTCATCTGTTGCGCAGATAGTCTATCCATAGGTTTCGGATTCATATGGATTACTTCGATGTCCTTGGCCATCTGTTGCAATTCGCGAACGAACCATTCTGCTGGTTTCTTGCCTCTGTAGTTGCGGTACCTAGACATCGAGTCATCGTAACTGCATTTAAGGTAGTATGCTACGCTAAATGCTTCGTGCTTTTGGTAAGCATTCTCGTCTCGAGTCGGTTTGAGAAGGCATTCAAAGTCTGCGTAGACGATGAAGGGTACTCTCTCCTTGTTCGAGTGATTCTTGAATCGTAGAATCCTATTTTTCGAGGCTGGCATGTTGACCTTGCACTCGTTAACATTTGTGCAGTCTATTACATGCGAAGCTAATTGATCTGCGCTATGGAAATAGTGAAGGCAGCGATCACAAATATGATGCTTGTGGCCATGCTTCGATAGCTGAGATGAGACCAATCGGGACAATTCTTTGATCCACACATAATGGAATTTTGGTAGCTCATAGACATCAGCGTTGTTTTCCTCCTCCTCCTCCTCATCGACGTAGTGGTCTTGCACAAGTAGGAGGTTGACGTGCTGAGGCTTCTTTGCGGTTGTAACGTGCAAGGGTGCCGTCTCAAACTTGCCCTTTCGCATCTTTAGAATGTACACGTTTATCGACAGATCATTCTGTTTTTCGAATTTCGGGATTTGTCGTGGCATCACCGGAAATTCGATGCCTTCAAAGTTGAGATCGTCTTTGTACTTTCTGTACTCGGAAATGCGATCGCAATGATGGGCAGGATGTAGTGCGGACAGTATAGCCCACTTGAAGCACATGCTGTCAGTGTTTTTAACGTTGACACACGCTTTTTTATTTAGGATCTCCTCCGGTAGTTTCACATAAGAGCTGCCACGCATCGGATTGCGGCCAAAACGCGGCCAAGTACCGTGAATTTGGTTTGTTAAAAAAAATGTTTAAATAAAAAAAGCCAAGTAGGATTATTTAAAAAAATCACGAAAAACTATGCTTAAATTCCAGTTCAAAACCTTGGCGTCCCAGTGTTAGCTCTCATACACGGCTCGTTAGGAGAATTAACGAGAAAAAAACCGTCAGTAATCTGAATCGTATGCGAAAAATAGGTTTTGGGAGGTGAGAGAGAGAAGAGTGGGGGAGTGGACTTTGTGATTAGAAGTGAAGGTAGTCGTGGTGGTGAGTGCGGGAGGTAGTAGATATGGTACGCTCAGACGAAGGGGCTACCGATACTCTAGGGATAACGAAGTTGGTACAGTATTTAAATCAGGGGATTGCAGGTGACAAAGTGCCCCAATGCGTCGATTGCGACAAAACATTATCCGCATGTATTAATGTTATATTTTACTTTACCAATGTTCATTCCCTTATCACGGAAATTAGAACACGTATCAAAATTATCAACCGATTAAGGTTCAGGTCCACATCAATGCACATTCAGCTTAAGTCTCCGCGATTCCCTAACAAACCGTGTCCGACAATTAACTCTGGGACGCCAAGGTTTTGAACTGGAATTTAAGCATAGTTTTTCGTGATTTTTTAAAATAATCCTACTTGGCTTTTTTTATTTAAACATTTTTTTTAACAAACCAAATTCATGATACTGGGCCGCGTTTTTTTACAATTTTTCGCAAGAAAAATGTTTAAATTTTTTATTTCATTCTTTTTTGAAATCTGCGTGAATTTTAATTTTTTAAACTAATCAGTATAGCATTTCTATTGTTTCAACAAATTAGAAGTTTTAAACTAATCGGTAGGGGATTTCTATTGTTTAATAGTACATTATGCTACAAGGGAGGAAAGTGCGCGATTTTCACCGAGTGTGAAAACCCGCTCCTCCCATGTGGCATACGATACTTTTTTTCCGACTCTGCTAAAAATTGACCATATTTTTATGCCTGCAACGGCCTGGCAGCACAAATTACCGATAAGAGAAACCAGGGCCGCGACTCAGGAGCGGTCGATTGATCCGTATTTTTATTTATTAATAAATAGATTAAAAAAAAAATTTTGAAAAAAAAATATAAAAAAAAAAAATTAATTAATTATTTATTTATTTATTTTATTTTATTCGCGACTTCTTTTACTTTTACTTAGTCGTGAATTTCTATTGTTTAAACAAATTAGTAGTACATTTCAATTATTTAAACAAATTAAGAATGAATTTGGTTTTTATCAACTAATCAGTAGTCAATATCTATTGTGTAAACAAATTAGAAATGTATTTCAAATTTTTTATCAAATTAGTAGTGAATTTCAATTGTTTAAATAAATTACTTGTGAATTTCTTTTATTTAAACTAATCGGTAGGGAATTTCTATTGTTTAAACAAATTAGAAATGTATTTCGATTTTTTAATCAAATTAGTAGTGTATTTCCATTGTTTGAATAAATTAGTCGTGAATATCTATTGTTTAAACTAATCGGTAGGGAGATTCTATTGTTTAAACAAATTAGTAGTGAGTTGCTGCTGTTTACACAAATTAGCAGTGAATTTTTGAATGGCACGATCGATCGATAATTTGTCTGTGGGCGTGACTAACGCACGAGCACACCGACACAACACAACGGCGGTGGCCGTGACGTGTGCTCATGACGTCAGAGGACAGGACATGGATAGTGGGACAGTCTGAAGAAAACATCGCGAAAGTGTGGATTTTTCGAGCCACACGATCAGATCTCGAGAACGCATGAACGAATAGGGTTGCTGAAGGGCTCGTGGAAAAGCTAGTAGTCGATTTATATGATTAGACATGTTTTATTTTTTCTATTAATTTAGTCGTTTACGAGAACAAAACGTCGGAACATGAGGGTACCCAATATTGACGTATAACTACTTGGTAGCGCTCGACCGATTTGCGGGTTCTTATACTTTTTACTGGTACTAGGCGTCGAGACGCTACCGCGTCTCTTGATCTATCACTTCTTCATCGTTTTTCGATGCAACGAATATTGCAGCTAGTACCATGTAAACTTTAACCGCATTTCTCTCTCTCGCGAGTACATTTCTAATTTGCGAGCGAAACATGGTCATAGAATCCTTCATGAACTCATTAACGTCTACGTGTTTTAGGTTTGTAATTACACCCGTCTTGATTCGCTTCTTGAATGCCGTTTTCAGATCCGACCATCTTACTCTATCGCCGAGTCTTTCCCGAATTTGAACACCCTCACCGCGTCTTAGCAAACACCCCAATTTAATTTCGATTCCTTTGAGGAAACCGATTGCAGCTGAATACTTTTGTCTATCATTAACGGTGGATGTAGGCATCAACAACAAGTCCTCCCACGAGCTTATGAGTTCCGTGAGGCGATTTTTCCATATACTGATCTCGCTAGAGTTTCTATTCTTCATCAGCTCCAACACTTCCTCCCATGTCTTCATGACATCCTTGCAATCCTGGGCATCGATCTTGTCTCTGACTGAACAGTCAAGTAGTTGAACGAATAATGAGTTGCTCTGCTGCCAAGACCGTATTTATATTGTTTGAAAAAGTGGTGGGGATTATCGATGCTGATTGGTCCTATGCATTAATCTTGACTTTTCTGCTCTGACTGAAGTTGTCTTGTTGAATGAGTTGTTCCGCCGTCAGGTCTGTATTTATATTATTTGAAAAGTGGTGGGGAGTATCGGTGTCGACTCTGATTCGTCACCTTTTTGTTAATGGAAATGTTTAGTGGCGGGAACAATCCTGATTGGTTGTCGTCGAATGTGCACAGAAAAGTGGGGGGGGGGGGGGGGGGTACGAGACTTTGTATATAAGCGACGACGAAGTAGCCACTGACATTACATAACGCCGAGATGGAGTACGTTGTAGACTTCCAGGGGTTCACGAGACCCATCAACGACTTTGTTTTCAAAGAGGTGGCCATTATCGCTCTCGAAGATGACGATCTCCCGTCCGTCTACCTGTTCGAGCCGCCTCATAAATGGAGTTTTCTTCCCGCTAAATACAAGAGCGAGAACACCTGGTTGGAAAATAACTATCACAGCATCTCCTGGGACAGTGGTGACATACCCTACGAGGAAGTCACCGAGACTCTGCATAATCTTCTGTGAGACGCCAGCAATGTGCATGTCAAAGGTCTAGAGAAGAAACGTTGGTTGGAGAAAATTCTGCCTAACATGTACAATTTTGAAGATCTTGGTTGTCCATCCTTGCGAAAATTGAAACAGATTGCGGATATCTCGTGCACCAATCACAAACGCACTTGGAATCCGCACTGCGCAGGCTACAACGCGCGCAATTTGAAAACGTGGCTTCTCCAGGCAACCGAGAAAGACGTCAAGAATAATGGTACGGAATGTATACCCGATTACTTTATGACACTTAATGATTACTACGCTCAATGTCAATTCTCACCTTAAATACTTTCGTTGAATAAAATGTTAAGATAATATACTTAAATGCTTATTGTTGATTCCTATTTTATAAGAAAATTATTTCCAGGTTATACACAGATTAAGTCGTAAAAGCTCTAATAAATTTTGAACCCTTCTTCAGATCTTTGTATGACAAAAAAAATGTCCTCGCTGCGAAAAATTTTCGGAAAGTAGATCGCGATTCATCAAATAACCTTGTGAAGAAAAAAGAGATAAATATATGAATTATCGACAACTGATAAGGTAGTGTTCTGAATTATCGACGTCAGTACATCGACATACAGAATGTCATCGTTTTGTCAGGACGTGGTTACGAGGTATAGACAAACCGCTACAGGTTTCTATGTTAAGCATGCAAAATAATTGAACAAGACGGATTTTCAAGTTAAAAAAAAATTATTCTATTCTTTTTTACATTTTATTTTGTTATTATTATTTTTTACAGTTTTTTTGTTATTATTTTTTACATTTTTTTAATATTAAATATTTTTTTTGCCAAAGCGGCTCTCGCCACTCGTTGGTGTCTCGGCGGCGGCGGTGTCGCCGATGGAAACTCGGCGATTGTTGGAGGCCTCTCAGCTGTTGGGGTCCCGCGATGGCAGGCGCTGGATTCCAACAACCACCGAGTTTCGCAGGGCGAGTCTTCCTCCGTAAGCACGGGTCTGACTTCGGAGGAGTTACAAGTATTGCCGGACGGCGATTCTCTTTATCCGAAGTCAGACCCGTCTTCGGCTTTTTGAGGGAGGACTCCTTCGTATCCTCGGCGGCCCTCTGTTTCTTTTTGGGGGGGCTCCTCGCTGCCGCTGCTGCTGCTGGTAGAGCTGGAGCTGCTACTGCTGGAGAGATAAAGATCATTCTCCAGCAGCAGCATCATATCCGGTGGTGGTGGTGGTGGGTTCAGCAGCTCCAGCTCACCTTTTGGATCTGTCGGCGGCAGAGGGATATCCCTCACCGAAAATCCCGGCGGATCCGTTGGCGGCAGAGGGATATCCCTCACCAAAAATCCCGGCTTTGTCGGATCGTATTCGACGTTTGGGGGAATCTGTAAAAAGAAACATTACTCGATTAACTTATTAATTACGCGCAAATATATATAGAGTAAATATGAAAATTCTTAACTCACTTGCTCGCCGACGAACCTCGAAGGGAGGGAGAGGCAGATCCATTACGCCTCTCCTCCCGAAGCGGGGATCGCCACGATGCCCCGCTTCGCAGCAGCAGCAGTAGGAGATGCACCATATCGGAATCTATCGAGAAAATCATAATTAATATGATAATAATAATAATAATTAGTCAAAATTAGATGCAGAGAGATTATACTTACTTTCCTCGACCCATCCATGACGCTTTTCGCAAGGGCTGCGACTGAAGTCCTTAGGCATAGCTCGCTCGTATTTATACGGAATAGGAGAGCAAGTCGGGATTAAAAAGCCGAAACAATGTTCGAATAAACAACATACATTGTTGCAGGACCTGCTCGAACTTGCACTCGACCAAGTTTCGAATAAAAACAACATTCATTGTTGCAGGACCTGCTTGAACTTGCACTCGACCAAGTTTCGAATAAAAACAACATTCATTGTTGCAGGACCTGCTCGAACTTGCACTCGACCAAGTTTCGAATAAAAACAACATGCATTGTTGCAGGACCTGCTCGAACGTGCACTCGAGTAAAGGAGGTCTGCACGTGGAAAACAAAGTTCAATATTTCGTGAAATGTTTTAAACCTTTTTTTATTTTTTTTTTCACTGTTATTATTCACTGGATTTTTTTTAATTTTCTTCATTTTCTTTTTATGAACTCTTTTTTTCAAACAGCTTATTCTACGTGACGTATTAACTAGACTAAATTTCTCTAGCCTAAATAAAAATATAACAGCAGTAATAACATCATGAGTCTGTAAATCCGATAGCATAATTCAAATTTCGCGTCAAACCGGATGCTGCGGTCGAAATATCAAAAAGCAAAAAGGCTCAAATAGTCATTGGTCGGTAAATCTAACATCTTTTTCCTTCTCCCTCTTCCTCTTGTCGGTAAGTCGGTAAGTCGATAAGTCGGCAATGTCGGTATTGTTGGCAATGCCGGTAGTGTCGGTAAGTAGTAATCTGTTAGTCCGGACTCGAACCTTTTTTACCGACCGTAGGTAAGGTAGGAATCTACTTATCGACATGGGGACCGGCCTAGCTTATCTACTCGACTCCATCCTCATTTGAATGTACAATTTCCGAATTCCGCGAAAGTTGACATGTTCGAGAGTTACTGCACGGCATTTTATCCGCAAATAAAAAAATTAGCTATCATAAATGTGATAACCAGAATTCCCGAGACTGAAATGCTTATTTAATGTTTCCTCAACAGACTGTTCTCGACAAGATTCGAGGTCTCGATCTCGACGAACGCATCATCAGAGATGCTGTAAAAAAAATCATCGGACTCTCTCTTTTGCCACCGGATTCGCTAAATGATGCGTTCGCGACTGCGGTAGCATCGGTACTGAACGCGTTTTCTAACGAACTCACTTCGCTGTTCGATTACATCGAGACTACGTGGATAACGGTTGTGACGCCGGCACATTTTACCGTTTACAACAAAATCGACGCTATGACCGACTGTATTTGCGCAAATGTGCAGAATATGGTCAATAAAATAGACAACCTGTGCCTATCGCAACATTTCGCTCGTAGGTGCAATAGGAGCACATTCATTTTTTTATTAATTAAATTTGTATAACTATTGTTTTCTATATGTCACTCAGGTTTGATAATCGCTTCGCACTCGCGTCTACACACCGATGTTGAGCGGGTGAGCCGTCAGGAAGAGGTCAACTGTACTCCGCGAGTACGTTGCCTTATTTCCAAACATACACTTCAAAGATTGTGGCGACAACTGAACGAGAAATCGATGAGTAGTAGCAGGTTCCTCGATATCTGCTGCACTCTTCTCGAGCCGTTCCTTGCGCTCATGCTGTTCCGACAAGGCCCGCCTATCCTCGATTTGGAGCCAATCACGGCGCAACTGGCAGCGAAGGGCGGATCTGTTGCTGAAGCCCCTGGTGCTGTGCTTAATGATGGTGAGTTCATGATTTTATAAGGTTGGATGTCAGTATAATCGCAGGATAATGGCAACTCTGTTTTTTTTGTGTTACAGTAGCCGAACTCGGCGACTTGGCTGGTGAAGCACAACCACGCGCAGTTGGATAAGCCGCAGCAAACGAGGTTCCCGAGGGAGAAAGAAACAAACACGCCGAGACGGCAAACGAGAGAAGAAATGGTAAGCAAAATTTCAATTTATTTTACAGTTGGTACCGGTTTTTTATTTTTTTGTTTTATTGTCTTCGAATTGTTATTTATTTTCATTTCTTTTGGATTAGTATTTATCGAATTATTGTCATCTCTGGTAACGTTGCTTGGTTTTTTTTGTAGCGAATACGTACTGCGTATTATGCAGAGTAAATGAAAAAAAATATTCGTGTGTCCCATGCCACCATGTTGCATTCTGCAATCTCTGCGCGCACGCATGCGAACAAAATGCGCAAAGACAGGGTATACGGCTTCGTTGCCCTTTTTGCAAAGCACCCGCCGATGGGTTTTGTCGTGTATGGTTAGAAAAAAAAAACATTTTTATGCAAAAAATGTAAAAAATGTCGCCAAGTAGTTTAAATAGTTTTGTGAAAATAATAAAAAATTATATGAGCCAAGTGAAAATAAAAAAAACTTTCTTCGTCCTTTCTTTCGATGCAACTATATTCATTTGTATTTTAAGGACTCGCGAAGTTTTTTTTATTTTCACTTGGCTCATATGATTTTTTATTATTTTCACAAAACTATTTAAAAACTATTTAAACTACTTGGCGACATTTTTTACATTTTTTGCAAAAAAATGTTTTTTTTTTTAATTTCGTTCTTTTTTTTATTTATTATTTTATAATTATTTATTTAAAAAAAATGTTTTATTACTTGATGACGTTAAAAATCCGCATGACATTTTGTATTGTATTGTGTTTCTCCGGGCGCTCAGTCTATAGAGATCATTGTGCCCGAGCCCTTTCGGTCGTTTAATACTTCGCATTAAGGTTGGGGCATGAGTCCGGCCTCTTCCGCAAAGCGGAGAAGCCTCTCAATGCCCGTCTCCTCTAGACTTAGCGATGCGAAGGCAGGGGCCCCGAATACGTTCAAATGAACGTCCTCCAGTCTCCCGCACTCCGCGATCAGGTGGAGGGGGGTCTCCTCCGCCGCGCCGCGAAAAGGGCACAGCAGGACGACCTCCCACCCGATACGCCGAAGATGTTTGCCTGTGAACCAGTGTCCTGTAATCAGGCCCACTGCCCATCTCAGCCGTTGTCTGCTGAGAGCTGTCAGTTCAGAGCCCAGCCTTTCCGAAGGGCCCCCAATGAAAGCTCTCGCATGAACCGCCCCCGGTGATGAATGCCACAGCTTTGCGAACTGTGCAACAGTCCACACCCTGACCAGCTCCTTCACCAAACCCGAGGACACCGGGACAGATGTAGAGATGGCTCCCGCGGACCGTACGGTTCCCCGCTTAGCCAAACCATCTGCCTCATTGTTCCCTAGGATCCCGCTGTGTGCGGGCACCCAGCGTAACTTAACCCTATTACCACGAGCAGCTCGTGTAAGGGCTTCCATGCAACCCCGTGTCAGTCCGGACCTAACCTCAATTGAGCTTAGGGCCTTAAGTGCTGCACGGCTGTCGCTACAAATGTATATGTGCTTGCCCTTGTAGCCCCTGCGTAGAATTTCTTCTACGCAAGTTCTAACTGCAAGCATCTCGGCTTGGAGTGTCGTGGCCGTGGTCCCAAGCGCCAAGGATATCCTGGTTCTCGGGCTCCCGCTCCACACTCCAGCGCCTGTCCCTGTTGAGTTCTTTGACCCGTCCGTGAACCAGACGAGCCCACCAGGTGACAGCAACATAACGCCGCCATCTTCCCAGTCCTGTCTGTCTGGAAAGATGACAGCGTAATCCTGGTGGAAGTGGTACCTGCAGGTGCCCTGTTCCCCGCCGAGCGCAAGGGCCTCCTCGAAGTCCCCACCTAGGCCCAGCAGATATGCATGGCCCCTGGTAGCTTTCCTCCACTTCCCTCCAAATTGTAGTCGTACTGCCGCACAGATCGCCCTACCTTTGGCGATAATGTCCGGGGATGCCATATTCAATAGCGCCCCCAAAGCCAGGGTGGGAGTTGTCCGAAGAGCTCCCGTAATCCCTAGCAGTGCAAGCCTGTAGACCTTATTCAGAGTCTTCCTGTTTGCGTCCCGCTGTAGCGCGGGCTACCAATCAAGCGACGCATAGGTCAACTGGGGTTCAATGATGGCCGTGTGAATCCACCTCACCACGACCGGTCTGAGCCCCCCAAGTTGCGTTAAACATCCTTCGACATATCCAGAAAGTCGCAATCGCTTTCCGAGCCTGTTTGGCGATGTGGCTTTTCCATAAGAGCTTGCTGTCCAGAGTCACGCCAAGATAGCGCACCTCTGCTGAGTAGCTGAGCTCCGTACCAAAAATAGATGGAGGCCTCACCTTGAGTTTTCTTCTATTCGAGAAGAGTACCATCTCCGTTTTGCTTGGGTTGACCCTCAAGCATTCGATGTGCACCATGTCTGCACGTGGTCCAATGCTCTCTGCATTCTCCACCCCATTTCCCCAGGGTGGGTGCCGATTGACATGATCGCCACGTCATCCGCATAGCCCACCAACACTACCGCCAGCTTCTCCAGTTCAGCTAAAAGCCCGTCAATGACCATCACCCACAGGATCGGAGATATAACACCCCCCTGCGGGCAGCCCTTTTTGACGAGCGCCCCAGCGGTCGAATCCCTGAGGCCAGCGGTGACCGTTCTCGTACGCAGCATGCAGTGAATCCAGTTAATGACCGAGGTCTTCAGTCTGAATTCCCTGGCCGCCTCGCAGATCGAGTCGAAGGAGGTGTTATCGAAAGCTCCTTCGACGTCTATAAAAACACCCAGGGCCGACTTGCCTCCATGAAGGGTCTCCTCCAGCAACCTAACGGTGTAATGAAGGGCCGTCTCCACGGATCTGCCAGCCTGGTATTCGTGCTGGGAGTGGTGCACAGGTCTCTCGACTAGCGCTCCCTCCCTAATGTACCTATCAACGAACCCTCACCATCGTTTTCAGAAAGAAAGACGTCAAGCTGATAGGCCTAAATGACTTGGCTAGGTCATATCCGTCCTTCCCCGGTTTTGGAATGAAGACGACCCTGACCTCCCTCCAAGCTTTCGGTACGTAACTTAGCGCTACGCATGAGCGGAAGATGTGCAGTAAGGGTTTTAATAGGTCCTCCCCGGCCTCCCGCATGAGAGCAGGGAAGATCCCATCCACCCCCGGGCTTTTGAAAGGTTTGGCTCAAAGGGCAGGCGGAGCTTGCGGAACTCCTCGAGTAGTTGGACTTTTCTTCTTTTCGTGAGTTTCAGGTCGCGTCCCCGGCATTGCTTCGCCGGCGGATGTTTTCATTTTACAACTGTCTCTACGAGACAACCTTAGTCGTATAGTTATCCAAGCCGAGAAGTGTCGGAACTTCGGTGATGAGCGGCAGGCCCGTAATCTTCGCGGTAACCTGTCGTTCGGGTGGCTGATAGGTAGGAAAAATTCTATTGGGAGTGTATTTGACAGAGCAGGGACTGCACTAAGTGTAGTTTGTCAAAACACCGACCAGGGAGTAGTTTCCCCTGACAAGTATCTGAGTATTTCTCGGAGAACCTGCACGGGATCGGGCGAAAAAGCCGACGACTCCGCCTTCTCGTGGCCCCCGCTGGTAACAGCGCACGGCAGCCCAGGGTCTTGTACTCTCGGTGTTGCTGGGCGCTGGCGAAGAGAGTCGTTTCCCCTAGGGGTAGATCCAACTTGTTCAGTGATCCGTTTACGGTGAGAGCAGGGTTTTTCCAAGTCTCGCGACTCAACATCTCACGCGAGTTCTCCTGGTAGTGGTTGAAGTGCTAGAAAGTGTGTGAAGATTGGTCCTTACGACCAATATTGTTGCGTTTGCTCTTACGGGCGAGAGATCTTCGGATCGAGCACTGGCGCGGGCTATCGGGTCCGTTGCCATCACATTAGTTGTACCTTTGAAAGGTATTAATTGCCCATCTGATCCTTTCGGAAGTAACAACTTTAGTTGCAGGATCCCAGTCTCTAGCATCCGCCTCCATAATTGGGGCAGCCGATCCTACAGGTTCTCCCTGGACCGTTAAGACCGATCCAGGGAAGTGTACCTCAAACAGGTGGGCCAGGACCTCTTCATGGCTCGACGTTGCCCACCCATCGGGGAGGGTAAGAGCGTCGAGTCTGGTTGAGGGTCCCGACGCAAAAACTCTGCGTAATCTGGCCACTAAAGTTAGAGCCTCGAGCTCACCACAGAAATTGCGCCAGGAGTCCTTTTTTTATCTCCTTATAAGTTTTTTATACTTTCTCTGGGCCTCCTTGTAGGAATCCCAGTCAGAGACTACGTTGGTCCTTAGGGCCCTGTTTAGCAGCTTGCGGGTTCGGGCCCGTGCCTTGGTCAGGTCCCGGTTCCACCACGCTTCGTTTCTGCTGCCTACTCTGATTTTGAGTGGGCATGCAGCCTCATAGGATTGGACCATAGCGTTCTGTAGAAAACCTACTTCCCGCTCGATCCCGCCCTTGGTCTTCGGCCAGCCACGGCCCCCCTCGAGCCTCCCGGCGAGCCCTTCCTTATAGGCGAGCCAGTCGGTGGCCTTGGGGTTCCTGTAGGTGTCCGCCGGCCGAGGTGCTGCATTCCCCTCGATGCTAAACTTCAGCTGTCGGTGATCCGAGAGGGAGTCCTCCTCGCTCACCCGCCAGTCCAAAATCGCCCGAGCCACCTTCGGTGTGCCCAGGGTCAAGTCCAAAACCTCCTGTCTTCGTGAGGTGACAAAAGTTGGCTTCGATCCTCTGTTGAGGATTTCCAGCCTAGTCGAAGAGAGGTACTCCAGTAAGGCCGTACCCCTCCGATTAACATCGGAGCTGCCCCACACCGTATGGTGCGAGTTCGCATCACGTCCGATAATTACGTTCAACCCGCTTGCCCTCGCGAAATCGATGAGGGCAGCGAGCTCCTTTGTCGGTGGTGGATCCACCGAGTCGTAGGGTAGGTAAGCCGAGCATATTACTATCTCGGCCTGCCTGCTCCCTACGTTAACCTTGATCCTGGCTGCCGCTACATCCCTGGAGCAGTGCCGGGCCAGCTTGAGAGCACTGTGCTTCTTGTTAACAAAAATACAGGCCCTCGGATCCGGCCCTGCATCCGCATAAATAAGCGAACCCAGGCTACTATCGAATCCTCGCACCTGTCCCCCGTTAATCCAAGGTTCTTGTATGAGGGCTACATCTGTTTGCTCCATTGCAAGGTCCCGGCTTAGAATAGCTGTGGCCGCTTTGCAGTGTTGCAAGTTAATCTGCGAGAACCTGGTGGCTCCTACAGCTGCAATGGCTGCAGGTCCTGCCGGTCTCTCACCAAAGAGGGGTGGGGGAAGGGGAAGGGAGTGGGATGCTGGAATGGGGGGAGGGGGAGGTTTGTAGGAGATACGAGTCCGATGATCAGCCATCGTGCTCTTCCTCCCTCCTAACCGATGTGGCCGGCTCCGCGCGTGGCGCACCAGGCGTCTCAGGAGGTCCTGACGGGAGTGGGCCCAGCGTCCTTTGAACGCCGCGCTCCAGCCCCGCCCGTCCCTCTCTGAGCGCCGCCTGCGCCAGCCTGGGCCTGCCTCTCGGCGCCTTACCCCTTGCCGGTCGAGTCTGAGTGCCATTGGCCGCCGGGGTCCCATTGCGTTTACTGCCCGGGCCCCCAGCAGCCGGCCGCTGCTCTCTCCGCCAGAAGGAGGGTGGGTGGCTCTTAGCGGACGGCATATCTGCTTTCGCTGGAGCCATGAACCTAGTCGGCGTCACGACAGGTCCCCGCGGAGCGCAGGGCCCTGTCGTAGGCGCCGTGGTCGTTTCAGCCGGGGTCTTTTTTCCCTCGGCCGTTGCAGGGAGCTTGGCAACCGGTGTCGGTCCCGACTGAGTAGTCGGGCCTCCCGGGGCTTTCGCTCCGGTGTCAGCGGGTGCTCTCTCCTCAAGCCTGTGTTGGGCGTCGCCGAAGCGAGCCCGCCCCAAGCCGCAATGGGGAGCGTTGCCGCACTTGGCTAGCACCTCCATTGACGGGGCATCTACGCTCAGGGTTAAATGAACGTTGCCGTTCACCACCCTCCTACCTCAAAACCGCCAAACTTCGGGATTGAGGCCAGGATTCTGACGTTTCAGCCTCCGCAACAACACATCATTTTCCTCCGTGGTGTTGAAGAAAGCCGCCGATGTCTTCTTCAGCCTTGGGAAGTTATCCCTCTCCAACGCCTGAAGGGTGGCCCCTTCCCATGGCTTCAAAGACGGGACGACCTCCTTCAGCCACCGCTTGGCCGTGTCATCAGAGCAGGTTACCCACATAGCTCCCTGTTCCCAACGGTGCCCGTCGAAGCAAGGGAGTGCCTGCCCCGTAGGGATGGCGTCCAGAGCCTCGAGGAGCGCCCGTGACAAGAGTTCACTCTCTTCCTGCCTGAGGACCGACACCGGGAAGTCAGAGGGCACTATGGCCACCTTCCTATTCGCAATGACTGCATCCATAAAGCTGGTCGGTTTGGGGAAAATCCTGCCCCTCTTCACGGTCTTGCGTACTTCCGGCCGGGTGGGGTTCGCAGGTCTGGGTCGTTTCGGCCCTTGTCCTGCCCCCCCCCCCCCCCCCCCCCATCCTTATCCCCGTCACTTCGTTTAGGTGAACCGCTGCCTGCTGGCCCGTGAGGGCCCCCTTGAGCAGCAGCACTGGTTCCGGCGACTGCCAGGTCCCCGTCGATTGGCTCGGTCGAAGACCCCAGACTAGCCTCGCGGGCCTTCCGGGCCCTCTTCTTCACCGCACCGGAGCGCTTGGCTTTACGTCGCCTACGTTGAGGAGTTACAGCGGTCCTGGCTTTTGCTGAGCCCACTTCTTCTCCACTGTCGGCAGCATCCGAGTCCATCGGTTCCCCAAAGCGCAAGGAGGTTTGCATCTCGTCGCCACCAGGGTTTCCTACGAGCCGTACGTCAGCCGCCTCAAGTGCTAAGTCCTCTGACGAAGCCTTAGCACCAACTTCTTAATTTGTTTTTATTGTAAAGACTCGACATTTGAATCCCACGAGAAGCTAGGAAGTGTGTGTCCGCCTACGCAGAGCCTGCTTACGTAAGTAAGGCTAGTATACAGGTGGGGGGCGTCTGATCCCCACGGGGTATCGTTCGCGACACTACAACCCAAGTGCCATGCATCCCTTCAGCACGATGACTTACGCCTTAGGATTCGGGGACGCGGTCCGCGGCAGGGCCTTAGCGTCCCTAATCGGCTTTTACCCCGACCGGTCAGCCTACAGCACCCGCAGACCAGGTCCCGATAGGCCCGCCGCCCCGAGATGCAGCCGTCTCTGTGACATCCTGCATCTCGAGACCTTCAGGCCCCTCGAGACATTTGGCCCCCTCTTATCCGCCACCCGGAGACGCGCCCGGTTGGCAACTCAACCCAATCGCCCGCTCCCCTTTACGAGGATCAGGCAATATCCGGATCCGCATGACATGATTTTTCTTGTATCACACGCACAATACTTATCAATTAAAATGACCTCTCGCCCGCGATTATTTGAACAATTTTATCAGACGAACCCATTTTTTTAGCCGCACGAGAGGGTCTTTTTTTTTTTTTACTAATTTTCATAAAAAAAATGAAATTATAAATAACCTCTAATTAAACTTCTTTTCGATCATTCAGTGTGAGCGTACTATTTACGGATCGCGGATACGGATATTACTAGTTGTTGTATTCACGAACTGACACGTGGAAAATTGCAAACCGCTGATCGTTCGTTCCGCTTATACCGTTGTGTATGCACGGCACACGCATGGACGCACGCACGCAACACACAGGCATCATTGGGACATCGGACATACAACTGACAGTCGAAAAAATCTCTGAAGAATAATTTTTATAATGAAAGAGAGGATTTTTCGGGCGATATCGTGAAATCTTATCATTTCGTGCACCGATCGGGCTGATTCCAGGCGCATTTTAAAGCTTGTATTCGATTTATATAGTGAAAGTGTCTTTAGAATTTAGATCCGATATCTCGTTTCCGAGAAAAAAAATGTCAAAGTTTAGGGGGCACGATATTGGCGTATAAGGACGCAGTAGCGCTCGACACGCGCGGACTCATCGCGCGGACTTTTAACTTTTTAAGCTACTTGGCGTCGAGACGCTACCGCATCTCTTAATAATTAAGTGGCCGAGCATAAAGAAACCGACAAAAAGTTAAAAAAAAAGAGTTTGCGATTACACGAGTACGATACTCGATGAAGTTCCGTTTCTGTATTTTTTTAAGTTCTTACCACTTGCTACTTACATACGCCTTACTTACTATTTTATTGTTATGAATACATTATCGTTATTGAATTGTGAAATCTCTGCACGCCCGCATGCGAACAAGAAGCGCAAAAGCAGAGAATATGGCTTCGTTGACGTTTGTGCAGAGCACTCACGGATAAGGTTCGTCGTGTATTATTTAATCAATTAAGTGGCCAAACATAAAAATACCGACAACCAGTAAAAAAAAAGAGTTTTCGATTACACGAGTACGATACTCGATCAAGTTCCGTTTCTGTATTTTTTTATGTTCTTACTACATACGCCTTACTTACTATCTTATTGTTATGACATATTATGGTTAGTACCGAAAAAAAGTTGTATTTTTATGATTTTAAGAATCTGCCTATTTTATTATCGACACATTTTATAAATGTTTTGTATGTAAAAATTAAACTTTTGAACTTAAAAAAGATTAACATTTGACTCTGCCGTGAAAATGTCATAATGTACATACTGAGACGGTATAAAACCCTCGACTCCTTTTACCTATGAAATAAAAACAAACAATTGGAACGAGAAATCCATGTAAAATTTCACATGGTAAACGCCGAATCAACTACCGGTAATTTACCATATCTTGCAGAGCAGTTAACATTCGAATTATCGACCGCGTAGACGGTCGATGACAACAGTCGATAGCGTGAGCTGCCCGGCAGCATTGCGTCATGCTTTGCACACGGATTACATGGGCTGTTCCGACACACCCCGGGCAGCGATAGTGAAGGACAGAAAAGTTTGACGTATGTTCGCGCGTCATGCAACAGAAAAAAGGTCTCGCGCTCTAGTATAAAAGAGCGGATCGTGAGCACAGAGGCACTTCTTCGATCCGAAACTTCGAGCAGAGAGGAACTCATGCGCAGCTACGGCTCGTTTGATCTTGAGTTCCTCCATTTTTCTTATCAATTAATTCTCGATAATCGGAAATTGCATATCTTTTCATTATTCGAGTAAAGTCCGCTTTACTCGACAGAATCCCGACGCTAAGAAGAAGCAAGGGACAAATACCTCATCGACGACCCAATCAACCGAAGGAAGAACCAACGTCGGCCATTCATCATTATCAACGATTTCTAATCAATTTCATTTACTTTTCAGCAAACTGAGCATTACCCTTTGATTTGCAATATCCTAACCGATCGCTGCGCCGGCTATACCTCTCGAAAGATTGGTACTGTTGTCGCGAGTGTTACCTTTCCTAACGATTTTGGCGCCGACTATACCTCTCGAAAGCTTGGTACTGTTTTCGCCGCGAATCATCCAGCTACACATTAGATCGAGTAGAATCATGATTAATACACTGAGAAAAAAAAATGGTTGATTGAAAAAAATATTGTTTAGCTCAAACAAATGCGGCGCTTGCGGGCGGCGAAACAAATATTAGGGTAAGACGATCATATATGTAGTTGTTACCAATAATTATTGAATGCGAAACCCAACCCCATTCTACGTAAAATCGAAATAATCTATGTATGGGTCGGCTAAATATTTATTTGGTTGAAAACTATGTTCTGTCCTATTTTTAATCTGAGTAATTCTAAAAACATTTTGGGTTGTTTTTTGAACCGACGACGCTGTCAAAACGAAAACATGATATGTTTAATCAATGGAATATCAATAAATATGAAGAAAATTCGTTGTCGACTAAAATAAATCTCATATATATTCGAAACAATTCAATGGAATATGTATTCGTATCAAAATCATCTGTCGTAGGCCCAACTGTACATTTATGTACGGTACGTGAATATAGTATTGACTCAAACACTTGAATGATTACTTGTACAACAGAATTGCTTATTTGGACAATGCAATTTATTTAATGAACTGTTAGAGTATTGAATTGCAGACAAGATTCAATGCCAATCAATTGTATGTGTGCTCTTTGAAAAATATATTTGTTTAATAGGAATAAAGAATGTGTTACCACAATCTGTACTCTTTTTAGGTTAATAACAAGACTTGTTGAAAGTATCAGAACTATATAATAAATTCCCGGAATTATATAATAATTTCAACAGAATACATAAATCGTCCAACCAATGTTTTATTCGATTAGAACACTCAGGTGTTACTTTCCACCAACTAACGGTATGGTCGGAGCATCTCTGCGGCATGTTGTGATAAACAGTGCGGTCACCGTAAAGGAAACCTTTTTATATAAATTGAATACATTTTCGATTGCGAATAACAATTGTGTTTGAAAACGAAATAAATATAACGTTACCTACACTATCAGTGTTTTAGACCAATGATGATTTATTTGAACAGACAGTAGATGTGGCGTTTCCACTAAATATTTTTCTATTTCAATCAAATATTCCAATGATGCAAATGAATGTTAGGATAATTCAATGTCTTAATCAATAACATGAATCTTAAAGTGTAGACATTGGATTCTATAAATGGTCAACTGAATCACTTCTTCATTTCCATCGATCAAATGATTTAGTAATTCAACTCAATTAATGATTAAATTGAACGATGAAGAAATTTGGCATAATTATAATATCGCTTGGATGGAAGTAGGATTTTGGTCGTCGGAGTGATTAATAAACTGTAACCAAACACATAATTTAGTGGAACGTTTTTATTTATCAAAATAATATTTATATGTACACAAGCATTGTAATTTCAGCCCTTCTTCGAATAACGAATTTTTACCCAATTACATTATGAGGCGAGTTTTTTTTAATGATTTTTATCTGAAATCGTAATTAAATATTATCCATACTATTCCGAATAATAGTTACGTACATGGAACGTACACCTTGCAATTTGCCATCGTGTGCAAATTATACGGCACATGATCAATTAAATCCGTGTAAAATATATGTCCCCATTCATTCGTCTCGGCAACTTCAAACGCATGAATGTGTCGGCAAAAGCGAAGATTCCGCAAACGTTGGTATACGAACGATACCTCACGAGTTTTACTAACGATAACGATTTTTATTTTTCCAAAAAGCAGATCAATGCCGTCCGAATCGACAATTACCGCCATTTCCTGACGGTAAATTGTGCCATTTAAATTAATCCAAGGCGAAACTATATCAGTATCAGTCACGCTTCGCGGTAGTACATGTTGGAAGCTACCATAATCAGGCAAATAGCTCAACTCTTGATCGGATTTCCAAATTACGCGATTCGATAATCCTTCTTGACTAATCAATCGATATGTTAGCTTAATTTGATGTCTATGAGCTATAGTGTACGGTGGATTTACTCGCGACGTTACTGCTTTTGCAATAGTTTTTAAATCTTTATGCTTACCCTCATAACGTATACACGAAAGATGTTTGAGTGGACCATATTTTCTAAGAAGCGGCGGATAATGAATTAAGAAATGGAATTTTGGTTTTAAATCCTCCGAAAATATTTTCCGATACAACGTATGATGCTCCGATATAAGCGTTTGCAGCGATTCCGTAGTTGCGAGAGTAATCGAATTGGCCAAGAGGATGCATATTATTTCGCGAAGAGCAATATATAACTCCCACACTTTGTTATTAAGGGGAACCAGATCACCGATTATAAATCCAAAGTTTCGTACGAAGAACGCCATTTCCGAAGCAGAGAGAATTAGAGTTTCGGTATTGAAAATTTTCTTGTTTATAGCGAGAGGAACATTCTTACTCTCATTGCTGCCGTAATCAAAAAATCGTATTCTATCGTTGAGAGTTTCGAGAGAAAATAATTTATCTTTGATAATGAACACCTTTAAGATGTTTGCCATTTCGTAACGACAGATACCCTCAAAAACGTCATGCATAAGATCTAAACACACATTATCAATCACGTGAAAGTTTGGAATTTCATTGAAAACACATTCCTCGATTACGCCGTACGAGCTGTCAGTAGAGTGTTGAATATAGTTTTCCACGTTTCGCAATATCTCACGGTCCTCGCTTAACTGTATTCGGGATAGTTCTTTATCAGCCAAACAAATTCTGCAAAAATAATTTGAATTGAAGCTACACTGGAAACCGCAAATCGAATGAATGCCCAAATTGTCCCCGATTATTGTTAATAATGCAAGATACACTCGGTGCTATTTACCGGCTATATTAATGACAATACCGGTTGTCTCGAGCTCTTTGATCTGATCGATGATGTTGCTAAACATTTTTTTATTTCCCGTTATCTTCTGATCGACCGAGTTATGGAGTGGGGCAACGAAAATATTTTCCAACATACTACTATGTATACTCGTACGGCAAACTCGCAATGGTAAAGTACACCGCACCAAGCTTGCGAAGCTTACTGTGGGATCCTAACGGATTATTAATTTCAAAGTCATCGAAATACATTATCAGCGGTAGTACCAGCTTTTGTTGAAAACCCCGTTCGATTTTTTTCGATAGTTCACCTTGAATAACTGACTTGATCGTATTACTATTTTTACATTGGTCGTAGTGCGATAGAATGGACGTGAAGACGTTTGGCAACTGCAGAAAAGATTTTAACACAGATTTCATAGATATTACTTGTATTACCGAGTCAGCGTCAACGACTTCCCGATGACCTCCGACACACCGAGAATTCAAAGACGCGTTAATAACAATCGATTCTGGTCTAATCAAACAGTCAATCTCCTCGAAATGCTTCAAAGTTTGATGCTCTGTCTTAAAGTTCGCAAAAGACTTTTGCATGATATCAAACATTGTGCTTAGATCCGTTGACGATTTATTACATTCTTCGCAATTGTACTTTTGTTTCATCACTGGAAGAGTGTTGCTACAAAAATTTCCAAATTTCTCTATTATTAGGCGCACGTGGGATCTTGGTATATTCGAATCAGAATAGAGTTGAGCGACGAGCGAACGGGCTTCACGATCGACAATTTCGGCAAATTCTTCAGCGCTGGAACAAGGGGCATTTACGATTGACGAAGGCTGTAAGCTTGTAGATGCGATATCGTCGCGGTTATGACAATCGTGTGTAATAACAGCATTATCGCTTGACTGCGCAGTCACGGGTGCGGCTTCTACCGGTCGTTTTGTTTCCGTAGATACTTTATCGCAATGTTTCGTAATTACATGCTTTTTATACGAATAAAAATCGTTAAAGTTACGTCGACATTCAACTAGCGGGCACCGGCAAATAGAATATATTAAATGTTTGTGCCTTAATTTTACATGGCCTGTAAAGTTTACCTCCGAGGGCGATACGTTGTCGCAAAAAGGGCATGGAAACATTTCGTTTGATAATGAATAAAAGAGTAATTTAATTTCACACGATAAGTGACTCGAGGAGAACACGAAAGAAAAAAAAAGTTTTATAATGCTATTTACGGACTCCAAGACTTATCGTATCGACTAGTATACTTTAAATACTCGTCTCGTGAAAACGATTAGCGTACATGTGAAAAAAAAAATCAAAGAACGAAAAAAAAAAAATATTATAAACGTTGCGCGTTGAGATCGCTCGAGGAGGGGTTCGCTCTCGCGTCTACTAGTACGCGTCGGATGCTCGTTTTGCGAAAAGTATTCCCGCATATACTTCCGCATCAAAAAATGCTTACATGTACTCGACGTGTTTTACGAGTTCTTGTGAATCATTTAGATCGAAAGACACAATGAGGTCGCTTGCGGAAATCACAAAAAAAGTCTTATAACGTGTTACTTAAGAACACTAAAGTGTGATAAAAGAATCAATCAACGAACGAAAAAAAAAAAAGAATATTATAAAGTTTTGCGCGTTGAGATCGTTCGAGAAAAACACGAAAACTTTTATAATGCACTATTTAAGAATTGTGTTACACGTGGGTATAAAAAATGCTTACAAGCAATCGATGAATTTTACGAGTTTTTTTTTTTTTTCGTGTATCGTGTACATCGAAAGAGGAGACAAGGTCCCTCGAGGAAATCTCAAAAAAGTTTTATAACGTATGGTTTAAGAATTTTAGACTCTCGTGTCGTCTAGAATGCGTCGAATATGCGTTTTATAAAAAGAATTTCTGTATACGTGATAAAAAAATCATACAAACACTGGTCGCGTTTTACGGGCGCTTGCAACGGAGGACGCAAAATCGCTATCAGGATATCCATAATATACGGAATCGATTTGTCCCACCTTGATTCGAACTTGAAAAGCCCTCGTTGTATGACTAGCCACAAGTGTTCGCTTTCCGGAGGATATAGCGCATCGAGAGTATGAAATGCCTTGAAGCACACGTTCAGTGTCTCCAAAACTGATGAGAGTTTGTACAGAACCTTGTCGATAGACACATAGAAAGTAGAGAGCTCATGCAGACTGACTCCCACAACAATTACGAATGGCTGTACGGCGAGACCGAAGCTTGTCATTGTTTCAATCCTCTCTTCTTGCAATCGATTAACATCGCCGTGTACCTGTAACAGGAATCATAGATATATCGATATGTACGTACGTGATTTTTCGGGATAATGCTAACTGACTTAATACGTACTGTTGCATGCACCAAAATGCTCCCCTTGCACTCGGTTATCGAGGGCTTCCAGTGACCTCGTCCACTGGGCTTCTCTTTAATGCTGATTCGTCCCCTAGGCGGAATCATGTGTGCCAACAGCAGCACTTGCAATGTAACTTTGCAATCTGTGTTTTTGCGAGACAGAAAAAGATACATATAATTAATTTCCTAATATTGACGATGTATGGCGATGTTTTTTTAGGAAACATCTATACCTTCTGACAAATCATCCTGCAGCAAAAACTCGTTCAATGTGTCTGTGTGCGAGTCTCTCCTGTGCGGACAGACCGATTGCAAGGCGCTAAAAAAGCTACTCCAAGTGCTGAAATTGTTGGTAACAGTCGTTAAGTTAAGCAACGAAAAATCCCTCTCGATCAACGTATACCCATGGGGATGCTTTAACACAGCCCACGTAGCGAAGATCTCGTGTATTTGTAGATTGCGATTTCCCTCAATGTCCCGTCGTCGAAATGCGTGCGTTGCTTCCCACTTGCTAACGACCTCATCCCATGGCGCGCTGTTTTTCTTTAGCCACGACACATGTTCAGCTACGTCTGTTACGTTTTCAATAAAAATTAACGTTTGTTGATAATGTCGAATATACATAAATCATTGATGGAAAGGGTAAACAAGGATAAAAACAGGGTTCAAGGAAAGATTAAATAAAATAATGTACCGTCGAGTTCTGCTGCTCTTGGGGCTTCAATAGGCGAACTTCTTCCGCTCGATTTGGTATCGTCTGCATGCGGCTTGTATTCGCGAAGAATATTTCGGTATTTGTCAACTAGTTTTCCCCGAGCCGTTATGGATTTACCGTTACGCGCATTCTTCTTTTTAATCGGCGGAACGTAATAGATTGACGGCAACTCAGTGGGAAATAACTTTACAATTTTTCTCGTCAAATACTCGAAGTCTTCGTTTTTCAAGCTGAAACGATCGTAGCTAACGTTATTACGATATTTTATTTCTAAATTTGTTAATACGTTTTTTGATTATTTTTTTATATGACAGTGTAAAATGGATATTAAAAAATGCAAAAAAAAAAGAAACAAACTAATATATGTCTCCCGTATGATTCATAATAAATGTAAATGTTTTTTCAACTGTAACAAAAAAAAAAAAAAATTAACGATGAATGAGTTTGATTTTTTAAAAATAATTGAACCGAAAAAGCAAATATTAGTACTATTATTACATTAGAAGCGCCGAGTTTTCTTAGTATAACTTAGTTTCTTTTTTAAAGGAAATAAAAAAGGGAGATGCGATATTTATTATGAATCTGCTGCATAAAAAAGATATTGGCTGACAGTGTAAGGGCAAAAAATTACTAATATCCCAAAATGAAGCAAAACAAATCATCAGATTACCATGGTGTTGTTGTCAAAATTTCAGACACGATTATATCGACGATAACGTTTCGACACTTCCTCGACAATGTTTTCGTTCTTTTATACGAATTTAGAACACCTTGACCTCTTATCGATTTCTTTAGAATTTCCGCAATACAGAGAGTTTTCGTGCGGAGCGCGAACGTAGTTTTATTCGTGAAAGCGTCCTGTCGTGTCAACTTATAATTTTTTTGTGTGTTGCTCGCGCAGTTATTATTTTCGACATCGCTTTCACTGCTTACTGTATCAGAGTTGTCATTGGATGCCTATACGACAACATAAAATGTAGGGAAAATATAAACAGAAATTTCCTGAAATAATCAATGATTTGTGTATTGAAAATGCATTGATTCCCTCACGCACTTACAGTGCAGTTATATTTAATGGGGTCGGACTGTAGAGCCCTTGAAATTATGCATCCACTAACGCAAAGAAAAAAAAATTGATTGATTGAACTAAATCGGTGCTTGCAGGAAGCGAAACAAATACTCGGTTGAGTGAACGAATTAATAAAGAAAAAAAGTAATTAAAAAAATAGTACGAATTAATAATTAAAGAATTAGTAAAACAAAATTTTCGTCAACTAACTGTTAGTACGATCAACTATTTCTTTCAATAAACAAAGTTTTAGTTTAGCCAGCCAGAAGCGCCGATTTAGTCGATTTAACCGATTTATTTTCTCAGTGCAAAGTACGAAAATTGATGTTATGTCATATTTATTATATTAAATCTACTAACGTCGTGGTCTGGTCGTATATATGCAGCGTTCCATTTCTCCAAAAATTCCATCCGAGGCCCAACCAATGGGAACATTTCTGCTATAAGCTCAGATCTGAGCTTCCCAATATTTTTTTCATTGATTTTGTTTGCTAAAAAATATTTCATCGTTAAAGTTTGCATACATCAGAAAAAAAATCGTTTTTGTACTCGAAAATAAAAACAAATGTGTTATTTTTTTTTAAATGCGTTAAATTAAAGAATTTCCGAAATTTTTTTACACTGCATTTTTTTGTTAATCTGAGTTCTATTTGCGAATTTATCTTATCCATCGCCGGACACTTCTTAGTTAAGTTAAGCACATTTTGGTCTTCTCGAATAAATAATTCTTTTTTTCAATACATTGAGTTTCACTGCAATGAAATATTAAAACTGCCACGACACAGAAAAGTGTTTATTCTGTACAAACATTTTTTTAGTAGAGTCAATTATATTTCCGTTCCCTCAACCAAACATTATTTTACGAACAAAATATTTATTTTACATTCATACAAAAGTACATGTTGTTAGCCTAAACATATTTTGGTCGGTTCAAACTAATAACTGTGAAAGTAATTAATTATTTAGTTTCCGTCAATACGAGTATATTTATCGAAATGATTGAAGGGTATAAAACTTAGCCGCGATACCCCAGCAACCAGTGTCTTACCGGTTTTGTAAATATTCGACTAGACGTTCTCGAGCTAAATATATATATACATATATATAGACTGACGGGTAACGATTGTCGGTGAGCGTCGAAACAATGTCTCGTCGACAAGATTTTATCATGTAAGCGAAACCCCCGAAATACAATTTTCGAAATAATATTTCTCGATAAACTAATACCACAGTCACATACCGTTCAGCAGCGGAACAAAAGAACTGTATTCGGTACAAAATAAAGATATCGAAAAAATCTACTTACCCTTTAGAGTTTCGAGGATATCGGCAGTGCTAGTATCGTCAAGCCCCCATGATTTTATAATGTTTTCCATCTTCTTTGACGGTGTAGCATCAGCACAATGAAAGCGCAACGAAAACCGGTGAGCAAACCTCCGTCTCCACTGAACGATCACAACCGACTGATGCAATCGCGTCCTTCACGCAGCAGAGCGATGGCGCGCGTGCGCACAAGATACATTTTGACCGGAAATGTTCGCGTACGGCAGACATTGAGCGGGAAAGTTCGTGGAAGTCAGATATTGCGCGGGGAATTTCGTATGTTTCAACCAATGGTAATATGCGGTTCAAACAACACTCTTCAACACGCGGTGAGATCCGTGCAATACACTCGGATAATATACACATACCTTGACAAAAAAAAGTCTTTGATTCAATAACATGAATTATTACCAACTGCCAGACATATACTGTTATTTGAACTTCATTCTAATTCTTATCATTTCAGATACGATTCACCGATAAAAAGGTGAATTAATATCAATCGAGCTGCGGTTCCGTGTGGCAAAGAAAATATTTGGTTGAATAAACCAAATTTTAGTTTTACCGAAAAAATCATAGCTCAATCCAACTACATGTTCGTTAAATCAACTAAATATTCCTTTCGATGAACCAAATTATTTCTTTCGCTACCTGCAACTGCAGCTCGGTTGATATTACCAAGTGTGGTTGATGGTTACCAAACCCTTTTCTCAGTGTTGAAACAACAACATATTTTTTCACAAATTTTTCTGTTATGGTCTCAATTTTATATAAAATCGTAAGAATAACAACATATGATTTAGCAGCGCGAAATGGTTTATGTTATTGAACCAAAGATATTTTTTTCCGTGTATGAGTTCCAGAGAAATGGTGTTGCTCATGATCGATTCAACAAATCATGCAGAAAATCTTTCAAGTCACTTTAACATCGCAATTAATAAAAAACGTAAAAACTTAATTAAATGAATGACAAAAACGCTTGTATCAAATATTCTATAAGTTCAAAGGTCAAAATATCGATATAATTGACGCGACATGTCGTTGAAAATGACGAAAATATGTATTCTTTGTTCTGACTATTTGTTTTGTTTCGTTGGTCAGTTATAGTCATTGAATCTTCAAAAGAGTGGAATAAATCTTTGTTTATAAGAACTCCTGTATCGCTTGAACAAAGTCGTATTCTTGTCACACATCGCGCTCACCGTTGGTGAAAATCAATGCGTATGATGATTGAAAAACCCATTGTTCACGGTCTGAATCGACTGCACGTCCTCGCATTAGAAGAAACCGAATTTCTTTAGGTGCTCAACATAGGTTCTTGTCTCTATCCACACATGGAGTTGATCCATGCAATTTTGTAGTTAATTCAAATGATTAGTTTCAATGAAATCTATAATGTCTCGAAATAAACTATCGTTCAATTTGAGTAAAAGATTTGCTTGATTATAAGTACTCCAGTACGATCATGTTCAACTAAACAGAATAGCTTAACTAACTTTTCCACTTTTTTAGTTTAAATGAAAAAACATTTCAGTTGAAAAATGGAGTGCTTCAACGGACGTCATTTTCCGTCAATGTGCTACCGAAATCCAACCACTTATTTGGGAACTGCCACTGCCTAATTGGTTGATTGGATGTCGCACTCGATAGAATAGATACAATATTCATTGGATTAACCATATTATTTCTAAAATATTGTTGATTTCAAATAACGCAACATGGCAACGCCTCAAATGTATATTCATCTTCCGCACAAACAATTATTCGATTGATTCACCTCAAAGCGTATATATGTGGTTCAAACCGTTTTAAATACATATAATGTTTGAATCGATCAATTATTATTAGAAGCAATGACGCAATTTCGTTAATACAAATTAATCGGTGTGGTCAACACATTTGTTTGAATGAAAATGTCAAATTTTGTTGATCTCACATGGAATTAGTTCTTTAAAATAATATTTTGTTGAATTAAATGAATTATTCATCAACAAAAGGCATTTGTTTTGATCAACCATTTTTTTTCTCAGTGTGTAACGATGCTCCTCTGGCAGATTTAGGAATGTTGCGATTTCCTTCGGTATACTTCCAAGCTTATTTTTTCCAATGACTTGTTTTGTACAACGTCCATTCCGATAATTTATGAAGAAACGTTTGGAGTCGATCTTTTCAGGGCGCAACGCTTGGTACGCAAGAACGTTTTTCATGAATTCACCCTCAACGGTGAAGGTCCTCGATATTTTAGTCTTGGTATCTTTAAGTTCAGTGACTATAAACTGATCGGATGTATGGACGTCATCGACTGTGAGATTTGTCAATTGGGCAGGCTCCGCATATACCGAAAATCAGTATGACATAATTTGTAAATAAATAAAAACTTGTAAATAGATTTGATTTGTAAATGAATTAATATTTGTAAATATATTTGATTTGTAAATACATAGGAATTTTTAATAGATACATTTTTTAGAGGTTAGGCTTACCTTTGCGACTAAATATTTATCATCTGGCGCTGTGTCCAGTTTTCATTTCCTTTGCAGAGAAAATTTTCGATTTTTTTGCTTCATAACCCGTTGATTTCTTCTTCAAGAAAGCTATTAATTGTTTGAAGTCGTAAATATTGATGTTGTTGTGAATGTTTATTGTGCTTCGTAGCATCGAGTATATTGACCAAAGGGTCGGAGGCTTATATTTCTGCGTAAGCTCGTTGAAATACGCCAACAACACATTTTCCGTGATGACGTGAACTTTCTTCGACTTTTTCCACTGTATGAAAGTATCATATACACTTTCGTACTTTTCTCGAGATTTATCAGGAAGCAAATTATTACGTAATTCGTCTGCGGCTTTGCCTAATTCCGGAGGCGTACTCCACGTTTCTTCTTCATCGCTTGAAGTATTCATTTTTCACATTCGAAATATGGAATTCTGTTTTTTTCAATATTTCTATCACGTTTTATTAACAATTTATTACGATTTATTGCGCGTGTCGTGTACAGAACAGGTATCTTTTTTTTTTGCCCAATTCGACGAAAAACTATCGCACGATTAGGGAGCGCTCCATGTAGCAGAGCTTAGGAGAATCATAACCACGCGCACACGCGCGCGCGGAATTCAAAACCGATTTCTCAAGTACTCAAGAGTAAACACATTGACTAATTAATTCAGATAAGTACAAAAGCGAGACGAAAAGTACTTTTCGTCCTAAGTGCGTCCTAAGTGTGGCCTAATTAAAAGTGCTCTTTTCATCCCGCTGGTCGAAAATCGACTACTTTCTACCCGTATAATAGGGATGAAAATGAGTCTTTTTAGCGTAGTCGGGAAAACATTTTTTTTTTCAGAGTCGAGAAGCTACCATGTAAAACCACGCCAAAATGCCGGAAGTAAAAATTGAAATTGATAGTTCTTAAAAACTAAGCGTCGAAACAAAATTTTACCAACACTTCTATCATATATTTTCGATGTCAGCTTTCCAACGAGCTCAACCGCGATTAAATCCGTTCAGCCAATCTTGAGATATCATAATAAGCGTTTTTCGTTTCTCAAGATTTTTCGTAGAGTTTCAGTGTTATGTTATGTGTTACCTCCGTGAAGTTGCTTCTTGTAACCTCTGTGAAGTTGTTCGCGCGGGGGTTATACTAACAGCTACACACACTACGGTCGAGGACCCAACACGGGAAGGCGTATTCTCATTTCGAGATATCGTTGTTGCGCACGCGTTCGTTATGCTGACTGGCTCGGAAGTTTTCTGCTGTCATTGGGACGACTTGTGTTTATCTATTTTGAACGGTTTCGCGTATATACAAAATACAATGTCGTATAATGATATTAATTAATATATGGCTATTGGTGAATGTGGACGCACTTTTTTATTTAACAAAGTGAAAAAAACTGCTAAGAAACATAAAATATCGTGAAAGTATCTTCGTTTAAAAAATATTGAAATTATGTGAAAAATATCAATTAATTATTAAATAAATTCGCAACTAATTTGCAAATCGTTGGGTATCGTGATTTATACGGTGAAATATGCCGGGCATGAAACATTTCTATTCCTGCGTTCTTGTTATCCCATTTTTGTTTTCCGCGATCTTTCTAACCTCTATTTTGTTTTCCGCGATCTTTATATTGCATCGTCGCGATTTATCGAAAGTGTTCACCCACATATTTGTTGGGATTTATGGGCGTCATTTTTTTTTTCGATAAATATAAGTCGTAAAATTTTATGAAAAAACTGACTGAATTTTCATTCATAAATCAAAATTATAACTCTATCCTTGCTTCATGGGCACGAAGAATAACTAACTACTTTGAGGTTTCGCGAACTTAATTCGTACCTCTCAATTAAATTCATTATAACGTTTTCATTGACTGCGGAAGTGAAGTGAAATGTCTTTCGACGATGGCATTTCAATTCTGTCGAGGACATTTGTTCGCTCCTTATGGTTCGGTCTATAACATATCTTACTACCAAAAGCTTCGGAACGAAGGCTTCGGTACTCAAGAGGCAAATTTTCTTGTCGTCCGGAGCAGCTTCAATTAGGTAAAATAAAATATATCATGCGCTTACGAAAGCTCTGAATTATAAATTCAGACTTGTGAATCAAGTTTTCTTAAAAGCGCATGACATATTTCATTTTAACTGATTGAAGCTATTCCGGACGATAAGAAAATTTGCCTCTTGAGTACCGAAGACTTCGTTCCGAAGTTTTTGGTAGTAAGATTTGTTTTAGACTGAACCATCTGGAGGGGATAAATGTCTCCAGTAGAATTATACATTTTGTCGAAAGATTTTTATTTAGTTCATATTTTCGAAATTTCAAAAATAGGTAGAATCTAATCCAAAAACTTGTTTACTTAAACAAGTGAAAAATGGACGCCAAGTACTTAAAATTATTTATATCGTATATTTAGGATATATAACATTTTTTAAAGACAATTAAATCGTATCAACCAAGTAGTAGTTTTTAATGATAAGTCACAAATAAAAAATAATACTTGGCGCGTGCCCTTTTCGAACAACTATATTTAATTGTATCCCAAAGACGCGCTAAGTATTATTTTTTATTTCGGACTTATCATTAAAAACTACCACTTGGCTAATACAATTTAATTATTTTAAAAAATGTTATATATCCTACATATACGACATAACTAATTTTAAATACTTGGCGTCCATTTTTCACTTATTTAACGAAACAAGTTTTTGGATTATTAGATTTACGCCGAATGCTCGAACGGATTAACTACCGTTCCGCGCGTAAGTGCCTATCGATATGTTTCACCTGTTACGTCCCAGGGCGTTGTTGGGCTCTCAAGTTAAACCCCTTCGTACGAAATACGAAGAGTTTATATTTATTTTTTTTGTTTGGGTTTTTCCGGACGTACTCTACAGGACGTTTCTTGAGGATGATTAGGTTTTGTAGGATGGCGAGATTTTCTTAAGTTCAATTTAGTTGAAAACAAAGAATATTTTTATTGTTAATAATTATTTCGATAGAATTTCATTTATAATTTATAATGGTTTTTTTTGTTGATATTGCGGAATTCACTCTTCGCGTTCGCATTCACTCAATTCGATTCGTTCCTTATATTCTACTTACAATAATGTTAGATCGCAGACGCTCGCCTTCCCTCTCGCTTCACGCCTCCCTCTTTCTCCTTCTATACTTCGTGTGGCTGCGATCTCTTAGTTTCTACACGACTGTTTCTTTATAGTTCGTGGCACAAGAGTTTAACACTTATTCTAACACGTGAAGACTGACCGTCACGGCGCAGATACTAGTCAAAGCTCCCTTCGGCCCTATTGACTTTACGAACAATTTCTGTGCACCGCGGATCTCTATTGAGAGATTGATAATGCTATGCAAGAGCTTCTACGAGGAGTTTTTCCAATGACAAGCTTTTGCTTCTCGTGTCAAAACGGGACTGCCTTCCCCGGCGCACCCATCCGCCGTTCTCGCGATCGGCGGGTGGCTAGCCGGGGGGGAGTTTTTGCGATTCTCGCGGTTTTGTTATCTGCGGACTCGGCGACGGAGAACGCTCTCGCGATATTCGTTACCGAGTCACGCGTCGGTCAGCCTTTTTGGTAACTTAAATAATATCTATTTCCTAGCGTCTTGTTCGGTTGTCTGATTACATTTGTGCTAACGGCGGCAGCAGCGGAGCTTACCGCTGCGGCCCTCGTCAGCACGAAGTCATTCCAGGCGCGCGTGATAGGGGTTACGAATCGCGCTGCGCATATTTGGATCCGCGGAAACTGATCCTCTTGCTGCGCGATCGTAACAACCTTCCCCCCTTAAATATCGACGTCCCCGTCGATAATTAACTATTTGCTATGTATATATATACGTGTAATAAAAAAAAATATAATATATGTGTAACACATATATATACAAATATATATATGTGTATAAAAACGAAGTTATAAAAATTATAATATTGACGTGTTTGGTAACGATACCGGTTTTTGGATCGTTTTGTTGCGGGACTATCCGCTGGTTGTTCCATGGGTGACGGCCGTGAATCCCTCGCCGTCGACTCGTTCCGGACGGCCGTGTATCCCTCGCCGTCGACTCGTTCTAGACGCAGGGCTCATCTTCGGCGTCCTCTACGAGCCCCGCGAATACCTCTGCCGGAGCCTCGAGGTATAGCTGCGACTGCACATGCAGGTGCAGCCACAGTTGACGGTCATTTTCCTCATCGGCGAGTTGCTCTGGCCCGGCCATGTCCACCGGGAGCGGACTGGACACAGCCGGTCCGTCGATTTCCTCGGAGGAGGATCCGACCGGGTCACTCTCTTCGCTGATCGGTTTGGCCGTCTCGTCGGTGCTCTCTTCCCGCGACGGGGGAGGGGCTCGTCGGGCTCCGTTGCCTTCTCCCGCGCAGAAGGAGTTTATTCCCTCGTCTCCAGGGCCCTCGTGGTAGTCCGGAGGCTCCCTGTTGTCCTCCTCGTTGGTCACTTCACTCGGCGTGTCGGTATTTTCCCCGTGCGGTTCCGCCAGGGAGTAACCGAGTTGTCTTTCCAGCTCCCTCCGGCCTCGCCTATCCATAACTCCATACGCGTGGCGATGGAGAGTGTCCAAGCTTGCGCTCTCCCATACCCACGATCTGACGCGGTCGATGTTCGTGGGCTCGGAATGCGGGGGAGGGTGCGGCTGGTGATTTGGTGACATCGGCCGACACCCCTTCTCCCGGATCTTCCACGTCGTCCTCCTCGTCGTCTTCTGTGGTTTGGTCGGGTGGTACTGGCCCGGCCGCTTCTTCCGACTCAGCGGGAGGTGCCGTTGGCTTGGCCGACGTCGTGTCCGCTTCATCCGCCCCGTCGATGAGGGAGTAAATTTCTCCCCATAGAGAGTCGAAAGCCCGCTCCAGGCGCCGCTTATCAGCGGGGTAGAGCGGACGTCCGCGACGTATTGGCCCTACCCACTGTACATAGGGGTAGCATTCGCCGGGCTCCAGGTTCAGGGGTACTGTTTGTACTCCCTTATCCTTAACGGCTACCTCTGCCTGTACCCCCTTGTCCTTGACGGTAATTGTCGTGGGCCGTTTTATCGGCGCGCCCGGTCGCCTGGTTGGCCAAATCGTCCGGGCACGCGCTCCCGTGCTGGTGTTGGCGGCGGTTGCCGATTGCCCTGAAGCCTCCGGGTTTCCCGTGGGCGTCGATTGTTTCGCCTCGGTGGGTCGCATGCCGGCTGGCATGGTGCACGACTGATTCGTGAGGCCCTCGACACATCGCGCGTAACGCGAGACGCACGCTCCGGCGTGGCGTGCCGAATCCTTGTTGGCCACAAAGGTGCAGCAAAGGACGCATTTTCGACCTTCGCTACCCCTTTCCAGCCGCAGCATGAATTGCTCGTAGCACTTTTCCCAACTAGTGCATCGCGTGATTAATTTTCCGCAACACGCGCACTGTCCTTTCAGAGTCGTGGAGATTGCACGTTGCTCCATCGTGAGTGTCTCTGCCTTTCACGCACCTTTCACGGTAATTTCACGCACTTCGTTGCTCGCTCGATCGGCTAATCGATGGTGACGATAGCCACGTCACCCGTCACTCGCGCACTCGCTTGTTGACCGAGGGGCACTGTCCCGGGGGGTGGTTCGATGCCCGTCGGTCCCAATCGCGGCTGCTCGTTCGGTGGTTTGACTGCCGGCACGGTCGCGGGTTCGCGCACTGGTTCCGCGGCCGTCGTTGGCACTCGGGTGACGGCGCGACGTCGCGATGATAGCGGCCCGGGTCGTCTCCTCGGCAGTGGTGGATCAGCCGGTGGCTCTACCGCCGCTGGCTCTTCCGCCGTCGGGTTCCGTTCGGCCGACCGTCGCCTCCTTCTCCTTGGCTCTTCCGCCGTCGGGTTCCGTTCGGCCGACCGTCGCCTCCTTCTCCTTGGTTCGGCCGCCGGTTCCCTTTCCGCGGCTGCTACGTTCGCGGCGCGATCGCTTGCTCGTTAGCAGCGGGCGCTCCTGCCGGTTGTCTCGGCGGTGGTGGTGGCTCCGGTACCACAAATAATATTTTCGTTTTCCACGGTACCACCACAGCCACCGGTCTTGTTACCGTCGAAACTCCGGAGGTGCTGGCGATCGGATGCTGGATTTCCGGAGAGACTCCGGAGGTGCTGGCGATCGGATGCTGGATTTCCGGAGAGACTCCGGAGGTGCTGGCGTCTGGTTGCTGGGTTTCAGTACCGCTTGTAGATGTTGATTGGGTGGTAATTCCTATGGGAATTGGCTCCTTTTCACGGGCACTCACGCACTTTATTAAGTCCTCTCGTCTTTGGCCCGGTGTTCGTACCTTTCCCGCAGCTATTGCCTTCTCGCACTGTAACCGATGTTTTAGTCCCGCGCGTCGTCCCATTTAAAACCCCGCGCCTCCCCCCGGTCCGATCAATCGACGATAAGTTCAAAATAAGTAAAAGGAGATATTTGGGCGCCCGCGCGGTTGTACGCTCGAGAGTACCCGGCAGGCGATCTTGAGCGAGATTTCGCTCAAGGAAGTCCGCCCGGAATAATCTGAGCGAGTATTCGCGCGTGGCAGGAAGAGTTTGAGCGGGGAATCGCTCAGGGAAAAGTGAAATTTCGGCGGCTCAACCTCGTATCACTCAGGGGGGGGTAGCGGTTACCGCTAATTCAGCGAATGGTCGCTAAATTAGCGAGATGTTCGCTATATCGTCACCAGGTGACCCCCACAGTAGGTGCGGTGTGGTTGAGCTCCGGAACGCTGAAGGCAATTCGTAGAGAGTCGCTTGGCGGGCCGAGACAGGGCGCGAGACGTCAAATACAATGAATTTTCCGGAATTATTTTGGATTTTTCCAAGGATATTCGCGAACCTATTAGTGGTTTACGTGCGACGCGGGTATGCACTCACTGCACGAACGGATTTACGATGATTAAAAGTCCGAGTGGTACTATGAAGGTTCGCGCGAACTGTTCGGTTCGGTTGACGGTAAAGTAATGAGTGTCCGCTCCGCGTCTTGGGGCTGCCGATTTCTTTTTCCTGTGCCCCTTATTGGTCGTGGTGGGGGGCACAAAGGTCCGAGGCGACTAGGCCCTGACTAATCCACCACGGCGTCTTGCCGGGGTAGAGAACACGACGCTGTTTTGTTTCGTCGCTCGGCACCACTTGAGATTACGACGTCTTCGCCTTCCACATTGAACGTAGCTGACGCTGATTTCCCTCGCATCATACTCGGAGACCGATAGCCCTTCTTTGTACGCAGCCTCGCACGCATATTTCGTCCAGAGTCGTTATCGCTTTCTGGTTTAGGATTTCCTTCTTCGAGTCCGCTGCGGCGACGGCGTCTCCCGTTGCACAGGCACGTTAGAGCTCTCAATATCCTCGGGCCACAAAAGTATAAGCTTAATATGGCGATAATCAGCCCTTGGCACGAGAACCCGGCGAGAAACAAATATTGCCGTCGTTGCTTCTCGCGTCGATGAGTTCCTATTTCAATGATTCGTTGTTCAATTTCGAACAGCGACTCGCCGTCCTCTTGCAGCTTCCATGACTCCGTAATTATTCCCGGAATTATCTCATCAGGTAATTCGGTGGCCAACGCGAAACTCGCGGCGTTCGGAAGCTCGAGGAGTCCTGGTACCACGATGGTCACGTTTAGAGATACATCTGGCGTGTAGAAATATTGCTCTTGGCTGTCGTAGGTACGGATGCCGGTGAGCACCGTTGTTCGCGTCCGTCCCACGCAGTTGGGGCTAAGATGGAATACTCCGGCCCCCTGCAGCGTCGTCGTTATTTCCCCGAGTCCGGCGCAGAGGATGTGTATTTTCTTTTGCTCGTTGAGAGAAAACAGCCACCCTCCTTGAGATGGCAAATGTATCCATGAGGCCCCGTGTTGAGTCCGGATTCTCACGTTACAGTTGCGATAACCTTCTACCGACGGTCTCGTGAGCATCGTGATTTCGCACTGCTCCTAAGTCGATACCTCATGCAAAGGCATTTCCATCATGCAAATGTATTTTTGTTCTAGTCGGCTGCATCCGGCGATGTAGATGTCGTCTGCTAGAAAATAATTCCGGCGATCATAGGATACCGCGATATAAGTGGTAGCCGGCGTGATGTGGGCCGATCCTGTTGTATTGATCGTTGTCTGCGGCACCGGCCACGGATGCATTCGATATAAATTGTAACTCGTTCGGTCCAGCAGCGGAATATGTGCGATAATCAGTAGCCTTCCCGAATGGTACATCAAGTCGGCGCGCGCTACTCGTGCCAATAACTCCCCTCGCAGATATTCGCTGGCAAGCGGGAATTCGAACTCGGACGCGCGCTCTCTTATTTCGCGTGAGATGGCCGTCAGCTGTGCCGTAGTAAGAACGGCCGGATGGTAACGTCCGTCACGCGCCGTTGTGATAACTTGCAGGTACTGCTCGCACGCGTCGATATAGCGGTCGATTTTTATCTCGACGCGCCGTGCGTAATTCACGAGCTCGACGCGAAAAATCATTTCGGCGGTATCCTTCGTGATTCCTCCTATTGTTTTCCATAATTCCTTTATTCGTTGATCCATGTCGTTCACTCGCTTGGTTTCTGTGAGATGCTCCTCGTGCAATTCTTGGAGGATGGAACGAGTGAGATGCATTTGTTTTCCAATAAGCTGCGTGATGTTAGCCTGATCGGAAAACAATCTGTCGATTTGACCGTTTATATATTCCGCGTCTTCTTCGTTCATTGTCCCGAAGAGCGATTTGCTCAATGACCCGATGAATCCTAGAGGCACGGATCGTTTTTTCATCGTGCGCAGATGCAGGTCACTGGGAGATTTAATATGCGTCGAATCTTGAGCTATTCTGGTCAACTCATTCGCTAACGCTCTAGCATGCGCTACGCGGCTGATCAGGTGGTTCGAATTAAGTAATTCGCTGCATTTGCCTCGCGGAAAGTTGGTGCCGTGGAATAGCGTCACTGTTACTTCGCGGCACTTTTCTAACACTTCTGACAATCGCGATTGCTCCTCCGGGAAGCTCGATACGAATTTTTGTAGGTCGATAAAAACAGCCACCCTCCAATCGACATGTTGCAATCGAAGGGTAACCACTCGCTCGTAGTACAGTCCGGGGCGATCCGTCACCGAGGTCACGTGATATACGTTGTGTCGATTCAACTCGCCGAGGACGTAACTTAGGCACATGAATAACATCAACAGCTTCATCTTCTAGGTAGATTTTGTTGCCCGGGAGAGTTCGGCGGAGATTATCGCGCACTGGCAGCCACGTCTGCAAAACACAACACATGGCTAATCTCGTCTCACTCACATCTCGTTACACTCGTTCTCTCACATACGGCATTCGGTTACATTCGTTTACTGCTTGTGAGGGCTCGACCGCACGTGGCATAGGCAGAGTGACAGAGACGACGCGCGTTCGGAGGGAGCGCGCACTATATTCCGTCTTTCCTCCACGCGGCATACCTATCCCGCTTGCCGTGTGTCGCTCGAGACCTCTCGGCTTACACAGGGTAATTAAACTATTTTATTCGTACGCCAACTTGACTTTGTCAACGTGTTTACGAATTCTTTGACCATTTACCGTCTCTAGAATTACGTTACTTCGATCAGAAATTTCTACGATTTTATATGGCCCGTGATATTGACAATCGAACTTCCCTTTCTTTGGTTCTTTGAGGACATAGGCGTTATTGCCGATCTTACCTTCGAAAGGGCGGACTTTCCGATCGTAATAACTCTTGGATTTTTCTTTCGCTGCGTTTAAATTATCCCCCGCCATCGCTCTAATTTCCGATAATCGCTTGATTAATTCGATGGTGTAAAAATTATATGTTCCTAATTTATTGTCAACGGGGAATTCGCTCGGCAGCCGAGCCAGCTTCCCGTAAACAATTTCATAAGGTGTAAAGTTTGTTGCCTCATGAACACACGTGTTATACGAGAGTTCGGCATAAGGCAATAACCTATCCCAATCGTCGTATTGAGTGGCGTATTGTTTTATATATTCCACCAATACTATGTGACTCCTCTCGAGTGCCCCATTAGTTTGCGGGCGGTACCCGGAGGTCGTTAACTGTTTTATTTGAAATATCTCGGATATTTCTTGCAGCAAACTGCTGGTGAAAGCGGCCCCTCGATCGGTTAGAATAGCCCGGGGGGCGCCGAACTGTGTAAACAATCGGCGCGCTACGGCTTCTCCGATAGTAGTGGCCTTTAAATCCGGTATAGGCTCGACAAGGCAATACTTCGACAAATGATCCTGCATGGTAAGGATGTGTTTATTACCATGAGGCGTCGTGGGTAAAGGGCCCACGGTGTCAAGAGACACTTTGTCGAACGTATCAGCGGGTGTGTCCGTCAGCAGCATCGGCTCACGGGTCTTAGCCCGTACGAGCTTTCGCTCTTGACAGCCTTTACAACGTCTAATAAAATTTTGGACATCGTTGCGAAGCGAGGGCCAAGAAAAACGTTCTCGGATTTTCCGATAAGTTTTCGTTATTCCTTTGTGTCCTCCAAAAAGGCTACAATGAAACTCATTTATTATCTTAGCTCTCGACTCTGCTGGCGGCAATAGCAGCTTGCCATAGCAGACCGTCACTGCTACGCCAGACTTATCGAAGAGCTCGTGTAGTTTTTCAACGAGTCGTCCACTCGACAGGGTGTCAGAGTAATCCCCTGCACGTGAAATTCGAAACGACTCGACGTCCGAATTTATGAGAATTTTTTTTAAATTTTCCAAACCCTGCAGTGCGTTATTGTCTAGCGTTTGGTCAAAGTAACTGTTCTTTACGACCACGCTGTAGACATTCCGCTCGCCGTGCGGCGTTATGGCTATTTGGCCGACCCGTAACCCTTGTTTTTTCATGGCTTGTGCGTTGATTTTTCCCAGGTCCGCTAACAATCGCCCGATCGGGGTGGATAGTTCGCCGTCCGCTGAAATAAAGTGCACATAATTGTCTATTCGGTAGGTCAGGCACTCGCGAGTACCGACCACCGGCTTATTGTGCCTTTCTGCGACGTTATCGCTCAAGGACTCGGGTCCGCGCCCAGCGTTAATGAGCTCGCTGTCTAGTGGCTCTACCTCGAACAAATCATCGAGGTAATTAATTTTGATTTTTGGTAATTTTTTTGGAAGGACGATTGTATTATCAATCGTTTCACCCTCGGGGATCGGATCAATGCTTGGTTCGTTCCCGGGAATTGGATTGACAATAGTATCGTCCTCAGGTGTCACGCGTGCCGCTCGCTTCGGGTGTGGCGTTGAACGTGCCATGGGGTCGTGACCCGCGGGAGGCAGCGACCATCTCACCGATCGGCGCGGGACTTCCGACGCGGCGGATGCGAGTTCGGTTGCCTCGTGTACCGTGACCTCCGACGGCGTCGGGTCAATTTCTTTTGACTCCTCGCTCTCGTCATCGGCATCGGTGTCATCCTCCTTACCTGGCAGCGTGACTCCCTTGAGGCTTATGCGCCGAAGTAATTCGGCTTCGCTTACCCCTCTCTCTCGCTCGGCGATTTTCTCTAGCCGTCGCGATAGCTCGAGATCGAGACCGGCTTCGTCAACCGGATCGAGAGCGTTAAGAATTTCCCGTGTTTCTGGTGGGACTTTGTTTCCCTCGGAAAGGAAATCCGGCCAGTCGAAATTTTCCTCGCTATTGGAGTCCTGTGCGCTGATTTTGTTTTCAAATCGTTCCTCCAATAGCCGAAGCGATTCATCGAACCATTGGAGGGAATCCTGCATTGTTTTTGATGCGCAAACTCCTTCGGTTTGCTCACATGGTTGAATCTCGTCAGCCTGGAATACATCGTCATCATCGGATTCATACATTGGTGGCCTAACGACCACGGCAATGCCGGGGGGAATCGTCGGCGGGTTCTCAGCTGCCGCCGTATCCGAATCGGTTTTCGCTTCCTCCGGGACAGGCGCGACAAGCGGCGTACTTATCGGCCGGTTCGGGGGAAGCAGCACCGCGGGCAGCATGCTTCGATGCAGCCGTTGTATCGGCGCATCGGATGCCTCCGAGCTTGTGCTAACCTCCTTGTAAACCGGTGCGGTGGCCGGCGTTGTGCGTAACCTCGCACGCGTTCGTCCGGCCACCGCCTCTGTGCTCGGCGGTAAAACGACCCGCGGAGGGTTTTACTTCCGTGCCCCTGACGGAGCTTTGAGAATCGGCTTGAGTTTCGGTACGTTCCCCTTATCGGTGGGACCAGCGCCAGATGAAATTGGCAATACCTGTAGACCCTTCTCATTTGTCTCCTCTGGGGCTTCTACCTCCGAATCGCTGGAACTCGTCAGCGCTCGGGCGACCGGGTTGCGCGAAAGGGCATCGGCATTTATGTTTAGCTTGCCCGGCTTGTACACGAAATCGAAGTCATACTTTCGCAGACGCATTTTCCACCGGTTAAGCCTTTTCCCTGGATCCAGAGTGGTTTGCATCCATTTCAGCGGCTCGTGATCGCTTACGAGCGTGAATTTCTTCCCGTAAAGATACGTCGCGAAATGCTCAATAGATTCGATTATCGCGAGACACTCCTTTTCGGTAGTCGAGTAGTTGACTTGTGGAGGTGACAAGACGCGCGAGAAATACGCGACCGGCAAGTCACATCCCTCGTGTTCCTGTGACAACACTGCGCCGAGAGCTACATCCGACGCGTCGGTCGTCAAAGTAAACGGCTTCGCAAGGTCGGGATATCGCAAAATCGGTTCGCTGCAAAGTGCTTTTCGTAGTTTGCGAAAACTCTTTTTCTGCTTCGGACCCCAGACGAAGGGTTGTCCCTTTTTTAAGAGATCCGACAATGGTTTGGAGTTCTCCGCGAAATCGAGAATGAAACGACGGTAATAACCGCAAAGGCCGAGAAATTGCCGTACGTTTTTCTGGGTCTTTGGTACTGGAAAATAACGGACGGACTCAAGCTTCTTCGGATCCATACGGAGCCCGTCGCAGCTGACGATATGTCCGAGGTAAGCGACCTCCCTTCGCAAGAAGGAACACTTATCAGGCTCCAGGCTCAAGTTCGCGTCCTCTAGTCGCATCATGAGTCTGCGAACCTTTTTCTCGTGTTCTTCGAGGGATGCAACGAACACCACTATGTCGTCTAAATAGACGAACATTTCGGTGCCCTGTAATCCTAATAACACGCGGTCCATGAGACGCTGGAATGTCGCGGGCGCGTTTTTCAACCCTTCCGGCATTCTGGCATACTCATAATGACCATTTAGCGTAGAAAACGCGGTCTTCGGACCATCCCTCGGATCCATTGGTATTTGCTGAAATCCGCTCGCCAGATCGAACGTTGAAAAATATCTGGCTTCGCCGAGTTGCTCTAGGATTTCAATCATATTTGGCAATGGGTATCCATCGGAGATAGTTTTTTCATTAAGTTTACGGAAGTCTATAACCATTCGCATGGGAGGACGTCCCTGCGAATCGGCCTTTTTTGGCACAATCCACACGGGAGAGTTATACGGAGAGCAGGAATGAATTATGACTCCGTCGTCGAGTTTCTTTAATACCTGGCGGTCCATCTCCTCTTTATAAACTACGGGGAAACGATACTGCTTTGTATTCACGGGTAAATCGTCAATCGTCGGGATCCGATGGTATACCAGATCCGTCCGTTGCAACCTATCCCCCGGTAATTTATATCGATAAGGGAACTCCTCTACGAGTCGTCGAACGTGTCGACGCTCTTCCTCGTTGAGGTCGTTTAATCGTAACGCCTTGATTATTGCCGATACTCGATCGGCTGGCGGAGACGCCTCTTCGTCCGTAGTGCTATCATCTTCGAATCCGGAGTCCAAATCATTCGGGCTTTTTATTTCAAAGGGCTCGATCTCCTGTGGGCCTATCTCTATCTCCACGTCTTCGAACCGCGCATTAATCGCTAATATCTGACAGATGCCCGCGCTTCGCGTTACGATCGCGTTCCCAACGTACACGCCCTTTAATGTCTCTACCCGTGGCAAGTACCCTTCGTTCAAGTTCGTTTCCGCGATTGGTAACGCAATCTGCTCACGCATTCGCGCGCGTAACGTGTACTTTCTTTTCGCGGACTTCGCCTTCGTGAATAGTACCTCTGCCGTCGGTTCGGCTTCCACGGGAGAATTCTCGATAAATGGTTTCGGGCGGATCGGGTCGCTTCGCGTTACTAGGGCCTTATGGTGGAAAGAGATTTCGGCTCCTTCGTCGTAGAAGAACGGTCTTCCAATTAACGCGTCACTGGATAATTGCAATCGGTGAACTACGTAAAATTTACTCGGTTCGTTTTATCGCTTATTATCGCTTTTGGATTATTCGCCCGGCACGATTAAAATTGGTTGATATTGATAATCCGTCGGGTCCCAAGTGGCAACCGTGCCAATCACTCCCGCATACGGACCGGGAAAATTCTCCGCGATGTAAAAAAGGTAGGTGGAGTTCACAATACCCCCAGGTCCCTCTGTCGTAGTGATAAGGATCGTTCCGAGGAACTCGATTATATCGTCGCCCTTTAGGAGCAGGGCAGGGTTTGCAGAGTGAATTTCAGCACCTGGCGCTAGCTCGCTAAGGCGGACGACGTTTACTCCGTAATTAAAGTTGGGTTCGAAGATTGCCGAACCTTCCGCCAATTGCTCGGAGAATATCTCGTGCTCGGGATTACCCGGAGCTACGGGTGCGTACTCTTGCTGCACCATTAGAGTAAACACGTAAGGGTTTTGATTGTCTTAGTTTGTTTGATTGTCAATATTTCGGTTTTATAACAGGCTTGAGATAAAGCCTTTGACGGAATTGAAAATTGAAAAATTTGTTTAATTTTGAAAGTGCTGACAAAGTCAAGCGTAACCAATCTCAAGAAATTTCCGGTATCCCACTTCTGACACCAGTTTACTTGTTACGTCCCAGGGCGTTGTGGGGCTCTCAAGTTAAACCCCTTCGTACGAAATACGAAGAGTTTATATTTATTTTTTTTGTTTGGGTTTTTCCGGACGTACTCTACAGGACGTTTCTTGAGGATGATTAGGTTTTGTAGGATGGCGAGATTTTCTTAACTTCAATTTAGTTGAAAACAAAGAATATTTTTATTGTTAATAATTATTTCGATAGAATTTCATTTATAATTTATAATGGTTTTTTTTGTTGATATTGCGGAATTCACTCTTCGCATTCGCATTCACTCAATTCGATTCGTTCCTTATATTCTACTTACAATAATGTTAGATCGCAGACGCTCGCCTTCCCTCTCGCTTCACGCCTCCCTCTTTCTCCTTCTATACTTCGTGTGGCTGCGATCTCTTAGTTTCTACACGACTGTTTCTTTATAGTTCGTGGCACAAGAGTTTAACACTTATTCTAACACGTGTGGACTGACCGTCACGGCGCAGATACTAGTCAAAGCTCCCTTCGGCCCTATTGACTTTACGAACAATTTCTGTGGACCGCGGATCTCTATTGACAGATTGATAATGCTATGCAAGAGCTTCTACGAGGAGTTTTTCCGATGACAAGCTTTTGCTTCTCGTGTCAAAACGGGACTGCCTTCCCCGGCGCACCCATCCGCCGTTCTCGCGATCGGCGGGTGGCTAGCCGGGGGGAAGTTTTTGCGATTCTCGCGGTTTTGTTATCTGCGGACTCGGCGACGGAGAACGCTCTCGCGATATTCGTTACCGAGTCACGCGTCGGTCAGCCTTTTTGGTAACTTAAATAATATCTATTTCCTAGCGTCTTGTTCGGTTGTCTGATTACATTTGTGCTAACGGCGGCAGCAGCGGAGCTGACCGCTGCGGCCCTCGTCAGCACGAAGTCATTCCAGGCGCGCGTGATAGGGGTTACGAATCGCGCTGCGCATATTTGGATCCGCCGAAACTGATCCTCTTGCTGCGCGATCGTAACACACCAGCGATTTTTACCAAGTGTAATAATCAATAACTTTTCGCGTTCACGATATACTCTCGTTTTGTCGATTGATCGCGACGCTAAACGCGTCGAAATGCATCGACTACATTTTTTTCATGCTTACCTCAATATTCTACCTCCGGCGTGGCTTTGTGGATAATCCTGTCATTGCGAACGTCGCAGATGCCGTTGATGTTGTTTTCCAATATTAGAATGCTTACCAAAAGCAAAGTATTCGAGGTCTCTGCTTCTTTGATCTCGTAGGTGTCGATTTTTTGTACAGACAACAGCGCAGACGTTTTTTAATCTCTGAACGACAAGCTTGAAATAATCGCAATTTCAACAATATTTCGCTGGGGCGCGGGAATCGGAGTGGAATGTGCTTACCAGCTTTCGTCGTTGAATGCTTTCAACAAATAATCGTCGATTTCCATCAATTTGTAACAACCGTCGTTGATCCCGGGTGTTGAAAGAAGAAATTTACTCGTTTTCTTAATTATCGATGCCTCGAAGTTCATTAATTGTATTGCTTCGTTAACTACTTCCCGAGTTCTCACGTATCCACTGAAACGTCAAATGTTTCGTTGGCTAATTCGTCGCGCTTGCGGAATTATAAAAAATGTCAAGTATGTCAAAAAAATAGCACCATTTGTTGTTACTAACGCGGTGTTGAGTTCAACAGCTTCCAAGGAGCCTGACGTATGAGAGGTACGGTAAGCCGCCCGCGTGTATTGAAGAACTCCGAGACGGCAGATATTGCGTCAGACTTGACATTTAGCGGCAGCCTCCAGCGAATATCAATCATCCGTTGAACGTTAGTGTAACGGTCCCCTATATTAAAAAAAATCTTTTTCATTAAATATCTTACTCATAATATTTCGCTACGCTCGCTTCTCCTCCTGAGAAGCGAGATAACGCATATTTTGGCCGTCAGCACTTTTGCCGTGAGAGCAGCAATTAGATCGCCGTCTCACGGCAACGGTCAAGCCGCCGCGCGACCAGCATCCGCGCGACGGTCCTTATCAGCGCGCGGAGGTATACCTCACGCGCGCAACAATACAAAGTACCGGCGTCGAAGCCCTTTGCTTCGACACCTGATTAGTTAGTTCTACTCCAACCACCAATTCTGTCAGACGGTATACTCCCCCAGCTACGACTAATAAAACATTTATAAATTCTAGTATTTCATTCTATTTATGACTTCGTGTTCCATTCTTTACCCGCATACCTGGCTATCCATTACATGGTGTCAGAAGTGTTCGAACTAAAATCCGCGTCCCCGACGAAAAAAAAAAGTGAAAAACAAAAGTGTTTATTTCATTTTGCTTTAGATTATCCGGCGTTCAATCGAAAATTTATAGATACATACAAACAAAAAAAAAACAGTGAAAATAGTGAAAAAAAAAAAACAGCGATAATAGCGAAAAACAGTGGAAATAGTGAAAAAAAAAAAAAAAAAAAAAACAGTGTTAACAACAAAAAAACAGCGAAACGTTATAACAAAAAAACAGCGAAAAAAAAAAAAAAACAACAGTGATAATCGACAAGAAAAAAGTGCTCAACAAAAGCGAGAACCGACGAAAATCGACAAAAAAAAAACAGAAGGAAGGAAGACCGACTGAAAATCAGCAAAAAAAAAATCCGAAATACGCAAATTCATGCAAATACGCACTCTTTACTACGTGGCAGCAATGTAAGTACTTTAAAAAATTCCTAATATAAGTGTGAAAAAAAGAAAAACACAAAAAACGAGCTTCGAATGCGAGTAACGAGCGCCGACTCGCAAAAAGCGTGTAGCGCCGTCCTTGTCGTGCACAAGCAGAGTCGAAGACGTACGACCGCTGCATGCGACACAGGGGAATTTAGCTTAAATATATTCTTTTTCGTTTTTTTTTTTCAAATTAATTGAAAAAAATTTTTACCACCTCGCATTCTTTGAAAAAAAAAAAAAACAAAAACAATAATAATAATCATAATAACAGTCATTTGCAATGCGCGACGCCGATTGGAGAACGCAGCTAAATACCGCCGATACCGCTGATAAATAGTCTTTAATAAAAACATAAAATCTTCCCTTTCTCTTTAACCTTTTTAAACATTTAAATCTTACATATATTTTTTTTTCTCTTCTCTTCTCTCTCTTCAACTCCTTAACCCTTTCAAATTTTTCAAATTTTTTTCAACTTTCCAAATTTTTTCAAATTTCTCGATTATTTTCAATTTTTCAGATTTTTTCAAATTTCTCAATTCTTTCAACTTTTTCAATTTCTTCAAATTTTTCATACTTTTCATTTTCTTCATATTTTTCAATTTTTTCAATCTTTTCAACCTTTTCAATTCCTTCAATTTTTTTTTATCTTATTTTAAAATTTTTCCAATTTATTCAAATTTCTCAATTTTTTCAAAAAAAAAAAAATTCTCTTTTTCTTCAATTTTTCAATTCATATATATTGTAACGAAACGAATCGCGTAGACGCGATGCACCTCCGTCACAAGGGATCGCACAAAGCGGCGATCCATTCTCGAGAAGTCACAGGAGGCGAGAAAGCGCGAGGAGGCCGGATCCAGCAGGCCGACAAGGGACGGTCAATGGAAAATCGACGCCCCGCCCACAAGATCAAAGGCGCGCGGTCGATGAACCCCGCCCACGTAGAAAGAAAGCGACCTCGTGATAACGCCGATCGATTAAGACTCACGGTCGGTAAACTAGGAAGTCAAGGGAACAACCCATCAGGTAACCTACCGAACTGTAGAGCAAAAGTCCGATAGCAAAAACTCGAATCCGAAAGATTGGTTTTTCATCAATAACTAATGACCGGAGTGAATGAGAACAATGAACTTAGAATACAAATAAAGAGGAGGCCACGAGGAACACCATGAATACCCTCAACATAAAATTATCAATCGACTAAACAGGAATAACAAGCAACATGTGCCAAAAATAGTCGAAGAATCGAGAGGAATCGTAGACAACCGACATACATGAGATATCTCTGTTAAAACAGTTACAAATTCCCAGCATAAAGATATCAAATCAAACGCATCTCATGATCAACAACGATGCAGCGAATAAAATACGCGTAAGATCAACAACATTGCATAAACAATCATGAGAACAATAATCTCGCACACGAGCGAATCTAAAACAAAGCGTAGTTCATCAATTAAAACCGAGATTGAAACTGTTACGTCCCGCGATTATTGGGATTTCTTTTTCGCGAACTTGCGCTGCTCTTTCCGAACCGGAAAAAAAGAGTACAGCTGCACGTGTATACTCGCGAGGTGACGGAGAAACCACGAAGGAGAAGAGATCACCATATATGGGAATCGTCGGCAGAGAATCGACATCCGAAGACTGTTTAATAAACATTCGAGCATGAATTCGTCGAGCCGGAGCCATCAAATAATTCTGTCATCAGAAATTTGAAGAAAATCAACAATCGTTAATAGGCTCGAGTTACTCGAGCATTCCAAAAGGCTCCATCCGACGGCGTAAGACCACGGCTCGATCATGCACGACGAGCGTGTGTCACCAATACCACACTACGAAGAAAAGTCACCACTACTACCAGAGAATAATGGCTCATGTATTTGGGCCTAGCCGACTTCCAAGGGATACGATAGACACCAAGGCTCGACGAGGCTCCATTCATCGAGACGCACCAATACTACGAAGCGTCAGGCTCATGTATAGGGACTTGGCGATTTCGAGGCGAGAAGTCTAACACCACGAGCGAGGGCATCGACGGCTTCACCAAAACCATGATACGTCGGGCCCACCGATATAAACATTCAAGATTTCCTCCGAAGAGTGCAGCACCTCACGGACAGCCCTCACGGCTTAACCCCGCGAACAAGAAAAGATTCCCGATGATCCGCAAATTAATTAAATTAGAGAATTATATTAAAATCACGCATGAATATGAATGTTGGGTCAGGTCGTCAACAATTTATAAAGTTTTGTAATAGTTTTATATATATTCACGCATTTCCGCGTTTATACTTTATAGCTAGGGGTAGGTCAGGTATTTGCGCGTTACTGAGGTAACCATCATAAACCCTTCTGGTCTTTTCCCATCATAAAAAGTAAATCCGTAAAAACAACGAGTTAAAATATTTCTGCCTTTAGCAATATCTCTCATTACTCAGAGACTAAACATTTAAATGAAAAATATCTTGCAAATCGATATTGCTTCAAAGATAAATACTTCAATTTACGATCTTAACCAGCGACGAAAGAAGAATATCGGGTTACATAGGAAATGTTATTTTCAACAACTACCTCCGAGAAGTTTCTTCTAAACATTTGGATGGAATAAATAAAGATAAGTGGTGCTCGTTCGAAGAAGCGATTCTATTCAGCTCGCCGATTTGTCACAGTTCTTAGAAAGAAAAAAAAAGAGAAGACTCCGTGCTGGGAGAGAACAGAGGATTGCACGTCGTTGCTATGTCGCCACGACGGAGAAAGCCTCTGTACCAGCATACTCTTTAGGTAGGATAGAAGGAGAAGCGACCACGTGAGCGTGGCTGGTACGAACAAGGGAAGTCAAGAGCCACCCCGAAGGGGAGGTAGCGCTGTTGGCTAGCTCGCGGGCCAGCTACGGTACACGTGATCGTACCGAGAGAGTAGGGGAAGGGTGAGCCACCCGCGCAATGCATAGAACGTACGAGAAGGCCCACCACTCATCGATAGCCGAACTTTTCTCAACCAATAGGAACAGAGCCATAAAAATCAAGAGACAAATGCAATTCTTAGCCAAGAGTAGGGATGAAGAAAGAGAGAATAACCGAATAATAATTATTAACAATCGTTAATAATAACCATTTTTTCATGATTCACAATAGCCAAATGTCACAATTATCGTAAAAGTTTAACCCGAAATTTGTTAATTTGACAAATGGAAAGGTTAAACAAATTAATTAATTAAGTTAATTAATTCATCATTTTATATTAAAAGCCGACGAAAAACCATTAAGAATGAATACCAGAGCACCCTGGTAGTTATGAAATTTATATCAAATTTAAATTCAATTTAATTAGATCTGTCAAATCGATATCGATCGATATTTCACATATTATAGTAAAAACCGAATGAGAATGCATGTAATAGGGTGAAGAATGAGAGCGGAATATCAATAGAGTTCATTTTTTATATTTTTGGATTTGATAATTAATTAATTCTTTATCAAGAAAATTTTCCTTTTATCAAGTATTAAAATTCGTAATTTTCCACCTAAAAAGGTGATTCAAATTCGAGACACTTCCAAAATAAATAAAAAGAATAAATCGCTAATTAACAAATCCAAAATCGATCTGAAAATAGTTAATTAGACTAATTATAAGAAATTGACAGCCGATAGAAAGAGAACAAGGGAGGCGTGGAAAATCACGCCTCAACCAAAAAGTTGCCCCTTCCACCGCGGTCTATGTCAAGCCTATTTAAACTGCGCCCTTTACGGAGGGCCATGCTCATTACTCCTCCGAAAATCATCGACAACGTGACTCTGCTCGTGACAGTTTTGTTTTACTTTGAATCTTTGTTAAAAGACTTTGAAATTTTTCAAGTCTTGCTCTCCGTTGTGAATTGTTTGTGTGAAATTGTACCAAGTTTTGTTTGACTATTAACTTCAATTCAAGTTAATAGAATAAAAACTCAGTGTTTCAAATTTTGTGTTTCGTTCGTGAAAAATCCTTCGACCGCTCGGCACTTACTTGAAGCCGAGGGTATCGACCAGCGATCCATCGACGACCACCACCAGCAACCTCTTCTTCATTTTTGTTCGCCGGATACTTTTGTGTTCTTCGGTAAGTTTTATTCTTCCTAAGTTTGTGATTTTTCCCCTCAACCCTTCCACTTTAGTGAAAAGTTTAAGAGATGTACATATCTCAGGTTATTATCGCCCTTCTGGCAATTATAGTGATCGTGTTAAGTTTTATTCTTTTGTGCGGAATCTCCGTTAAAATCACCGTCAATATCCGCGATTCTAGAGTCACTCGTGAAGCCCCTGTAGTACACTCGGGGGTACGAATCTATCCAGTGTCTACCGTCCGTCGAGTTCCTCATACCAACCCGTGAGTTTAGTTAAATTTTCAATATCGCGATGAACTCCCCTTTGATTGTCGTGATTTTCCTTGCGTGTTTTATCGTAGTTTTCATCATCATCGCGATAGTTTGGTATCTCCGCGCTTTCCGTTCCGTTACCCCGCAAGAAGTCGTTACAGCACCCAGTGCTCCCCTTGAATATTTTTGCCCGTATTGCCGCGATATACACCCTATTAATGAAAACGTTTAGATACCCCTTTGTTCTCATTTCGCGAATGAACTCTAGCCTCTTCCCGAGCAATTTTCCGCAAGGTTAGGCTCTAAACGAGGCATCCGCGAATCGTAGCCGCTTCGATAACGCGTAAATGGATTAAGTTCCTTGACCGAGATGAGGCCGGCTCCTCACGTAAACTCACGATTCGCGACGTAACAAAACGAATTAATTCTAACATGAAAACGATATAAAAAACGCATTAATAAATAACCAAAACACAGTGGTAAAGACATTTATTAATAACAAAAGGGAATCGAGGGCCCCACGTCCCCTAGATACGATAGTGAGACCGCGTGATTCTTGCCCCACCACGAGCGATTTCATCCCCTCTCAACGGTCTGGGTTATGTAACGGCGTGACTCACCATCACGCCATATTGCCCCTTCCATCAGAGATTTCATCCCTACCAATAGCGAGGTGGCGCGATCGAACCACGTGACATCACGCGATCTTTCCCCTTCCATAGCGAAATTCATCCCTACGACGACGAATTACCACGTGACATGGTATGATTTTTCCACTTCCAATGCGAATTTCATCCCCAACGAGGCAAAGATGATGAAACATCACGCCACATGAGTAAACTCCACCCCATTGAGATTGATATAAAAGCGAGCACCCGAAAAGGCTCAATACTTCAGAAAATCATCAAGTTTACGACATAACGAGATCGTTAGTCACCACCATTCAGCCCGTTAGATCTTCGTGATGAAAGATCACTCAAGTCCGTTACATCTGCGTGAGAAAAGAGCACTCTAGTCCGTTAGAACTTCGTGATAAAAGTTAGGAACGAACTCGAGCATTGGAACTCCGGGTAACTGCGCCCGCGGTTCCATTCTCCTGACGGAAAACCGCGAGCACTGGTCTGGATAACTGAGTCCATTTTACCAGTTGCTATCTCCGAGGAATCGAACTTTAAATTAACGATTAATTCATTGATTGTGGGGACCGGCCGTCACACACAAGCGAGAAACGAAAACGATCGTGGAGCTTCCTGATCTTCGATTCTCCGCGGAAAGCGATCGGCACTGTCTGCTTTAAAGTTCCTCCTCGTTCCCCTTTAGATCAGGTAAACCGTATCCCAAGCATACTCCACTGTTCGCAAACGAATACGAACAACCGTATGACACAACTAACATTCTCATAAGGGCAGGCGATTAGAAATACGCATGGGAAACGATACCGCAACATAATTCAAGGATAGAAGCGCATTCGGCGAAATTGAGTGTTAAGCTCCACACGGTGGTAATACAACCATCGTGTGAATCTCCAAAATTAAGCAAAAGAATTAAACTTTGAATCTCAGCCCCTCTGGCTGCATAAACGATAGGGCTGAGAGGCTCGTACAAAGTCAAGAAAGATAGGAACATTAGGAAATTGAGTGTAGAGCTCCACTCGGGTTACACCCTGTAAACGAGTGAATCATAACTTTGTAGAATCACGAAATATTAATTAATAGCACCCTGTTGTCAGTGAGCCGATGATGAGAGGGTCTGACACTCGAGTAGCGCGAAATACTCATGAGTGATCAACGACTTCTGAGGCCACTATAAAAATTAAAATAACATAAAGCCAAATTAATCAAAAGACCCGCGCGTCAGGTGGATATCCAGCCGCCTGGAGATAATTTTGAGTCGAGTCCAAGACACGAACCTCGCGACACCGAGGTGTCGCATATAAAATTAACTCAACGTTGAGTTACTCGCGCAATTAATAAAGTCAATCCTTATCGAGATAGGAGCGCAAAACTCGTAACGTTTCAATATATAAACAAATAATTTTTCAATTTGCACAAAAAGACAAAAGACACCTTCTCTCTCGTACGCGTACAAAATTGCGCCACACATACATAATCTCACTAAAACAAATAATTATTACCGGTTGTTGCTAACTAGCGAAGCGCAACCGGAACAAAACAAAAAAAAAGCAAACAAAACCCGAACCCGTGTTGATTGTATCGGCAACCAAAATCACAATGGCGACCGGAGGCGGAAATGGAACCGAAAATATCTGGAGCTTTTTGACATTCCGCGATGTATTCAAAAACATACCAACGTTCAGCGGAACGAACATACCACTAGAACAGTTTGCGCAGTCCTGTAGGCACGCAGCAGAAATGGTTCCTGCGGAAAATATGGCCTCTTTCCTGGACATGCTGCACCTAAAGTTATCAGGCGAAGCAGCAGACATAACAAAAACAAAAACATACGTAAACATGGAGACACTCCTAAAAGACCTAAAAGATTATCTTGAAAAACCCTTCGAATTATCGGATTTAGAATTAGAGTTGAAATCAAACATACAAAATTATAATGAACCGGTAAAAACTTACTCCGCACGCACTCGCAAAATAGCAAACCGAATACACTATCGCCTAAACGAGGTCTATAATACCCCCGCACAACAACACTACCTAACAAACAGTATCATCGAAGTCGATAAAGCGGTCATTAAAGCGTACATCCACGGACTTTCCGATCAAATCGGCAACTTACTAATGCACAAATCTTGGCAAACAATATACGAAGCTATTAACGCAGCAGAAACAATTGAGATGGAACTGCTCCGTAGGCAGGAAATCCACCAGAAAAAAAAAATCGACACGAAAACTCAGGCTGAACTTAGACTCACGTCGATATTCGATGAAATCGACGACATTATCAAAAAACCAAATACCAAATATTGCGAGGTTCACGGTGAAAACCGTACTCACGAAACCTCAGAATGTCTTGCGATAAAGCGCACTCGCGATTTTGCCAAAAACCGCAAAATAAGAAAACGAAGGCCACGAGACAACTCGCGAAACCGAGACACACGTAACAATAGCAGGGATAGATCGCGTAATTCGAACAACTCGCGTGGTCGACAACGTGGTCGATCCGATCGTGATTATTCCCGCAGCCGAAACGACTCCCGAGATCGTAGCGGTTCATGGAATCGAAACAATTCACGGGATTCTAACAACGCTAGACAACGCAGTCAGTCCCAAGATCGAGATAGTCGCGATAACTCTAGAGATAGAGGAAATCGCATTCCGCCAAACACGGACTTCGATCTTTCACAAATCGAACAAGCACTGAAAAACATATTAGAAAAAAACCAGAATTCTACCTCACGGAACAGCGCGACGGAAGGTCAGAACTAAGTGATCAAAAACACGGAACAGACACGAATATACGGGAAACATATCTATGTAAAAATGTAAATAGCGTAGAATTAGCAGTAAGAAAAGCGAAAATTAGTTTAGGTTTAAAGTAAAGGGATAAGCTATCGATAGTAAAGATACTCTCGCCCGATCTATGCACGAAAGAAACACTGTTTCTCGTAAACACCGGTGCCGAGATAAATCTAGTAAAAACGTCCAGCCTTGCGAAAAGTACCGAGGTAGATGAAACCCTAATATACGTACTCACGGGCATCACCTCAGGGAAAGCACACACAATCGGACGATGCTATATCCGTATAGAGGAGTTCACTATAGAATTCCATGCGATCGAGGACGATTTCCCGATTATACAGGACGCTATCCTCGGTGATGTGTTCTTTAGGGACACTCCCGCGGACCTCCTCTATAGCGAATCATGCATTAAATTTGCAAATCATATAATACCGTTCGAAACATTCGAACGAATAACGCTACCCCCTCGATCAAAGATTGCTATACCAGTACGTCTGAGGCTGACAGATCTTGAGGAGGGGTATATATCGAGAATCGACGCAGGTAAAAACATATACATGGGCGACGCAGTTGTCAAAAACAACAATGGCATAGCGTACCTCTGGCTCATAAACGCCAACCCGTGCGAAATTAACCTTATTCTTCAGCCAATTCATTTGCACCCGTTCGAGCAAATTTCGGACCTTCCGTTCGATACTGAGACAGAGGACGCTTACAGCAATGCGGAAATCTGCTCAGCCGGAACCGGTGATAAAAATAGGCTAGAAGACTTAAAAAAACTACTACAACTCGATCACCTTAACAAAACCGAAAGGGATCACGTACATGAGTTAATTGGTGAATATCAACACCTATTCTGTCTTCCAGGAGACACTCTCGGATCCACGACAGTCATCAGTCACGAGATCCATACAACCGACGAGAGACCAGTCAATGTCAAACAATATCGTTTCCCCCAGACTCAAAAAATCGAGTTACAGAGACAAGTCAAAAACTTGCTCGATAAGGGAATAATCAAACCGTCTCTCTCTCCGTACAATTCCCCAGTCTGGATAGTACCTAAGAGAGAAGACTCAAAAGGAAACAAACAATGGCGAATGGTAATCGACTTCAGGAAACTGAACGAAAAAACAACGCCAGACGCGTACCCACTGCCGAATATTATAGATATTCTGGACCAGTTGGGCAACGCGAAATATTTTTCAACATTCGATTTTGCATCAGGTTTTCACCAAATACCGATGCACCCGGAAGATAAACACAAAACAGCCTTTTCAACACCACATGGGCATTATGAATATCAGCGTATGCCATTTGGACTCCGTAACGCACCAGCGACGTTCCAAAGACTTATGGACATAGTGCTATCCGGACTCCAAGGCACAGATCTATTCGTACACCTTGACGATATAGTGATCTACGCGATCGATATCGAAGATCACGGAAATAAATTCAGAGGGTTAGCGAAACGTCTGACCGCAGCGGGGCTAGCCCTCCAAACCGACAAGTGCCACTTCCTCAACAGAGAGGTGACGTACTTGGGCCACATAATTTCCGAAGACGGAATAAGGCCCAACGAGCGAAACATAACCGCAGTTCTATGCTTTCCGCCACCCACGAATAAAAAGGGGATAAAGCAATTTGTAGCACTTGCAGGTTATTTCCGACGATTTATTCGCGACTTCGCGAAAATCGCGATCCCATTAACGAGACAATTACGTAAAAACGAACAGTTTAACTGGACGGACGAATGCCAAAAAGCATTCGTCCTCCTAAAACAAAAAGTCGCAGAGCGACCAATCCTAATTTACCCTGATTTTGACAAACCGTACACACTAACGACCGACGCATCCGATTATGCGTTGGGTGCGGTTCTAAGTGAAGTCAAGGACGATTACGATCATCCGGTAGGATTCTTTTCGAGAGCCTTAAAAAGACCCGAAATTGTGTATGACACAATGAAAAAAGAACTACTTGCGATAGTTGACGCAGTACAGTACTTTAACACGTACCTTTACGGTCAACAATTCACGTTGGTGACCGATAAGTCACCGGTATCTCGGTATCGTTCATCGACGGACGAAATCTCTGGCAATCCAGCCCTAAGGTAAAAATTAACTCATCGAGCGAATGTTGATAACTCAGACGACAATCAAGCCGCATATCAACAACCTCACAACAAGGAAGTACCAAAAACTCCGGAACAATCGGCCGATGTTCCAAGTAAACCCGATCAAACGACTTTGCAACCACCGGAAGAAACAACGTTAAAAACAAAACAAGCAAAACAAATACCGACAAATACAAAAGCTAGGGAGAGTGGACTAATAATAGATTCGTCCATTGACGACGGGACACCACAATCAGAACCGTCTGACAACGAAAGAGAACTCAGAAGTTCCATAAGGAAAAAACTGATGGAACTATGGACACCGTCGCGAAGAGACGCCATCGCGATCACAGGATAGAGTGTCCAGAGAACGAACCAAGGACTCATTCAAAAATGAGTGAGCCAAAAAACAATCTGGCAAAAGATCTTGGAAACATGAAGGAATAACTGATCAATATTCCTTAACAGTAGAAGAAGATAGCTCGACGGAGCTGGAGGAAGAGCAAGAAAATAGAAAAATAAAAAATAAACAAAAAAAAAAAGAAACAAATAAAAAATAATAAGAATAAAAATAAAAGAAAAAACAAATAAAAAGTAATAAGAATAAAAATAAAAGCGCGAATAATAAAAAAAAAACCAATACGACACGAAAATAGCCCAAAGCGGCCCGAATATAGCCCAAAGAGGCGGGAAAATAAGGATCAGGATAATTATATAAGCGACACGGAACTAACAACGGAGAACGAATCGATAATAGATATGGAAACAATCGACAAATCTCGATGGAAGGTGAATCTGAACCGTTGTCAATGAGTATCCGGAACTCAACTGACGATGAGAACAGTGGCAAACCATCAACCGAACTTTAGATTAGCTTCAGTATTTGAAAATACAAATAAGACAATCTCCATAACGAAAACTCATCATTTAGGCCATAGAATCAATAATTGGCGCTATTCATAGCCTAACAAACAAAAAAAAAGAGATATCAAATCTAAAATAATAATAATAATAATAATATTTTTTTTTCGGATCAAAAACTAACAAACTTTCACACACGCAAAACATTTGTGTTACTAAGACAGAAAAACACAACATATACACATTAATACATAAAATAACGCTATTACTGTCCTAATATATTACTTAATCATAAACAAGGAACATATATAGATACATAGATCAAACAAAGCATATCATAAAATAATACATTTTTTTTTTCTTTTTGTTGTTCACAAAAAAAAAACTCTTTCTTTCTTCTTTTTATATTCAATTTCTTTTTTTTTGGGTACTCACAAATATATAAATTTTTTTTCTCTCTTTCATTCAATAAAAAAAAAATAAAACTAAGTAAACAATACTCGAAACTCATTTAAAAAAAAAAAAAAAAAAAAAAAATATATACACACATTCGTTTCTTTAACCAATCACCCACTTTCCAGAATCGCTATACCGAGCGAACCAAATCCCGGAATAACATGTCCCACCTACTAACTAACCATTAATCAGATATTTAGACTGTTACAGGAGCCATTCAATAACCAAATAAATAAATAACAAAAAGGGATTCATAACATTTAGAACAAAACTTCAAAAAAGGACAAATATACATACAAGGTTGGACCTGACAAAATATTGGAACGAATTCGAAACTTACCACAGACGAAAAACGAAACAGGATAAAATAAAAAGGAACAACATTTTTCCTTATTCTTAAATTTTACTAAATTTGCCCACATATTATAATTCCTAACTTGACCTACTCAAAATAACTCAACCACCCCTACTAACCCGAACAACTAAAGTTTTTTTTTAGAAATGTTTCAGAACTCAACGATAATCTATTTTCCCAAAAACCACTCCAGGAACATACAACGGATCAACAAAAAAAAGAAGAAGAAACAAATACACACAAACACACAAAAATAAAATATTTTCCTTTTGATAATTCTTTTCGGATTATATAGAGTCACACACAAAAAAAACGAAATATTATGTAAAACTCGCGATGCAGGAGCATCGCTAAATTTTTCTGGGGGGGGAGTGTAACGGTCCCCTATATTAAAAAAAATCTTTTTCATTAAATATCTTACACATAATATTTCGCTACGCTCGCTTCTCCTCCTGAGAAGCGAGATAACGCATATTTTGGCCGTCAGCACTTTTGCCGTGAGAGCAGCAATTAGATCGCCGTCTCACGGCAACGGTCAAGCCGCCGCGCGACCAGCATCCGCGCGACGGTCCTTATCAGCGCGCGGAGGTATACCTCACGCGCGCAACAATACAAAGTACCGGCGTCGAAGCCCTTTGCTTCGACACCTGATTAGTTAGTTCTACTCCAACCACCGACTCTGTCAGACGGTATACTCCCCCAGCTACGACTAATAAAACATTTATAAATTCTAGTATTTCATTATATTTATGACTTCGTGTTCCATTCTTTACCCGCATACCTGGCTGTCCATTACATTAGATACCTATATTGCCGACTGGTTAAATTTGCGGCCGTCGGTAGCTTATCGCGTATGCTCATTAGACAAAGTTGAAAAAAACCTTCCTCGCGACAAATGGCTGACGCAGAAACGATTCTGAGATTCGTGTAAATTCAATTAGGAGCTGGGCTACTAGGTATCGAGTTCGGAATATTTATTTGACGGAATTTATCAACGGGAAGCATTAGAAAATTTTATTTGAATAGTGATAGACGTTCGTATTCGGGAAATTTAACGTAAAAATTGCAGCGAAGCGTGGACAGTTTGTTTGTCTTACGCAGACGATGTCAAAGTCGTACAGCACTAGTGACATTGCGAACTATCACGTTGGCCACGGAAGTTGAATTTCATTCGGCCATATGAATGTCACCCAGCGCGTTGACGTATGTATAGATCTCCTAAAACTACTTTTTTTTTTAACGTAAAAAACGTACGCCAAGTACATAAAAAATAGTTATTTCCAAAAATTTTCTTAAAAAAAGAGTGAAATCATATGAGCCAAGGTAATAGATATTGTAAATAATTTTTTTTTAAAACTTGGCACATCCTTTTGTTTAAAACAATTAACTAAATTTATTTGAATTCCAAGGACGTGCCAAGTTTAAAAAAAATTTTATTTACAATATCTATTACCTTGGCTCATATGATTTCACTCTTTTTTTAAGAAAATTTTTGGAAATAACTATTTTTTATGTACTTGGAGTACGTTTTTTACTTTTTTGAAAAAAAAAAGTAGTTTTGGGAGATTTCGCTTATTTTTGAAAGTCGGTAAATAATTGCGTTCAATTTGCAGCGAGGAAGTCGCTTTGTTGATTTCTCAGCAATGGAGTCCCTGCGTTAAATCTGCAGCGATGAAATTGCTGCATTGATTTTGCAGCGATGAAATTGCTGCATTGATTTTGCAGCGATGAAATTGCTGCATTGATTTTGCAGCGATGAAATTGCTGCATTGATTTTGCAGCGATGAAGTCGCTGCGTCAAATTTGCAGAAATAAAGTCGCTGCGTCAAATTTGCAGTGATGAAGACGCTGTGTGAATTTTGTTGTGATAAAGTCGCTGCGTAAAATTTGCACCAACGAATTCGCTGTGACAAATTTGCAGCGATGAAGATGCTGCGTCTATTTTCAAGAAATGAAGTCGTTGCGACAAGTTTGCAGTGATGAAGACGCTGCGTAAATTTTGCTGTGATGAAGTCGCTGCGTAAAATTTGCACCAACGAAGGCCCTACGTCAAATTTGCTGCGATGAATTCGCTGAGTCAAATTTACAGCGATGAAGATAACCACTGAAATGTTGCCCGGAACACATTTTAATAAATCAATATAGTAATCAATAAATTACTCACTCTCAAATAGATAAATTCGAAATTCACCCGTGAATAATATCCAAAGAAAAAAATTACTTTCGAAATAAAAGTTCGGTTATGTTCGAACAATTCCTAACAAAATTAGAACAAAACAAATTAGTAGTCGGCCTCGATATCGAAACATTACTGCGTCTTTCGATGAACTTCACGGAATATCCACGGATGTTTTGTCGTGCACAGAAAACACAGAAAAAAATTAATATTGAGAAATCCGCGACGGCACCCCTGCGAAAACTTTTGAACCGGACCGAGCGTTGTAAACAAACGGTGTAATCGTGGTCAAAAACTCGACGCGTAGTCTGCTGACACACGGACGAGTCGCTCGGGGATTACTACCACATATGCGTCAGCCAACCGCTGTCATGAATTTTGCTCGTTGTGTGAACGGCTAGCGTAACCCATGTGCGAATAACTTCACAGAGGTTACAAGGAGCAACTTTACGGCGGTAACATATAACACATAACACTGAAACTCTACGAAAAATCTTGAGAAACGAAAAAACGCTTATTATTATATCTTAACATTGGCTGAACGGATTTAATCGCGGTTGGGGTCGTTTGAAAGCTGATATCGAAAATATATAATAGAAGTCTTCTTAAAATTTCGATCCGACGCTTAGTTTTTGAGAACCATTAAAAATACGGCCCACTTCCGGCATTTTGGCGTGGACTTACACGATAGCGTCTCGACTCTGATTTTTTTTTTTTTAATTACTTGGCGTCGAGACGCTACCGCGTCTCTTAATAAGGATGGCGGGCACGTTGAAAATATAAAGTTGTTAAAAGTGTTAACGAAAGTACTCCATAAAATAAATATTGTCATTTGTACTTATCGTAAGACACAAGAACTCATTTTTTTAAACCGTAGTTGTTTGACTCGAGACAATTAAAAAGAAAGAAAGAATACGAGTGAACGAGAATGCGTGAGAGCGAAAATGCGAGAAAGCGAGAATGCGTGATAGCTAGAGAGCGAAAATGCGTGAGAGCGAAACTGCAAGAATGTGTAATTAATGAATAGGTAATGCTGTTGTTTGATTGTGTTTAATCGGATCTTATTAATTTTTTGATTGATGTTGGTATCGATAGCGATCCAATGAAAAAATTAACAAATAAGCAAAATAAATCGACGAAATAATTTGTTTTTTAACTCAATTTTTGCGATAAGGGGCAGTATGAACATAGGAAGCTTGATGTTCGCGTAATTTTGCCAACTCCCTCTTCCTTTTTCTTTTTTTCTTTTGTGGCTCGTTGGCATCGTCTCTTCTTTTCAGTACCATCTGTCGTCATCTTCTGTTACGCTGTGTTCGTGCTGTTTTCTATCCCGCCCTCCTGTGCTTTCTGCTTGTCGCTCTGTCGTAGTGTTTCTATCGTCACCTTAAGTCGGCCCACAGCCGCGATCCGGCCGTAACAGCTCCGTCTACCAGGCTTCTTAGGCGCCGTAGGCCCAAAGGTTGTTTGCGGAGATGAAAGCCGCCTCCCTCCCTCCCCCTCTCCCCCTCTCTCTCCCTCTCTCTCTCTCTCTCTCTCTCTCTCTCTCTCTCTCTCTCTCTCTCTCTCATTGCTGAAACATTGCTTTCTATACTGCTCTGTCTGTCATTTTTGAACACCTGCCTGCTGTACTTTGCCTACAGGCCGCTTTGTTTCAGAGTAGAGCAAATAACTGATCGCTTTCCAACTCTTACTAATTACTTTCGGCGTCTTCTGCTTGCTTGCCTATAATTATAAGCTGGAAAGTTGGAGTTCGCATAACCTCACTTCCACTGTTGCCGCTTTCCTTCGTCGGATTTTCGGGCGTTAAGCTAGTCCGCATGCGCTCACTTCTCATCACCGTCTCTCGGCTACACCATCGCCATCTTCAACCCAGTGAGCGACTGCCGCCATCTCGCGTGATCTAGCGGCTCTTCACCACGTCGCGTGCGCATGTCAACTGAGTTTGACCTTCATCGACACTACTGCCACCTGCAACTCCAACATCATCCACCTATCGGCTGAACCGGTCATTACTTACGTCAGCAGGACATCTGCCTTATCTTCGTCCGGTCGTCTCGGTATCTCACTAGTTCTTACCTTTTATCTCTATTTCTTAATTTATATTTAGTATTTTACTTCTTATTTTATTCATCGTTGCGCTATTGTAGTCTGTATGCCTCAATTGTGTCGAAAGTGCAAAAAATCTATCGCGGGCTCATTAATCTCGTGCACAGTGTGCAATCAACACTTCCACCCGGCCTGCGCTAACGATTATTTAGCTTGCAAATCCGTGCTACAGTGCTGTAAAGCTTCACTTCCGCTGGCCATGGCTAACAATAATCCGGTCAATTTCGGCATGCCAGCAAGTCCGTTCCCCCAAGCACAACAACCAGTGACACTCGATAGTATCTTTGCGTACATGAAGGAGACTGATTCTCGCATGTCTGCGTTTATAAATTCTCAAACTCTAACGAATAACGAAATTACTGCAAAGCTTAACGATCTTCCGGAACTTCTCCAACAAGCCGCGAATAATTCATCTAGAATTGCAGCTCTGGAACAATCGAACGAACAACTTCACCATGAAGTTTCTACACTACGCACGCAACTCGCGCGTCCGCCAGTATCGAAGAGCGAAGTCGTTGTCTCGGGTTTGCCTGCTAATTTAATTAACAACACTACTTCGCCTACGGATCTTGTCAAACGTGTTCTAGTTGCGCTCGGTCTTTCAGACTTATTGAACCATGTAATCGCGGTTCGTCCTTTGGGTAAGAATAACGGCACGGTTAATCCTTAGCGAACTTCGGCATCGTTCGCCGTTATCCTTACTTCAAATTCCGTCTGCGACGCGGTTATTAGTGCCAAAAGAGCTAAACGCGATCTAGCTAACTCGGAAGTTTTCGGCAACAATCTCCCCGGCAATATCTTTGTCAATGAGATGCTACCGTCGGATATGTATACGTTACTTCGTCAAACTAAGGCACGCGCTGCGGAAATGCACTATAAATATGTATGGGTACGTAGCCAAACTATTCATGTTCGTAAGGACACGGGGATGCCGGCTATAGATATTATAACGCCTAGCGATTTAGCGAAGCTAGTTTGACTTGATCGTGACACTCGTCAGACTCGTCCTTCTCCGGCACTTGTCGCTCCCACGATTAACTCTCTTCGTGTTGCAATCTTCAATGCTAACTCGCTACTCGGCCATATACATTTCATAAGGCAATTCTTTGCAACTAATTTTGTTCATATTATATCGATCTCGGAAACGTGGCTCCACTCGCACATTCAAGATAGTTTGATTCAACTCGACAATTATTTTATAGTACGGAATGACCGCGAAGGCAAGGAAGGCGGTGGCGTTGCCTGTTATATACACAATTCATTAAAAGTTAACGTTATTGCTTCTTCACCGTCTGTTTTTTCTAATAACCCCGAGTACCTCTTACTTAAAATCGAATTCAAAAATAATCAATCGCTTCTTTTCGCATCGTTGTATCGGCGTCCAAAAGGTCTCTTATTACATAATTTCGTCTCCGATTTCAACAAATGCGCTCACTTATTCAATAATATTATAATCACAGGAGATCTCAATTGTAATCTATTGTCTAATAATTTCGAAGCGCAATATCTCCGCGACCTAATATTTTCCTCGGCTTTATACCTGGTGCAATCGCCTCCTACCTTCCATACGGCTACTTCCGATTCGTGGCTTGACGTAGCTATTCTTGACAGCGATGACAAGCTAGTCTCATTCGTTAAATCTGATGCACCATTTATAGGAGGTCACGATCTTCTGCTACTCACCTATAATCTCGAATCGGATTGCACTGTGCCTCGAACTATTACTCGCCGGTGCCTACGAGACTTCTCCCCCTCCAACTACTTAATTTCGGTCAACTCAGCGATATCAGTCTACGGAAATCTTCCTTCCGTTGTCTTGCCGCCGCTTGATGAAGACTTAGAACAAATTCTTGACTCGGTGACTACGCTTCTAATAAATGAGTTGGATTCGCACGCACCGCTGCGCTCATTTCACGTCCGTAAACCTCCGTCTCCGTGGTTCGACGCATCGCTAAAAGCTCGGAGCAAAGAAAGCAATCGACTCTATAAGCAAGCGAAACGGTCGGGCAGCTTATTAGCCTTTGCTATTTTTCGTCAATTCCGTAATAAACTCACCACCGATATGCGTCTCGCCCGCCAACGCTCTCAATTAAATCGATTGATCTCAGTTACTGATCCGAAACGACTTTGGCATGAATTGGGTAACCTTGGGCTGGTCAAGGTTTGCAATTCCTCTCCGTTGCACTTCTTCTCGGCTGACGTACTTAATACGTACTACGCTTCAATCTCCAGTCAGTCTCCGCCTATCACGTATGCTGATTTTCGGAATACTTGTACATCGCTTGAGTCTACGAATTTGCAGTTTTCTTTTCACCCCATCGCGTCGGACGACATCCTACGCTTTAATAAAGATCTTTCTTCACTTTCCCTCTCCCCTGGTCCGGATGGTCTCACACCTTTCGGCATTTACAATGCTCTTCCGGCGATCGCATCGACTCTTGCTACTTTTTTTAACTTATGCATTCAACGTTCGTTTTTCCCTAAGCTTTGGAAACGTGCGTATATTCGTCCCCTCTCGAAAGTAAAAACCCCTTGCACGCCGTCTGATACTCGACCTATCGCAAACCTGTGCGAACTCTCGAAAGTCTTCGAAAGAGTTATTCATGCTCAGATAGTTACCTTTATCGAGTCAAACTCTCTCTTCGATAATCGACAGGCAGGTTTTCGCGCAGATCACATTACTCAAGCTGCTTTGCTTAGGATTGTCAATGATATCAAACGAGGGATCGATGATCGCAAGCTCACTATTCTAGTCTTATTCGACTTTAGTAAAGCGTTTCACACAGTATCTCACCTACATCTATTGCGGAAACTTCAATTAATCGGCTTCTCTGACTCTGCTCTGACATGGATCTTCTCTTATGTCACCGGTCGCTCCCAAGCGGTTGTCGATGAAGGGGGAAAGTGCTCGAAGTGGCTGTCCACCTCCGAAGGAGTGCCTCAAGGCTCAGTCCTCGGTCCGCTGCTTTTTTCTCTCTTCATCAACGATATTGCCAAGGATTTACGCTACTCGGAACATATGATATTCGCCGACGACACCCAGATATATCTACAATGTCGTATATCTGAGCTTAATGCTGCGATGGCGAAGATGATATTCGATATAGGCGTAATCGCTGACTTCGCGTCCTCGAATGGGCTCACTCTCAACACAGCGAAGTCGAAAATCCTTATTCTTGGTAGCAATGCCTACGTTCGTGAACTCGATCTTGACTCCATTCCAACGGTTAGTCTCAACGAAATCCCCATCCCCGTCGTTCGAGAGGCATGCAACTTAGGCGTACATCTCAACGATTGTCTAACGTGGAATAAGCATGTTTCACACGTATCTCAAAAAGTCCATGCCTCTCTTCACAAACTCAAATTTCATAGAAATGCGTTGTCGATTGAGCTGAGAATCAAACTCGTTACGACCCTTATCTTCCCGCACTTGGATTACTGTTGCCTTGTCTACCATGGCTTAACCGATGAGCTGAATACTAAGCTGCAGCGCCTCGTGAACTGCTGCATTCGATTCATCTTCAACCTTCGTCGTGATGAGCACGTTACGCACTATCGCCACCGACTGGGTTGGCTCTCAGTCTCCAATCGACGCTGCTATTTCCTCGCTATACAGGTTTATAAGGTCCTCAAAGCGCATTCACCGGCTTTCATTAGTGAACTTTTCGTCAGGCGTAGTACTGAAGGAGTTCGACCAACGCGTCTTGCGCAACAGTCTCTTATTTTTGAAATCCCGCCTCATCGGACTGCCTCTTATCGAAATGGATTTCACCTTTCTGCGGTTTATCTATGGCATTCTCTCCCACGCGATGTCGTCTCTTCTCCTTCGCTACCTATTTTTAAAACACGCCTCTACGATTATCTGTTTCAATCGGAGGTCCATCAGTCCGCTTTAGAGGTCTAGTTGTTAAGCTTGAATTATAATTCTACTTCATAGTACCCGTAGTATAAGCGTATTACGTTAGTTTTTATTCACAAGTGCAACACGTTATTTAGTTCTTATTTCGCTACATTTTTCATATATTCTATCTATTGTTATATGCAGATTCAGTTTGTTGATTTATCCTGCATTTATTTACGTTTATTCGTATGAAAGTGTACTCTGTTATCCACTGCTGTAAGAAACTTATCTGCTTTATGTACTATCTTGCCCCACAGTTTAACTAGGGGCATAATAAACATTATCAATCAATCAATCAATCAATCTCTCTCTCTCTCTCTTCCTCTCTCTCTTTCTCTCTATTACTCTTTCTTCCTCTCGTTCCCACTCTCCGTCTTCCCTTCGTTCGTGTTCACTTTCGGCCTCTCTATCACGTTCTTCTTCATCTTGTCTTTCGCGTTCTCGGTCATCCTCTCTCTCACGCTCTCGTTCAATCTCTCTTTCACGCTCACATTTAATCTCTCTTTTACGCTCACGTTCAATCTCCCTTTCACGCTCTCGTTCATTCATTTCTTCGTGCTCCCGTTCATTCACTCTTCCGTACTCTCTACTATCCTCTCTGTCGTGCTCCATTTCCTCGTGTCCTTCACGATCGAAAAATTTTCCGCCGCCGTGCCTTTCGCATTCACGGCCATCGATATTGTCGTCTTGATGCATACTGAAAAAAAATACAATCTACACGACTAACTAGAAGAATATGGCGGATCAAGGATGATGGTGATTGAAGAAAAACGTATTCATCATCGGAGCTATAGCTTCTCGCCGCAAATTCCTTCTGATTGTTACAGAAATCGTCGATCAGCGATCGTGCTGCCTTCCCAATGTCTGCAAAGCTTTGACGAATTATGATTTAAATACTTTAATCTCTTTTTATGTTTGCAGCGATGAATTACAGTTCACTTCAGGCCGAAGACGTGTTGTATAGACGAGTATCCATATACGCGAAGAAAAGTTACGACATTTACTACGAATATTCTAAACTGGCCCGAATTGTTCGGACGGCTGATAGTGGCGTTGGTGGATCTCGTCACCCGCTTAAAATCGCATGAAAATAATAGCAGTTTGAAAAGCTAAGATATAAACGATATTTACGATTTTATGTATGGTAACAAGCAAACGAAGGAGAATCGAGAGTACGAACGGGGATTGTTGAGGCGAAAGCGCCTTTTTCCAATAAATTTCATCGAAGCTAAAGACATGCAAAAAACGACGACCGAGATCTCATCGGTTTGAGTATTACTGTTAAAATTCCGTTATTCTAGTGAGTGATGGATAAAAAATATGAATGCGATCTTTTTTCATAGTCAAAGTTTTATAGACTTTGGGAAGGTAGTGCCATTGCAGATCGACGATTATTACAACAGTTTGAAGGAATTGGCGGCGATAATCGATAGCCCCGACGATGGGTATGATTTGTCTCAATCACCGTCATCCTCAGTCCAGCATATTTTTGCAGTCAGTCATGTACGTTGCATTTTTTTCAGTATTCATCTAAACAAGAATGCTAATGGCCGTGAATGTGAAAGACACTACGGGGAAAGGTTTAAGATCGTGAAAGACCGCCGTGCCCCGGTGCTGGGCGTACTCGCTCTTTCCAAAGCCGTGAACCCAGTGCGTTCGATGATTAGAATTTGCGTTTTAGCCAATCTAATGAAGCGAGACCGAATAAACCACCGATAGTATTGATAGTAGGACAAGAAACCCCGCGTAAAAACGCGACACCCAGTGTCGGTCATATCTCCATTCACTCGCTCTTTCTAAAGTCGTGCGTTCGATAGAGTTTACGACGAAAAAAAAATTACAATACATTTGAACGAAGCGAGACCGACTACATCACCGATAGTAATGATAAGACGACTTCATACAGGTAGTTGATCACGTAGAAACTCAGGCGATTTCATCGGTATTCGTTCGCCGATTTCAAAGTTGCCTTTCCGGTGCCTTGGATGAGATAATTTTTTTTCATCAGACACACAGGAAGCACAACTTTGAAATCGGCGAACGAATACCGATGAAATCGCTTGAGTTTCTACGTGATTAACTACCTGTATGAAGTCGTCTTATCATTACTATCGGTGATGTAATCGGTCTCGCTTCGTTCAAATGTATTGTCATTTTTTTGTCTTCGTAAACTCTATCGAACGCACGACTTTGGAGAGGAGGGCGTGAAAGGAGATAAGACCGACACAGTGTGGCGCGTTTTTACGCGGGGTTGCTTGTCCTACTATCAATACTATTGATGGTTTATTCGGTCTCGCTTCGTTAGATTGGTTCAAACGAAAATTCTAATCATCGAACGCACCGGGACCACGGCTTCGGAAACGGCGAGCGAATACAGATGAAACCGTCTGAGTTTCTGCCTTTTCTACTGCCTGTATGGCAACGTCGGAACAGGACCACCGAAGACTTATTCGGTATCGCTTTGAACAAATCGGTTGTAATTTTTTTTTCTTCGTAAACTGTACCGAATGCACGACCTTGGAAAGGGTATGCAAAGAGGGATAAGACCGACGCTGTGTTCCGCGTTTTTACACGGGGTTTGATATCGTACTATCAACGCTATCGATGGTTCCTTCGGTTTCGCTTTTTTAGATCGGATCGAACGTAAATTTAAATCATCAATTGCAGTACCGGAAGCAACATCTTGGAAGCGACGAGCGAACAAAGATGACTAGACGGTGTATCTCGCGTATTTACTTGCAATTTCGTATCATATTATCAACTCGATACGATCCAGATGATAACACGACACCAAATTGCAAGAAAAACGCGAAGTACACCGTCTAGTCGTCTTTGTTCGCTCGTCGTTTCCAAGATGTTGCTTCCGGTACTGCGATTGATGATTTAAATTTACGTTCGATCCGATCTAAAAAAGCGAAACCGAAGGAACCATCGATCGCGTTGATAGTACGATATCAAACCCCGTGTAAAAACGCGGCACACAGTATCGGTCTTATCTCTATTTGCACACCCTTTCCAAGGTCGTGCATTCGGCACAGTTTATAATGAAAAAAAAAATTATAACCGATTCGATCGAAGCGATACCGAATACGTCGCCGGTGGTTCTATTCGGACGGTGCCTTACAGGCAGCAAACGCGGCAGTAACTCAGGCGGTTTTGTCTCCATTCACTTACCCTTTCTAAAGTCATGCATCCCTGTGATGAGACATCGCTTTATCATGTGACGACCTGTGAAAACCGGAAATTTCTTTTTTAATTTTCTTGCTCACTTCGCCCACACTTTTGGTTACGACAATTAAATTTATGCGGAAAATTAAATTAATAAAAAAAACATTGATTCCATTAAGTCTGAATTCGCGCCAACTTTCTCCGAAATTTCTTCGAGGCAGAAAGCTAACCGCATTTCGAAATACATCGTCAATACATGACGTTATGACATTCGCTCGACTTTACAAGTCATTTAATGAACAGGTTAGCCTTTGACGTTTGATTTTTTTCACGCGCGCTTTAACTTCAATTTTCGACGGCTGGGAGCTCAGCCAATTCACGAGGCTCGAAACAGTGACGCGCTCGAACCGCCGGTCCGATTCGGCCGTTCCGTGTTCCGGCCGCGCGTCATCTGTATAAAGCATCATCTTTGAAATTAATTTTCGTTATTAAAATTGCTTCAATTAAATCGACTCCCGAGTGTTCTAAATTCAGTTTTTGATCGTCTTTATGAAAAAAATATAAATAAACGATTTTACAAAAATTTTGAGCAAAAATAATTTCTCCCTTAAAAACTATAAGTCTGATCGAAAAACCATTTGCGCCATCGAAGACGGCTTGAAATATCCTTCAAGAACCACCCCTCACACCAGCCGAATACATCACGCAAATGCGCTTAAAAATGGGTGGCCACCTTACACTGGTCACACTGTATATATATATATATACTAGAGGTTCCCCGGGCTCGCGCGCTTCGCGCGCTCGCATTCCTTTTATCAACATTATAAAAATGTCTCATCACCGCCGCAGCTTTTCACCAACCGGCGCCGCTGCCGCTTTTTTTTGTATTTTCACTTAGACAGTCCCCTCTAAAGGTACTTAGAATATTTTGGCCTTCCCCTCCACGCCCCTCCCCCCTGAAAAATATCCTAAGTCCCTCTAAGAGGGACTTAGAATGTGTTTCCCCGGGCCTGCGCGCTCGCTCTTCAATTGTAGAATATTTTGAGTTAAGGCCCATTTGGGGAATATTTTTGTGAGAGAGAGAAAAATATTCTAAGTCCCTCTAAGGGGATTCCCCCTTGGGCACGCCATCGACCAAAAATATTCTAAGTCCCCCTTAGAGGGACAGAATATTTTCGAAGGGGCCTCATATACCGGGTGTCTCATAAGTAGGTATCGATTCCTGACACGGCGGCGGCGGCGACAGCGGCGGTAACTTTATATATATAGAGAGATATTTATGTATAACAGTTACAGTTATACAGTTTATGTATAACAGCAATATAACCGTTTTTTTTTCTTCTATTTGTAGCATCCGCCCATTTCTCGGCGCTCCTCGACTCGACGCTGAACTTGTCGATAGCCGACGACGAAGAAGTTCAGCGCAGCGGGGACGCGTTGGTGCTGAGCTCGCCACCGGTAGCGACGTCTTCGCAGGTGGGTGGCGGGGTGGTCGAAGCGCGGGATATGGTTGTGGCGGATTGCGACGATGAGGATGACTACATTCCGTCGTCACAAATCAAAAGCAATCCGCCATATCACAGTATGATTGTGGCGGAAAGCGACGACGACGACGACGAGGAGGATTTCATTCCATCGTCGCAACCCCCGAGATCCGGCATACTGATTGACCGGATCATCGAGGGCCGCTCGCAGCCGCAGCCGCAGCCGGAGCCACGGCATCTCACGCCTCAGTCGCCGGAACCACAAGCGCCGGAGCCGCAATCACCTGAGGCTCAGCAACAGGACGCGCAGCAGCAGCCTGATCTGGATCAGTCCGGTGAGTCAAACATTATTCACCGCGTGGAGAACCGTCGGTGGTTTGATAAATTTAGGGGTATGGGTTCGACTGTCGATGCGAATGTTGTTGAGTGGTTGGAGGCCGGGTTGCGCGAAATTCACACCCTTCTGGTGAGCGACAGTGAACCACGCGACATGATAGCTATAGAGTTTCGTAGTACAACGTTTACACGGGGTCCCGCGGGTATGTCATACCGCCCCGTAGCCGATTTCAATTTCGATCAGGTCTTTAAGATGATCAGTAGTGTGGCCGAGAACTCGGCGGGTTTTTGTATCGATGATGCATTCACGATCGTGAGCAACGTAATTTCTATGCCAGTGGGCGCCGGAAGACCCAAAAAACCAATAGGAGGAGATTTCTCGAAGAACTCCATATTACATATTCAGAACGCCGACAATCTATGTCTTCCGCGGGCAATTGTAGCCGGTAGAGTTTACGCGAAACGAGGCCACATCCGCGAAGGTGAGCTTCAAAGGGAGTGGGATAATGTCCATCGAAACCGCTCACCGCGGCAGAAAGAGCTAGCCGTAGCTCTGACTGCTGCGGCAGGGATAGAGATTCCGGACGACGGGTGTGGTTACGCGGAGTTAACCGCTTTCCACGAGGTGCTCGCGCTAGAGGGTATAGCGTTAGTAGCGTTCGATCGCGAGAACTTTCGTAGTAGTGCGCCGCCCTTTTTTAACGGTACGGATACAGTATTAGGCTATGTTCCCGAAGTCGCTTATAATATCTACGTGCTGTACGACCAGCAGCGTCAGCACTATGATTTGATTTTAAAACTTGCACAGGCTGCGGGCTTTAGTTTTTTCTGTGTGCCGTGCGGAAAAGCGTACAGTAGGATAACAGCGCATCGGTGTGCCGAAAACTGTCCGTACTGCAAAGCCAGCCCACCGTGTGATCCCCACGCGGAAAAAATCCGTTGTGAAACGTGTAAGCGTTTTTTTCGCGGTGCTGAGTGCCTTGCCCGACACGGGGAGGTTGGATCACACGGTGCTCAAACACGTTTGTGCGATATGCTTCAGACGTGTAAAGATTGTTTGAGACAGGTGTACAAATAAGACAGTGCGACACACGAGTGTGATCGATTCTACTGCAAAACGTGCAAGCAGATGAGACCTGAAAACCATCAGTGTTTCATGGCCCCACTGCAACCCGCGAAACCATCGAAGCGACCTGATTTATTTTTCTTATACGATTTTGAAACTCGCCAGGAGTGCAAAGTCGAAGGAGTAAATGAAGTATATCTGCACGAGCCAAATCTATGTGTTTGTCAGCAGCGCTGCTCAGGGTGTATAGAGATGCCGGATGACACGTGGGAGTGTAGGTTGTGCGGGGAGGATAACGAAAAGATTTTTAAATAAAAACCCGTAGAGGAATTCTTAGAATTCCTACTGAAAGCTCGCGAAGTTGGTCAAATAATTTGCATAGTGCATAACGCTAAAGGTTTAGACGCGCAATTTATCCTCGAGCATCTCGTCGAGCAGCAGCACGAAATGCCTAAATTGATAACGAATGGGACGAGAATCATGGAGATGAAAGTCGGTAAATTGCGTTTCATCGATAGCTTAAATTATTTTCATATGTCTTTGAGTAAGCTCCCGAAAGCATTCGGCTTGGGCGAAAATGTTTTTAAGGGTACCTTCCCTCATTTATTTAACAGAGTAGAAAATCAAAAATATAAGGGACCATCACCACCCCTCGCAACCTACTCCCCCGATACGATGTCACCGGCCGACCGAAAAATATTAATTGACTGGCACGCGCGAATGTCAGCGGCTGAGTACGAGTTTGATTTTGAAACGGAGATCCTCGAATATTGTCGAAGCGACGTGAGTATTCTCAGGAAAGCGTGCGTTGCATTCCGGAAAATCTTTGTAGAGCGCGGGAAAGTGTGTCCGTTTACAGAGGCCGTTACCATTGCCTCTGCATGTAACAAAGTATTCCGGCGAAACTTTTTAGCTGAGAATAAAATCGCTGTCTTACCGCGAAACGGATATCGTCGGGCCGATACACAATCAGAGATCGCTATCGAGTGGCTCCTATGGGAAGAGCATTGCTTCGGCAAACAAATCATTCACGCGGGCCGAGGTCGGGAGCATAAGTTACGCGATGGTACGTTCGTAGATGGTTTTGTCGTAACCGATGACGGTGTAGAGCACGTGCTACGGTTTCATGGATGTTTCTTCCACGGATGTGATAGGTGTTATACCACTGAGACTAAACAAAATGAATAATTCTATGGATGTACCTTGAACGATCGATTCACGCGCACGCTAACTACTTCGAAGCGTATAAAAGACCTCGGCTACACTCTTCACGAGATGTAGGAGTGTGATTATGCTCGGCTAAAAAGCGAGAATCCCCTGGTGCATGCAACTGTAAACGGGCACCCGGTCCTCACGAACAAGCCGCTGAACCCTCGCGATGCATTTTTTGGGGGACGTACAGGTAACACTCGTAGTTATTACGAGACACAGGGTCGCGAAAAAATTCATTACATCGATGTATGCTCGTTGTATCCATTGAGACGGGAAGCATGTACATCTCCCGCTCAATGAATATTATTAAAATATTTCTATAAATTATGCGATTTTTCTTTAAATTTAGAAGATTTGTCAATTTCGACGTTTCAATTCCCCGCTCTTTTCTCCCGCGGGGAATTTCAAATTCTATTGGTTCTCTCGAGTATAAAAAATCCGGCATTCTTATTGGCTTTTCGGTAAAAGCCAATAAGAAACATTCGAGCTCTCTGATTGGCTGGAAACGGGTATAAATAAGCGAGCGCGAGAAGACTCGCTACCAGTTCTGTCGGCGACGCTGAACAGGTAACTTCTCCTTCGAATCCTCCGGGTCCGAAGAGCTTTCCGGGACGTTAGCTCTACGTGTACTCAATCTTCCCGAACCAGGGTGCGGGAGGCTATCGGCGACGTAGCTTCTCACATTCCTGTACCCCACGTCCACGCTAGTAGGGACCGCGATAGGGAGGTATCCCCGACGAGAGCGAGTCGGAAGCGAGTCGCGGATCGACCACGTGGTGACACTTGTCGGTTCACGATCTCGTGGAAGCCGGACTCTCTGAGGCGGGCCCTGTTCTACGAGTGCCGGGAGAACGCGAGGATAGTTTCTCGCGTTATCCCCGTGGGGTATCTCGTGGGCACGGCAGAGTAGCTCGATAATAAAATTCATGATTTAAAGTAGATTCACCCGCGAGGAATAATTCGAAATTTAAACTCAACGCGTTTCAAGATAATTCGTACCGAGAAAGAAAGCTCGGCCGATAAAAAAGGGAAAAACTTGTTGTTCTTCATCGAATTTCGATGAATCTCATTTGAAATAATTCCTGCGTACAAATCGAGGAATTAAGGGGAGAAATTCATAAAATCATTTTTCTACTTTACCGATATTTCGCCGGTAAATTCGAGCATTGCGATTGTCTTTCGAGGAAGTCGAGACTTTCAACATAAAATTCTGTTCTTTCGGAGTATTAAGGAGAATAATTGTTCGAATCGTGCTTTTTTGCAAGTTACCGACATTCCGTCGGTAAATTCAATTATATCAATTCATTTTTCGAGAAAAAGTTAAAGATTTGGTTCATACAAGGAATTAAAAGGAAAAATCCTATCTTTTCAATATTTACGTAGTTTTCAGCGCCATCCGCGAGATACTAATCAACTAATATTATATTCGATTTGAGAAAGAATTACAGCTTTACGAAAGCTCGAGTGTGTTTCACTAGACGTTTAAGCGACAAGGAAGGTAAGCAACGATATCGAGAAAATTTGAAAATTGTATTGCAGATTTTATGTGTGTTTTCTGAATACAATTTTTTTACTGTTTCACTGAATCGACAACATCTAACGATTTTTTGCTCGCCCCGAACCCCTAACGCGATCCCTCGAACCGAGTGCGAGGCATCGGCCAGAGGGTTAACGTTACACCATATATCTCGAAATATGGTAATTTTCCCATAGGACACCCGCGTGTGTATACCGCGGACATTTGCAGTGATCTTGTTGGGCCGAACAACGATTTGCGTAACGTCGAGGGACTCGTTCGATGTACTGTGCTGCCTCCTCGAAATCTCTATCACCCTGTGCTTCCCGTACGCATGCACGATCGCCTGATGTTCGCATTGTGTCGAAAATGCTGCGAAGAGATGCGATAGGGTCCGTGCGATCACGATGATGAGAATGATCAAGCTTTCGAAGGTACATGGGTATCGTGCGAGCTCCAAAAGGCTGTTGCGAAAGGTTACGCGATATTAGCTGTACACGAGATCTGGCAGTATGAAGTCGAACAATACAATAAAAACACTCAAACTGCAGGTCTGTTTGGTCAGTACATTAACCTCTGGCCTTTTTATCTCTAAGATAAAGCAAGAGGCTAGTGGATGGCCATCAGAGTGCACAACTCGCGAGAGTCAAGACGCGTACATTGCCAGTTTTCGCGAAGCCGAGGGCGTGCAGCTAGATCGCGAATGTATCGAGATAAACCCCGGATTAAGATCGGGCGCGAAACTTTGTTTAAATTCATTTTGGGGTAAGTTTGGCCAGCGAGAAAACCTACCAAAGACAGAGGTTGTCATGACGCGTCACAGGTTGTTAGAACTTTTATCCGATCGTAGTTGCATTGTTTATAAAATCATCCACGTGAATGACGATACAATGTACGTGTCGTGGGAAAAAATATCAGATAGTGTCGAGGTAAACCCCCATGTAAACGTTGTAATCGCTGCATATACCACCGCGCAGGCTAGATTAAAACTTTATTCATACTTGGAGCAGTTACATAAGCGTGTATTTTATTACGATACCGACTCTTGTATATACGTGAGTTCTGACACCGAGGGCGAGTATGTTCCGCCTCTCGGAAATTTCCTCGGTGATATGATGAACGAGCTGAATGAATACGGAGTCGGTAGTTATATCAAGCGTTTTGTGTCAGGTGGCCCTAAATTCTACGGTTATGTTGTACAAAAGCCCGATGGTTCAGAAATCGCGACGTGTAAAGTAAAAGGAATCGGTCTCAATTATAGAATCGCGCAGACCATTAACTTTGAATCGATCTGTAGATTAGTTGAAGAACCCGGTACAAGTATAACCGTAGAATTCAGCGCCATACGACGTAACGCTTTTCATCAGGTGCACACACGGCAGGAGTCGAAGACTTGTAAACCCGTCCTCGTCAAGAGACGACGATGAGATCAACACGACTCTCTGCCGTACGGCTACGTAGGATAAGTTGTGTATATATATATTTTGTAAATAAGCAACGATGCATTTTGTAAATAAGTAACGACGTATATTTTTTGTCTTGTTAAATTAGGGGCCGGATGCATGTACGACTTGTTCCCCGGATTATGGTTCGATCAATTCACGGGGTATCATAAAGAAGAGTGTAAATGTAGTTTTGTATTATATAGAATTAAGTAAATAAACAAGTTTTGTACATTAACTTTTCACTTATTCCAACCCTTCTTCCTACCCTATCATATGCCTCAATAAGCTTCTCCTTGCGTATGTATAACCGCGGTACACTGCGGTATAACCGCGGATTAGCTCATACACAGTGGTAGACCGGTTCTACATACAAATAAGCTTGTTTTGTATGCAGCCGCGAACGCGCGGCGGCGGCTGCGACTGCGACTGCGACTGCGACTGCGACTGCGACTGCAACTGCGACTGCGATTATGAGCTCATTTACGAACGCAAAATAATTTTTTTGTTCTGTTTCAGATCCGGATCTCTCGCTGCGCTTGCTGAATGATAGCGTCGTTGACGCGATGTACGAATCTTTAATAGACTCGCGGTAAGTCATTAGCCCGTGGTAAAGAATGACATTTTTGTAAATATTTTATTTTTTTTTTTTCAATAAATTTTTTAACAAAATATCATGTGTCCATATGTATATATATATAAATACCTTTATACTCCTGCATCCTTTCATTCATAAATATGGACCCGCGTTGGAAACACCCTTGGACTTCAATCATCGCTGGTCCTACGGGGTGCGGAAAAACGTGCTTTGTAAAAAAGTTTTTAAAATACATCTCTTTCATGGCCGACACGAAGTTCGCGAGAATACTTTTTTATTATTCCGAATGACAAGATGGCTATAATGACTACGGAAAAGAAATAGAATTTTTTGAAGGCTTACCACAGAACTCTGATATCGCCGGTGACTTTGGACCAAAACTTTTAATTATCGACGACTTAATGCGAGAATCTTCGAACGGAGAAATAGTAGATTTAATTACAAAAGGAAGCCACCACAAAAATATTAGCGTAATTTTCATAACGCAGAATATTTTCCATCAAGGACGAGGTCAACGTGATATTTCTCTCAATACAAATTATATCGTAGCTTTCAAAAATCCGCGCGATCGTGCACAGATTTCCCATCTGGCTCGCTAAGTATACCCGGAAGACCCAAAATTTTTACAAGAAGCGTATTACGATGCAACATCGAAACCCCACGGTTATTTGTTACCAGATCTCAAACAATCTACTCCGGATAATTGTCGATCTCGTACGTGTATTTTTCCGGACGATCCGCGAAATTTTGTATATGTGCTGAAGCGAGGTAGTGGTGCGCGCGTATAAATAGCAGATTCCGAATTCATGAGAATCATTCGATTCTTTGTTATGGCTCCGGCAACAACGGCCAGGACTTCTATTGGGAAAAAGAACACAATATTGCTGCATGCTCTATGCTACCTTGATAAGCAGCAGCGTGCATCATTATTGCGCACCATAGATAGAAACAGCGTGCGGTCCATCTGCGAGTGCGCGTTAAACACATTAACCGGCGTGGTACCATTGAAAAAGAATGAACGTTTGCGATTAGCTAGGCATAAGAAAGTTTTACGCCTTCTAGTAAAGAAAGCCGGCTGCTGGAAATCGAAGAAACGCGTAATTGTGCAAAAAGGCAGCGGTTTTTTACTACCTCTTCTACTGCCTATCATTGGCAGTGTTCTCTCAAGTGTTTTCACCCGTAGCTAGAAAAGATTTTTAACAATGCAGCACGCAAAGAAAATGGTTCTGATACCTCAAGACGCTCTCATGCCATACCGTGAACAGATGGAGCAGGCGAGAACCGTTCAAACTCCGGGTACTACACTTACCAGACTCGATGCAGAGATGGATGATATACTTCGCTCAGTAACACCTTCGAATCAACGGGAGAAATGGAAAATGTATCAGCAAGTATTACAGCGTTATCAGTTCTTCAGCGATGAAGAGCGCCGTCCCAAAAACATTACGACCCCCGCGGTCAGTGAAAAACCTGACGATATATCCCCAGTAGTTGAAGAACTGTGGTTCTTCAACTACTGGGGATATATCGGCAAGTATCCGCGAAGCGGCGGGAATGAGCGACGAGATCATTTTATCTACCGTGCCGAAAACATACAAGAAACAGGCAGAGCAGTTGTTGAAGCATCTCCACTCGAGCACCAGTAATAGGCTATCTTGGGATAAAACGGGGCTGGTTCGCGTCAACAATGAGCCGATAAAAGACTCCAACATAGTAGATCTCGTAAATGACGCTATGCGTAATAGAAAAACAGTGCGTGCGACAGGTCGTGAGCACTTTGGTGCTGAACTCCGTCGGTTGGGCATCCCTCGTGAATTAATCGGTAATACAAGCCTATTGTATGAAAATCTTTCATTGGACGCTGCGATAAACTCTAACTTGAGCGGGCTCGACGCGTCAACCTCGTCAAATATTATTCATACGCCTAACACGAGTTTAAATTCTTCCGGTAGTAGTGGTCATCGTCGTACACCTACTAGTGCGCTATTAAATAGATCGTGGAAAAAATTGAAAATTTAATGGCTTTATTGAAAAAAATTTATTACGATCCGATGCACCCTGCCGGATATGCCGGTGCACCAAATTTGTTGCGCACAGCTGATAAAGAAAAAATTCCTCGAGCCGATGCTATTAACTGGCTGAGATCTCAGGATGCCTATACGCTACACCGCCCGATACGACGAAGATTCCCGCAACGTCATTATGCAGTGGATAATATTGATGATGTATGGTAAGCTGATCTCGTAGATCTGCGAGCTCTCAAAGATGATAACGATGGCAATGTTTATCTTTTGGTGGTCATAGATGTTCTTAGTAAATATGCGTGGGTTGAACTACTACGTGATAAAACGTGTGCTGAAACTACAGAAGGGTTTAAGAAAATACTGTCAAGGAGTGGTGGTAGGGTTCCTGTATGGGTGCAGACAGATCGAGGCAAAGAGTTTGTCGGTAGCATTTTACAAAGATTTCTAAAGAGTCGTGGAATACGATTTCGTGTTGCTCGAAATCCCGATATCAAAGCGGCTATCGTAGAACGTTTCAACAGAACACTGAAGGAGCGAATGTAGCGATATTTTACTCATAAAAATACACGGCGCTACGTCGATGTATTACAATCTATAGTACAGGGCTATAATGATACAAAACACTCTACGATCAAGATGCCTCCGGCCGCAGTAACCCGCTACAATGCAGCGTTAGCACACGCAAATATGGAAAAGCGCTACAAATCATATTACAAAGGGGTTAAATACAAGATCGGAGAGTTTGTACGCATCAGTAAAGCGAAAGCAGCGTTCGAGAAAGGTTACGAGTCCCGCTGGACCGAAGAAATATTCAAGATTCACAAGGTTCTCACAAATAGACAAACGCCGATTTATGAGTTGGTTGATCGACAAGGCGAAGAAATTGACGGATTTTTCTACGACGAAGAATTGAGTATCGTCATAAACAAGCCCGATGCTGAGGAGTTTGTGATCGAAAAAATTCTCAAAACTAAAGGCAAAGGCCGTAATAGACAACACTTTGTTAGCTGGAGAGGGTATCCAGAAAAATTCAACTCTTGGATCGCCGCCGCGAATATAGTGAATAAAAAATGAGAGATCAGTTCTATCTCGTCTTGCCTAGTAATAGTAGTATGAAGTACTACCCCGAGAATACAGTGACCCACTACGTTACACAGCTACCAAGTCCGCTGAAAATGTCTGGAGAATGGGTCCTGGCCCTGACGGAAATTCAATTTCCTCGCACATTTCTTCATATAGATCCGGCTGAAGGACAACACCGTACGGCTACTCCAATTACAGCCTATACTACTCATAAAATAGATCAGCCTAAATCACCAACAGTTGCAGTCGCTAGTACCACCAATAAAAACAACAAACGAGTAGTGAGGGAGACCACTGGCGACGGTGAAAACAAACAAGTACCCGTTAAGACGCAAAAGGCTCATAAGGTTGAAATCCCCTCCGGAGTCTACGCGTCCGTCAAGACCCTAGTTGACACTATTAACAATACGGAAGTATTTAAAAATCATATTCGTATTGACTACGATGAGAATATTGGTGGACTAGTACGTATAAGCGTGATCCGCGATAACTGCGTTGCTGAGGAGTGTGAATTGCCTCATTTGTTACATTTAGACGCTAAGCTCTCCAAAGCTTTAGGTTTTATATACAGCGAAGAGCTTCGGGACATACATGAATACATGTACATTGCCAACTATTCGGCAAACCTATCCATGAGTCTCCCCGACAAATTATTTGTATATACAGTGTAACGCGTTTTTTTTGGCGCGTTACAAGAATTGCGTCATCGGCGGATCTGGTCCCGTCGAGCACACGTTGTCCCCACCGACAGAGTCCCCAAGCGATCTTAAGGGTTCAGAATTTACGAAAGCGAGTAAAATTATTAATTTCTTTGTTTTCCGATTTATTTATCTTTCATGAGCATACGAGGCGATCTTCATTGGCGAGAGATCTACGCTTAGCGTCCGACTGGGCGCACCGACAATGGAGAAGTCGCAGCTTAGCGATGTCAGCATCGTCTCAACGATGTCTGCACCCCGGGACCGACGTCTACGAAGATTCTTCAATCGAAACGTCGTGCGATAGTTCGAGCGGGACGTCAGCGCCGTCTTCGTTCGAATATTAATTTCGCGCGAGCGATAGTTCGCGATAATCGTAGGGCGTCGCCAGGTACCGGGGTACCGAAAATATTAGTAAAGGGAGGGGAGAGCGAGACAGCGAGACCAATTAGCGTAGATCACTCGAGGACTCTCGTCGTATCTTTTGTGGTGTGAGGACGTGTGCTCGAGTGATCAAGATGGCCGGAGGACAACGCTGCGCGAAAGGGTGTATCACCTCGGTACCGGACCGATCGCGGCTCGGGAATTATCGACGGGTTGGAGGGTTGGCACAATTCCGATAATTCCTCATCTAACATCTATCTCTCGCCGGTAAGGCTGCCGTCTTTTCCTCGGACGCGTTAGCTAGCATTTTGTTAATTTATTATTTTTGAGTGTCCGCGCGCACTTTACGCGATGACGGTTGTCGTCCCAGGCAAATTGGAAAAGCTTCTCTCGGTGACGCGTGGGCCTCGTCAAGGGGGAAGTTAACCTGCGATAGTAGGACGGTCCGTCTCGTATTTTCTTGCATTATTATTTTGTCGTAAATATTTTTGAATTTGCGATCGTTTGGTAAAGAAAAGTAGCTAGTAAAAATTTAATTTACGCGAGAGATCCAGTCAGATAAGTGTGGCGAGCGTTGCAGGGGCTCAGACGTGCGGGAGTTAATCGTAGGCGTGCTTCGACAGCTTTGGCTGTTCGAACTCGCCATGCGAACTCGAAAAATTAAACGAGTCCTCTGCCCGTCTCGCGCCGAGTGATCACGCGGCATAGTTGGGTTTTTAGCATTTTTCCGACACGTCTTTCGGTACTGTCCGATGCGAGATGTACGTCGAGCCGCGAAATTAGTAGGGACTATTATTTTGGTAATTGTTATTAATTTTTCGTCGAGAAAATTCAAGCCGGCGAACTGAGTAACCGGTGAGAATTTTAGTAGGGAAATTTTTATTGTTGTGTCGAGTCACCCCGGGTACCGTCCCGGAGAAAAATTACGTGTGAATTTAATTTTCTTTGAATAAATTTATTTCTTTGATTCTCCCTAAATGTTGCTGAGAGTTAATTGTTTTAATTGTTTGTGGTTGTACCCCTTCTATAAATCGCCAAGCTAACGAACCGCCCCTCTACCCTTGTGAGCTGCAGCTAGTCGGCTGACATCAATTTTCGTTCTTTAATAAACTTTGGAAAATCCGATCGCGTCGAGCTCGAGGCTCGGCTGGCGCCCTTAAAAATAAGTAAGCGATCGAGACGAATTTTTGTGGCCAACGGGGTACCGGTTTTGTCTTATTAATATTTTTGAAATTTTATTTTATGAGTGTGAGGGTGCCACTCCTTGGAAATTTCGGTCACAACAGATATTTGCGAAAGCTATATAACAGGAGATGTCCAGACACTTCTGCTACGTATCGTACCTGTGGATAACACAAATTATGCTTATGGCTCTACCCAAACAAAAACATTCGCGCCACCACTCTACATACCCTTATTACGCACAGAATTCAGCACGATCGAGATAGATATAAGGACCGACACAGGCAAGCCAGTACCATTTCAACGCGGAACGCTGACGGTTACATTACATTTTAAGCGTGTGCGATAAAGACATATGAGGCATTCCATATCAATTCAACCACAAAAAAAAAAAAAAATTCCCAAAAAATTTCTAAAAATCGGGATAATTGATTCGAGTTTCAAACACCAAGTTTCAAATTTTTTGGAATTTTTTATGACGAGATATTGCAATTTTCTTAATTTTAATGAAAACAATAATATCTCGGGAACGGTTAGCCGTATCAAAAATTCTAAAAAACGAAAATTTGCGGTTTTTGATGACCCATAAGAAAAAAATTTATTCAAATTGAATTGAGTAAGTTTAGACCACATTTTACCGGAAAATCATCGAAAATATTTTTTTTTTACGGGAAGGACACTCGATATCGTCATAAGAATAATTTTCTCACATTCTGTAAGTGAATAACGAACGTTCAATATTTTTTTTATCATGGGATGCGCAATCCCTCATAAGTTACAGCAGTTTAAATTTTTTAAATCGCATATTCGATTATAGTTCGATTTTCAAACATCAACTTGATTTGGTCGTGTGTTACAGGAGATCAAATTTGTGTTTGTATTCTGTGAGAGAAAATTATAGTTTCGTTAGAATACAAAAGGATTAACCGATATTCGCAGCAATAATCCGACTTCTTAAAAAAAAAAATTATTTTGAAGATATGAAGCTTTTTTTGCATTTGATGTATTTGCAATATTTTTTTTCTCAAGGAAAGACAATCGTTTTTTTATTTTAAAAAATATCCCCGAATTGTGGATATGAAAAACGAATTTTCGGTATTTTTTATTTTATGGGATTTTCAATAGGTAATATGTAATTTTATCGATTTTATTAATAGCTTTTTTTTGGGACGTTTTTTTTTTTTAATGGGTCGCTTTACGCTCGCCAGTCGCTTTTAATATCAATTTCTCTTTCAAGGAGGCTTCTGAACTCTCTTTTTTTCTTCTGGTCATCTTTGAACTTGTCGGATTTATCATCACCTTACCTTCGGGAAACCTCGAGTGTTCGTCGAACTCGAGAGTTGACGCTCGAGGGACTTCCCCTTAGCTACCTACAGAAACAAAGCTTCCCGAATCTACCACGAGATGGTTAGCCGCTCTATGTCGCTTCTCGCAAGCGACAGCCATCGCGGAATCACATAAAAAGCGAACGTTTTACACCGATGAAGCGTTCTTCACTGTCTGAAACACTGTCATGTTGTTTGATCCACTGAACAAGTTTTTTTTGCAGTCAACTCCTGAATCTTGGAAACTTGAACCCCGTTTCCTCTCTTGATCTTTGTTTTCGCAGCCGTAATTCACTAATGGTTGTTAAACATGTCTAATAGATGTGCAAACCCTTTTCGAATCTCCGGCGAAAAAGGCCACGGTGGAAAAGGTCTGCGTTTTGTCTCTACAAATCTGCGGGAAAAATTTCCGCATTTGCCAAGCGAAGCGAAAATCTGTGATAGTTGTAGGAAAAAAGCAAGCCAATTAAAGGAGGTCCCTAATCAAGATCTTCAATACCGCGCCGAAGTTCTCCCTGATTTATCTGGCAATACGAATGAATTGGAAGAACCAGAAGTAAAACGTTGTCACTTATTATCTCCATCAGCGTCTAGTGTACCTGCAAGCGTTTCAGATCATGAATTGAGGAATGATCCTTCTAGCGAATTAGCTGGATTGGAAGGGGACAGGGCAGAATATAATAATGCGTCTCCAATATCACAATTGTTAACTTAACTTTTGCGTGGAAAGCGACTTCGAGGAAACTCAGTCTTCCAAAAGTAACGTGCCAGTTTGATCGAGAGAGGCAGATTTGGAAGCTATGTTGGATGGGCTGAAAGAAAAGTTGAAAGACGAGACTACTTCTGATGAATGATCGTATCAGAATTTTGACAATTGCTCCCAAATCTTGGAGTGCCCGGAAAGTTGCAAAGGAATTTGGCGTTACCCGACATATGGCCACGAAGGCACAAAAGCTCAGGGATTCTAAAGGTGTATTAGCATCGGCAGTTCAACGATCAGGCAAAACATTGCCGAATGAGACGGTATAGGCGGTACGTGCCTTTTACGAAAACGACATGAACAGCGGACTTTTGCCTGGTATCAAAGATGTTATCTCCCTGAAAATCGATGGCAAAAAGCAGCTAGTGCAAAAAAGACTTGTACTTTGCAATTTAAATGAACTGTATCAGTCGTATAAAAGTGAATATCCAGAGTCGATAGTTGGGTTCAGCAAGTTTGCAGAACTGCGTCCCAAACACTGCGTATTGGCTGGTGCAAGTGGAACCCATTCTGTGTGTGTATGCACATACCACCAAAATGTTAAATTGATGCTGGATGCAATTAACATAGGTCGCTTGACCGAGAACTGGACATATCCAATACAAAATTTTAAGGACTGCCTTAACATGATGATGTGCCAAAACCCAAGTCCCGCGTGTCATTTCGACGAGTGCCAGAAGTGCCCAGGAATACAAACTTTAGGTCAAAAGTTGATAGAAATACTTGATGATGCGATGATCGATGAGATCGAGTTCCGAGTTTGGCAGTCAATGGATAGATCAACTCTACAGACCGTCAAAGCTGCTGCCGTGGAGTTTGTCAATGACCTGAGCAACCGCCTCGTAGTGCTAAAGCCTCATGATTTTATTGCCAAGCAACAATCCGCATTTTGTGCTCGTGTAAAAGATCATTTGGCAGAGGGTGAGTTTTTGATACAGTGTAATTTTTCCGAAAATTATGCTTACGTAGTTCAAGACGCAGCCCAATCGTTTCATTACAACAATGATCAGTGTACTGTACACCCTATCGTATATTATTATAGAGAGGGTGAAGAAGTCCGTCATCGCAGTCTCATCGTTTTGTCTGATAGTCTGCTTCATGACACATCAGCTGTTTACGTTATGCAAGAATTGTTGATAGAAAATATGAAGCAGTTACATAGCAACGTTAAAAGGATAATTTATGTCACTGATGGTGCCGCCCAACATTATAAAAATCGTTATAAAATGGCTAACCTGTTGTGTCATAAAGAAGACTTTGGTGTGATGGCGGAATGGCATTGTCATGCCACAGCTCACGGTAAATCGGCGTGCGATGGAATCGGGGCTCTTCTTAAGAGAGGCGCTAGTCGTTCAAGTCTGCAGATAACATCTGGTGACCCGATACTCACGCCGGAAGTTCTCTTTCGATGGGCAAAAGAGAACTTACATACAACGGAAGTTTTGTTTTATGGAAAGGAAAGGCACGACGAGGTAAAGAAAAAACTTCAACAAAGATTTGCGGCTGCTAAGCCGACCCCAGGCATACAAAAATGCCATGGCTTCATTGCTAATCCAGACAAAACGCTACTTCTGAAGAAATACTCGGCTTCGAACGAGGGAAATCTTTTTCCCAAGAAAAAGAAATAAGCGCGAAACGTTTATCTTGGACTGCGTAATTGATCTGTAAATGAATTGACACAGACACACACAGATATGCCGGAGAGGGTTTTGAGTTCATAAAGTGTGGGAGTGACGCCTCACAGTTCCTAATCTCCGCTATCACGCACACGCACACGCACACAAACAGCCCTTTTCAGGGCCAAGGAATACCAATGCAGACAACCTCCACGTGGTGTATTCTGGGCAATGGTCTGTAGCCAACACACAAAAATCAACGACGAAGTATAACAAAACGAAGCAAAAACCGCTTTTTCCCCCTTCAAAGCGTCTTAGTTCCGAAACTAAGGTACCAATCGTAAACTATTTTTTTTCAGCAACAATTCTTAATATCTGTTTTTTTTTTTTCGTTTTTTCCCGTCCATTTATCATCAGTTCGCGCATAGGAACTAGATCTCTCCGACGCATACTACTCTCGTTCGTTCAACAACGCAATTTGTTGTACTCGTTATCAAATGTACCGTGGGCTTTCGTCAGATAAATCTGCGTTTTATGTGTCCAATCTCTTCTCTATATTCCTAATTTCGTCTGTTTGCAGAATACGATAGTACAATTAGTACAACTTGACAACAAGTGCCCTGAATTTAATAAAGAATATGAACTTTAAACAATTTTAACTGTAACTTATGAGCGATTGCGCATCCCATGATAAAAAAAATACTGAACGTTCGTTATTCACATACAGAATGTCAAAAAAAATATTCTTATGACGATATCGAGTGTTCTTCCCGTAAAAAAAAAATATTTTCGATGATTTTGCGGTAAAATGTGGTCTAAAATTACTCAATTAAATTTGAATACATTTTTTTCTTGTGGGTCATCAAAAACCGCAAATTTTCGTTTTTTAGAATTTTTGATACGGCTAATCGTTCCCGAGATATTATTGTTTTCATTAAAATTAAGAAAATTGCAATATCTCGTCATAAAAAATTCCAAAATATTTGATACTTAGTGTTTGAAACTCGAATGAATTATCCCGATTTTTAGATATTTTTTGGGAATTTTTTTTTTTTTTTGTGGTTGAATTGATATGGAATGCGTCATATATCGCTATGGATCGTTATATCGATCACTACTCAAATCAGGTTGGGGGTGGGGTGGATCGAGTGTTCATCGGTGCTCCTTATCAGAGAGGTCATGGACTAGGAAGCTTTTTGAGTGGCTTATTTCGACGTGCGCTACCGTTACTGACTCGTGGGGCTCGTGCCGTTGGAATAGAGGCTCTACATACCGGGTGGAATATATTGGGTGATGTTGCGCATAATACGCCATTCAAACAGTCGTTTAAAATGCGCATAACTAAGAGTGAGAGGAATCTTAAACGAAAGACTGAAGAAACATTTGAAAATCTCATGAAGGGCTCGGGATATAAAATACACGATCGTTCTTCACAGCATCATTCGTTGTTTGGCCACCCAGGCTCGCACATCGATCCTTCAACTCTTAAAGCTTTGAAATATACTAAGACCCGTAAGGCTATAAAATCTACGAAGAAAAAGAATAAGAAAATTTTGCCTGCTAAACGCAATAAAAAAGGAAAAAAATCGAAGAAAAGATCGGGCAGCAATCGAAAAATTGTGAAGCGTAAAAAACGCACGGTTGCCGACATATTTGGATAATTATTAACAAATTGTAAAATGTCGTTTCTACATGCACACTCTTGTGAATGTCTAAAGTCAAAACTGGATTTATTCGCTCTACCGCCAACTCAGACAAGTATAGAAGCCTCGCACGGTCTTCATTACAAACCTATCTCATCGCTTACCGATGAAGCGCCCATTGAATTTGTTGTACCAGGACATGGCGATGAATACATTGATCTAGCACATACTATGCTTAGTCTGCGTGTTAAACTACAGCCCAGGAGTGATGAAATGGGCAAGCACGACAAATTAGCACCCGTGAATAATTTGTTACACTCATTATTCAAACAGTTAGACGTCTCATTCAATCAAAAACTTGTATCACTGTCGAACAACGCGTATGCATATCGAGCATATATAGAAACACTGCTAAACTACAAATCTTCAACGAAGGCAAACCAACTAGCCGCCAGCATGTGTATTGACGATACATCTCCAGAATTCGATGCCGCGCCTGTTTCCACCGCAACGGTGGCTGCCGGAGTTGATGCACCCGTCCAAAAGAATAAGGGTCTATCGGCGCGACAAGCAATGATGGCAAACGGCAAGTTGGTCGACCTTATTGGATATTTACATTCCGATATATTCAACCAGGAGAAGTTTTTACTTAATGGCGTCGAGCTACGTCTTCGTCTTGTACGCTCGCGAGATGCGTTTTGTCTAATGGATGCCTCAGGAAAAGATTATAGTCTGCATATTACCGACGCGAGTCTCATTGTTCGATGCGTGAAAATTAGTCCTGGTGTTTTAGTTGCACATGCTAAGGCTTTAAGCAGAGGCACGGCCAAATGTCCATTTACACGTGTAGAAGTAAAACCATTTACGATTCATGCGGGTGTTCACGGTGAAACGTTAGACAATGTTATTCTCGGTCAATTGCCTAAGCGTATGGTTATCGGGTTTGTCGACAATCGTGCATTCAATGGAGATAGAGCCTTGAACCCATTCAATTTCTATCACTCTGACGTGAATTTCTTGTCTCTTTACGTGGATGGTGTACAGGTTCCTAGTAAACCATTGCAGCCTGATTATCAGCATAATTTGTACACTCAATCGTATCACACCCTGATATCTCGTACAGGAATACTTTGGGATGACGATAGTTGCGGCATAACCCGCAAATCGTACCCATATGGTAATTGCTTGTACTGCTTCGATTTGACACCGGACATGTCTGCTGGTAGAGGCGGACATTGGAATCTTGTACGTCACGGCAGTGTGCGCCTGGAAGTACGATTTACTACTGTTTTAAGTAATACGTTGAATTGTATAGTTTACTCAGAATTTGACAATGTAGTCGAGATTAACTCTTCGCGGTAAGTTGTCGTAGACTTCTCAGGATAAGCTTACATTTTTTTTTGTTTTAAGTAAATAAACATGTATCCGTAAATATTAAGGTGCTAATAAGAGAAATAAAATATGTCAACACAATATTATACTTGATTTCTTTTTATTTTTACTGAATTACAAACCTTTCAAACGCTTCCACCAATCCCATTATTGCATCATCATCATTTTGTACATGTTTATTTCCAGTCTTCTCCGGGTATTCATTTTTTTTACAATTCTTCTTCTTCGCCAGCTTCTCTTCTTCTGAATGTTTACAGAACTCCCGGAGGTTATCCTCCTTGAAGCGCTAGATCGGTCAAACATATATTTGATGAGCTGATTTCATTTTGCGTAATTTCATTATTAAATATAGTTTTACATACCTCTGCTCGTTGTTGTCGCCGTTTCTCGCGGGCAAGATATTGTCGTCTTCGTATATGCCATATTTTTTTTTTTATATTAACCTCTGGATGCCGTCTTGACTTCTTTTGCTAGACTACAACCGTCACTCTAGGTTTTATATACTTTTCCTTCGAACTCCTCTGAAATTTTCTGAACCTGCGCGTAGGAGGTCGGACGCACTTGTTGAAACGCTCCATTTTTTGTATGCGTTCGTCTTCAGAATTTTATTACAACTGAAGTCTTACACCTCCCTTGTACCGTGGTACAGCGAAAATAGTAGTGGGGAAAGAGACATCGGGACCGCTGTTTACGTCACAATTGTAGGCGTAACAGGGTTGACCATTTCACACACCCCCTCCCCACTACCACCGTGAGGCCGCGCCAACCCCTACGGAAATGCATCTCTGTCTCAAGACTTTAGTACGTTGTGAGATTTCAACAGAGCAGAAAGTGTTTTTCTGCATACTGTAAAAGCAAAAAAAAGTAGGATGGACTACGTTATTGATGTTCAAGGACTCTACGATAAGGACGATCGCTTTATTGCTACAGAGGTAGCCATAATCGCCCTCGACAAGCCCCAAGTTGCCCACTGGATAACAGCGGCGCCACACATTTACACGGAGCTCTCAAAACTAGTGCGCGTGAAGAATAACTGGACAACAGGGCATCATCACGGTTTCGAGTGGTTCGAAGGGTATGTACCACGGAGAACACTACACGCAAACCTACGTCAGATCACACGGACTGCTGGAATCATATACACTCGTGGCCGTGAAAAGGCAAAATTCTTACAAAATGTTACGGCTCGAGAGATAAAAAACCTTGAGGAGACCAGCTATCCTTCATTCAACGATCTCCTCTCCTGGGTAGAAGTTTGTCTACACCACGGCCTCTTAAAAAGGCCGGAGCTATCGTGCGCTCTACATAACGCCGCCAAACTGAAAGAGTGGATACTTCGCGACGTGGCTCCTACAACCCCGCTGGCATCACCACTACGCTGCTTACCTGATGCAACAAATCAAGACAACGGCCGTAGCTGCTACTCTCCGATCGTTTCAAGCGATGAATACGACCCAGATTGGCCAGACATTGCAGGGTTTACGTTCGACAGTAACGAGAAGTGTTCACGCGGCAGATCAGATCCCAACTCTGTTGACGAGACCGACGGCTCTTGTTGTTAACACTGATGACCACGCACGCCCGGAACCCACTGGGTCGCAATTTACATCGATGGACGAGGACGCGGATCATACTTTGACAGTTACGGCCTTCCACCATTTATACCAAACCATATCCGACGCCTGAGTAAGAACTGTACCCTCTATAGATGGAATACGAAGCAAATTCAGAGCCTGTCTTCAAATGTGTGTGGCCAGTTTTGTGTTATGTTTCTTTATCATATCTCTCGCGGGGGATCACTACTTCAATTCAGGGATCTTTTCACCACCGATCTCAAACGAAACGATCGCATCGCCGCTAATTTTTACAAACGGTTAATGGCTCAGATGCCCGCCCGGCTGAAAAGTGTGGATAAACTTTCTGTAAAATCGCTAACCGGCGGGGGTACCTATGCTAGAAAATATGTTCAACACTGTCGTTCTAGGATAAAAATAAATTTTTTATTTAGAAGGCAAAAAAAATATGTACATCTAGATTTAAGAATAAAAAATCATTATTGTAAAAAATTTTGTTTCACCTACCTTCTCCTTTCACTCGATTCATTTTTCTTTAAAAATTCAGAAAATTTTCAAAAAATAAAATAATTTTGCTGGCTATTTCTCTGAAATAATTTTTAAAAAAGCATTGCTGTAGGGTGGGCTTCGACCGATTCCATCACCTTCACCCGCGCCATCAACCTAGCTAGCACAAGGTATTACGCAAGATCTCGTGGCGTGCGATGCAACACGAGCATACGGAGCGCAGGATCGCCGACCTTCGGCTCACTCGTGTATACCGTAGTTCTCACTCCCTCTATTCCAAGGCCCTGGCGCTTCGAACGCATGACGGCGAAATAAATTCACTCCCGACGCAACGTCGACGGAGCAACATCTCCCATCCCCACCCTTGCCGCCGTCGAGCGGCTCGAGAAGCAGCCGAGGGCCTCACCGTAACCGAGGGAGAGGGGAGAACAGCGCGAGAGAGAGAGGAGACCCACAGCGGACCGACGCGACAGCAACCCGGCCATCGCATCCATATTGAAAATCCGTAGAGGTACCGATTTCTAGGGTCCCCCTCCACCGGCGCTAGCCGCCATCTTGAAATCCGTAGAGGTACTGATGTCTACTGAAGTTGTTCGCACATGGGTTACGTAGGCCGTTCATCACATAGCAAGCAAAATTGTTGACAGCGATTGGCTAACGCATATGAGGTAGTAATCCCCGAGCGACTCGTCCGTGTGTCAGCAGGCTACACGACTGCGACTGCTCGACCACGATTACACCATTTGTTTACAACGCTCGGTTCGGTTCAAAAGTTTTCGCGGGGGTGCCGTCGCGGATTTCTCAATATTAATTTTTTTCTGTGTTTTCTGTGCACGACGAAACAACTGTGGATATTCCGTGAATTTCATCGAAAGACGCAGTAATGTTTCGAGATCGAGGCCGAGTACTAATTTTTTTTGTTCTAATTTTGTTAGTAATTGTTCGAACATAACCGAACTTTTATTTCGAAAGTAATTTTTTTCTTTGGATATTATTCATGGGTGAATTTCGAATTTATCTATTTGAGAGTGAGTCATTTATTGATTACTACATTGATTTATTAAAATGTGTTCCGGGCAACATTTCAGTGGTTATCTTCATCGCTGTAAATTTGACTCAGCGAATTCATCGCAGCAAATTTGACACAGTGACTTCATCGCAACAAAATAGACGCAGCGCCTTCATCGCTGCAAATTTGTCGCAGCGAATTCGCTGGTGCAAATTTATCGCAGCGAATTCGCTGGTGCAAATTTTACGCAGCGACTTCATTACAACAAAATTTACGCAGCGACTTCATTACAACAAAATTTACACAGCGTCTTCATCACTGCAAACTTGACGCAGCGACCTCATTTCTTCAAAATAGACGCAGCATCTTCATCGCTGCGAATTTGTCGCAGCGAATTCGTTGGTGCAAATTTTACGCAGCGACTTCATCACAACAAAATTCACACAGCGTCTTCATCACTGCAAATTTTACGCAGCGACGTCATCACAACAAAATTCACACAGCGTCTTCATCACTGCAAATTTGATGCAGCGACTTCATTTCTGCAAATTTGACGCAGCGACTTCATCGCTGCAAAATCAATACAGCGACTTCATCGCTGCAAAATCAATGCAGCGACTTCATCGCTGCAAAATCAATGCAGCAATTTCATCGCTGCAAAATCAATGCAGCAATTTCATCGCTGTAGATTTAACGCACGGACTCCATTGCTGAGAAATCAACAAAGCGATTTCCTCGCTGCAAATTGAACGCAATTATTTATCGACTTTCAAAAATAAGCGAAATCTCCCAAAACTACTTTTTGTTTCAAAAAAGTAAAAAACGTACGCCAAGTACATAAAAAATTGTTTTTTCCAAAAATTTTCTTAAAAAAAGAGTGAAATCATATGAGCCAAGATAATAGATATTGTAAATAAATTTTTTTTAAAACTTGGCACATCCTTTTGTTTAAAGCAATTTAAATTTAAATTTATTTGAATTCCAAGGACGTGCCAAGTTTTTAAAAAATTTTATTTACAATATCTATTACCTTGTCTCATATGATTTCACTCTTTTTTTAAGAAAATTTTTGGAAAAAACTATTTTTTATGTACTTGGCGTACGTTTTTTACTTTTTTAAAAAAAAAGTAGTTTTGGGAGATACAAAATACACTATGTTGCTAATTCAATGGAGCGCTGTATTGCTTTCCCGACTATACTGACTTCTAATTTTGACCGGTTGCTTTCGATGACAATAGAAAATGCCCAGTAGTACCATGACGATATTTTTATTGTTCTACCAGCGCCCACTGCCACCGAGGTATCAATGTCAGGAAGATTTATGATAAGTTTCTAAGGAAACACCGTGTTTCAAGTACTGAAGGTATCGTGAAAATAGAATTTTTACTAACTAGTATGTAAGGAGACACGGCGTTTCACTTCACAGCGGTACCGTGAACAACAGACTTTTTTTGCACCCTTTTACCTGTATTATTTAAAGGGTCAGCATTTTTTCGTGTCGTTCGCTTATAAAGATAATAGAATGGGTCGGACAGATACACTAGTAAGAGAAACGTATTGTTACATAGATCTTTTCGCTAACATCATAGGATGCACCAAGCATTAGAGAAAATGTCAAACAAATCCGCCCAAAACTGCTATAGTGGGGACAATCCGTATAAATCTGGCACGTTCTCGTTGCCTTTCGTCAGACGTCAAACCGCGTCGCCGCACAGCCAAACGAGCTTTTTTCGTTAACCTGCAGATATGGACAGGTGACTTTTGTGTTCCGTGTTTTTCCTTTTCGTGTATTATTTTGAATTTTGTGAAACGTTGCGCGTTACATCATATGTATTTACTGTCTTTTATAGTCAAAGAATGAACGCATACACCTCGTTTAAATCGATATCTTGGCGAGATACCTCTAAGAAGGAAGAAAATGCGGACAATTACGGAAATACCGCTCAAGATATCCGTGTTATTCCAACGTCCACGGATTTATGGGGTTTTCATGACGAACCGAGCTGGGATTCAGAAGAGGAACCACAACTCCTGGCTAATATCGTGGAACGTTTTGCATCGGAAGTTGGACTATTGGACAAAAGAGAAAGTTGTGGGCCAATCAGACACGGCCGAACGCGCCCCGTGTCAACATTATCGAGTCGTAAGTACAGTTTTTGTATTAATTTAAACATTTTTCAATCATTTTGTTTAATCTAGGAGAACGCCATTTCGTAAAACAGTATTCATGAATTTTACTTTCGTTTTTGTTTACAGAAAAAACTCAAGAAAATGTCAAAGTACACCGTACGTTCGAAAAGCAAAAAGCTCGACAGGCCAAAGCGACAAATAATAAACTGCGATTCATTGGAATTGTGTCTCTACTTTGTTTAAATTTATTTGTCGGTAGAGATTTCATAATTTTTTTGCGGCTAGGTGTGTTTTTCAGAGTCTGGAATGAATATATTTTATTTTACGTGACGTAATAATGCTACTCTAAAATAAGAATATCATATTAACGGTATTGTGCAAATATGTATTGAATGTTTGTGAAGGGATGTTTGGGAGGGGGGGGGGGGGGATGTTACTCTGTTGGATCATGTTCGGTGAGCTTGCTCGATAATTGGTTTGTATTTCATATAATCAAATAAATATGAGTATGAAACAGCCCTGTAATTTTGAATAATAAGATTTTCGTTAATTTTGTACTCATGGTAGAAAAACTATTCGACCCAAATTCGTGGGGTGAACATTTGGCAAAGTTTTCGTAAAAATAAAAACAAAAAATATCGAGCATCTTTCATATATCTATTGTTGGAAACATTTTTTGTAAATTTTGCATTCGTTATCGACAAAAAAAATTAAAAATGAAATGCAAAGTGTACGACAATTAAAAAAATGTTGAAGTGAAAATTAAAAACGGTACTAAAAACACATTAAGAATCTTCCGTGTACCGTTTTTGAAAAAATCCATGATTCTTGTATTCGTGATAAACAACAAATTTGACACAGTTAAAAATGCTTGACAAATTTTCATTCTTTCGTAAAAAGAATTTTTTCTACTAAACATAAAATATGAACCCAGGTAACGTTTATTTGACAGATTCTTCATGAATTTTCTACTCGTAATAGAATAAATATTCGATCCGAATTCGTGTAATGAATATTTGGCAAACAATACTGAAACATTTTTTATAAATTTTGTATTCGACAAAAAAAAATTTTTAAATGAAATGCAACTTCAAGTGTACGACAGTTCAAAAAATGTTGAAGTGAAAATTAAAAACGGTATTAAAAACACATTAAGAATCTTCCGTGTATCGGTTTTTTGAAAAATCCATGAATCTTGTATTCGTGATAAACAAAAGAAGTCGAACATGTAAGATTCTCAATGTGTTTTTATTGCTGTTTTTTTTTATTTTTACGAGAAAATTTCTAGATATTCATGCACTTGCATTCGCGTTTCTTTTTTTTCATTTCGTTCTGACGAACACAAATACAACATTTATGAAATATCTTTCCAAAATAGACACATGAAAGCTGCTTAATATTTATTAAATATTTTTTCTATTACGAGTACAAAATTCATGAAGAATCTTTCGTGTAAATGTTACCTGAGATTATATTTTATACTCATATTTATACTTAATACAAGAAATTGTTTTTAAAAAGAATGAAAATGTGTCAAGCGTTCACACAAAGAAATCTATATCAAGATGCAAGACGAATAAATAAAAGAAAATATTTGTGTCTTTCGACTGTTTGCACGATAATAGCCGTGAGGTAGCAGAAAATTAGAATAGGTTTGCTATCTATAGAATATTATTAGTATAAACCAGTACCGGTGGTTAAATGGTTAGCGTACGCGTCTAGTAATGCCGACGACCAGGAGATTCGGGTTCGATCGCCGATTCGGGCGAAAGTTTTTTCTAGATTTCCCATATTTCCTATATCCCTATAAGTCCTATACTTGACATTTTTTGTAAATATGTATGGTATTATCGGAAAATCAATAAAGGTCGGAAACTAATTTACCGACTGTCGACTATTATTAGTATTCAAATTGTCGGTAATTCATAGAAAATTATCCGGGGAAAATTATGCGACCAATCACGATACAGGGAATTTACTAGAAAAATATTAGTGCTAAAAAGACGGCGGAAATGTATACAGGGCGCCATGGAAAAATCATTCGACCAATCAGAGCTCGGAGATTTTCCATCGGCCAATCAGGGCTCGGGGAAAATTTTCGCGACCAATCACGGACCAGAGAATTTCCCCACCCGCTCTCTCATTGGTCCCTATATCCTAGGGGCGTGGCTTAAGGAGCCCTAGGTGGGGCGGGAAGGGGACATAGGTGGAGGGGTGGAGGGGTGGGGGCAGACCGTGGTGGTGGGGGTAGGCGCCAGTGGCCGCGTGGAGGGGGTAAATCCTGTCTCCCTATAGCTGTACACTACTACTTGAGTCTTACATCAACTCTTAAACTATTCGGACGGACTCATCTAGAGCGGGGACTTTCCGCCGCGATTAAGTTAACATTGTAATCTAGAGTCGTTCATTGACACACATTCAATCGCGAATAATATTTGTATCAATCGTAATTTCCGTTTGATTTAATAAACGGGATTTGTCACTCTTTTGTTACCCTTAAATCGTTAATATTCCTGCATTACGTTATCAAGTTAAACGCGCGCGTGACCGCTTCGACGATCGTCCAAGTCTACGCGTTCGCCAGTAAACCTCTGAGACGTAACAGAGAATTTTTTTGTGTCAGAAGTGGGATTCCTTTCTCGAGTTTCCAGTGTAACGTGTATTAAAGTGAGTGCGTGACGTTTAAGAAGAAACTACCATCGAAAAGAATATCGAAGAAAACCAATCGACATCCACGGAAAAGCAGAAGGACGCGGTGCCCATCCTGCACCGACAAGCAGATCGACCGGATATCGACAAAGATGCCGACGTCCAGCTCAATGATTTTGCTGCTTCTGCCGATTTTCGCGTAAGTACCATCCACTTACTTTAAAAACGTCGGACGAAAACAATTCGTCAACCGAAAATTTTATTTTCGAGAAAATATACGAAAATACTTCGTCAACCGGGAACTCCACTTCGGTAAATTTATGAGATAAATTCCAACCTCCCGTCGCCTAAATTGGCAAAAATTCCCAATATTCGGATCACCTGAATTTCGACATTTCGAAACTTCAAGTATTAAAATCTGTCGATAATTTGAAATTTCTATTCTTTCGAATAGTTAAATTTGTCAGTTTGGTAATTTAAAATTGCTATTTTTTCAAATATTTAAATTTGTCATTTTTAATAATTTAAATTTCTACATTTTCGAAAATTGACTTCTCTCAATTTTCAATATTTAAAATTTTGATTTTCGAATACTCCAATTTTTTCAATTTTCAATAATTTAAACTTTCGAATTTTTTTTCGAATGTTTAAACTTTTCAATTTACAATATTTAACTTTCTAAATCTTCCGAATTTTGAATTTCTGAATTAAAAAAAAAAAAATCCCCAATATTCGGATCCTTCGAGTTTCGACATTTGGAGAACTCACGTATTAAAACTTGTCGAAATTCGGAAATATAATAATGTTACGTCCTGACGTAACCTTCTCTATTTTTTTTATTTTATTAATTAATAATACTTTTCGCAACTTACATTTCTGCTTATTTTTATACTATTTGAAACCTGATCCTTCAAAATAATTCCTACGCTTCACGAAAACCCAACATAATTCGTTCTCATTAAAACTCATAAGGGGGACGATTTTTCTCACCGGTCGCTCAGCGATATTTCAGGAATGAATCTCCTCTGGAAAATATTTCCAATGAGATTCAAATATTCATTGTATAAATTAAAATTAAATGGATAAAAGATGGAATATAGAATTATCCACCACACGAGGTAGATGCGGACAGAGGCTTGAATCCCCCTCGACACACGCACTACCCTCGGTGAAACAGCGAACTCCGCTGCCGACGTCGATACGGTCGACCACGGCATCGACCCACGGAGTATAGATCCAAGCTTTTACCATGCGGATAGACCATTACAATTTTTCTAACTAAATATTCTAATGGGCTTCTATCGAAAAAAGGGAACCTACATTACCTTATGTATGGAAATTAACCCTGACCATCGACATAGTTTCGGTATTTTAACACCGTACGACGTCGCAATGTATTTCTGAATATGTCGGTCGCGCGACTGAGAGACAAACATCCCCTGTATAATTTAACCATCCATCATCATAATGGAATAATTTCTTCACCAACAATTCTAAAATACGTCTCATACTCCCACACGTTCTCTAACTTTTAACAATAAATAATAAAGATGATCAATTAAAATCCGTCAGCCATTTAATAAAACATAGTATGAATTGAATCAAAGATAATAAAATTGTCCAGGATGTTAGGGAAATTAATCGACACAATCTGTCGACAAACGCGATAAATAAATATAAATTCGAAACGACAAAGCTTTCAAAATCATATAAATAAAATTTGGTGTAATTTATTGATAAACACAGCGAACACCCTGAAACAAATAACCGAATAAAGGGGCCAAACAGTAAAATTACGCAGTCACGAGAAACCAACACGAGTGAACGCCACTAACTTCATAGGATAAGTTATTGCCATAGTTAAATTTCCATGTTATATTATGCGACGATCGAAGGAAAAGAAAGATGGTCGAAATTCGAGAGATAAAGAACTAGTGAAACAGGAAACCGCATTACCGAAAACTAAACATTCAGGGGGTACAGTCGTAAAACTTTTACGACCCACCCAGCTAAGTGCGATAGTTCGCAGTATGCAACACGAGTATGACCCGACGGTGACTCACGAGTGCGAACGTCCCGGCCACCGAGCGAGAAGATGCAATTACTCAAAATTTACGCACCGTGCGCAAAAGAAATGGCTCCCTATGATCGGGAGAATAAAATAATAACGTTTTAATTACATCAACATTTTAAGGAAGATTTTCGCTATAAGAGATAACTGTTACTTTTCCCATTACGCTTACCGATTAAGCTGGGATTAAGAACAAAGATTTACTTCCGGGATTGCGTTTTCTCGACTTATGGTGGAAAAATTATAAATTAGTAATTATACCAAATTAATCAGAAACATTCCATTATTCTAACAGCATTGTTATTTTTCTGGAATTATTTACCGTTTGCAAGAAATCCATAACATTAGTGGCAACAAAATATTTGCAACAGAAAACGTATGCTGCATGTAAGAAATCGGGCTCCCTTCGATTTATAGTATAAAATATCAAATCGCGGTTTATACCAAAATATTCAGAAACAATCCACCTTCAACATAGAATAGTTACTTTTCCGATATCACCTAACGTAAGATCAGGACACGCCGCGAAAGACAGAAAATGAAGCTAGTGTAGTCAAGCGGAAAGATAAAAAGGGGCCCGGGCAAAGACATGAGTTGCGTAAGCCAAGCCGCATAATGCCAAGGTTAGTTCACGGCGATAGGGGAAGATTTAGCCGGTACACCAAAAGAGGGGAATTACACAGCTCGCCCGGGCAAACGGAACAGTAGTTCCGGAATGTCCGTATAAGGAAGTAAGATGATCGGACGACGCTGTTACCAGGCACATGCAATAACTGCTGCGCACTTCTAAATGGGGCAACGCCCAAAGACACCGGCCCAGTAATGCCACAGATACCTCTGAATATCAGGAAAATGTTATTACTCTATAATAAAATGATTTGTACAAGAGCCGAGAAGTATTGTATCCTTCAGGTATATAATATTTTGACATCCTACACTTGAAAGGTGATAATGTTATTAAAATAATTACTGGGAAAAAAATATAAGTATTTCTCGACTCTTACTCGGTTTTCGAATACGTACACATATAGGAGAATTTTACGAACAACAACTATTATTTTATTCTGTCTCTTATACGTTAAAAATATCAAATATTAATTATAATAATTAATTAGTTATTAATATTAAATTACAAACGAATCAGGCAAATAATTAAGTATAGGAAAGGAAATGAAATCCAATGGAAAATGGATAAATCTACCATTAATTAACAATAAGAATGAAAGACAAATCTAAGAATCTCGAACAAGCCGAGAGGAGAATAACGAGGGGCAACGTTACTCATCAGGGGAGTATAAGGCCCGGGCATATTCGAGGGAGGTATTTTCTTCCCCCTCTGGGTCTCATTCTTCTAGTATATAAGAGGCCGCAGAAAAAGGGTTCGAGAGCGAGAGAGCGAGTGACCACCAGCAGAGAGTAGAGACCAGGAGCAGCAGAAGAAGTAAGAGAGTAGAGAGAGAGAGACGGAGGCGCCTAAGACCGAGCGCGCGATCGGTGCATCCGATCGGTAGTCCGGTGCTCCGGCTAGGCGAGGAGCGAGAGATGGAGTCAGAAGCCGCGATCTTTGTTAACCACCATACTAGAGGAGGATCGCGGGTCCGTGGTAACAACGAACGAAATAGAGTAACTCTCCTATTGGAGAATTTTGTTTATAAAAACTTCCATCTCCGAAAACTGTACTCATATTCGACGCAACCAGAGTTCTCTTGGATTAGCTCAGTACACTATATCGTCACTCTCGATTCGTCCGTTGGAACAAATCCATCTTCGTTCAAACATCCGTAATTTTGTTTTACTTGATTGTTAGAAGAAATTCTTGTACGAATCATTTTTTTTTTATTATTCGTTGTATTTGCCGAAGATCGCATTCCTGTACTTTTGAATTTGCCTGAATTATTTAATTTGAATAAATTCTGAATATTACGGCATAATTGGCGTGAAATCCGTGTTTAAACCACCCGTTTCATCGCATCGACCATCATCGAAACTACCATCATCGCAACAAACAACGTAAGTACAATTTAATTCAATTTTCTTAGATATAGTTACGATCGGAAATGTGTGCAATATCCTCTGTTACTCGAACTCCTCAATAATTCGCCTTGCCGTCGCCAGACAACATTTACATCACTCATAGAGACACTATTCAGTATAAAAATCAACAATATATATATATTGCAGTGAAATAATTCCTCATAATTCAAATCATCGACGAATCATCAATCTAATTACGCAACAGATAAAGAAACTTTATAATACCTCTAAGACAAGTCAACGAATAGCATTCCAAGCCCTATCCTTAGTAATTTTCCTCACGGTTAGCCTAAAAAATGGGGAGTTGCGCCGATAATTGATGCCAGGAGTGGTAAAGGAGGGAGAGATCTCTCTTGACCAGCGCGTATTTAATCGTACTCGACGCAACCTCGCGTTAAAATTCGGGTGAAAAAGAAACACCCACGTTTTTGACGTGACAAATTTTTGGGGGCTCGTCCGGGATCCATGGAATGCTTGCTTTATTAAATTGAATTTTATAACCATCTACGGATAAAAATTTCAAGAAGTCCCTCCTGAAACAACAGCACACACACACGCACACTCGCAAAAAAAAAAAAAAAATGTGGAAAATAAGAACGATTTTATTGCAAATGAGAATTAATTTCATATAAGGAATTTTTACAACTATATTGTTGTACTGTCAAAGCGCTACGTTAGTACGAACCGTAACCTTTTATAACCTTGACTGGAAACTGGGATCTACGCGGTTCGTCACGTAGTCTCACTCAAAAAACCCTTTCCTTACGTCGCCGCGCAGTTCGCTGCAGAGCTACACTCTCCTACCTAAACCCCGGTTCGTGCGGCGTTGGTGTTACCTTGTAGCAGATAAGCTCAATGGTCGATATTCCTTGATAAATAATAGAAAGGCGAACAAATCGCATTTTAAAGTATTATACCATTGCGTTAATGTGAATCGTAACCCTCAATAACCTTTACTGGAAACTCGGACTTACGCGGCTCGCCACGTAGTCTCACTCAAAAACCCCTTTCCTCTGTCGCCGAGCGGTTCGCTGCGAAGCCACACACTCCTGTCTAAACCCCGGTTCATATAACGACAATTGGGAATTATTGCATTCAAATATTATGGTACGACTACGTTAATGCAAACTGTAACCTATATAACCTTGACTGGAAACTGGGATCTACGCGGTTCGCCACGTAATCTCACTCATAAAACCATTTCCTTGCGTCGTCGCGCAGTTCGCTGCAAAGCCACGTTCCTACCTGAACCCCAGTTTGTATAGCGATAGTTTGGAATTTTGCATCTCTTTGCAACAGTTTGAATTCGCGTCATTTAATTTCGCTCTATTATTGGATTGTAATAATCGTTTCTTATGGATACACAAGGATTACGAGCGAGAAATAATAATTCACAGGGATCACACGAACACTACGTAACCCTAAGAGAATCTCGACGAGACGAACGGGCTTTGGGAAATAATAAAGAAAATATTGCACCACAACTCATGTACACATTGAAACCAATCGAATACACTGCAATACCTGTAGACACTGAAAACATTATTTGGTACGATCCGCGACAAGAATTTTTCGAAAATCAGAATAATCTCAGAGTAGAAAGGGAACAAAGACACTGATTGTCCCAGTATTAAAACCAAAGAAATAACGGGATTAATCAAATAATAAGGCACAAAAAAAAAGGAGAAAAGAGAACAATAATAAAAAAAAAAAGAAGAAAAAAAATATATAATTCTATATATAATTGAGATAATAACGATTATCCAGTTACATAAAATGCATTAATAAATTTAAAATGGAAGAAGGTTAACCAAATGTCATTGCATAAGAATCCAAAAAAAAGGGGAAGGAAACTGTTTCCAGCCTCTCTTGATTAAACCTGGTAACTCGCGTGAACGAATAAAAATTAGTTGAAACTGGAGGTAACAAACAACTCTCGGGAAACGGAAAAAATCATTCTTACTACAAGTAATCTCTCGCAAGCTAAAGACCCAGCCATAAAATATAATACGGAGACGCACCAACGCCCCTGTGGTCCTTCCACGGCGAAGGTTTTAAACCCCGAACCCTTACGCGGACTATACCACCAAGCTAAAAGGAAATCCACCCCTTCAGGAGAAATCGGTGAAAGGGCAGGGAAATTAATTCAAATTATTGAACTTAACGACGAATATCAACTCGAAATTCTTGAAATCCAAATACACCAAAGAATGAACTAAAAAAAAAAGGGGAAAGAACGGATAGATATTTAATACGAGTGAATAAAATTGCAAGTTACACTATTGGATCGTATTAATTTTCATAATTCTATCGAGCCGGTATAATAATAAAGGAACCAAGAAATACATATTGTGACGGGTTTTCTAGACTTCAAGCGCAACACTAAACTTTACTCAAAAAAAACTTCAAAACTCAAAAGGAGCGAAATCGAAACTCAAACAAAAACGCGGATTCGAAAACTGATGTCACCTTCGGCCGTCCACCCTCGCGGATGCATCGGCGTCCCGGTGGGCGCCAGTTGATTTTGTTTCACCGGTATTAACAACCGGACTGAACTGGAGGTCGGTGGAACGGCGACTCCGCAGGGTTAATTTTTGTTTCGCCGGAATTACCAAACCGGGCTAATCTGGAGGTCGGTGGATCTACGACCTCCGCAAGGACGAAACGAACGACACAACAAAACGGAAACTAAAACGGAACGAGAACTAACGTCGATGCATTCGCGAGAGCGAACGGTTGCTCAGGATGCGGGTTATGGTAGAAGGGTCGCGATCCGAGGTCAATAGAATAGCACACGAGAAACGTTAATCGAGAACAAAAATTACTATTTTGGCTAAGAAGCCACGAGATCGCACGGACGCGAGTCGCGAGCACTCAGCCGATCGAAAGATCGAAGCGAGTCAAGCGACCGCGAGCGCGACACGAGAACGATAACTCCGATAAATCAAAAACTTACCGAAAGCGCGTAATTTATCCAAAAAGGACCGGGAACTGCATCTGACGATGCCACGAGAACTCACCCATATGCACTATAACTTGAGAACGTTAATAATAACGCATCAATCGAATTATCAACTCGGAAAGAATTCCTTTCGAAATTCTGCCGAGGATAGCACACACGAAACGCACGAGTCGACGATACTCGAACGAGACGAGACATACGAACACGAGAGCGATATCGGGATCTACGGTAACGCGAGCGAGACACAGCGATCACACGATACCTCGAGCGCGAGAATAATAGGCCGAAGCCTATGACAGCGGGAGCGCGAGAGAGGCCCGAGTTACCTCGAGGGCAGCTCTCGGTAGACTGTCGATTTGCCCACGAAAATTCGTAATGAATTATGATAATTATTTGCGGGATCTAGATCGATAACTACTGCCCTCTCAACCATAACGTTACTTTGCCGAATCGAGAGCCGATACTATAAGGCGGTAACTATAAAGGATCTTCGCAATCGTTTCCCCTAGTCAATGCGTGAGATTCAAGGCTCTACTCAACTATAACACAGCGCAAGCTGTTCCACCACCCTTGCCTGGACCAAAACGATACCTCCGCCTGATCTCAACGCATTGCACTATCTCCTGGGGATGCCGGGTTTGCACCGGACTTTGACGTATTCGCAAGACTCTTCGTCGAGTCTCTCCTTCACTTGTGCTTTTATTTGCTAACTTTGACCCCACCAAGTGAATTCGAGAACTTCGACTAACGGAACGAAACTAAAACGGTAACGGAATCTATATCAAATTGTTTAATTGTTGTTGTACTGAAAGGTTTGAGAAATTATGAAACGGCAAAACTTGAATAATAACTCGGAAAGCAAAGCAATAACTCGATCGATATCTCACGAGAGTTTAACGGTATCTTTAAGTCGCTGGGAGAGGCAGAAAACGGGAACGAAAGCGGTAGATATCTCAATTTCCTCAGAAATATGATGTTTCTTTAATGTGTGACGGTGATTCCGAAAAATCACGTCACAATATATAAGAAAAACAGTAATAAATTCAAAAAGGAAAGACACGTTTACCTCGGGTATCGTAAACCACTCGCGCACCGTCATTAATTTCGTATAATATCCACCTTGTACGAGAATTTAATGGGGTTGTTTTTGAGATTGATATACTCTATAGGGTCATTTATTATTTTCATATTTAAAACATCAATACGGAACGAAGATTTTGGCGGAAGGAGAACAAAAGAGCGGAGTAGGAAACGTAGATTCTGTTTCTCTCGATATCCTCGGAGGATTACTTGTCGGTAAAACGAACGGATAAATATATATATATATAATCACGTTAATAGAAACAAAGGAGGGATTAATAAGCAACAAAGTTCATATAATGAAAATAATCGTGAAATAAATGCCGGCGACTCGGACTCAATTAAAAATCAAAGGCGACGACGTTCTCAGAGATTACCCGATTGAACGTAAAAGAAAGACAAAGCCGAAAGCGGAAAGTAAGAAAGTGAGTGAACCACAGAAATATAGCGAATCTCGTGCCGAGTCTATTGAATCTCTAAATCTTGAGAAGCGATATCCGCTCGCTCGTTACGACTCGTCTCCTGCGATAATAAATTCCGAGCTAGTAAAGTTAAAATCCAACCTCGAGACTAAAAAAGAAACAAAGGTTTATTATGGTTTATCCCCCGCGTTGATAAATTCTGAAGTAATAAAATTGTTCACTCCGATAACATTCGATACCGATCCTAATACAGAGGCAAAGATCCGCGAACTCGAGCGAAGATTTAACGTAAAGATCATCAAGGTACAGGCAGTATCGAGCCAAGAAATCAAGGAATTACAGGATAGGGCGGAACACATTTTTACGGAACTCGAAACAATAGAAGCCAATATCCTTCGTGCAGCCGACGAGGTAGCTCAACTATCGGATAGGGCGGACGATACTAGTGAATTCCCTGTCATAGTTAAAATCGCGAAAACAACCGAACAAATTCCGACACCGATAGGAGAATCTCCCGTATCCTCTCCTCTAGGAAGTCCTGTGAAAACCCTTGGCGATTTTCCAGCGATATCTCCCCGGAGAGAGATTAAAATTTCACCCAAATATACGCCAAAAACCTCTCCCGGTGGGGCCTCATGTACAGAAACTATTATTATTTCTCCCAAAGTAAGTCCAAAAAAATCTCCTGTACCAATTTTGAACTCAGAGACCGGCGTAGCGCCTAAGGAAAGCCCGTCAGTAATCCTCGAACGGAGTAATCAGGTAGAGAAAGACGTTGACCCGACGGAAGAATTTAAAGAGCCCTTCGAAGAGAACGCAGAGAACAAAGAAATAATAGAAATTATCGAGACATCCATAGGATCGCCTCACGGTTCCAACAAATCAGATACACCTAGTATCGAGTCTGATATATATTCCACATCGCAAGGAACGATTTTTGATCATCCTTCGGAAACTAATCGATCTGTGAGACGCAAATTATTTGGAACCCTACGAACGACTCGGGAAAAACACATTAAAAACACCACCCTAGAATTGAGAAAATCGATAACACGCAAAATTGTAAAAATTAATCCGGCGGGATTAAACAAGAGAAAAGGCATATTAAGCCTTTTCAGGACAAAGGGGGAAAAACTTGATAAAAAGGCTCCAATTGACTCCGCGGGAAAAAGGGATAAAAATTCGGCTACAACCGAAACCGTTAACTTTACTCCGATAAAAAACGCTGGGAAAAATACACCGTGTAAAATTAGTAAAAAATCTCTCGACAATAAAATTGTTTCTACAACTATGGTCAATCACAGTCAAGTTGTATCCCTTCGAGACGCACTCGCGGTAATACCAGAGTACGATGGGAAAACCACGTCACTCGGCGCGTTTATACAAGGATGTGAGGAGGCAGTTGAAATGTTGGAACCCGAGAACGAGAAAAATCTAGTAAAAGCGCTCAGAGTAAAAATTAAAGGCGAGCCTCAACGAACAATTCATCTAAATACTTTCGAAACGGTTGAGGAATTAACAGACTTTTTGAAAAGCATTTACTCTCCCGCTCGCAACATTTATCAATTGCAAGGAGAGCTGGGAGCTATTTATCAGAAACCAGATGAAACAGTGATTACTTTTTCAAATCGACTACGCGATATTGGTTATCAGCTATTAGACGCATATGAATTCGGGAAAAACAGCGCAGCCGACGAGATTTTTAAGAAGAATACTACCGAAAGCCTTCCGTCGTGTTTTATAAACGGATTAAAACCCGAAATTGAACAAAGAATGAGACCGTGCGACACGATCGACGAGGCTGTTAAAATGACAGTAAAGATAGAGAGAGAATTAGCCGGCCGCGCCGCGCTCCGAGGTGAGAACTCTAATCCGCCAGAAAATAAAAGTTATAAAACCGACAATAAGCGTAACGTTCATGTAGTGACCGGAGACCAGACTAGCTGTCAGCTTTGTAAGAAGACAGGACATACTGCAGCGACATGTACATTAAATAAAACCGCTAACACACAGTCTCAAGAGTCAAAGGAAAACGAAGCCGAAAGGAAAAATGTTCCTGTGTGTCAAGCATGCAATAAAATCGGTCACTCCGCAGAGAAGTGTTTCAAGCTTTTTCCGCCTAAAAATAACAGCAATCAGCCGAGTCAAATTACCGCTCCAATGTTAACTTTATGTCAGGTGTGCGACAAACGCGGCCACACGGCAGACCGATGCTATAAAAATTTTCCGCCAGAAAGGAAAAATCAAGGGCAATCCGCCGCTGTATGTCAGTTGTGTAAAAAGACCGGGCACATAGCTGTGAGCTGTCCTCAATTGCCGCGCTCAGGGCAAACGCCGACCGGCGGACGAGACGCACAAGTGCCCCAGGGCCTTAGGTACGGGCCGCCACCCTCCATAAATTGCCAGATTTGTAAGAAAGACGGCCACGGGGCCTATATATGCCCTGTGACGTGACATTTCGTCTCGCCACCCGGAAGGAGGGGGCATTGGACAGCGGGTCGGCTTTACGACCCACGTGACGTCGCATCGAGTCGGTCGCCCAGAACTCAACCTCGTATCTTAAAGTTTTTGTTTCTTTTTCTTCATACCTATTATTATTATTACTACCTACCTAGCTTATATTACCTACATAGAATATACTATCTACCTCGCAAAATTATTATTCTCGGGGTCAGAGCCATTTACTTTTGTTTCTGATATAAATATCGGAGTAATAACTCGCAGCCTCCTAATCAAAATCAATCAGCACCGCAAAAATCTTACGCAGAAGTAACAGATAACTTTTTATGTCATTATTGCAAGACACCGGGTCATTTCATTAGAGAGTGTCCCAAGAGATTGGCAAACGAAACTAAATCGCAAAATGCGTCGGGAAACGCGAGTGGTCTCCCGAGCTCGGGTGCGATGAGAGAGGCCACGACGAGTTCGCACCCCGTTCGAGTAATCAGAGCAGTAGAATTCGCCAACCCAGAATTTTAAAAATCCTCACGATAAAATTGCATAACGAGAGTTCCGTTCCTTCTGTTTTATTATACAGCGAAGAAATCGTGTCTCCTATAACCCTTATGGTTGACACGGGAGCCGGTCCTAACATCATAAAAGAACGTTGTTTGTACCCCGAGACACGGGTCAACCGACAAGAAATTTTACAACTCAACGGTATTACCGAATCGTCGATCTATACCCTAGGTCACGTTAAAATTCAGGCGTTCGGGCGTTATGCTACTTTTCACGTAGTGGGAAATGATTTTCCTATCACAGAGGAAGAAATACTAGGTTCAGAATACCTCGACGGTAATCGCGTTAAAATAGATTACGAAAAACGTCAATTAAAAATGCAAAACACAAAAATACCGTTCTCGACACATGAAAGAATGATTATTCCAGCCAATATGAAGAAATTATGTTTCGTACGTATTAAAAATTTAGATATCAGAGAAGGATATTTACCACCTCTCGATGCTGGCGAGGGACTCACGCTCGAGAGTGGGTTCGTAGAGAATAATAATGGAAAGGCTTACATTTTTATTACCAACGGCAACGACTACAATGTAGAGGTAGAAGTACCAGTAATGGCGCTTAGGCCCGTACAAACGCTAGAAAGTCTTAGGTATCAAAGGGAAACAATAATACCGTGCAATGACTCAAGGACAATGATTGAAAACACGATAATAGAAAATGAAGAATTTAATTCAAGGAATCCGGTAGAGAATTTTGAGGAAGATCGTATAAATAGCGATTCTGGACCCGCCGCAGGGCCGGACGCCATCGATAATAATAATTCAGAAAATTCAGTTAAAATTGTGCGAGATGCGTGTTTGATTATCGACTCGCAACCCATTGAAGGGCCGAGTGATATCAACAATTCAGTTTCAAGTTATCGTACGACGAGCGACTCTGTGCCCAGTGAGAGGCCAGGTGCTCTAGGCGATTCAGTTTCGAGTTATCGTACGACGAGCGACTCTGTGCCCTGTGAGAGGCCAGGCGCCCTAGACGATTCAAGTTCAAGTTATTATTCGATGAGCGATTCTGTGCCCCGCCAAAGGCCAGGCGCTATAAACAAAGTTCGTTCGGAAAATGTTGATAAAGTTATTCATAATTCAAGTTCAAGTAATGATCATATACCCATGGAACGGGCAAACAATCTTGACAATTCAGTTTCAATATATTCAGGTCGTAATTCGAGTTCGGTGAGCGATCATTCGCCCAGCAAAAGGCCGGACGCATTCGATGAGTCTCGTTTAATAATTTCAGTCGAAAGGGTTAAGAATTCAGAGGAAAATTTCGTTTTAGGCGGAATGAACACAGAGGAATTTGATAATAGTATAGAGGAAACAAAATTGTGTATTACGGAAATATTTGAGGAAAATTCTAGCGTTACCAAGGAACAAGAAATTCAAGAGTCATTGCAAGGAAATCAGGTAGAGAAAGGAATAGGTATTACAGAAAAACACGTGAATAATGAAAGGAATAAACAGACGTATGAAATCAAAGATATCGCGTTAGTAATGAGGCTCGGAGGTATTCCCATCTCTCGCGAAATCAAGCCTTTTATTCGCGAAAGACATTGCTATGTAATTAACGAAGCTGCTACAGCCACTCGATTCGAGGAAATAAAAGAATTACTAAGATTTGACGGTTTAAACGACGAAGAAAGGAAAAGCATAGAAGACCTTTTGAGAGAAAGCGCTTTCCTATATCATTTACCCGGCGAAAGTTTGAGCTGTACAACGCTTTTGCAGCATCGAATACCCACTACGGATGATCTACCTATCAATACAAGAGGATATCGATGGCCAGAGTGTACGCGAAAGGAAATCGAAAGACAAGCCGAGGAGATGTTGAAAAACGGGATTATAATACCCTCTACGTCTCCGTATAATTGTCCCGTATGGGTCGTCCCGAAGAAACTTGACTCCAAAGGAAATAAGAAATGGAGAGTAGTATTCGATTATCGCGCGCTTAACGAAAAAACAATCGCTGATGCATACCCTATACCAAATATCACCGAAATACTCGATCAATTAGGAGGAGCACAATACTTCTCAGTCTTTGACTTGGCCTCTGGTTTTCACCAAATCGAAGTACACACCGAGGACCGCCATAAAACCGCTTTTACAACACCGCACGGGCACTTCGAATTCGTTCGCATGCCGTTCGGCTTAAGGAACGCACCTCCGACGTTTCAACGCACTATGGATTTAACGCTGGGCAGCATCCTGGAAAAGGCGTATTCGTTTACCTCGATGATATCGTTATATACGCAAGAAGTCTTGAGGAACACGAAAATACTTACAGAGAATTAATGAAGCGATTGGAAATTGCGAATTTAAAACTTCAGCCCGATAAATGCGAATTCTTAAAAAGGGAGGTAGCATATTTAGGCCACGTGATAGGAAAGGACGGAGTTAGGCCCGATCCAAGGAAACTCGAAGCCGTTCGCGAATTCCCACAACCTAAGAACGTTAAAAATATTCGCCAATTTCTCGGATTAACGGGTTACTACCGGAGATTCATAGAAAGTTACGTGAAAATATCCAAACCACTCACGGGACTTCTTCGGAAAGATATACCCTTCGAATGGCATGCAGAACAAGGAGAAGCTTTCGAGATATTAAAAGGAAAATTATGCACGGCACCGGTACTGCGATATCCGGATTTCTTGAAACCATTCATCTTGACAACAGACGCCTTTGGAGTCGCTATCGGCTCCATATTATCACAAGGGGTAATTAATCACGATCATCCTTGTGCGTACGCGTCTCGAGGATTAAATAAGGCGGAGGAAAGATACGATGCATACGAGAAAGAAGCATTGGCTATTGTATATTCGATACTTCATTTCCGTCCCTACCTGTACGACCGGCGGTTTACTGTGGTAACGGACCATAAACCTTTATTGTGGTTCCGCCGCACTACCGATGGAAATGCTAAAATACTACGCTGGCGTTTAAAACTCGCTGAATACGAATACGATGACGTGTATAAGGCTGGAAAGACAAATGTTAACGCGGATGCATTGTCAAGGAATCCAGTACCAGAACCCGATGTCAGCGACGATATTTTCATAATTCGTGTCAACAAGGATACGGAAACAAGAAGAAAGAAGAAAAAACAGTTAACAGAGGAAGATATCAGCGAATTACTCGAACACGATACGGATGATGAAGAAGCAGACATCGTGGAGAGTGAAGAAGAGGATAACTATGCATTGGTATACGACGAGTTTGAGGAATGCGATTGGGAACGCGAAGTACCCAACGCAACATTCGCCGCGGCCGAATAAAACACAGACAGTAATTATCCTTGCGACTTCGAGCTAGCATTTGGCGGTCCGACGGACGAAACCGTGGCAGAGGAAAGACCACCGGCAGCACCAGACGAAAATACCAACGAAACTATGACTGAACCGTACTATAAAAGTCCCGCCGAACAATACTACTCGAGAGACAAGGACGAGGAATGGCACGCGCCGGCCACGGATCCCTATGGGCCTAGTACATCACGAGACTATATACCTCCCAGGATACAAGACGCTGAGAGCAAAGAAATTGAAGAAGAAGAAACTGTACACCGTAAACGGAGAAACCACAAGCCACAACCCATTGAGGAGAGTGAATCCGAAAACTCTAGTGAGGAAGGTGAAAATGCTGACGTAGCAAGTGATGAAGAAGGAAACGTCGTTACAGCCGAAATAATAGAACCTCACGTTAATCCCCGTATAAATAATCACGATATAACCAACGAGAACGTTAAACAATCTCGAGATTTATTCCACACTCGAAAGGATAGCCTCGTTTATTTCGTAAGCAGCGCCGGTGAACCACTGGACGACGGCGGTAAAAAATTACAGGAGAAAAACGAATTACCTAAAATGAGAAACTTGAGGCTGAAGCGGCCTCAATCCGTCGTGAAACGGGGTAATAAATTTAATATTGCCCTTCCGATTTCCGACGACCAAACCGAAGGCCCGACGGAAATACTCGGAAACATTACGGAAGCCTTGCATAATTGTGAATACCTGGCAGGAAAATTGGGGATCCAATCAATAAGCATCGCAAAGTCCGAAACAATTTGCAACGTCCCCTGGGATAGAATAGACTCCGAACTACAGCGAACATTTGAGGATAGCGATTTTAAAATTATTATTTGCAATGGAATAGTTAGAGAACCCGCGGAAGACCAACATGACGCAATAATTCGAGAGATGCATTGTTCACCGATCGGAGGACACCGCGGCGTGAGCAAAACTTATAACAGGATCCGGCATGAATATTATTGTAAAAATCTAAAATCCGATATTCAACAATTTATTCAGCGATGTCTCCAGTGTCATTTAAAAAAATTAGTCAGAGTTAAAACAAAGCAACCGCTCGTGATTACCGATACGCCCGGCACTGCATTCGACAAAATTGCAATGGATATAGTAGGACCGATAGCAAAAGCGAGAAGAGATAACGAATATATTCTCACTATCCAAGATCAACTGACAAAATTTTCCATGGCAATAGCACTTCCCAACGCTAGAGCCGTAACCATCGCAGAAGCATTCGTGAAACATTATATCTGTCAATTCGGTGCACCGAGAGCGGTATTAACCGATCAAGGTGCGAATTTCTTGAGCAAATTTATGCAACAAATTGCCAAATTATTTAGAATTCGGAAAATTAGAACGACCGCTTTCTACCCACAGTCAAACGGTTCTTTAGAAAGATCTCACCACGTCCTTGGAGAATATTTAAAGCAGTATACAACGCGAGAGAAAAACTGGGACGAATGGGTCGAATTGGCAATTTTTAATTATAATACGAACGTACACGAGGGGACTAAACACACACCGTACGAGATGGTGTTTGGCAAAATAGCTAGAACTCCCTCGAGCATGCCGTTAGCCGCGAGAGAAAAACTCGCCACTTATGACGATTATTTAATCCAGTTAGTAACGCAAATACATTCGATTCAACAGATCGGTCGTGAAAATTTAATTTTAGCAAAAGAAAAGGCTAAAGAATATCACGACCGTAAAATAAATACAATAAATTTCAAAGTGGGCGAACCGGTATTTCTGCTTAAAGGACCGAAACCCGGAAAACTTGGAGACCATTACGTCGGACCGTACGAAGTATTGGAACTGCTGGAAAAAGGAAACGTGCGGATAAAAATAAAAAAGGGTTCACGAGTCGTGCATCCAAATCGACTACGAAAATCACGCATTCCGGCGTCATAAAACCAGAACAAAGGAAGAAAGCCTTCGGACACACAAAGAAGATAAATCATTAAACAGCATCCCGTAATTACAAAAGGAAAGGGGAAAATATATATCTGCCGTGAAAAAAAAAAAATAATACTACGCCATATTAATAAGATTATACATATAAAAAAAAAATATATATATATTGTAACGTGGCAAAATTTCAGCCCGTTACTAAAATGCGCTTTCCTCGCACCAAGGCTCCCGAGGCGATTCCACAGGGCCTATTTGTAAGAGATAGGGATTTATTTTAATTTTTCTTCGTTTTTGAAAAAATATTTCATGTTCGTCCGAGTCGCGGGCGAGAGAGTAAATCGGCGAGAGAAGGAGCTATCGACGATTATTCGTCATACAACGAGGGATTTTACTGCGAGAGTCTTCGCTACCGGGGATCATCGACAGGGACTCTCAAGCCGAGGAGTTCGTCGCTACCGAGTCTCCTGCCCTCGCCATCGAAATCGCTATCAAAGCGATCTGGGATTCTACCGCAGCTTCAGAATCGTTGCAAGAGGTCATTTTTCGGAAGGGCTGCAGCCGAAGTCCAGAGCTGCAGAATTGCATCGCCATCGTGCAACATTTAATATTACATCGATCTCGATCGGTGAAGATGGAGCGCCACTGCGCGCCGAGTCGTCCGTGTCTCTCGCGAGAGACAATCACGCTACCGTCGTCGCGAGCGCGAGAGAGTCGCCAAAATTCCGAAAAGGGCCGAATATTTGCGAATATGGATCGCGCGATTAGGCGGGGGTAGGGACGCGTTAACGAGAGCGATCGAATGTCGATACTCTGGGCTATTCCCGTCGAGAGTTGGTGTGAGGAACACGTGTCGTGAGAGGATCCCGCGGTTAACAGCTAGAGAAGGAAGGAAGGCATCGCGTTATCGAGCCGTTTGTCTCTCCTCAAACAAATCTTCGATACGTCGGTGAGCTCTTTCGTCCCGTGAACTTGGACCGGGTTAATTAATTAATTATTTTGTATAGAGTCAAAAGAATTAGTGTCGCGTTTATTTGTTTGAGTTCTCGAATTTCGTAAATTAAATTGTGTCGGCGTGCTTTGTCTCGGCGGTTCCGATGGAAAACGCGCTCTCGTGAGTCGGCATAGGAAAGTTGTGTGTTTTTGGAATGATCGAGAGCCAACCGAGCTCCCGAGCGTCGATTGACCGTCGCGAAACGGCCGTTCGATTTTGCCGTCGATATTTAGAGATTTTTCATTGGTTATTTTATTTGTCTCGGGAGTCGATTCCGCGGGAATATGCCAAATGCGTGTCGTTTTCGCGGGCGGTTACCACCGGGTCAGTGTGTGTGTGAGAATGCGTGCGAGTGTGTTACCGAGTTGCCGGCGAATGTAGTAGCCGTGTCGATTTCAGGGTTACCGAGAAAGTGAGAATTTTGTTGTGAGAAATGTCGTGTGGGAAAATTATTATCGAGAATTATTTTATTGGAGGTTTGAGGAAATTGTTGCTCGAAATATTGTGTTTTGGAAATGAGAAAACTGATCCCGGGGAGAACCGTTAGCCGCATCGCGAAGCGAGCGTTCGCGTTAGTATTTTGTGTGTGTGTGCGTGAGCGCTGAGCGAGTTCCCGAGTGTCGGGAGAATTATTTCGTTTTTGTTAATTCGATTTTTCTGATCGGGACGAAGGTTTCCTCCGGGTACTCCGGTTTTTCCTTCATTAGATTTTTCTTTTGTTGAATAAAATATTTTCTTTTGGTTCCCGTGAATTTTTCCGAATATTTAATTTATCGTGAATTTGTTCGAAACGTCCTTATCCTAACCCAGCCCCTCTCCGGTTCTCGAAAGCTGCAGCTAGCCGGCAGCTAATCAGCTTCGTCGAATTTTCCTTGGTGCGTTCGCGCGCCCGGCGCCCATCCCGCGAGGGGAAAAATAAAAGAGGAAAATTATTGTGACGATTTAGAGCATCGAGGTTGAGGGTTCTCGTGGGTAGTTCTCGCTTTGAGAATTTACGCTACAATATATATAACATATACACAGATAGATATAGTTATACGAACAAATAATCGACGCGAAGACTGGAAAAAAAAAAAAAAAAAATGACGACTCGCGGACAACGGCCGCCGCCCGATTATCGGTTCGAGAGGGCTCGTTTGCAAAGCTATCCCGGCCCGCCGCAATTTACGCTAGATCCGGCGAAATTTGCCGCTGCCAGATTTTATTACGAGGGGCGAAAAGATTACATTCGTTGTTTTGAGTGTAAGCTCTCCATATGTCAATGGTCAGAAGATGATGACCCTACGTGAGATCATGCGAAATACCAAGAGTTATGCCGATTCGTGAGGAATCTACCGTGTGGCAACGTGCCGATTGGAACGGACCCCTCGACGGTTCCACCTCCCCGGCCGGAACGGAAAAAGGGACAATCCAGCGCAACTGGGAAAAAGCACTCTTGCAGCAAATGCGATGGAGTGAGCGGCAATGTAACTCCAAAACCAGGGAAATCATCAGCGACCTTTCGGAGTTGGAAAAAGGCTGAATATCCACAGTATCTCGATTTCGATGAACGAATGAAAACCTTTAAGGGTTGGCCGAAATGGGCGGCACAAACGGCCGAAGACCATGCCAACGCTGGATTTTTCCGCGTGGGAAGAGGTGATAGTTTAATTTGCCACTACTGTGGAGGCGGGTTACAAGACTGGCAGCCCACTGATATATCATGGGAGCAACACGCACTATGGTTCCCAAAGTGCGAGTATTTGCTCTCAATAAAAGGACCAGAGTACGTAAAACAAGCGTATGCACGTCGGCTACCCACCGTTGAAACCACTCCGCTGGCACCACCACCGCAGTATGCGCACACGAGCAACACGAAGGGTGATCGCATGGGGCCCTCGTTGGAAAAGGCTCAACAAGACGCAGGTAGACAACTAACCCCTTGCGTCAACGCGGACGAAATAGGTTATCCCGAGTATGCCAGTTACGTCGAGCGTCTTAAGACCTTCAAAGATTGGCTGAAAGATTCAGTACAATCAAAGGAAAGTCTCGCCCGAGCAGGATTTTTCCGGAAGGGAACTGGCGACCTAGTAGTCTGCTACGATTGCACGGGTGGTATAGTCGATTGGCAACCCACAGATATACTCTGGGAACTGCACGCACGGTTATTTCCGGAGTGCGCGCACCTGCTTTGGGTAAAAGGCAAGGATTTCGTGAAAGAGGTTAACGAAAGACCAGTACCGAGACCAACTCTCGATGACCCTCGGGTAATGGAGCAGCCCGAATTCATAAAGAAAGACCCCGTCGATCGCCTCCGCCGTAGGGAAAATCTTGCAATGGCAATTAATGAGTTTCTCTCTAGTGAAACTACCCACAAGACCGGTGGCTTCGAGGTCGAGGCATTGGACATGGATGGGTACACTGTATATACGCTCGACGATGCAAAGGACGATCTACCCGAAGAAGCTGGCGGTACAGCTTCTTCAAACGATAAGACCAAATCAATAAAGACGGAGGAATTCGATAGGAAATCGAATCACTCATCAATGGTGTTTCCATCATTTGACCTCCCACCTTTTTACGAACAGGAAGTCAGTCAAAATATTATCAATAACTTGTGCGAAGGTTGCAATGCCGCAGAGATTGAAACTATAAGCATACCCTGCCATCACGCAATTTACTGCGAGAAAGGCGCCAAGGAGCAAGGTGATTGCGTAATTTGCGGAGCATTAATATTTCGTTACAATAAGATCGTTGTAGTACACAATTACAATCGTACGGATCGGGGAGTTTCAGTCGCCCCTAGTAACGTGACGGTAATCGGGAGAATCCAACCGCAGAGACGGAAGTAATGAAAAAGGGAGAGCAGAAAAGGGAAAGAGAATAACACGCGCGGAAAATAATCACGTACGGATAGGTCGTAAAATACGAAAAAAAAAAACATATATATACAAATAAGAGAGAGAATAGGGATTTAAATTTTTTAAAATAAAAAAAAAAAAAATATATATATATAAATAAACAAAAAGATAAAGACGTAAATGAATGATAATAATTTAGTGAGGAATAATCACGTTATTAAGAGGACTTGAAATAATTAATAAATAAGATGGAGAAAGGAAAATATACAATAATTCATTTTACGAAATTGATTTAAGCAAAGTGTACAAACAAATAACGAAGACTTCATTTATATATACCTAAATACGGTAAATTTCATAAATAACGTTTCAAACAGGAACGAGTGGAACGATGGCTGCCCATCACTGCTACTGTACGGAGTTCAGTTGGTGTCGACCACTTATTACCGACACTCACGAAGATACGCTCTGGATATGTCTTAATCGAATAAGACCCCGAGTAATTGTCCCCGGACCAGAAGCATTGTTCTGTTATTGGAGAATCGCGTTCTACTTGGAAATTCCGAAAAGAAGAGTGGACTTATATGTACCACCTGAGTGGCGAACGATCCAACCAGCGGTATTGGACGAATGGGTCGGTAAATTACGCGATAATCCATACGAAGATATAATTCTCGGAGCGACACTGTACAAGTGGCTACCCGACGCACTCGTGCCGCTGGGACAGAGATTATCCGACATCCCGATGGCCGGGCGAAATGGATGGCCAGAGTCTCAAGATGAAACTCCTTTCTGGGGCGAACCCCGGCTTCAATACTCCGACGGAATAGATTTGCCTGTAAGGATAAACCGACAGGTACCCCACAACATCGTAAATGGAATGGAAAAAATATTCTATTATTGGGAATTTGAATTGCCCGACGCACACGGACGCAAGTTCGACCTATGGGTACCACCCGAGTGGAGAAGGCTCAGTAAAGGGGGGCGAGCCCTTTACACCGCACTATTATGCGAAAATATGTATCAACCCATAACCGTCGGAGGAGTGAGATACATATGGAGAGGCGATTCCCTCCTTCCGGAGGGTCAGTTAGTGGAAATAATGGAAAGCCAAGGTTACGGACTTTTCAATTACCACCCGCCAGAGGACACCGATGAAGACGAAGATGTGGATACACTAGTACCATCGACTCCGTACGAAACGGCCCCGGGTTCCGGAGATGAGGATCCCGCAGTTGGTAGCACAAACACCGTGCAAAGTAACCTTCCACTACTAACCGAGAAAGACGTTTTCGAAGAAGTATGCAGGAAATTATGCCCTCACGTCAAAGAAGGAAGCGAGACCCCCGAACACGGGAACCTATTAGAAACCCTGGTATAAAAAAATATATAAGGGTATACAAATACGCAATAAAAAATATATACACATAACTTCAAACTCTAAGCGAATAAACGACTAGAATTTACATTAAATTAAGAAAAAAAAAGGGAGGAATAAAACATAAGAAAGAACATATACCTAAAAATAAGAGAGCTAAGTACCAATACCATAAATAAAATTAATTACATATGATACTAATACTAATAATAAATACACAAAAAAAAACACAAAAAAATACAATAGAGATATATAGATAATCTAGGAAGATAGGTACAATATCGCGGTATTAATAGCATTAGATAGCGGACTCATTATAGAAACGAATAAAATGGTGAAGGAACGGGAAGAAAAATATGGCTTATAGAAAGAAAGAGGGAGAAAGGATAAGAATAAGAAAGGAGATGAGAATTCTCCGGGACAAGATAAAAAAAAAAATCAGAAAAAAAAGGAATGAATGAATGAAGGAATGAATAGAATGGATGAATGATAAAGTAAAATAGGAAAAAAAATAGACAAGTAACAATAACGTTTTACAGTAAGAAATTTTATATAATAATGAGTAGAAATCTAAAGGGGGATTTAAACGCGTTCGCAAAGCATAAAAATGCAACTAAGCTAATTAGAAACATAGGGAAATAAAAAAAAAGGGAGGAAAAAAATACATATATATTGTAACGAAACGAATCGCGTAGACGCGATGCATCTCCGTCACAAGGGATCGCACAAAGCGGCGATCCATTCTCGAAAATTCACAGGAGGCGAGAAAGCGCGAGGAGGCCGGATCCAGTAGGCCAACAAGGCGCGGTCAATGGAAAATCGACGCCCCGCCCACAAGATCAAAGGCGCTCGGTCGATGAACCCCGCCCACGTAGAAAGAAAGCGACCTCGTGATAACGCCGATCGATTAAGACTCACGGTCGGTAAACTAGGAAGTCAAGGGAACAACCCATCGGGTAACCTACCGAACTGTAGAGCAAAAGTCCGATAGCAAAAACTCGAATCCGAAAGATTGGTTTTTGATCAATAACTAATGACCGGAGTGAATGAGAACAATGAACTTAGGATACAAATAAAGAGGAGGCCACGAGGAACACCATGAATACCCTCAACATAAAATTATCAATCGACTAAACAGGAATAACAAGCAACATGTGCCAAAAATAGTCGAAGAATCGAGAGGAATCATAGACAACCGACATACACGAGATCTCTCTGTTAAAACAGTTACAAATTCCCAGCATAAAGATATCAAATCAAACGCATCTCATAATCAACAACGATGCAGCGAATAAGATACGCGCAAGATCAACAACATTGCATAAACAATCACGTGAACAACAATAATCTCGCACACGAGCGAATCTAAAACAAAGCGTAGTTCATCAATTAAAACCAAGATTGAAACGAATTAATTCTAACATGAAAACGATATAAAAAACGCATTAATAAATAACCAAAACACTGTGGTAAAGACATTTATTAATAACAAAAGGGAATCGAGGGCCCCACGTCCCCTAGATACGATAGTGAGACCGCGTGATTCTTGCCCCACCACGAGGGATTTCATCCCCTCTCAACGATCTGGGTTATGTAACGGCGTGACTCACCATCACGCCATATTGCCCCTTCCATCAGAGATTTCATCCCTACCAATAGCGAGGTGGCGCGATCGAACCACGTGACATCACGCGATCTTTCCCCTTCCATAGCGAAATTCATCCCTACGACGACGAATTACCACGTGACATGGTATGATTTTTCCACTTCCAATGCGAATTTCATCCCCAACGAGGCAAAGATGATGAAACATCACGCCACATGAGTAAACTCCACCCCATTGAGATTGATATAAAAGCGAGCACCCGAAAAGGCTCAATACTTCAGAAAATCATCAACTTTACGACATAACGAGATCGTTAGGCACCACCATTCAGCCCGTTAGATCTTCGTGATAAAAGATCACTCAAGTCCGTTACATCTTCGTGAGAAAAGAGCACTCTAGTCCGTTAGAACTTCGTGATAAAAGTTAGGAACGATCTCGAGCATTGGAACTCCGGGTAACTGCGCCCGCGGTTCCATTCTCCTGACGGAAAACCGCGAGCACTGGTCTGGATAACTGAGTCCATTTTACCAGTTGCTATCTCCGAGGAATCGAACTTTAAATTAACGATTAATTCATTGATTGTGGGGACCGGCCGTCGCACACAAGCGAGAAACGAAAACGATCGTGGAGCTTCCTGATCTTCGATTCTCCGCGGAAAGCGATCGGCACTGTCTGCTTTAAAGTTCCTCCTCGTTCCCCTTTAGATCAGGTAAACCGTATCCAAAGCATACTTCACTGTTCGCAAACGAATACGAACAACCGTATGACACAACTAACATTCTCATAAGGGCAGGCGATTAGAAATACGCATGGGAAGCGATACCGCAACATAATTCAAGGATAGAAGCGCATTCGGCGAAATTGAGTGTTAAGCTCCACACGGTGGTAATACAACCATCGTGTGAATCTCCAAAATTAAGCAAAAGAATTAAACTTTGAATCTCAGCCCCTCTGGCTGCATAAACGATAGGGCTGAGAGGCTCGTACAAAGTCAAGAAAGATAGGAACATTAGGAAATTGAGTGTAGAGCTCCACTCGGGTTACACCCTGTAAACGAGTGAATCATAACTTTGTAGAATCACGAAATATTAATTAATAACACCCTGTTGTCAGTGAGCCGATGATGAGAGGGTCTGACACTCGAGTAGCGCGAAATACTCATGAGTGATCAACGACTTCTGAGGCCACTATAAAAATTAAAATAACATAAAGCCAAATTAATCAAAAGACCCGCGCGTCAGGTGGATATCCAGCCGCCTGGGGATAATTTTGAGTCGAGTCCAAGACACGAACCTCGCGACACCGAGGTGTCGCATATAAAATTAACTCAACGTGGAGTTACTCGCGCAATAAATAAGGTTAATCCTTATCAATAAAGGAGCGCAAAACTCGTAACGTTTCAATATCAAAAAAAAATTATGGAAAAAAAATGTTTAAAAAAAAAAAAGGAAAAAAACTCGTAACGACAAAATATATTAATTACTAGTATATATAAATAATTATGAAAATCTATGATGAGTAAGGAAACGAAGACTTAGCAATAGTAAGAAGAAAAGTATCAGGAGTTCATAGGAAACTCAACCGAAAAATTCAATGAATAGAAGAAAAGTATCAGGAGTTCATAGGGAACTCGACAGAAATTTTCAATAATGAAAGGAAAATATCAGGAGTTCATAGGGAACTCAGCCAGGGAAAGGAAATATCATTAAAACATTGGAAAAAGAAAAATCGAAAAATATATATATATTTATGAATAATTTAGACATAAGGGGATAATAAAAGCAAAAGGGGGAGAGAGAACGTGGACCCCTAGAATTCTAATGACAAGTTGTCGGGAGTCTTGAAGACTCGACCGACAGAGAGGAAAAATATAATATGAATAATAATAACGAATAAGAAGGAAAACGTGAAAATTAAACATTTGTCGGGAGTCTTGAATACTCGACCGACAGAGAAAAAAATAATAATATTAATAATAATAATAATAAGGAATAAAAAGAAAAAAAACGTGAGAATGAAAATCGGGAGTCGTGAGGACTCAACCGTGGAAAAGAAAAGGAGACAAATCATCGGGAGTCCCAAGGACTCGACCAGAGAGAAGGAAAAAGAAACAAAATCGGGAGTCGTAAAGACTCAACCGTAAGAAAAGGAAGAAACAAACTGTTGGGAGTCCCAAGGGCTCGACCAAAGAGAAGATATAAAGAAAAGGGGAGATACATATACAAAAAAAAAAAAAAACCATACTTACGGTTGACCCATTTACGAGAGGAGCGAAGACTGTTGACGGAACAACAAGTCTAAGGAACGATTGGAAGAACGAAGACTGTTGGCAGAACAACAGATTAAATCGCAGCAGCAAAATAAAAAAAAAGGGGAAAAAATATATATATATTAAAACAAAAAAAAAAGAGAAATAAAATAATGATAATAAAAAAAACACTAAATTGTATTTTAGGCCTTTACAGGCATTTATTAATAAAAGCTCCCCTCCAAAGTAAAATAATAATAATAATAATAATAATAATAATAATAAGGAAAAAAAACACACATACTTATATAATAAAATAAACAAAAAAAAAGGAGAACACAAGATTGTATTTTAGCGCCTTTGCAGGCATTTATTGAAAAAAAAAAGAAAAGAGAAAACACACAAAAAAAATAATAAGATAAAAATATAAAGTATTATAATTAAACTTACAACTAAAATAAAAAAAAAAATATATATATATATATAACTAAACAAAGATAATATTCATACCTAATTAATAAAATCTATAATTAGAATTAAAATTTATAACTAAATTTATAACTTATACTAAACTAAACTTAAATTAAAACTAATTCCCCTAATAGGGCCGGTACCGCGAGCTGAAACAAAAAAAAAACACACAAAGTTATTAGTAAGAGAATAAAAAAAAAAAATATATTAAGAAAAAAACAAGAGAAGACCAATACATACTCTTGATTCCCTCTTGGCGGAGGGTGGAGGGGGCCACCCGAGCCGCCGGCATTCCCCCCCTCGTCATCGGGACCACGATTCGGGGACGGTCCTTGGTTGCGGTCGGGGCGAGGATTTTCCTCCTGCTCCACCTCCATCCCCTCCTCCTCCACCCGCGGGAGCGCCACATACTCGCTGGGATCAAAACCCTCCACAGGATCGTCATGATGGGAGAAACTTCCCTCATCGAGATCCTGCAGGCCGGGAGCAAGATCCGGGAATCGGCCTTGATTAACGGGGGGATAAACTCCCCGCTCCCACAAGGTGTCCAAATAACTGAACACCGATTCCTCGGCGTCCCAATCTTCGTCCGAATTGAAAAAGACGGACGGGGATGTCTGCAATTCCGTAATCTGGAAAAGAAAAGAAAAGATTATACACCAAATGAAAAAAAAAAGATAAAAAAAAATATACATAATGAGAACGCGAGCCTTACCCTCCGATTAAACTCCTCCTGCGATCCGCCACGGATCAACGCGCACTACGCCGCCATATAGGCCGCGTTCAATTGCTCCACGGAAAGGAAAAAAGGCGGCGACATGATGATGGTTTCGAGTTCAAAGACTTGAATGATTTTCTTCCTCCGCAACCCCGGTTTAAATACACAAATCCCCACTCACAAGGTTCACGAAAACTCAGCGCGATAATCCTCGTACCACGTGTCGAATTTCCTTCGCAAGGGAAGGAAATTTTCCTATTGGTCAGGCCATAAAAAAAAAGAGAGGAAAAAAACCCTACCCAATTCTCGCGTTCACAAAACACAGAGTAGAAACGAATATCGAAAATATACAAAATTATTGAATACAGGGAATCTCACGAAACGATAATATTGCAGACAATGAAGCTCGGAATTCTACTCGCATGGAGTGCACTGATCTACTTAAATTCGAAAATCCCGGTGACTCACGGATTGATTGGGTACGATTGCGCGGGAGTTACATCGAACATCACCAGCGTATCATTACTAGGAGTGGGAGAATGCAACATACCCCAGCAAGAAGTTAACATCACTCGCACCTACATTCAACTAATACAGATCAATGAATATTCATCTATAAGAGTAAGGCAATGTAAAGGGGAAATTTATCGAACGATTAAAAGATGTGGAATGCATTCCCATACGATGGATGTAACCAACGGAGAATACGGATATATAGATAGCGCCAATCGAGAATCTTGCCTCGATATGTATCGATACGGTAATATTAAGATAGGACAGACAACGGTCACAGGGATTATGACGAACGGAACAATCACGCGACCAATACACATAGCAGGCTCGATTTATAACGACGGATCTTGTGACGGGACTACTTATTCCGACCCTTACGGTACATGGGGTAAGGTACATGGTACATGGAAGTGTGAAAATATCACTGAGAGATTACAACGCTCGAGTAAACGTAGATACTAATAAAATACATCTGCGGTCCGGTACAAGTTGTGAGTTGAGCGAGGGTCGGTGTGTCGACTTCGACGGCGGCAATACATTCTGGGACCCGCTGCCCGAAGATAGTTGTAAAATCGGCCGGTACGGACTCCTATACGAAGGGATTGCCGATAGAATTACGGATTACGACGTTGACAACGAACAAACAGTATACACTCTCACTGAAGGAGACGTGACATTCGGACTTTCTAGCAAAAACACAATAAAAGTTTGCGGATATATCTTAACTAAAACCGAGCATCCTAAGCTGCTTATTGTAGAGACTACACGAGGAAACCCTTTTATTGCAAAGAAACCCATCGAAGTAAACAATCTGGATATTTTCACATACATGAATTCTAAATTCGTATTCGTAGAGAAACATATCCGTACGCAAATTAAAGACATGTATCGCGATATATTAATGCAACGTTGTAACCTCGAACGACAACTATTGCAAACTACTCTGACGATAGCGAGGATCTCTCCCGACGAATTCGCATACGATTTAATGAAAGGGCCAGGATATATGGCTGTGATAGCTGGAGAAGTGGCACACATTGCTCAATGTATTCCCGTCGAAGTAAAAATTGCTCGAACTGCCGAATGTTACAACGAATTACCCGTAACAATGGGAAATTTTCTTTCCACCTGTCACCACGAACTCACATACTATTAAAACCCGGCACCGAGGTATCTTGTAATCGACTACTCGCTCCTATGTATTTGTTGGACGGAGAATGATATTCTTTCGGACCAACCCCTATGCAAACTCAGACTCCTACCATTCTCAAACCTCTTACTAAACCCACTTGGAAATACGTCAGCCCTTACGCATTAGCAACAAGCGGAATTTATACGCAGAAAGAATTGGAAGAACTTCGCGATCACTTAATGTTCCCCGCGGAGAGACCAGCCATATTAAATTCATTGGCGCGAGGAATTACCGGACATTCTTCAATCGTTCAAGGTGGCTCATTATCAAATCTCCTTGATGAAGAAGCATTAAATAAAATCGTAGAATCTGCATGGGATAGAGAATGGGGCTATCTCATTAGATTTGTAAAGGTGAGCGCAGGATTAATAGGAGTAATGATTATCTCCAGAGGAATTAAACTTATCATCGACACAATAATACATGGCTATGCTTTGCACACTGTATACGGATGGTCTATACATTTGCTAGGCGCAATTTGGGACTCCGTTACGAGCTTGCTATTGCACTTGAGCAATAAACAACCGAAGCCAAATAATAGGAAAGAGGATGATACGAATAACGACGCAGGGCCATCCGAACCATTACAACCACCGGCATACCAGCCTTGCGGAGCTCCCAGTGGAGATCTGTCTCTCATCCCACCCATAACATATGAATTCGATCCGAGAATTCGAGACTTCGATGCAATTATGAGTCACTCCGGATCTAATTTTCGTACACTATCACACCCAAGTCGAAAAGAAGAAACGTACCCTATGCAAGTATTAGCGGGTACACAAACGGATGGGGCCGGCGAGACTATAGCTATACGCACCCGGACAGTTTATGACACATTGCCCAGGGCAAGAGCCGTGCCGCCGAGGAATATTACCGCGTCCACTTCGACTACTCATGCAGACGGCGCGGAAGAGCTTAACGAACCCAGCGGTTTATATCCCGAGTTAAAAATCGATGCACAAGAAACGGGCGTGGGTTCAAACGCAAGGAATAAGCAACAATATTTTCTATTGCAAAAACCAAAGAAGGATGATAAGCAATAACTCGAAAAAAAAGCAGGCGAAATAGGGAGAGGAAGAGCAAAAGAAAAGGAACGGATTAGGGAAATCGATAATAAAATATAATCTTACTTTAACAATTGCCAAGTAATAAAGGAAAATAGAGATGAGAGATAAATGAAAAAAAAAGAGAAAGAAAATTATATCAATAATATACTTAACAATATTTTAATTAATAATGATATAAAAAAAAAAAAAAAATTATATAAAAAGGAAAAAAATTTCTATATATAATAATACTTTAATTAGTTATGTTCAGAAAAGAGGGGAAAATACTAATAACACCCCAGCATAAAACTACACACATAGACCTCCTGACAAATGACAGATTGGGGCTTGGAGAAACGCTATATTAATGACTACGACAGTTAAATGGATGAAAAATAGGATTGTTATATATTTTTTTTTTTGACCCAGTTAACCCAAGGAAATGGAATTGATTAACGAAAACAAAAAAAAAAGGGGGAAGGGAAAATATAATAAAAACGAGGGAATAATAATCAATAAATTTAGAGCACACTATCTATAATTAAGACAGAATTAAATCGGAATTGTACAAACAATTAATATCAATAATTAAAATTTAACAACGGACGCGAAATTACTGCGTTAATGCAAACCAGATCCGATCAACATGCACCGCTACCGGAGACGCTAAAAATCCGAATCAACGAGGTGGCTCCTGCAAAGCTGGTGCCCGGAACTGCTGTTATTTACTGTTACTGGAAAATCTCTTTACACATAGATATCGCGGATAAATCTTTCCTCTTGTTCGTGCCACCTGAATGGCGACATATCGAAAAGGAGCGATTGGATGAATGGACCGCCCAATTACGCGCTAATCCGCTCGAAGATGTTACCTTGGGGCAAATACAATACGAGTGGCGCAACGATATCCTCATGCCACAGGGACAGCGATACGGTACGGTCCCCATACCGGGTACAAGAGGATGGCCGGAGCTCGACGAGCCGGTACCTGAGTGGCACGTGCCGCTTAAACTAAAAGGGCTGGGAAGACACTTGCCCATCGCCGTCAATCGACGATATATTAGCCCTACATTGGGAATGGGAAAACTCATCTGCTACTGGAGGGTAGCATTGGACCCACCGGGCTATCAACAGCGATTCATTTACGTACCACCGGAGTGGCGCAGACTAAGCCAGAAAACACGCAATCAATGGTTGAGGCGAGCATCCGTCCGGCTCGGTCAAGAAATACACCTCGGAGGAATTACGTACAGATGGTACCTTGACACTCTGACACCTCTCGCACAGAAGCCAGACCTCCTTGAATACATGGGAAAAGGTCAATACAGCAATGTGGAAGACGAAGAAAGCCATAGCGAGGAAGAGACCACCAGCGAGGCCCTCGATCTCGCACAAAAACGAACAGCCGAAGATATGGAGGTAGAACATTACTCGTTACAGGGACTCCTGGAGGTTGACACTCGCGATGTGCCTTCGAATCTATCCCTTCGAAGCATTTCAGGACTAGAGGAAGATATAACGAAATTGGAACACGCTAGAAGTGTAGCACTAAAAGAAAGCGCAGAATAACGACTCACGAAATAACAAGTATACAGTTGTATCGACGGTCAAGTGAGTTTACCTCTTTTGACAAACTATTCCTCCTTCTTACATAAAACATCATAGACTCCTAAACTAATAAATTTTTAATAATATGCTTTATGCGTAGAGCAATGAAGAAAAGGTTTTTATATATATATATACCCAACTAATATAATTATTATCAATATTCACAGATGGTTCAGTACATCTTGCCGATTGTTATCAATCATCCAAAAACTGACGAAGGAAGAGTATAACTCCCACAACTTTATTGGCCTCTGATGCCCGGCTGTTACGTACCGCCGGAGTGGAAAGGAATCCCTAACGGGGTACTAGAGTAATGGACACGGAAACTACCACGCCGAGGCCGTTCCGTTATCTTGGATGGAACAAGATATACATTGGTGGAGGACATCCTACTACCACAAGGCCAAGATTTCAATACAGTAACCACCATTCACGATCTGGACGGTCTCGAGGCCGAAATATGGGTATAATAAACTGGACCTTTGTACATTGACAAGAAGAAGACACCACGTTTACCGTCACATGCAACAGGACAACCTTCCGAAACTTGCGTATGTTAGCGATTAATTATGAAAGAAAGCAATTCCGAATTATCATTAAGGGTTATCATGTTTAACTTTTTATATTGACGCATTCCATATCAATTCAACCACAAAAAAAAAAAAAAATCCCAAAAAATATCTAAAAATTGGGATAATTCATTCGAGTTTCAAACACTAAGTATCAAATATTTTGGAATTTTTTATGACGAGATATTGCAATTTTCTTAATTTTAATGAAAACAATAATATGTCGGGAACGATTAGCCGTATCAAAAATTCTAAAAAACGAAAATTTGCGGTTTTTGATGACCCACAAGAAAAAAAATGTATTCAAATTTAATTGAGTAATTTTAGACCACATTTTACCGCAAAATCATCGAAAATATTTTTTTTTTACGGGAAGAACACTCGATATCGTCATAAGAATATTTTTTTCACATTCTGTATGTGAATAACGAACGTTCAGTATTTTTTTTTATCATGGGATGCGCAATCGCTCATAAGTTACAGTTAAAATTGTTTAAAATTCATATTCGTTTATTAAATTCAGGGCACTTGTTTTCAAGTTGTACTAATTGTACTATCGTATTCTGCAAACAGATGAAATTAGGAATATAGAGACGAGATTGGACACATAAAACGCAGATTTATCTGACGAAAGCCCACGGTACATTTGATAACGAGTACAACAAATTGCGTTGTTGAACGAACGAGTAGTATGCGTCGGAGAGATCTAGTTCCTATGCGCGAACTGATGATAAATGGATGGGAAAAAACGAAAAAAAAAACAGATATTAAGAATTGTCGCTGAAAAAAAATAGTTTTCGATTGGTACCTTAGTTTCGGAACTAAGACGCTTTGAAGGGGGAAAAAGCGGTTTTTGCTTCGTTTTGTTATACTTCGTCGTTGATTTTTGTGTGTTGGCTACAGACCATTTGCATTGCCCAGAATACACCACGTGGAGGTTGTCTGCATTGGTATTCCTTGGCCCTGAAAAGGGCTGTTTGTGTGCGTGTGCGTGTGCGTGATAGCGGAGATTAGGAACTGTGGGGCGTCACTCCCACACTTTATGAACTCAAAACCCTCTGCGGCATATCTGTGTGTGTCTGTGTCAATTCATTTACAGATCAATTACGCAGTCCAAGATAAACGTTTCGCGCTTATTTCTTTTTCTTGGGAAAAAGATTTCCCTCGTTCGAAGCCGAGTATTGCTTCAGAAGTAGCGTTTTGTCTGGATTAGCAATGAAGCCATGGCATTTTTGTATGCCTGGGGTCGGCTTAGCAGCCGCAAATCTTTGTTGAAGTTTTTTCTTTACCTCGTCGTGCCTTTCCTTTCCATAAAACAAAACTTCCGTTGTATGTAAGTTCTCTTTTGCCCATCGAAAGAGAACTTCCGGCGTGAGTATCGGGTCACCAGATGTTATCTGCAGACTTGAACGACTAGCGCCTCTCTTAAGAAGAGCCCCGATTCCATCGCACGCCGATTTACCGTGAGCTGTGGCATGACAATGCCATTCCGCCATCACACCAAAGTCTTCTTTATGACACAACAGGTTAGCCATTTGATAACGATTTTTATAATGTTGGGCGGCACCATCAGTGAAATAAATTATCCTTTTAACGTTGCTATGTAACTGCTTCATACTTTCTATCAACAATTCTTGCATAACGTAAACAGCTGATGTGTCATGAAGCAGACTATTAGACAAAACGATGAGACTGCGATGACGGACTTCTTCACCCTCTCTATAATAATATACGATAGGGTGTACAGTACACTGATCATTGTTGTAATGAAACGATTGGGCTACGTCTTGAACTACGTAAGCATAATTTTCGGAAAAATTACACTGTATCAAAAACTCACCTTCTGCCAAATGATCTTTTACATGAGCACAAAATGCGGATTGTTGCTTGGCAATAAAATCATGAGGCTTTAGCACTACGAGGCGGTTGCTCAGGTCATTGACAAACTCCACCGCAGCAGCTTTGACGGCCTGTAGAGTTGATCTATCCGTTGACTGCCAAACTCGGAACTCGATCTCATCGATCATCGCATCATCAAGTATTTCTATCAACTTTTGACCTAAAGTTTGTATTCCTGAGCACTTCTGGCACTCGTCGAAATGACACGCGGGACTTGGGTTTTGGCACATCATCATGTTAAGGCAGTCCTTAAAATTTTGTATTGGATATGTCCAGTTCTCGGTCAAGCGACCTATGTTAATTGCATCCAGCATCAATTTAACATTTTGGTGGTATGTGCATACACACACAGAATGGGTTCCACTTGCACCAGCCAATACGCAGTGTTTGGGACGCAGTTCTGCAAACTTGCTGAACCCAACTATCGACTCTGGATATTCACTTTTATACGACTCATACATTTCATTTAAATTGCAGAGTACAAGTCTTTTTTGCACTAGCTGCTTTTTGCCATCGATTTTCAGGGAGATAACATCTTTGATACCAGGCAAAAGTCGGCTGTTCATGTCGTTTTCGTAAAAGGCACGTACCGCCTATACCGTCTCATTCGGGAATGTTTTGCCTGGTCGTTGAACTGCCGATGCTAATACACCTTTAGAATCCCTGAGCTTTTGTGCCTCCGTGGTCATATGTCGGGTAACGCCCGATTCCTTTGCAACTTTCCGGGCACTCCAAGATTTGGGAGCAATTGTCAAAATTCTGATACGATCAGCATCAGAAGTAGACTCGTCTTTCAACTTTTCTTTCAGCCCATCCAACATAGCTTCCAAATCTGCCTCTCTCGATGAAACTGGCACGTTACTTTTGGAAGACTGAGTTTCCTCGAAGTCGCTTTCCACGCAAAAGTCAAGTTAACAATTGTGATATTGGAGACGCATTATTATATTCTGCCCTGTCCCCTTCCAATCCAGCTAATTCGCTAGAAGGATCATTCCTCAATTCATGATCTGAAACGCTTACAGGTACACTAGACGCTGATGGAGATAATAAGTGACAACGTTTTACTTCTGGTTCTTCCAATTCATTCGTATTGCCAGATAAATCAGGGTGAACTTCGGCGCGGTATTGAAGATCTTGATTAGGGACCTCCTTTAATTGGCTTGCTTTTTTCCTACAACTATCACAGATTTTCGCTTCGCTTGGCAAATGCGGAAATTTTTGCCGCAGATTTGTAGAGACAAAACGCAGACCTTGTCCACCGTAGCCTTTTTCGCCGGAGATTCGAAAAGGGTTTGCACATCTATTAGACATGTTTAACAACCATTAGTGAATTACGGCTGCGAAAACAAAGATCAAGAGAGGAAACGGGGTTCAAGTTTCCAAGATTCAGGAGTTGACTGCAAAAAAAACTTGTTCAGTGGATCAAACAACATGACAGTGTTTTAGACATCGAAGAACGCTTCATCGGTGTAAAAAGTTCGCTTTTTATGTGATTCCGGGATGACTGTCGCTTGCGAGAAGCGACATAGAGCGGCTAACCACCTCGTGGTAGATTCGGGAAGCTTTGTTTCTGTACGTAGCTAAGGGGAAGTCCCTCGAGCGTTAACTCTCGAGTTCGACGAACACTCGAGGTTTCCCGAAGGTAAGGTGATGATAAATCCGACAAGTTCAAAGATGACCAGAAGAAAAAAAGAGAGTTCAGAAGCCTCCTTGAAAGAGAAATTGATATTAAAAATTGATATTAAGACCCATTAAACAAAAAACGTCCTGAAAAAAAGCTATTAATAAAATCGGTAAAATTACATATTACCTATTGAAAATCCCATAAAATAAAAAATACCGAAAATTCGTTTTTCATATCCACAATTCGGGGATATTTTTTAAAATAAAAAAACGATTGTCTTTCCTTGAGAAAAAAAATATTGCAAATACATCAAATGCAAAAAAAGCTTCATATCTTCAAAATAATTTTTTTTTTTAAGAAGTCGGATTATTGCTGCGAATATCGGTTCATCCTTTTGTATTCTAACGAAACTATAATTTTCTCTCACAGAATACAAACACAAATTTGATCTTCTGTAACACACGACCAAATCAAGTTGATGTTTGAAAATCGAACTATAATCGAATATGCGATTTAAAAAATTGTAACTGCTGTATCTTATGAGGGATTGCGCATCCCATGATAAAAAAAATATTGAACGTTCGTTATTCACTTACAGAATGTGAAAAAATTATTCTTATGACGATATCGAGTGTCCTTCCCGTAAAAAAAAAATATTTTCGATGATTTTGCGGTAAAATATGGTCTAAACTTACTCAATTCAATTTGAATAAATTTTTTTCTTATGGGTCATCAAAAACCGCAAATTTTCGTTTTTTAGAATTTTTGATACGGTTAACCGTTCCCGAGATATTATTGTTTTCATTAAAATTAAGAAAATTGCAATATCTCGTCATAAAAAATTCCAAAAAATTTGAAACTTGATGTTTGAAACCCGAATGAATTATCCCGATTTTTAGAAATTTCTTGGGAATTTTTTTTTTTTTGTGGTTGAATTGATATTGAATGCCTCATTATACAATTATTAATCACGCTTAATGCCAAAGTAGTGACTTACATAAAAATCTATTACTCATAAAAGCTTATTTCCCAAAAAGTACAAGAGATAAGAACAGGAAAAATCGTATATTCTCGTAGGAATAAAACTATTTATAAGTAAAGAGGCAAGACAATTACGCCAAAGACAATAAAGTCATAATTTCATACTTACCTAAAAATAAAACGCAGCAATCCATTATCTTTGATTAAAAAAAAAAGGAGGAAAAAATACACGAAAAGAAAAAGGCATTTAAAATAAAAATAAAAAATATATATATATATACTAGAGGTTCCCCGGGCTCGCGCGCTACGCGCGCTCGCATTCCTTTTTGTCGACATTATAAAAATGTCTCATCACCGCCGCAACTTTTCACCAACCAGCGCCGCCACCGCTTTTTTATTGTATTTTTACTTAGACTGTCCCCTCGAAAGGTACTTAGAATATTTTGGCCTTCGCCTCCCACGCCCCTCCCCCCCGAAAAATATTCTAAGTCCCTCTAAGGGGGACTTAGAATATTTTCTCGCCCTTCCCCCCCGCCCTCGAAAAATATTCTAAGTCCCTCTAAGGGGGACTTAGAATATTTCTCTCCCCCCGCTCGCTCGACCCCTCCCCTGCCACTCCGCCCGCGCTCGCCCCCCCCCCCCCCTCGACCGAAAATATTCTAAGTCCCTCTAAGGGGGACTTAGAATATTTCTCTTCCCCCGCTCGCTCGACCCCTCCCCTGCCACTCCGCCCCGCTCGCCCCCCCCCCTCCACTGAAAATATTCTAAGTCCCTCTAAGGGAGACAGAATATTTCAGGCTGAGCCCTCTTTGGGGACTTAGAATATATTTGCCTGGGACCCCCCCTATGGGGACTTAGAATATTTCGGGCTGGGGCTCCTTTTGAGCGAGCGGGGGCGGGGTGGCGGGGGAGGGGTCGAGTGAGCGGGATCGAGGCGGCGGGGGTCTCGATTCCTGACACGGCGGCGGCGGCGGCGACAGCGGCGGTAACTTTATATATATAGAGAGATAATCTCGGACCAAGGAACGAGAGATTATGGTGACAGAATCGAGAGGGCCATACCTTTAATTGATTATTACTAAGGAAAATATATGGCCATATGAATACATACCCATTAGAATGATCGTTAGGCTTCTCCTAACAATCATCTTAGGGGGGGAGGTGTTACGTCCTGACGTAACCTTCTCTATTTTTTTTATTTTATTAATTAATAATACTTTTCGCAACTTACATTTCTGCTTATTTTTATACTATTTGAAACCTGATCCCTCAAAATAATTCCTACGCTTCACGAAAACCCAACATAATTCGTTCTCATTAAAACTCATAAGGGGGACGATTTTTCTCACCGGTCGCTGAGCGATATTTCAGGAATGAGTCTCCTCTGGAAAATATTTCCAATGAGATTCAAATATTCATTGTGTAAATTAAAATTAAATGGATAAAAGATGGAACATAGAATTATCCACCACACGAGGTAGATGCGGACAGAGGCTTGAATCCCCCTCGACACACGCACTACTCTCGGTGAAACAGCGAACTCCGCTGCCGACGTCGATACGGTCGACCATGGCATCGACCCACGGAGTATAGATCCAAGCTTTTACCATGCGGATAGACCATTAGAATTTTTCTAACTAAATATTCTAATGGGCTTCCATCGAAAAAAGGGAACCTACATTACCTTATGTATGGAAATTAACCCTGCCCATCGACATAGTTTCGGTATTTTAACACCGTACGACGTCGCAATGTATTTCTGAATATGTCGGTCGCGCGACTGAGAGACAAATATCCCCTGTATAATTGAACCATCCATCATCATAATAGAATAATTTCTTCACCAACAATTCTAAAATACGTCTCATACTCCCACACGTTCTCTAACTTTTAACAATAAATGATAAAGATGATCAATTAAAATCTGTCAGCCATTTAATAAAACATAGTATGAATTGAATCAAAGATAATAAAATTGTCCAGGATGTTAGGGAAATTAATCGACACAATCTGTCGACAAACGCGATAAATAAATATAAATTCGAAACGACAAAGCTTTCAAAATCATAGAAATAAAATTTGGTGTAATTTATTGATAAACACAGCGAACACCCTGAAACAAATAACCGAATAAAGGGGCCAAACAGTAAAATCACGCAGAGTCACGAGAAACCAACACGAGTGAACGCCACTAACTTCATAGGATAAGTTATTGCCATAGTTAAATTTCCATGTTATATTATGCGACGATCGAAGGAAAAGAAAGATGGTCGAAATTCGAGAGATAAAGAACTAGTGAAACAGGAAACCGCATTACCGAAAACTAAACATTCAGGGGGGACAGTCGTAAAACTTTTACGACCCACCCAGCCAAATGCGATAGTTCGCAGTATGCAATACGGGTATGACCCGACGGTGACTCACGAGTGCGAACGTCCCGGCCACCGAGCGAGAAGATGCAATTACTCAAAATTTACGCACCGTGCGCAAAAGAAATGGCTCCCTATGATCGGGAGAATAAAATAATAACGTTTTAATTAACATCAACATTTTAAGGAAGATTTTCGCTATAAGAGATAACTGTTACTTTTCCCATTACGCTTACCGATTAAGCTGGGATTAAGAACAAAGATTTACTTCTGGGATTGCGTTTTCTCGACTTATGGTGGAAAAATTATAAATTAGTAATTATATCAAATTAATCAGAAACATTCCATTATTCTAACAGCATTGTTATTTTTCTGGAATTATTTACCGTTTGCAAGAAATCCATAACATTAGTGGCAACAAAATATTTGCAACACAAAACGTATGCTGCATGTAAGAAATCGGGCTCCCTTCGATTTATAGTATAAAATATCAAATCGCGGTTTATACCAAAATATTCAGAAACAATCCACCTTCAACATAGAATAGTTACTTTTCCGATATCACCTAACGTAAGATCAGGACACGCCGCGAAAGACAGAAAATGAAGCTAGTGTAGTCAAGCGGAAAGATAAAAAGGGGCCCGGGCAAAGACATGAGTTGCGTAAGCCAAGCCGCATAATGCCAAGGTTAGTTCACGGCGATAGGGGAAGATTTAGCCGGTACACCAAAAGAGGGGAATTACACAGCTCGCCCGGGCAAACGGAACAGTAGTTCCGGAATGTCCATATAAGGAAGTAAGATGATCGGACGACGCTGTTACCAGGCACATGCAATAACTGCTGCGCACTTCTAAATGGGGCAACGCCCAAAGACACCGGCCCAGTAATGCCACAGATACCTCTGAATATCAGGAAAATGTTATTACTCTATAATAAAATGATTTGTACAAGAGCCGAGAAGTATTGTATCCTTCAGGTATATAATATTTTGACATCCTACACTTGAAAGGTGATAATGTTATTAAAATAATTACTGGGAAAAAAATATAAGTATTTCTCGACTCTTACTCGGTTTTCGAATACGTACACATATAGGAGAATTTTACGAACAACAACTATTATTTTATTCTGTCTCTTATACGTTAAAAATATCAAATATTAATTATAATAATTAATTAGTTATTAATATTAAATTACAAACGAATCAGGCAAATAATTAAGTATAGGAAAGGAAATGAAATCCAATGGAAAATGGATAAATCTACCATTAATTAACAATAAGAATGAAAGACAAATCTAAGAATCTCGAACAAGCCGAGAGGAGAATAACGAGGGGCAACGTTACTCATCAGGGGAGTATAAGGCCCGGGCATATTCGAGGGAGGGATTTTCTTCCCCTTCTGGGTCTCATTCTTCTAGTATATAAGAGGCCGCAGAAAAAGGGTTCGAGAGCGAGAGAGCGAGTGACCACCAGCAGAGAGTAGAGACCAGAAGCAGCAGAAGAAGTAAGAGAGTAGAGAGAGAGAGAGACGGAGGCGCCTAAGACCGAGCGCGCGATCGGTGCATCCGATCGGTAGTCCGGTGCTCCGGCTAGGCGAGGAGCGAGAGATGGAGTCAGAAGCCGCGATCTTTGTTAACCACCATACTAGAGGAGGATCGCGGGTCCGTGGTAACAACGAACGAAATAGAGTAACTCTCCTATTGGAGAATTTTGTTTATAAAAACTTCCATCTCCGAAAACTGTACTCATATTCGACGCAACCAGAGTTCTCTTGGATTAGCTCAGTACACTAAATCGTCACTCTCGATTCGTCCGTTGGAACAAATCCATCTTCGTTCAAACATCCGTAATTTTGTTTTACTTGATTGTTAGAAGAAATTCTTGTACGAATCATTTTTTTTTTATTATTCGTTGTATTTGCCGAAGATCGCATTCCTGTACTTTTGAATTTGCCTGAATTATTTAATTTGAATAAATTCTGAATATTACGGCATAATTGGCGTGAAATCCGTGTTTAAACCACCCGTTTCATCGCATCGACCATCATCGAAACTACCATCATCGCAACAAACAACGTAAGTACAATTTAATTCAATTTTCTTAGATATAGTTACGATCGGAAATGTGTGCAATATCCTCTGTTACTCGAACTCCTCAATAATTCGCCTTGCCGTCGCCAGACAACATTTACATCACTCATAGAGACACTATTCAGTATAAAAATCAACAGTATATATATATTGCAGTGAAATAATTCCTCATAATTCAAATCATCGACGAATCATCAATCTAATTACGCAACAGATAAAGAAACTTTATAATACCTCTAAGACAAGTCAACGAATAGCATTCCAAGCCCTATCCTTAGTAATTTTCCTCACGGTTAGACTAAAAAATGGGGAGTTGCGCCGATAATTGATGCCAGGAGTGGTAAAGGAGGGAGAGATCTCTCTTGACCAGCGCGTATTCAATCGTACTCGACGCAACCTCGCGTTAAAATTCGGGTGATAAAGAAACACCCACGTTTTTGACGTGACAATAACTTTCGAATGCTTTGACTTTTCGATTTTGAATAATTTGAATTTCAAAGTTTTGAATGTCGAACTTTCTCAATTTCCAGTGATTTAAATTCCAAAATCTTCCAATATTAAAATTCCCTTATCAAAGTTTCAATATTAATAATCTAAAACTTTCATTTTTCGAATATTAAAATTTTTCGATTTTAATAACTTAGAATTTTCGTTTTGGATACTAAATTTTTTTCGATTGTAATCATTTAAAATCTTCGTATCTTCCCAAATATTACAATTTTGAACTTTTCGAATATCTAAATTTTCAGCATTTAATTTTCTGAATTTTTCGAATTCTTCAATTTTCGATTTTTCAAATATTAACATTTTCAATTTACAATAATCGTCTAAAATTTTCGAATTTTTCAATTTTTTTTTTGGATGTTTAAATTTTTCGATGTTCAGGTTTCTCAGTATTTAACTTTCTAAACTTCATAAGGTTTTCAACTTTTAAATTTCCCGAATAGCTAGAATTTTGAATTCTTTAAAAATTTTCGGTATTTAATGATTTTTTTTCTAAATTTTTAAATTTTTGATTTTTTAATTTTCCGGTCATACGTCGCTTTAAAGAATAACAACGAACGTTCTTCGAAGCCCATTAGGGGCCGGAGTTCCCGAAATCGGATAGAGTCGCGTGGCATTCTCTGCATTCAAAAAAAAAAAAAATGACTCGACGCTCGAACACTCCCGAACAATTCCTCGATGATCATCCGCACCACGGATTAAATCCTCACGCGCACCTGCACGCAGGTCGCCACGGTAACAACCGATTAAATCTAAGAGCGTTCTCGATGGATCACCTCCTGGAGGGAGATCGTTCGTTACATTTAGCTAATCAGGCGTTTGATAACTATCATCGAGCAAACCGGATGTTGCAAGACCTCGACGTGCCGTGGTCACTGCAGCAAAATTTGCCGCAACGTATGCAGCAAAATATGCAGCAAAATCCCCAGCAAAACATGTAGCAACAAAATCCGCAGCAGAATTTGCAGCAAAACATGCAACAAAATCCGCAGCAGATTTTGTAGCAAAACATGCATCAAAATCCGCAGCAGAATTTGCAGCAAAACATGCAACAAAATCCGCAGCAGATTTTGTAGCAAATCATGCAACAAAATCCGCAGCAGATTTTGTAGCAAATCATGCAACAAAATCCCCATCAAAGCAGGCAAGATACCCCTCAAAATTCCCAGCAAAACGCGCGAGTTCATTTCAACGAAGGTTTCGGAGCGGGCGATTTTGATCAAAAGAGGCCAAATTTGCCTCACCGCCCCGCTCCACCCCCTCCGAGTGATCTCCGCGAACTTCCGCCGAATGAACGTTCGAAGCGACAATGATTGGTTGATGAAAGCACTCTACCCGATCCCTTCCTTCGACGGAAAAAATATACCGATCGAAGAGTTTATCTCCGATGTACAATATGCCATGTCCACTCTGGACGTTAACGATTTCGTAAAATTCCGATACCTATTATTTAATAAGTGGAAGGGCGACGCTCGCGCTCAAACCCACCCGAAACGTAGAATATACACCTCCGTTCAGGAAATCCTGGATGATTTAGAAAAACTATACTCTCACAAAAAGGACGAGCTCGCGCTCCAAGTAGAATTAGCGAATATTGCGCAGGGCACTAACGAATCTCTAAACGACTATGCAGCTCGCGCCAAGCGAATCACGGAGCGGCTGCACCACAGCGCCGCTCAGGGTCCCGATCGTTCAAGGGATGTAATTCGATCGCTCCAAGAGAGCCATACAAAGAACGCCATAAGCAGATTTGTAAAAGGGTTGCACGAGTGCATAAGCGCGCAGTTCTATTAAAAGACCCTAAGTCGATCGAACAAGCAATGGCCTACGCTCAAGAGGCGCAAGAGATATTCGAAGATCGCGAAAAAGTCCGTAAAAATCGCGCTAAATATGATCTCAAAAACGCGAAAAAACACAAAATAATCGAACAATTAGCCGCTGTGGATGGACGCAAATATCGAGTAAACGTTAAAGCAACAAACCGCCCCAGTCGCAGTCGCGAAAGAGGAAATTTCCACTCTAACGAAAGTCGCGAAGATAACGATTCGCGTTCTCTACACCACTCTCGTTCGCGCTCTCACACTCGTTCGCATTCTCGCTCACGATCCAGCTCGGTAGCAAAAGTACGTTACGCGCATTCGAAAGAGACAGTTCCGTTTTGCATCTATTGCAAGAGCGACACCCACGTAATTGACAATTGTTGGAGACTCCAAAATCGTCGATATTACGAAGAGTTGGAACGCAAGGGCAAAGGAAAAAGAGACGAGTCGCGCCCGAGAAGCCACAGCCGCGATTCCGGTCGGAGAAGTCGCCAATCCAACAGCGATTCGGAAGACCGGCAGAAAAATAGAACTCGCGACTATTCACGAGAAAAATATCGCAAAACGCTAGCCAGAGGACGCGACTCCTTCCGCGACGAACGGCGAACCGACTCCCGAAAAAAAAGAGACGCGTCTAAGTCAAGCGACGAACATCGCCACCCCCGCCGTCACCGACGTGACGAAACAGAAAAACGGAGTAACGATTCGGAGAAGAAAAAGGAAAAGAAATTGCGCTTTTTTTCTCCCGACTCGAGCGATGAAGAAAACCTATATAAATTAAAAGCCCGTAATAAATCAAAAGTTAAACAAAGACAGAGTAGGTCTCGCAGCGTCTCTCAGGACAGCAGAAGCTCCTACGATTCACGATCATCGAAGAAGAGTAGAGATAGTTCGGCCAATCGTGGCCGCGCCTCCGACTCTTCGTACACCTCTCAAAAGTCAAACCCGGAGAATTTAAACTCCAAGGGGGCTCGACGGAGTGCGACGCCGAGGGACAAAGAGGTAGCGCAGACAGAATCGAAGGCCGTCAGGCTAATATATCGAAGCTATCGCCCAGACCAGAGAGCGTCGGCCGACTCGGATGCGCAAGCCTGAAGGGAGGCGAAGGGAAATTCTACGTGGATAACAGATCTGATATCTCGGTGATCAAACGACGTTTCCTTCTACCCGACATCGCATTTAATCGTAAATTAAAATACGAAATAAACAGCGTAACGGAGGGTACCGCACGCTCACTAGGTTCTATCGAGCTGTGCGTAAATGGTTTGACAGGCGAATTCCAAGTCGTCGTGAACGACTTCAGAATAGAGGAAGATGGAATTATTGGCCGTGATTTCTTTAGAAAACACAGAGCCAGCATCAGCTATAGCAAGGAATATGCATCCCGCGACCATATCAGATAATATCGTTTATCGAAACGGAAGTAATCACCCTTCCCGCGAGAACACAGAAATTGACGAAAATCGAAGTCACGAATGATCTACAAGAGGGCTACACCGGAAATATCAAATTCGGAAAAGGAGTTTATTGCGGAAACGCCGTAGTGAAAAATCGAGGTGGATTCGCGTATCTATTCGCAATAAACACAACCGATGACGAAATAGGGCTCATCGTACCACGAATCGGACTGATACCGTTCGAGGAATTCATAGAAACCAACGCAGAAGAATCAGCGATTGACAAACCGGCGCGAATAGCCCGAATCGAAACTAACCCCAGCGAGAGAGTAAAACGGTTACTCCCGTTATTACGCTTGGATCACCTCACGCAAGAAGAACGCGAACACGTGATTTCCCTGATAGAAGAAAATTCGAAAATATTCCATATACCCGATGAAGACCTCGGAAAAACAAACGTCGTGAAGCATCAGATCTACACGACCGACGAACTACCGATAAACACGAAACAATATCGGTTTCCCCAAAATATGAAAGAGGAAATCAATTCTCAAGTAAAAGACATGCTGAAGAAGGATATCATACAGCCTTCAACTTCACCGTTCAATTCACCAATCTGGATTGTTCCGAAAAAGGCGGATTCAAAAGGAAAAGACGTTGGAGATTAGTCGTGGATTTCCGCAAGCTGAACGAGAAAACAATCAAGGATGCGTATCCGCTACCAAATATAACGGATATTCTAGATCAGCTAGCCAACGCTCGATATTTCTCGGTCTTCGATCTCGCATCGGGATTTCACCAAATTCCAATGGAACCGACGGGATCAACAGAAGACAGCGTTTTCCACCCCCCAAAAACGCTCCCGCCACCTTTCAACGGCTCATGGATCAGGTGTTATCCGGTTTACAGGGCAACGAGATGTTTGTCTACCTCGACGACATTGTAATATACGCGAATTCCTTGGAGGAATACAAAAAGAAGTTCAGACGTTTAGCGAAACGTTTAACAAAAGCACGACTGTCGCTGCAACCTGACAAGTGCGAGTTCCTTCGACCGGAAGTAGTGTACCTCGGTCACAACATTGGACGCGATGGCGTGAGACCGAATCCACAAAACTTCAGCGCCGTGAAGAAATTTCCGATCCTAAAGAATGTGAAGAATAAAAAACCATTTTTGGGGCTAGTCGGCTATTACCGACGATTCATCGAAAATTTTGCGTTAATCGCGAAACCCTTAACGACTTTACTCAAGAAAAGCGTAGCGGAAGAACGAACAACAAAAGGCTTTTGAGGAGTTACGCGATAAATTATGCGAAGAACCTATACTGCAATACCCGGACTATACGAAGCCATTTATTATCACGACCGATGCAACAGACTACGCACTTGGCGCCGTCCTTAGCCAAGGCGAAGTGGGCAAAGATCTTCCCGTAGCGTACCTCTCGAAAACTCTCTCCGACCCTCAGACTCGCTACGATGCAACGAAAAAGGAGATGTTCGCGATTAACTACGCATTAGAAGAATTCCGATCTTATATTTATGGAAGGAAGTTCACACTCGTCACGGACAATAAACCACTCACCTGGATAAAAAAGCTGACTGATCCAACTTGACAGTTGCGACGATGGGCCGAAATCCTCGATGGATGTGACTACGAAATTAAGCACAAACCGGGAAGGTCGAACACAAACGCAGATGCTCTTTCACGTAACCCGGTGGAAGAAACACCAATACCCTCTGCCATAGTTCGCCCATTGAACGCAAGAAAAAGAGCGCGCGTTCACTCCGAAGACGAAACATTGCCGCAGGAAAAGAAACGGACAACAACGTCGCCGGACACTGTCGCCACTCACGAAAAACCCGTCATGATCAAGACAAGCACATGGATTATTCATCCAGTTCGGATTGGGAGCCTTCCTCCTCCGACGAAGACGAAAACGAAGAGGCACGAGTGAATAAACGAAGATACGCTAGACGCTTTAAAAACCCCATACCGTACGGTGATAAAGGGCCCACGAAGAGAAATCCTAAAAGAAACTACGAATCATCGGACTCGCAGGAACGAGACGAAAAACCCAAAACACGGAAAAAACGAAAGGAAACGACTCAGCGGGTCGATGACGAGCTTTGGTGAGACAGCGAAGGAACGGAATGAGACGCTCCTTATTCCAGCTATATGCAACCATCGCTAGATGAAGAAGTAACGACAAGCGATCCCGATGACCTTCAATCGACTATCCCGAAACCAACGGACGGGCAACCAGAAGAACAGCAGAGTCCTCCAGCTTCCCAGAAAGAGACAAACAGTTATTTACAAACAACCGAGGAGGAGGAACAATGAGTTACTGAACCCGTTGGCTCGGTATACGAACCATCAGAACAATCATCACCATCCGATTCGGAGCTCGATTCGGAAGGAACATCAACGAGAGACGAACAACAGCGAACAATGATCGATTCGCGAAATTCCACTCCCGATCTTCCGACAACGAGAGAGGATGACAAAGTACCCAGCCCCGCATGGGAACCACCGGAAAATATGAACTCACCGGACGACCACGACGAAGATAACCCCGTCGAAATTATCAACGAAAACATAGGCCACGAGCGAGCATGCGTCGCATACTGGCTTTCATCGGATAAAGAGATAGTGTCGCAAGCTACTAGAATCCTCATCGAAAAGAACCAATTGGATTGAAGAGAAATACTCGACGAAGAAGTAACACCAGGGGAAGTGATCATGCGGAAAAAGGGGGTTTTTACTCCTTTGGGCTCGTGTATGGTATCACTTTCTCTAGACCTCTCGATCCAGACGACATGATCCCGTGTCTGGAAACACTGAGAGAACTGATGAGACGACACGATGTCAAAATCCTCCGTATCTTTTTCGACAACGAGTCGTTCAACCACCTCGAACGAAGATGGCTAATAGAACGATTTAACACTGTATTTCGCGGCACCGAAGCGAAAATCTACATTTGCAACAAATTTATAATCGTACCCGATCCGGATGACAGGGACGAAATCATGCAGGAACATAACTGCTCGACTGTCGGTGGCCATAAAGGGATGACGAAAACTTGGCAACTAATCACCCAACGATATTATTGGAGAACAAGAAAGAAGGATGTCGAACGTTTCGTCAGACACTGTTGGAATTGCCAGCAATGCAAATTGGTACGCGTAAAGCATCGCGAACCCATGGTCATCACCGACACACCGACAGACGCCTTCGAAAAAATATCGATCGATATCTACGGGCCCTTACCGATCACAGCATCGGGCAATAAAAATATACTCACAATTCAGGACAATTTGACGAAATATTCAGTGGCAATACCCATGGGTAACACAACCGCGAAAGACGTTGCCACGGCTCTCGCAATGAAATTTATTTGTATATACGGAGCGCCAAAAGTCATCGTCTCCAATAGAGGAACGAATTTCGTGAGCGAAATTTTCCAAGAATTCACAAAAATATTCCAAATAAAACATTACACGACGACTGCTTACCACCCGCAATCCAACGGTTCGCTGGAGCGAAGCCACCATGTGCTCACCGAGCATTTGAAACAACACATCGAAAATCGCGGTAATTGGGACTACTGGGTCCCTTCAGCAATGTTCGCGTACAATATAAGTATTCACGAAGGCACTAAATACGCACCGTTCGAGCTCGTGTTCGGGAAGATCGCGAGAATCCCGTCCCAATTCGATTACACACCAAAAGGATAGGCGAACGATCGAAATGTCGACGGATACTTCACCGACTTGGTCTCAAAAATGAGGCTAGATAGAGAAACGGCTCGCGCGAACCTAATAAGAGGAAAAGAACGCTCGAAAAACTATTACGACCGGAGAGTGAAAGAACACACTCACCAATGCGGAGATTACGTATGGCTCGAGATGCCGGTAAAAACAGGGAAACTCGACGTAGAATACATCGGCCCGTACCGCTTTACGGAGGTAATGCCGAAAAACAACGTCGAACTGGTGTTACCACGAGAAGAAACCGAACAAGAAGGCAGAAGACATGCAGTTCACGTCGATAAAGTTAAAAAATACTACGCATAAAAAAAACAAAAAATACTTTCCCAATACTTAAATCTTTCACAACAAAAATATTATTAAAAAAAATATATATATACACATACATAATAATAATAACAACAACAAAGACTACGAAATTGCTACATAATTAGAGAAAACGAACAAACAATAACAATAGGATATAGGAAGGAAACAATTAACAATCATCTTACGAGCACCTGTCTCCCTCCGATAACAGGGGAGGCAGCAATGAACTCCGCTCAAAACAACAGCTGAGCGAGTACTATGCCTCAACCGTATCAATGAACGACCTCGCAGTGGGGGCCATTACAGTAAGCCCTTGTCGCATACGGCTCTCTCCATCACTCGCTACGACGTCTCACTCTAATCAGAGATAATACTCGTCGAGCGAAGTCGCCATCAGAGGAACGGGCAAAGCAACTGCTACGCACTACTACGCTACTATAAGCGCACCACTATAAGCGAGACGGCAGCCAGGAGGTCGCCGCCAAAACCGACGCGTCAGCACACTCCGCGACTCGCGAGATGCTGCTGCACCACACGTACAGGCGGAGTAGAAAATAAAAGTACTGCTATGCCATACGTAAAGGCGGCATAGAAAATTAAAGCTAATAAGCAATGATATGAAACTCCGTGCTGTCAACCTCCGAATTTTCAGGAAGTCACAACTATAATCTAAGTTTTCTCTAAAAATAAAATTTCCAAATTTTTTTTCTCTCCTTTTCTCTCTCTCTTTAAGAAATAAAAATTATCAAATTTTTTTTTCTCTTTCTCTCTTTAAAAATAAAAATTTGCAAACTTTTCTTTAACAATAAAATCTTTAAAAAATTTTTTTTCCCCCTTTCTTTTCCTTACAAACAGAATTATCAGTTTTCTTTAGAAATAAAATTTTTAATCTTTTTCTTTAAAAACAAATTTTCAATTTTTAATCTTTTTCTTTAAAAACAAATTTTCAATTTTTAATCTTTTTCTTTAAAAATAAATTTTCAGTTTTTAATCTTTTTCTTTAAAATTAAATTTTCAATCTTCTACTTTAAAAATAAAATTTGCAAAATTTTTTTTTCCCTCTTCTTCTCTTTACAAATAATTTTTTTTCTCTCTTTTCAAATTTTTTTTTTCTCTCTCTCCTCAAGCAAGCATCGCTCGTAGCCTTGGTGCACTTACAACTACGTTGCAAGGGGGAGGGGGGGAGGCCTCCTCGCGATTTTAGAAAAAAAAGGGGGAAATAGGCGAAAGAAAAAAGAGAAAGAATTAGGAAATTTTTTTTTTTAATCCATAACACAGGAAAAATATTTCTGTGCTCCAAAAAACCACCATACAACTCCATATAATATTAAAAATTTTGCACAATCTTAAAATATTTCGAAAAATTCTTCTTCATCCGAGTCATCGAAGATGTGGAAACGGGCACCCCCGAGCAACCAGGCACCGGAGCCCAGGCGACACCCGTGAATTAACACGCCATCGCGTAAGAAGACATGCGCTTCGGCAAATAATCGATGGACGCCCAAATCTTCGTCCATCCACGGATCGGCTGCTTCCAGGGATCGCCGATGTTCGCGGCGAACGGCGCGCACCCGCGTGCCAAAATCCCAGTGTCATTGCTAAAAACAACAAAAAAAAGGGAGAAAAATAATAGTAAATTAGAAAAAAGACGACCTGAATGAATAAAGGCAAGAATAATCCACCAAAAGACACTTACCGAAATAACGCGTTTAACGAGCTGCATTCTCTCCGCGTTCATATTGCGCGTTGCGTTGCGTTGTTTGGAACAGCTACTAGCACGGTCAGTCCAGAAATGAGGAGACAATCCGTCGCTCAACGACGCTAACCTGTGATACACGGGTCAGAAAAGCAACGTCAACAAAATCCCACGAGCATGCAAACAAACACAAAGAAACAATGCATAGATAAATAAAATACTTACACTGAGATCCATCTTGAAACACCGTCACCCGACACATCTCCAACACTTGTTCTTATACCACATTCGCTCATTGCAGGTTTGATATGGGGGACGGACAATATGCAATAATGCCCATACCAGGGAACCTACTCAGGCTCTACTCAGGGGTTCTACTGGGATCTACTCAGACCTGAGGACTTATCAGACGGCGTGGAGTCTCGTTACACACGTCGACCTGACAAAACTCTTACGGCGAAGCGCACTACACACCATGGATTGGCAAAATCTCGCGCGCGAATGCCGCCGCCTGCAAAACTCATGCTCGGCAAACGCTCAACTCGAAGGGATAGAATCGACGTTAAAAACGATAAGCAGAGACCAACTCGAAATCGAGGATCTCACGCAAGACTATCAAGACCAACACGTGGAGAGGAAAAAACGAGCTCCGCTGGGATTCATTGGAACCATTAGCCGCGCACTTTTCGGCACTCTCGATGCCGAAGATGCCAAATTCTATGACGAACGAATCCAAGCATTAGAAAATGACACGCGATCCGTGATCGAGTTACTCGCGAATCAGACACACATAATCAAGTCGAAATTCGAGGACGAAAGACAACTGACAACCGCGGCACAACAGCTGTCAAATAGAATAAGTAATATGTCCCATGCGGTAAACATCGTCGCGAACTCCGTGCATGCGATACAATATAACGAAAAATTAAATGATGTTGTGGCGGGTCTCGAACACAGTGTCACAGAATGCGAATTAGACACCACAATACTCACGGACGCCATCCTATTCGCGAAACAGGGACAGTTGCATCCCCGGCTCTTATCACCGCACCGGATTATACAAGGTGCGAAGGCGATTCAACGAGCGCAACCGAACTCGGAATTCCCGGTGCCTTTGGAGCCAAAATTCGCGTCGGAATTACTAAAATTATCGGAAATCACCATTTATCACGCAAAAGGAAAACTCATCTACATAATCTCATTACCACTGCTAGAATTAAAATTTTATACTCTGTATAAAAACATCCCACTGCCGGTGCACCAATATTCGAACACTAAGGGCGCTATTTTCGCCTACATCAAACCTCAATCGGCATTTTCCGCGATTTCCGACAACCTAGATTCGTACTTCCGTTTGGATAACAGTGACCTCAGAGAGTGCAAAAATTCGGCCGATCGGTATATTTGCAAAAATAACAACGTCTTGTATCGGGTAGACCGCCATAGCGATTGTGAGGTGAAACTCATCGCGGAACTACGATTCGTAGATTTCGCATCTTGCGACATTCGCGTTAAAATCAGCGCTCAAACGCATTGGTCGAGGATACACTCCACAAACCAATAGATTTTCTCTTGTCCAAGCGTCGAAACGGTCCACATCAAATGCGAGAACCACATGCCAAGGTCGATAACGATCAACGGGACCGGCATATTACGCCTACAGTCGCGTTGCGAAGCAAGGACCAGCGCCGCCATAATAACAACTTCCGAGGTAATAACGACCTCCGCCTTTGATGAATATTCCCCGAGAGCGACGCTGAACATTACCGCTCTATACGCTAAGTCCGGGGATACCTCTGTACTCGACCCGAACGAGCCAATAAACCTCGCCGAACTATTATCCGAATCTGACTCTCCAACTCCTGTCGACTCCCATAAAACCCACGATTCCGATCTCACCGACGGAAGTGTCGAGTTTCAAGCCATCATAAATCGTGCTAATGTACTGATAAAACATAAACATGTAAACGGAAGAGTGCAAAGACTGGAAACGGTCGCGGGATACTCTGGCATCGGGCTAGGATCACTAATAATATTCCTTGGGATAGCCTGGAAGTTTTCTTTCTTTTCCAAGGTCAGCTGCTTAATAGGATTGTGTAAGCGCAACAAAAATACGCGAAAATCCAGACGAAATTCGCACAGCCTCGAACGACCGACAATAGAGATTGCCGAAATAACAGAACCTCCGCCACTCCCCCTAACCACGCCCTGTATCACTGCGACTTACAACACACCAGCCCAGAGTATGCAACGCGTTATCGGTCAACCGCTGAGCGATGACTCATATCGAACGGTACGCGGCCTTCTCCAGCCTCTGCCTCCGGGTCGAATAACACAACAGTCGCAGCTGCCGTACTCGCATGGGTTCGATGCGGTCACATACTGACCAGCCGCAATAAGTATAAGCTAATCATACTAGCTCGATTCACCCCTGAAAGTTCCCGGACACAAGGTAAAATACGGATAAAGATATCATTACTATGTTACTTTCATTTCTTTTCTTACCACTGCTTCAAACCCTAAATTTTAACCCACTATAACTGTCCAATTAAAATTTATTTCTCCGTACTATAGCCAACTTTCGATAGTTTCAGATTCGAAGCATTACACCGAAAGCGATTGCGCCAACAATCATATACCAACAATCTACCAACATATTTACCAACAACCAGATACTCAAAATCATTTTCACACCATCACGGAACTCTCTATCGACGATAAACCGAAGTTAACAAGACACCCGAACAACAGGAAAACATCAAACCAGACTCAACGCAACAACGCATCATCGAAAAATCCCAAACCCATATGCTATTCTCGAGCCACTCTAAATAAACATATTTAAGTTCGTAATTAAAGGAGCTATTGTCCAACACACTTTTAACGGGTTAATCTTAAGTACACACCACACTACTCGAATAGAGACAATCACGTCAGGACGCGCTACGTTCTGTTGCCTTCATCATTGCCGAGGCATTGTGTTGCCTCGACTATCTTCCTTGGCGGGGAGGTGTTACGTCCTGACCCTTAATCTACACGTATTTTCGTTTTTTCTATTCTTAAATGATTTATTTCTTTTTATTATTTTCTCTCGCAAAGGAAAGAGCCCAGAAGCTAAATCAGCCGACCGGATAACCTATACCTATACCTATAAACGCATCATGCTGTTCTCTCTCTCTCTCGGAATTCGCACTCTTCTGTCACACGGTCTAATCAGCATTTCGAGGTTTCCCTCATGCTGGATTCACCGTCCGCCTAGCGACAGCGCGTGGCGTGCACTATCAGCATTTTCGGCCGCCGCGCGACAGCCAGTTTTATCCATTGGAATAATCAGTCTTACATCAACTCTTAGATTATTCGGTCGGACTCATCTAGAGCGGGGTCTTTCCTCCGCGATTAAGTTAACATTGTAATCTAGAGTCGTGAATTCACACACATTCAATCGCGAATAATATTTGTATCAATCGTAATTTCCGTTTGATTTAATAAACGCGATTTGTTACTCTCGAAACGGGATCTTTCGATCTTATTCGAGGAACGGAACCCCTTAAATCGTTAATATTCCTGCATTACGTTATCAAGTTAAACGCGCGCGTGACCACTGCGACGATCGTCCAAGTCTACGCGTTCGCTAGTTAACCTCTGAGACGTAACAAGGGGCACCACATTTATTTCCATTTGCGTTTGATATGTATTCTTTATTGGATAGTTTGTATACGTTGTGACCGAAATTTCCAGAGTGGCACCCTCGCACCCGGAAAATAAAATTTCAAGAAAAATATTTAAAGAAAACCGGTACCCCGTTGGCCGCAAAAATTCGTCTCGATCGCTTCCTTATTTTGAAGGGCGCCAGCCGAGCCTCGAGCTCGACGCGATCGGATTTTCCAAAGTTCACGAAATAACGAACATCGATGTCAGCCGACTAGCTGCAGCTCACAAGGGTAGAGGGGCGGTTCGTTGGCTTGGCGATTTATAAATGGGGTACATCACAAACAAATACAACAATTAACAATTAGCAAAATTTGGGGAAAACTCAATAAATAAATTTATTCGACAAAAATATAAGTCACACGATATTTTTCTCCGGGACGGTACCCGGGATGACTCGACACAACAATAAGAATTTCCCTACTAAAATTCTCACCGGTTACTCAGTTCGCCGGCTCGAATTTTCTCGACGATAAATTAATAACAATTACAAAAATAATGGTCCCAACTAATTTCGCGGCTCGACGTACATCTCGCATCCGACGGTACCGAAAGACGTGTCGGAAAAAAATACTAAAACCCCACTAAGCCGCGTGATCACTCGGCGCGAGGCGGGCAGAGGACTCGTTTAATCTTTCGAGTTCGCATGGCGAGTTCGAACAGCCAAAGCCGTCGAAGCACGCCTACGATTAACTCCCGCACGTCCGAGCCCCTGCACCGCTCGCCACACTTATTCGAATGGATCTCTCGCGTACATTAATTCTACCCAAACGATCTCAAATTCAAAATTAAATGAAATAGATAATCACGAACGATACAAAAAAAAAATACGAGACGGGCCGTCCTACTACCGCAGGCTGACTTCCCCCTTGACGAGACCCACGCGTCCCAGAGAGAAGCCTTTCCGATTGCCTGGGACGAGAACCGTCATCGCGAAAGCGCGCGCGGACACTCAAAAATAATAATTTAATAACGAAATAAAAATTAACGCGTCCGAGGAAAAAGACGGCAGCCTTACCGGCGAGAGACAGATGTTATGTCGAGGAATTATCGGAATTGTGTCATCCCTCCAACCCGTCGATAATCCCAGAGCCGCGATCGGTCCGGTACCGAGGTGTTACACCCTTTCGCGCGGTGCTGTCCTTTGGCCATCTCGATCCCTCGAGCACACGTCCTCACACCACAAAAGATACGACGAGAGTCCTCGAGTGATCTACGCTAATTCGTCTCGCGGTCTCGCTCTCCCCTCCCTTTACTAATATTTTCGGTACCCCGGTACCTGGCGACGCCCTACGATTAACGCGAACTATCGCTCGCGCGAAATTAATATTCGAACGAAGACGGCGCTGACGTCCCGTTCGAACTATCGCACGACGTTTCGCTTGAAGAATCTTCGTATACGTCGGTGCCGGGGTGCAGACATCGATGAGACGATGCTGACATCGCTAAGCTGCGACTTCTCCGTTGTCGGTGCGCCCAGAGCGATGCTTTTCGGTGTTATGGGATGATGAGAGATGATGCGATGACCACGTAGCGGTACCGTTAGCCAGAACGATACTCTTATTCGAATGACGCTAAACGTAGATCTCTCGCCGACGAAGATGCTCGTGAAAAAGAAATAAATAAAAGAACAAAGAAATTAATGATTTTATTCGCTTGCTTAATTCTGAACCCTTGAGATCGCTTGGGGGACTCTGTCGGTGGGGACAACGTGTGCTCGACGGGACCAGATCCGCCGATGACGCGATTCTTGTAACGCGCCAGAAAATCCGCGTTACAACGTATAGCTCGACGAACTTCAATAACGAAGCGCGTTACATTTCTTATGTAAGACTATAAATATTGAGACAGTATTTCATAAGCAGAGTACCCGTGGTAAGTTTACGAGGTAACCGCGAGATTTCGCATTTCTAATAATTTCTCGATAACGGAGTATCCGCGGTTAATTAGCGAGGTGGCCGCGAGATTTTGCATTTTTTCTCGAAAACGAAAGGGCACCTGAATGCATATAAAAAGGCCGGCGCGAACGGAATTGCCACCAGTTCCACCGGCGACGGCGAGCAGGTAATTTTTCCTTTTTGTAACCTCTGGATCCAAAGAGCCTTCGGTGACGTTGCCTTTACGAGTACTCAAATTTCCCGAACCAGGGTGCGGGAAGCTATCGGCGACGAAGCTTTTCATATTCCTGAATTTCACGTCCACGCTAGTAGGGACCGCGATAAGAAGGTATCCCCAACGAGAACGAGCCGGAAGCGAGTCGCGGATCGACCACGTGATGACACTTGTCGGTTCGCGATCTCGTGGGGTACGTTCCGAATAAACGTACGGCAAGTGTTCAGCGTTCCGTTTCATGGAGCGAGTCGTACCGACAAACCAACCAATCATCTTTTGTCCACAAATTATTTTCGCCTCGAGGACAACAAAGGCGCTTCGATCGCTTGTCCGATAACTTTAATAAATCTGTTCAATTTGATGCCGTTGATTTCCCCGACTACAATTTTTTACCCTACTCCATGAGTACGGCAAAATTTGTCACGCATGCGCTGTTAGACACTGTCAACTATGCATTCGGCGAGAAGCAACGTTTCACGGTCTGTTCGTAAAAGTAAGTATTATTTATAAATTTCTGTGTTGATATTTTTCTTTTTAATTAGAGTAAATTTTGAAGTTTGAATTTGTACATCTAATATATATTTTTAAAACGTTCTAAGTAATTTAAGTATTTAAAGACGATCCCTCAACCTTGACGTAACCTCAAAAAAAAATGTTATAATAAAAACCGTGAATTTTTTATGTCGCGCCTCTTCGTGCTGATGACAATCGCGAGCTAATTTACTGTGCAATTTGCATGTATATAGTCATAGGAAATGTGGATTCCTAACTTATAATAATATATTACGATACGCGTGCGATCCAATTTTTTATGACGAGTGAGAGTTTGCAGCACGAGCTGAAGGTGCATGTTCCAATCACACGAATTCAGAAAAAGTTTCTCGCACGAGTATCGTACATAATTTTATTTCACCAGCGCGAGAAGTGCCACTTCTCACATGCCAAGCGAAGTGAAGCGTGCGAGAAGTCGACATTTTTCACACGGTGTGGCATAATAATTCATTATATATAATAATAACAAAGATGCAATATTTTTCCCCACAGGCTATAGAGGAGGACGTAAAAAAAATCAAGCAAAGGCTCAAAGGGTTGATGAGACCACGCGAGAAGGAAGCGAGCAACTTTGAGTTCACTGTAAGCGTCGAGGGGCAAACGAATCATCTAATTCTGGACACGATGACTTCGAATGAAGTGTACAGCTTAAGGTAAATTTAATATTTCATCAGTTTCATTCGTTCATTTAGTTATTCATTATATCGTCAATGTACAAATTTTTATTTTATATCTTTACTGACAAAAAACAGGATAGTACACTAACACGGATACTTAACATTGAAATATGTTTAGATTCTAATCTCCGCATCCCAAGGGTTTTCCAAACGAATTTCATCAGCTGATAGCCGAGAGACCAAATATATGCCAGCAGCTTAATTTCGTCAAAAGGACGAAAAAGCGTTTGGGACAGCGTAAAAAAAGAACATTTGCAAAGCATGAGAGATCGATGGAAAAATCAGGCTGAGAAATTGAATAGACAGCAAATCAGTAGTCAACAACTCGTACTCATCGAAAAAGTAAGTGTTTCGAATGAACCCGAAGAAGCAGCAACGTGTAATAAAAATCTCTGAATAAATGTTTTTTTTTTTTTTTTCATTTTCAGAAGCGTAGAAGATCTGCCAAAACTCTTGCAGGCAGAAACGACGGTAACACGAGAGTCGTGATACCGAACAGTCCGATACCGGTGAATAGCGATACGGCTGAGGCGAGAATGATAAATCCCGGGGATTACGTCGTCATCCAAATGTACGCCTCGAACTCAAATACACGTTCGGGTATTCCTCTCTATCATATAACGTTATTGAATTGCAAATGGAGGATCTTAAACTCATCGATACGAAATCGAATCACTGAAAATAATTCGTCGATCTAACGAGTGTTGAAAAAACCAAATGAAAAACTCATAACATAGGCACTCATCGCGTGACGCAGAAAAAACAACGTATATTGTACATAAAAAAATCTCGTGATATATATAACAACGTATATAATGTATTATTCACAGGGAATAAATAGCTCTCCTTTACATACTAATCTGTCGTTTTTATTTTCTCTCTTTACGTATGGGAACGAGAACGAACGAATATTCTTTACACTGTAAACACAAAAAAAATATATCTCGAGAGTCGTGAATTATTTTCTTTCTTCTTCGTCGCTTTGAAACACGATGCGTTATTTATAATTTGTTTTTTCTTTTTCTTTTCATTATATTTGTTTCTGCATCAGACGAGACTCACCGTGTCGATATTTACGACAACGTTATCGGGATCTCTCTCGTAGACGATGAGATCGTGAACCCGCGATTGTTCCAGAAGAGCCGCTAGCTGCTCGCCGCTGGGAAAGCTCCTTGGGATGCTGGAAGAATAACGTCGCATTCGAGTTGACCTGCGATAAGAAAAGAAATATTGATTTATAAATTGAGGTAACGAAGGACGAAAATAGTAAAGTAAAAACAGAATAGTAAATCACAGATTGTTAAGTTTACAAGTTTGTTCAATAACTTCAATACAGCATCTTTGCGGTGGAATCGTAATGACCGTTTTCACCGTTTACTCTTTGATGCTGTTTCGACATAAATTAAAAACACACCATTGTCATTGACGCATTTTTCATGAAATGTTCCAGTAGTTTTATTTCGTCTTTAATGTGTTTACGTCGTGTATTTAGATTTAAGAAACTGCGTTTCCGATGAATAATAAAATTCGAAAGATTAATTTTTCTTGATGCAGTATAAAAATAGATTAATTACCTTCGTTCATCTGTTTAATCTGAGTCTGTTCAGCGTCATGCTCGCCATCGCTGCTCTCACGCTCGTTACCTGAACGATACAGGTAAACGGACTATTAAATCTTCACCACCGAATTGATTTGCATCTCTTCTCGTCGGAAATGAAATAATCGCTGAAGAATCTCTCACCTTGACCCTCGGGATGCCAGCCGTCAATAGTGATACCCTGAGGCTGGACTCGCTGATTTTGGGAGCATTGACTGTGAACCGGATTTGTCATTGGCTCACTGCTCACGGAACGCGGGCCTCGCCAACCGCCGTGATGCATATCCGGTACTTGCTGAAAACGCTTTATCATCTCGTGAACGCTGCTTTGACTCGGTGCGGCTGCCCAAGCGCCAGAATTCACGTCGTGACTCTTGCAAAAGTTTTCACGCCCGTCCTGACAGTTGCCGGAAACTATCTCGTGACTCATCGAAATTTAAAGAAAAACAAAAAATTATTATAAAAAAAAATTCCTCTTGAAAAAGTTTTTCCCAGAGGAATCGTAACGCCTTTTGAGGACATATTACACGTGTAACCAATGCCGATGGGACTTTTGCGATTGTTACCCTCGAGATCGAGATAATCCTGTTCGCCACGGGCCAACGGATCGGCCGGAAGTGAATTCAATCACGGCTGTGGAAATGCTTCGGAATCCAGATAATAATGACAACCACAAGGTGACCATTCTCTCTCCATTATCGCTTTCTCGAAATGTACTTTGTGCTGTTTTCCACCCTTCAGCTTCTTTTTTACTTTTTTTGTTCCGTCGCGACTACCGCTCATTCCACTTCCAGTTATCGCGCACTTCTCCTCACCCTTTCCTGATGAAGTCTCTGTTTATTAATTTTGTTGTTGTTGTTTATTAATCTCTGATAGATTTTTTCGGCAGGCGATATCCTTAACTGTCTCTGCTTGTTTGATTCGCAAGGAACGATCGCAATCAGCTTCAAGAAGGATTCGGGTTAACTTCCTACGTCCCATCGTCGCTGCAATGTGCAGTGCCGCGTCTCCGTTCTGAAATGATAATAGCATTGCGTTGTTGTAGTAATGTTATATCGGAAGGATTGGGTTATTCTTTTACGATGATTGATGGAGATATTGAATGGTTTTCTTTACCTTGTTCTGATCAGACACTCGGCAAAGTGCCGATATGAGAATTCTGGTGACGCTTGCGTGTCCGTGTCGAGCGGATGTGTGAAGCGGTGTATCGCCATACTAAAGGAGGAATAAAATATAGACTTATTGAAACAGCTATCAACAGCATTTCAAAATCGACCTATGGTATTGCTATAAATACCGATTGTCCGCAAAAATTAAATTTTGTTTTTAAAAACGCCACAGTTAATTATTATTAAAATGGTGTATCCATGATCGTTCTTAGAGCTTTTTTCCGCGCACCGCCAATTTTTAAAGGATTTTAGTTCACGTTTTTTTTCCAATGAGAAAACGTATCTATAGTGACAGCAAAGAGACTCACATCGTTCTGAAGATCGGGATTGCATCCGAGGAGTAAAAGTTCTCGACAGCTCTGATTGTGTCCATTCTGGCAAGCGAGATGAAGAGGTGCGAAGTCAGCTAAGTTTCTTGCATGAAGAGGAATCGGCTGTGTCTTGAGGGCTTTGGCATGAGCTGCGACGGTGCTACTGTATCCACGCCATGAAGTTTCGTGAAGTACAGAGTTTCCATACTACAACAGAAAAAAAAATTCAAAGACAATGATAGAAATTGTGTCTCATTAGAATTAGCGAGAGAAACAAATGTCAGAGGCAAAGATTCTATGATAAGTGTGATAGAGTGATTTACGGCTGCTCCGTGAGACGTTTGAGATCAGCTGTATTCGTCTTTAACGTCGGATAGACCTTAACCGTGAAGAAAACACACCTCCGGTGTGAATTTCTTTTCGCCTTTCCAACTCGCGAATTCGGAGAAATCCTCATAAACAAATCTATCGACAAGCTACCAATTAATATGAGACATGACGGGTGTCCAGAAGCAGTATTAACAGGGTTTCTTTGCGCAATTGTTTTCCATTTAATAAAAATATATAACAATAACAAACATCCTACCTGTATTGGCTCCTATATGATCCTTTTTTACACCACAAACACAACAGTTTTAGAATATTTATTAGTATTAATAAAAGTGTAAATTAGATAAAGTTAGGTTAGGTATCAAAATTATAACGTCAACAGAATGGCAGCCATTTTTTCTTTTTAACCATAAGGCATCAAAATATACTAACAGTTCTGAACACATATACCACGTACTACCAGTCTTAAATTATTTGACTGAATTATATTAACCGGCCGTTCGGAATGCCAACTAGCCCTATCGCTCGTTGGGTAACTTGCCCCACGAAACGACGCGCCATTCGGAACGTACCCCTGGAAGCCGGACTCTCCGAGGAGGGCCCTGTTCTACGAGTGCCGGGATAATGTGAGGATTGTTTCTTACGCTATCCCCGTGGGGTATCTCATAGGCACGGCAGAGTAGCTTTCGAGATTAAAATTCATGTTTTAAAGTAAATTCACCCGCGACTCATAATTAAAATTTAAATTAACGCGCTTCGAAATAATTTGTACCGAGAAGAGAGGCTCGGAAGGTAAAAAGTAAAATTCGTCGTTCTTCATCGACTTTTCGATGAAACTCGTTTAAATAATTCCTGCGTCCAACAATCGAGGAATTAAGGGGAAAAATTTGTAAAATCGTTTTTTTTCACAATTTACCGACATTTCGTCGGTAATTCGAGTCTTTCAATTTTTTTTCGAGAAAGTCGAGACGTTAAAGTTAAAATTCTGTTCATTCGAGGAATTAATGGGAACAATTTGTAAGATTGTTCTTTTTGGCAATTTACCGACATTTCGTCGGTGAAAAATTCGAGTATTTCAATTTTTCTTCGAGGAAGACGAGACTTTTAAAAAAATCGTGATAAGTTAGAGTGAAAAAGATAATTGGAATGATAAAAATAATAAAAAGTGAGAGAATAGACAGGAATTTGTACGCACAAGATGCTTCGTTATTCTTCAGAAAATCCAAATGATCTGGTGTTGTTGTGCCAGTTGATGGTTTTTCATCGTTATTTCGTATCATCAGTATTAGAATATTTGCATATTTGACATCATCAATAAAATAATACCCAAGCGGAAATGTAAAATAAAAAGAACGCATTGCTCCTTCGTGTGATAATAAGTTATAAGTGATATGTATGTATACCCTTTTAATTATTTTAATAATAGTCAACTCGTTACAAAAAAATATTGTAACACATTTCTTATTATAATAATATATTTTAGTATTAAAAATGATCAAATACGGTATTTTCTGTCGTCTGCAATTGATCTTGAACCATTTTGCGAAAATAATATCTTTTTTTTTCCATTGTCGATTGTTAGTTTAAGAACGTTAATTTCGTTTTTTTTTTGTTACATTGGTAGTTTAAAAAGAGTATTCGATTCTTTAACGAATACAGCAGGAATGTACAGTAACGAATGCATTAACACAAGGCGTAAACAAAGGAATAATGTAACGAACAGAATACAGAAACAGTTTCTACTGTTACGTCACGCACTTTTCGAGAACTTTTTTTTGCGAAATTGCGCTGCTTTTCGATCGCACCGAGAGAAGCTGCACGCGTAGACTCGCGAGGAGACGGAAAGACTGAGGGAAATAAAGGAAAAAGGGAAAAAGGGGAGGATCGTTGTGTGTGAGAATCGTAGACCAGAAACTATTTAACAAACTTTCGAAAGCGACTTTGTCGAAACGAAGTCCTAAAATAATTCTGTCATCGGAGACACGAGAAAAAAAATCAACATCTTCAATGGGACTTGAGTTACTCGAGTATTCCGAGGTTCTGTCCGAAGGCATGACATCACGGCTCGATCACCCAAGATGAGCACGTGGCCCCGACACCACGCTGTGAAGAAAGGTCACCAACACCAGTAAGAAACGCTGGCTCATGTACCTGGGCCAGCCGACATCGAAGGGATTTGACTGTTGCTAAGGCGGCAGGGCTCTGTCCGCCGAAACCTACCAACACCACTAAGCATCGAGACTCACAGATACGAGCTCTTGGTGACTCTGAAGACGACCAACACCTCGAGCGACGATTCCGACAGCTTCCTTCTAACGACTATGCATAAGGCGCAGTGTGTTAGAAAAACTTCCGATTTCCTCCAACGATTGCAGCACCTCTCGAGAACGTTCACAGCCACCCCCGCGAACAATAAGAGATTCCCGATAGTCGCGCATTTGATAATTAGACGATTCCCAGTAGAATCACGCATGCATATGAATGTTGGATCAGGTCGTAAACGATATTAACATTTTGCAATAGTTTTTCATGTATTGTTCACGTATTTCCCCGGCTGTACTTTATAGCTAGGGGTAGGTCATGAATTTGCGCGTTACTCAGGTAACCATCATAAACCCTTCTGGTCCTTTCCCATCATAAAAAGTAAATCCGTAAAAACAACGAGTTAGCTTATTTCTGCCTGTAGCAATATCTTTCATTACTCAGAGACTAAACATTTAAGCGAAAAATATCTTGCAAACCGATATTGCTTCAAAGATAAATAGTTCAATTTACGATCTTTACCAGCGACGAAAGAAGAATATTGGGTTACATAAGAAATGTTTCTTTTCAACAACTACCTCCGAGAAGTTTCTTCTAAACATTTGGATGGAATAAATAAAGATAAGTGGTGCTCGTTCGAAGAAGCAATTCTATTCAGCTCGCAGATTTGTCACGGTTCCTAGAATGAAAACAAAAGGAGAAGACTCCGTGCTGGGAAAGTACAGAGGATTGTACGTTGTTGCTATGTCGCCACGACGGAGAAAGCCTCTGTACTAGCATACTCTTTAGGTAGGATAGAAAGAGAAGCGACCACGTGAGCGTGGCTGGTACGAACAAGGGAAGTTCGCTAGCTCGCGGGCCAGCTACGGTACACGTGATCGTACCGAGAGAGTAGGGAAAGGGTGAGCCACCCGCGCGATGCATAGAACGTACGAGAAGGCCCACCATTCATCGATAGCCGAACTTTTTGCAACCAATAGGAAGAGAACAATAAAAATCAAGAGATATGAGCGCAATTCTTAGCCAAGAGTAGGGATGAAGAACGAGAGAATAACCAAATAATAATTATTAACAATCGTTAACAATAATCATTTTTTCATGTTTTGCAATAGTCCAATGTCACAATTATCATAAAAGTTTATCCCAAAATTTGTTAATTTGACAAATGGAAAGGTTAAACAAATTAATTAATTAAGTTAATTAAATTACCATTTCATCTGAAAAGCCGACGAAAAACCATTAAGAATGAATACCAGAACATCCTGGTAGTTATGAAATTTATAATGAATTTAAATTCAATTTAATTAGATCTGTCAAATCGATATCGATCGATATTTCACATATTAAAGTAAAAACCGAATGAGAATGCACGAATGAGAGTGAAGAATGAGAGCAAAATATCCATTGAGTCCGTTTTATAACATTTTTGGGTTTGATAATTAATCAATTCTTTATGAAGAAAATTTTCAGACGCTATAGACCACTGCCAATTGGCCATCGACCGAAGTCCTTCAGCCCTAAAATTTTCATTTTTATCAAGTATTAAAATCCGTAAATTTCCACCTACAAAGGCGATTCAAGTGCGAGACAATTTCAAAATAAATAGAAAAAATAATTAACTAATTAACAAATCCAAAATCGGTTGGGGAATAGCTAATTAGATTAATTACAAAAAATTGACAGCTAATAGAAAGAGAACAAGCGAGGCGTGGAAAATCACGCCTTGACCAAATAAGTTGCCCCTTCCACCGCGATCTATGTCAAGCCTATTTAAACTGCGCCCTTTGCAGAGGGTCATCTGCTCATTACAGTTCCAAAAACCACCAACGACGTTACTCTGTTCACGACAGTCTACTTCGAATCTTTGTTAAAAGACTTTGAAAATTTTCAAGTCTTATTGTTCGTTTGTGTTTGTGAAAATTGTATCAAGTTTTCATTTATTTCATTTATTAACATCAGTGAAGTCAATAAAATAAAAAATCGTTGTGCTTCAACTGTGTGTATATCATTCTTCGTGAAAATCCTTCGACCGCTCGGCAACTTACTCGCCAAGCCGAGGGTATCGACCAGCGATCGACCACCGACGACCACCAGCAACGTCTTTGCATCTCCTGTTTTCCGGATTTTTGTGTTCTTCGGTAACTTTTATTTTTTTTAGTTTCTGTGATTTTTCCTCGCATCCCTTTCTCCCTATCGTATCGCGATCGAAAGTTTAAGAGATGTACGCATCTCAAATTATTATAGCCCTTCTGGCAATTATAGTGAATGTGTTAATTTTTATTCTTTTGTGCGTCGTCTCCGCTAAGATTACCGTGAATATCCGCGATTCAAGTGTCACCCGTGAAACCCCTGTGGGACACTCTGGCGTCCAAATATATCCGTTGTCTACACCGCGTAAAACTTCTCGTATTAACCCGCGAGTTTTGTGAAAAGTCTTAATGTCGCGATGAATTCTCCATTGATCGTAGTGATTTTCCTTATTTGCTGTCTCGTAGTTTGCGTAATAGTTGCGATCATTTTGTACATCCGCGTTTTGCGTTATTTCTCTTCAGAAAACCCTTCCTTTACCCCGCAAGAAGTCGCTACAACACCCAGTGCTCCCCTCGAATACTTTTGTCCGTATTGCCGCGATGTTCATTGTATTAATGAAAACGTTTAAATATCCCTTTGTTAAAATTTCGCGAATGATCTCTAGCCTCTTCCCGAGCAATTTTCCGCAAGGTTAGGCTCTAAACGAGGCATCCGCGAATCATAGCCGCTTTGAAAACGCGTAAATTCATTAAGTTGATTGACCGAGATGAGGCCGGCTCCTCACATAATCTCATGATTCGTGACATAACACTACATCTTGCCCGATTTTTAGCGGCGTGTCGGGATGTACGCGTTTTGGAATCCTGCAGCAGGAGTGTTACACAGCGGACAGCGTAGCGGCTATCCTGTTTCTCGTGCCATTTCTTCGCACTTTCTTCCGCATTCTTCGCAAAACGTGCATGCACGGGACGCAGAGGCAATGTATCGGCTTAATTTTGCATATGACACACGGATTACATGTCTAAATAACACATGACACATTCAACACGATCGTTCAACACCAACAGATTCAACATATGTTATCTCAACACTTTCACTTATCAACATATACAGATCCAACATCTGATATCTAAACTCATTCACTAATCAACATATACAGATTCAACATATGGTATCTCACCACTTGCAAGACAAATACAAGACTGTTAAGAGATTTTTTTTGTCAGTCGGGGGGCTTCGCCACAATGAATTATTGCTAAAATTCAACGAAATACTTAATAACAATCACAATTGTATAGATTACAAGATCAGATTGTAGATTCAGGCTGATAAAAAGCAAACAATGAGAAAGAAGAAGAGATGATTACAATGATATATGAATATATCCATCGCAAGATCTCGCCAATCGTCGATACATCGATCGTCGTCATCAGTTGTCGTACTATAAGTTCGAAAATCGGAGCTTCGCCTCGAATCCAACGCCGATGTAAACACCACACAGACACACACACTAGTGGTCCGCTCCAGTGATCAGCGTCTTCGAATATTTGAATCTTTCGGTTCCTCGAATGGTCCTTCTATTTCGTAAAGTCAGTTACATATTAGCTGCGGCATAGTGATCATAAACAGCAATGCCGCTCCATTTTGTGCTAAGTCAGCGAGGAAAACGACAGTTGACACACGCCGGATACATATATGGATTTCATCGTGCAACAAAAACGAAAGTTATTTGGCGTTGCATTGAATATCACACGGAGAGACATTGTAGGGAATTGATGGAAACAACATCAAGAAGTCCGACAGATATCGTTCGAAAAAATGTATTCCACCAGAACGGAAAATTGACAAAAGACAACGAAATACTTAATAACAATGTTAATTATATATATTCCATATTCACGCTAAAAAAACACGTAATCGAAAATTAATATATTAATACAAAACTAGCAATAATTTTAAATAATAATAATAATTATTATTATTATTTAATAATATGGTACTAATGATATATAAATATCATAATCGTTGTTCAAAAAAGTTGGTGCATCACGATATATACCGACTTTCATGACTACGTTCAATATTCATATATATCTTTGCGTTTCGTATTTTTTCCCCAATAAAAATCGCATTATCCACAATATTTTAATGAGAAATGAAAAATTGAAATGAAATTGTAATGAATTGATTGATTGAATTGAAGTGAAATTGTTATTGACAGGCACTATAATTCGACACGCCGATGAGCATAATCATGCACCAAACAGCACCCAAGTGAAGGCCAAAAAATTGTTGGGAAAAATGAACAATAATCGGGATGATGTCATTTTGTTTAATAAAAATCGTCAATTGTGTTCCCCAAATTTGTTCTGTTCTTCCGCTCGCGAGAGCGACTCGTGTTACGATCGCGCAGCAAGAGGATCAGTTTCCGAGGATCCAAATACGCGCAGCGCGACTCGTAACCCCTATCACGCGCGCCTAGAATGACTTCGTGCTGACGAGGGCCGCAGTGGTAAGTTCCGCTGCTGCCGCCGTTAGCACGAATGTAGTCAGATAACCGAATAGACGCTAAGAAATAGATATTATTTAAGTTACTAAAAAGGCTGACCGACGCGTGACTCGGTAACGGATATCGCGAGAGCGTTCTCCGCCGCCGAGTCCGCATATAACAAAACCGCGAGAATCGCAAAAATCCCCCGGCTAGCCACCCGCCGATCGCGAGATCGGCGGATGGGTGCGCCGGGGAAATTAGTCCCGTTTTGACACGAGAAACGAAAGCTTGTCTTCGGAAAAACTCCTCGTAATAGCACTCGCAAAATATTGTCAAACTATCAATAGAGATCCGCGGTTCAGAGAAATTGTACTTAAAGTCAATAGGGCCGAAGGGAGCTTTGAATAGTGTTTGCGCCGCGACGGTCAGTCTGTACGTGTTAGGATTAAGAGTTACAACTTGCGCCACGAACAATATCGTAAACGGTCGTGTAGAGTTAAGAGATCGCAGCCATTCGAAGTGTAGAAGGAGGAAGAGTGAGGGAGAAAGGTGTCTGCGATCAAATATCATTGTAAGTAATATTAAGGTATGAATGAAATTAGTGAATTTTGTTAACTCTAAAATTTAACGTTTAACTGCTATTAAAATAAAGTTATCCATTCTTTGATAATTAAATTGGGAGTTAATAACTAATTATTTGAACAAGCCTGAGCCATCCTCAAGAAACGTCCTGTAGACGACGTCCGGAAAGAACCCGAACAAAAATAAATATAAACTCTTCGTATCCCGTACGAAGGGGTTTCACTTGAGAGCCCAACAACGCCCTGGGACGTAACAAGTAAACTGGTGTCAGAAGTGGGATACCCGAAATTTCTTGAGATTGGTTACGCTTGACTTTGTCAGCACTTTCAAAATTTAACGTAAGCCTGTTATAAAACCGAAATATTGACAATCAAACAAACTAAGACAATCAAAACTCTTACGTGCTTACACTAATGGTGCAGCAAGAACTCGCACCCGTAGCTCCGGGTTATCCCGAGCACGAGATATTCTCCGAGCAATTGGCGGAAGGTTCGGCAATCTTCGAGCCCAACTTTAATTACGGAGTAAACGTCGTCCGCCTTAGCGAGCTAGCGCCAGGTGCTGAAATTCACTCGGCGAACCCTGCCCTGCTCCTAAAAGGCGACGATATTATCGAGTTCCTCGGAACGATCCTTATCACTACGACAGAGGGACCTGGGGGTATTGAGAACTCCACCTATCTTTTTTACATCGCGGAGAATTTTTCCGGTCCGTATGCGGGAGTGATTGGCACGGTCGCCACTTGGGACCCGACGGATTATCAGTATCAACCGATTTTAAGCGCGCCGGGCGAATAATCCAAAAGCGAATGATACTCTCTAGCTATCCTCTAATTCCCCATTATTCGCACGTCCTGAGGAAAATAATAAATAACAATGGCAACGGGCGGAGATAACCCATTGCCGGCGCTCGACGTCTCGGCGCGGGCTCTGCAAGACGTAAGCACCGCGATGCAAAATATGACCCTTTACAATCGATACGCGAATCTGCCAACTTTCGATGGGAAGAATATGTCTTTAAGGGATTCCTCCAGGATCTCCAAAATGTGGCGACATTCGTGCCACCGGAAAACGAACCGGAATTTGTCGCGGCAGTAATATCAAAATTGCGCGGGAGCGTGCGCAATTGCGTGTACGGAGAAACGGTTAATACGGTCGATGCATTAATACGACTTTTAAAGAAACGGCTTGCGCGCGGGAAAACATACGCGTATTATAGTCAGCAAATCTCGTCCATTAGGATGAAGAAGGGCGAAACTGTCGACGACTTCTATAATAGAATACGAATTTTAATCAGCGGAAGCCGATCGGCATATCGGGCACAGCCCAGTGCGGAGCCGCCGAATCGGGCGACTGATCCTGTTTACGACCTCGCGTTGGCTGGGTTCATGGACGGTTTGCCGACGAATATTGCGCAAGCTGTGTGGCCTCGAGCGCCAAAAATACTAGAAGCCGCGTACGAAATCGCGGCCGAATATATTGACAATGAAGAACGCCGTGCGCGCCGCGATGGGTTCACCGCGCAAGTCCTCTATGGGAATTACGGCGACTCGCGTGGTCGATCGCCTGATCCACGTTACCGAAATAACGGAGATCCGCGTGGTCGATCGCCGGACGCGCGATATACCAACTACGGCGACTCGCGTGGCCGATCGCCGGACCCGCGATCGAATTGGCAAACTCACCAGGCCGCGCATCGTTCACCTAGCCCAAATTGGCAAGCTAGAGATGGGCGAGGTAATGCGGGGCAAGCAGAGGCTACGAAACGAGATGTGGGTGCCGCGGGACGTTTTCTCGAGGGTTGCGGCCATGAGTACTGTTGGTCTCAGGGTAGAGGCTGTCCTTGTTGCCCATGGAACCGACGATGCCCGGCCGAGGCTCGGAAATCACAAACCGAAGCCCCTTTAAACTCGCAATCGGCTCGTCCCATGGAGTCGGCGACGAGCCGAGCGCTATTAACTTCCCCGGCGAACCGGGCGCGATCGCCCGATGAGCTACCCTCAGTGAGGTTCCTGGGAAGCAATGCCAAGTCCTCTGGAACCCAACCCCCGTCGAGAACCCAGTAGTCGAATTAACCGCCCCGGAGCTGCGCCGTAAGAAAGGACGATTCTTTCTCGACACAGGCTCCGCGACTAGCCTAATCAAACTAGATGCGCTAGATGAGGACCTGCGCGTAAACGTACATGATATTATTTGGATAACGGGCCTGGAGGAAACGAAAATTCCTACGCTAGGTTCCGTTAATCTTCACTTCAACGAAAAACCGAGTAAATTTTACGTAGTTCACCGATTGCCATTATCCAGTGACGCGTTAATTGGAAGACCGTTCTTCTACGATGAAGGAGCCGAAATCTCTTTCCACCATAAGGCCCTAGCAACGCGAAGCGACCCGATCCGCCCGAAACCATTTATCGAAAATTCTCCCGTGGAAGCCGAACCGACGGCAGAGGTACTATTCACGAAGGCGAAGTCCGCGAAAAGAAAGTACAAGTTACGCACGCGAATGCGTGAGCAGATTGCGTTACCAATCGCGGAAACGAACTTGAACGAAGGGTACTTGCCGCGGGTAGAGACTTTAAAGGGCGTGTACGTTGGGAACGCGATCGTAACGCGAAACGCGGGCGTCTGTCAAACACTAGCGATTAATACGCGGTTCGAAGACGTGGAGATAGAGATAGGCCCACGGGAGATCGAGCCCTTTGAAATTTAAAACCCGGACGATTTAGATTCCGGTTTCGAAGATGATAGCACTACGGACGAAGAGGCGTCTCCGCCAACCGATCGAGTATCGGCAATAATCAAGGCGTTACGATTAAACGACCTCAACGAGGAAGAGCGTCGACACGTTCGGCGACTCGTGGAGGAGTTCCCTTATCGATATAAATTACCGGGGGATAAGTTGCAATGGACGGATCTGGTATACCATCGGATCCCGACGATTGACGATTTACCCGTGAATACAAAGCAGTATCGTTTCCCCGTGGTTTATGAAGAGGAGATGGACCGTCAGGTATTAAAGAAACTCGACGACGGAGTCGTAATTCATTCCTGCTCTCCGTATAACTCTCCCGTGTGGATTGTGCTAAAAAAAGCCGATTCGCAGGGACGTCCTCGCATGCGAATGGTTATAGACTTCCGTAAACTTAATGAAAAAACTATCTCCGATGGATACCCATTGCCAAATATGATTGAAATCCTAGAGCAACTCGGCGAAGCCAGATATTTTTCAACGTTCGATCAGGCGAGCGGATTTCAGCAAATACCAATGGTTCCGAGGGACGGCCCGAAGACCGCGTTTTCTACGCTAAATGGTCATTATGAGTATGCCAGAATGCCGGAAGGGTTGAAAAACGCGCCCGCGACATTCCAGCGTCTCATGGACCGCGTGTTATTAGGATTACAGGGCACCAAAATGTTCGTCTATTTAGACGACATAGTGGTGTTCGCTGCATCCCTCGAAGAACACGAGAAAAAGGTTCGCAGACTCATGATGCGACTAGAGGATGCGAACTTGAGCCTGGAGCCTGATAAGTCTTCCTTCTTGCGAAGGGAGGTCGCATACCTCGGGCATATCGTCAGCTGCGACGGGCTCCGTATGGATCCGAAGAAGCTTGAGTCCGTCCGTTATTGTCCAGTACCAAAGACACAGAAAAACGTACGGCAATTTCTCGGCCTTTGCGGTTATTACCGTCGTTTCATTCTCGATTTCGCGGAGATCTCCAAACCATTGTCGGATCTCTTAAAAAAGGGACAACCCTTCATCTGGGGACCGAAGCAGAAAAAAGTTTTCGCAAACTACGAAAAGCACTTTGCAGCGAACCGATTTTGCGATATCCCGACCTCGCGAAGCCGTTTACTTTGACGACCGATGCGTCGGATATAGCTCTCGGTGCAGTGTTGTCACAGGAACACGAGGGATGTGACTTGCCGGTCGCGTATTTCTCGCGCGTCTTGTCACCTCCTCAAGTCAACTACTCGACTACCGAAAAGGAGTGTCTCGCGATAATCGAATCTATTGAACATTTCGCGACATATCTTTACGGGAAGAAATTCACGATCGTGAGCGATCAGGAGCCGCTGAAATGGATGCAAACCACTCTGGATCCAGGGAAAAGGCTTAACCGGTGGAAAATACGTCTGCGAAAGTATGACTTCGACTTCGTGTACAAGCCGGAAAAGCTAAACGTAAATGCCGATGCCCTTTCGCGCAATCCGGTCGCCCAAGCTCTGTCGAGTTCAAGCGATTCCGAGGTAGAAGCCCCAGAAGACACAAACGAGAAGGGTTTACAGGTATTGCCAATTTCATCTGGCGCTGCTTCCACTGATAAGGGGAACGCACCGAAGCTCAAACCGATTCTCAAAGCTCCGTCGGGGGCACGGAAGAAAAACCCTCCGCGGGTGGTTTTACCGCCGAGCACAGAGGCGGTGGCCGGACGGACGCGTGCAAGGCTACGCACAACGCCGACCACCGCACCGGTTTACAAGGAGGTCAGCACGAGCTCGGAGGCATCCGATCCGCCGATACAACGGTTGCATCGAAGCATGCTGCCCGCGGTGCTGCTTCCCCCGAAACGGCCGATAAGTACTCCGCTTGTCGCGCCTGTCCCGGAGGAAGCGGAAACCGATTCGGATACGGCGGCAGCTGAGGACCCGCCGATGAATTTCCCCGGCATTGCCGTGGTCGTTAGGCCACCAATGGATGAATCCGATGATGACGATGTATTCCAGGCTGACGAGATTCAACCATGTGAGCAAACCGGAGGAGATTGCGCATCAAAAACAATGCAGGATTCCCTCCAATGGTTCGATGAATCGCTTCGGCTGTTGGAGGAACGATTTGAAAACAAAATCAGTACACAGGATCCTAAACAGGACTCCTATAGCGAGGAAAATTTCGACTGGCCGGATTTCCTTTCCGAGGGAAACGAAGTCCCACCAGAAACACGGGAAATTCTTAACGCTCTCGATCCGATTGACGAAGCCGGTCTCGATCTCGAGCTATCGCGACGGCGAGAGAAAATCGCCGAGCGAGAGAGAGGGGTAAGCGAAGCCGAATTACTTCGGCGCGTAAGCCTCAAGGGAGTCACGCTGCCAGGTAAAGAGGATGACACCGATGCCGATGACGAGAGCGAGGAGTCGAAAGAAATTGACCCGACGCCGTCGGAGGTGACGGTACACGAGGCAACCGAACTCGCATCCGCCGCGTCGGAGGCCCCGCGCCGATCGGTGAGATGGTCGCTGCCTCCCGCGGGTCACGACCCCATGGCACGTTCGACGCCGCACCCGAAGCGAGCCGCGCGCGTGACACCTGAGGACGAAACTATTGCCAATCCAATCCCCGAAGACGAACCAAGCATTGATCCGATCCCCGAGGGTGAAAGATTGATAATACAATCGTCCTTCCAAAAATTTTACCAAAAATAAAAATTAATTGCCTCGATGATTTGCTCGAGGTAAAGCCATTAGACAGCGAGTTCGTTAACGCTGGGCGCGGACCCGAGTCCTTGAGCGATAACGTCGCAGAAAGGCACAATAAACCGGTGGTCGGTACTCGCGAGTGCCTGACCTACCGAATAGACAATTATGTGCACTTTATTTCAGCGGACGGCGAACTATCCACCCCGATCGGGCGATTGTTAGCCGACCTGGGAAAAATCAACGCACAAGCCATAAAAAAACAAGGGTTACGGGTCGGACAAATAGCAATAACGCCGCACGGCGAGCGGAATATCTACAGCGTGGTCGTAAAGAACCGTTACTTTGACCAAACGCTAGACAATAACGCACTGCAGGGTTTGGAAAATTTAAAAAAATTCTCATAAATTCGGACGTCGAGTCGTTTCAAATTTCACGTGCAGGGGATTACTCTGACACCCTGCCGAGCGGACGACTCGTTGAAAAACTACACGAGCTCTTCGATAAGTCTGGCGTAGCAGTGACGGTCTGCTATGGCAAGCTGCTATTGCCGCCAGCAGAGTGGAGAGCTAAGATAATAAATGAGTTTCATTGTAGCCTTTTTGGAGGACACAAAGGAATAACGAAAACTTATCGGAAAATCCGAGAACACTTTTATTGGCCCTCGCTTCGCAACGATGTCCAAAATTTTATTAGACGTTGTAAGGGCTGCCAGGAGCGAAAGCTCGTACGGGCTAAGACCCGTGAGCTGATGCTGCTGACGGACACACCCGCTGATACGTTCGACAAAGTGTCTCTTGACACCGTGGGCCCTTTACCCACGACGCCTCATGGTAATAAACACATCCTTACCATGCAGGATTATTTGTCGAAGTATTGCCTTGTCGAGCCTATACCGGATTTAAAGGCCAGTATCCGGAGGGCGCCGGTTGTTTACACAGTTCGGCGCCCCCCGGGCTATTCTAACCGATCGAGGGGCCGCTTTCACCAGCAGTTTGCTGCAAGAAATATCCGAGATATTTCAAATAAAACAATTAACGACCTCCGGGTACCGCCCGCAAACTAATGGGGCACTCGAGAGGAGTCACATAGTATTGGTGGAATATATAAAACAATACGACACTCAATACGACGATTGGGATAGGTTATTGCCTTATGCCGAACTCTCGTATAACACGTGTGTTCATAAGGCAACCAATTTTACACCTTATGAAATTGTTTACGGGAAGCTGGCTTGGCTGCCGAGCGAATTCCCTGTTGACAATAAATTAGAAACATATAATTCTTACACCATCGAATTAATCAAGCGATTATCGGAAATTAGAGCGATGGCGGGAGATAATCTAAACGCGGCAAAAGAAAAGTCCAAGAGTTATTACGATCGGAAGGTCCGCCCTTTCGAAGGTAACATCGGCGATAACGTCTATGTCCTTAAAGAACCAAAGAAAGGGAAGTTTGATTGTCAATATCACGGGCCATATAAAATCGTAGAAATTTCTGATCGAAGCAACGTAATTCTAGAAACGGTAAATGGTCAAAGAATTCGTAAACACGTTGACAAAGTCAAGTTGGCGTACGAATAAAATAGTCTAATTTACCTGTGTAAGCCAAGAGGTCTCGAGCGACGCACGGCAAACGGGATACGTATGCCGCGTGGAGTAAAGCTGGGCGAGTGGAAAGACGGAACATAGTGCGCACTCCTTCCGAACGCGCGTCGTCTCTGTCACTCTGCCTATGCCACGTGCGGTCGAGCCCTCACAGGCAATAAACGAATGTAACCGAATGCCGTATGTGAGAGAACGAGTGTAACGAGGTGTGAGTGAGACGAGATTAGCCGTGTGTTGTGTTTTGCAGACGTGGTTGCCAGTGCGCGATAATCTCCGCCGAATTCTCCCGGGCAACAAAATCTACCTGGAAGATGAAGCTGTTGATGTTATTCATGTGCCTAAGTTACGTCCTCAGCGAGTTGAATCGACACAACGTATATCACGTGACCTCGGTGACGGATCGCCCCGGACTGTACTACGAGCGAGTGGTTACCCTTCGATTGCAACATGTCGATTGGAGGGTGGCTGTTTTTATCGACCTACAAAAATTCGTATCGAGCTTCCCGGAGGAGCAATCGCGATTGTCAGAAGTGTTAGAAAAGTGCCGCGAAGTAACATTCACGCTATTCTACGGCACCAACTTTCCGCGAGGCAAATTCAGCGAATTACTAAATTCGAATCATCTGATCAGTCTCGTCGCGCACGCTAGAGCGTTAGCGAATGAACTGACCAGAATAGCTCAAGATTCGACGCCTATTAAATCTCCCAGTGACCTACATCTGCGCACGATGAAAAAACGAGCCGTGCCTCTAGGATTCATCGGGTCATTGAGCAAATCGCTCTTCGGGACAATGAACGAAGAAGACGCGGAATATATAAACGGTCAAATCGACAGATTGTTTTCCGATCAGGCTAACATCACGCAGCTTATTGGAACACAAATGCATCTCACTCGTTCCATCCTCCAAGAATTGCATGAGGAGCATCTCGCAGAAACCAAGCGAGTGAACGACATGGATCAACGGATAAAAGAATTATGGAAAACAATAGGAGGAATCACGAAGGATACCGCCGAAATGATTTTTCGCGTCGAGCTCGTGAATTACGCACGGACCTGTGTGAACCTGGAGCCCGACTTTGGAAAATCGATTTTTTTTTCATTGCATACGATTGTAGTCCGTATGTACTGGTTTGTACCACCTTTTTTTTCGTTTGTACCTTAAGGGGTTAAAAGATACAGGAGGTTCCAAAATTCACAGAACCCGGTTTTGAGTTAGAGCATTTTTTCTAGCGCCATTCGATAGAGAATCGTTAGTACCTGTTTGTACCACCTTTTTTTTCGTTTGTACCTTAAGGGGTTCCGAGATACAGTCTATTTAAAAGAACGAAAAATCGTAAATCGGACATTTTTCAAGATAATCGAAATCTGTAAGCGGGATTTGTTTCTGTATCGTTAGTACCCGTTTGTACCACCGAGACATTCGTTTGTACCTTAAGGGGTTCCGAGATACAGTTTGATGTAAAAAAACGAAAAGTCGTAAATTGGACAATTTTCAAGACAATCAAAATATGTAAGCGAGGTTCGATTCAGTATCGTTAGTACCCGTTTGTACCACCGAGACATTCGTTTGTACCTTAAGGGGTTCCGAGATACAGTTTGTTGTAAAAAAACGAAAAGTCGTAAATCGGACAATTTTCAAGACAATCACAATCTGTAAGCGAGGTTCGATTCAGTATCGTTAGTACCCGTTTGTACCACCGAGACATTCGTTTGTACCTTAAGGGATTCCGAGATACAGTTTGATGTAAAAAAACGAAAAGTCGTGAATCGGACAATTTTCAAGACAATCAAAATCTGTAAGCGAGGTTCGATTCAGTATCGTTAGTACCCGTTTGTACTGTTACGTCCGGGCTAATTTAATCTACTTAAAATTTATTTATTTTTATAAATTATAAATTAACGCTATTGAAAAAGCGTTGAATACATTTTTTTATTTTTAGTCTCCATCAGCAGTCTTACGCTGATGGACGGGGCATTGCGTTTCAACGTTCTTATCAGAACGTTCTCACGATGGGATGCTGAGCTAAGTCAGCAATCCCACGGTAGGAGACACGGCGCAGCGCACCTCCGAGATGCGCTACGCCCTGCACAAAAAATAATCAAAGTTATTAAGCGGTGACTGCGGCACCGCTTTTCAGCGAGTCTCATCCCGGAGCTCGACCAACGAGGTCGAGTCCGAGAAACAAATCATTCTCTTTTTTTTTACGGCAACTACAAAGTTGCACGCGCGAACAAAAGTTCTACTATAGGGCTCGACCAGCGAGGTCGAGCCCGATAAAAATAATAAAAACATTCAAAATCTTATATCGGCACTCGACCGATCAAACGCGAGCCTCGACGAAACAAAACAAACAATTAAAATTATTTATCCGTTGTAACGGAACTGTTATTTTTGTGAAGTTACGTGTTTCCCTTTTTTTTTTAAATAAAAAGTTAAACAATAATAAAAATCGAAAAATCGATTAACCCAATATTCCCATATCCGATGGTCTCCGATCCCTGAACGGTTTAGCCCCGTCCAAAAACGGAGAAACTCTTAATAATTCACCGGTTACGCAGCTCGAGACGTAACAGGTTAATATTTTTGATGGCAGCGGTGGGATTGCCGTCGGATGTGCGCGGGAATTGAAAAACAAACTTCGGTTTTCAAGTTTCACTGCGTCGGAAAACGCCAGTGAACAAAATACGCGAAGTAAAATATTTCAAAAAAATAATGATTATAAATAAAATTAATTATTCCGTAATTTCATCGCGTCGAAGAACACGGTGAACAAATGGTGATTAAATATCACAAATAATAAATTACACGACGTGCAATGTACACGCCCGAGCTGCCTCTGAGCCTTTTCGAACAAGATGAAAACTCGACCACTGAGCCTTTCTGGACACGTCGAAAACTCGTCCTCCGATGTCGACCAGTGGACACGCAGTCTTACGGGCCTCTGAGACATCGTCGTCAAATAAATTAAATTTCAAAAATTCATCGGGTCAAGGAACGCGAGTGAATGGAAAAAAAAAAAAAAAATAAAAAAAATAATAAATAATTAAATAAAAAAATAAATAAAAAATTCGGCACGTCGCTGTATGTGACCGAATAAATAAATTTAAAATCCGAAATTCGTCGCGCTAAACTAATCGCGAGTGAATGTAAATAAACAAAAAAAAAATAAAAAAAAATAACGATAATCGGGAGTCGACATGAATACATGTCGTCCAGTACGGCCCACCCGTGTTTTGTTTTTTTTATATGAGGCAAAAAGCCAACAATATGAAAAAAAAAAAAAAAAATCAAAAACTCTACTCGACCAATAAATCAACGCTGAAAATAATCAGTTAAAGTGCGATCGTCAAAATTCACGGCGTCGGAGAACGCGAGTGAACAAAGAGTCTGCAAACTAATAAATAATCAAAACAAAAAAAAAATAATAATATAATACGCAACACGGTCGTACACGCTCGAATCACTTCTGAGCCCCGGTCGGACACGTCGAACACTCGATCTCTGAGTTGACAGGTGGACACGTGGATTCTAGGGCCTCTGAGACGTTGCCAAAGCGGTCAAACTTTTCAAAATTTAACTCGTCGACAAATGCGAGTGAATTAACAAACAAATAAAACAAAATATAATTTTCAAAATTCGACTCGTCGCTAAACACGAGCGAATAAATATCGAAAATAAAAATTTCTAAAATTCAACTCGTCGACAAAACGTGAGTGAATTATTAATCAAAACATTGAATTTGCAAAATTCCATTTGTCAACAATGGTAAATAAATAAATAGATAATTCTCAAAATTCACCGCTTCCGAGAACGCGAGTGAACAAATGGCAATTATATAGCTCAAATAATAAAATACATGACGCGTGATGTACACGCCCGAATTATCTCCGAGCCTTGTCGGACACGTCGAAGACTCGACCTCTGAGTCGACAGGTGGACTCGCAATTCTACGAGCTTCTGAAACATCGTCGTCGAATAAATAAAATTTCAAACATTCACCGGGATATAGAATACGAGTGAATAACTAAAATACATGGTCTCAAAATTCGGCACGCCACTGAACGTAGCCGAATAAACGAATAAATATTTCGAAAATTCACCGAGTCGAGAACGCGAGTGAATAATAGAAAATTAAAAATTTCCAAAATTCGGCACGTCGCCGAACTTGACTGAATAAATAAAATATTTTCAAAAATCATCGCCATCAAATTCCGAAAATTCACCGAATCAAGTACGCGAGTGATTTTACAAAAATAAAAAATAATTCCAAATTCGGTGCGTCGCCCAATGCAACCGAATAAATAAATTTAAATTTCCGAAAATTCACCGCGCGGAACGAAATCGCGAATAAACAAATTGGAATTTACAAAACTCTCTGCGTCGTAAACGCGAGCGAATCAACAAAATTTGAACCAAGGGCCGGGACAGTGTAGACCACTCACAAGTATTTCTACGTTTACAAGTGAAATTTATTTAAATAAAATATTTTTAAAGAAAATATACATATAAAATAATTTAAAAAAAAACGGATTATAGCTGTGGCTCTTCATGTCCTTGCAAGCTGAAACAAAATTTTACATAAAATTAATAATAAAATATTTTTGATTAACTATCGTAAATTGATAAAATAATTATGGTCCAAAGATACCTACTAACTACCACCACGGTTCCTCCTCCTCGACGAAAAGTCGGGCGAGGCCCGGGTCCTCCTCTACGTGCAGTTCCAGGCGGGCCTTTTGCTTCGCCAACTGTCGTTTGTCTTCCTCGAGACGCTGGGCGAAGAAGACAATTGCTGGGGCCACCTCGGCCGTCGTGCCACCTTCAGCGGCCAGGACGCGCAGATGGTACTAAAAAAAAAAAAAAAAAAAAAAAAAAAAAAAAAAAATGATTAATAAATAAATAAAATAAATTCAAAATCGTCGCCAAATGCGAACGAATAAATAAAAAAAATAAAATATTAAAAAAAAAAATTCGTCGCCAAACGCGAACGAATAAATAAATAAAATAAATCCAAAATCGTCGCCAAATGCGAACGAATAAATAAATAAAATAAATTCAAAATCGTCGCCAAATGCGAACGAATAAATAAAAAATAAAAAAAATAAAAAATAATATTTAAAAAAAAATTCGTCGCCAAACGCGACGAATAAATAAATAAATAAATAAATAATAGACACTTACGTTTAGCGCTAATCCGTCGGAGCGTCTTCTCGCGTACCAATTAATCCGAAATCGGGCTATAGCCCACATGTGTGCGGCACCTCTGTTGCCGTCGCACATTTTCACCTTTTTTTTTCTCTTCAACAAAGCGTTGCAAGAAACAAATCGGGAAATCTCTCGACAGTTGCGACTACTGTTCGCGAAGAGTTAGCTAAGACTGAAATAAAGGGACTCAAGAAGGGCCCAAACGTCTAGCGGTAACTCTCGAGTCAGCAGAAATTAATCTCTATCGACTTCCCGCGAGGGTCCAGCGCCCCTTATCGATACGGTGAAGTGTGAGGTAATCGTCGCGCCGTTAATCACGTGCGTAAGTTTATGCGACAATGCATCGGAGACCGTACGCACTACGTGCTACCGAATACACAGTGCTACAGGTCGCACCAAAATAAACTGAACTTTCAAAATTCACCGAGTCTTAGAACGCGAGTGAATTAATACGTGGACTTTAGACATTCTCCGCGCCCTGAACGCGAGTGAGTAAATCGTGAGTGAACAAATAAATTTAATTAAATTCGGAATCGGAAAACACGCGAAAATTAATTTAAATATCGGAAAATTCACCATCACAAATCGCGAAATACGAATAAACAAAATATATATTTTCAAAATTCACCGAAGAACGCGAGTGGATAAATAGAATTCTGAAAAATTCACCGCGCTGAACAAGCGCGAGTGAACATTAAAAACTAATTATAAAATTCAACACGAGGTAAAATCGCGCGTGAATTAAATAAAACAAATACGCTCAATAAACAGAAGTGCAAAACTGAACTGAGTATCGCGTTTAGTGAGTAATGGGTCTTCACAGCTGAACCCAAAAACGCGATCAACCTCGATCAATCCAGTCCAGCAAAAGTTTGGTTTCCAAAATAAACGGAAAACACCAAAATTCAACGAGTGAAACACGCATACGTGATCGAACCTCTGACGCGATATCACTCGATCGACAAATCAGGAAAATCAACCTGACAACCGATAATCGAAAATCGGATCAAAAACGCCAGACACACGCAGACGTGTCTGCCGTTATCATCTCGCCATCAAAATCATCTTGACGGCGTGGGAAAAAAACCTCAACGGTGCAACAAACGTCGACCGATCCGGCCATCGTCTCAGCGAGGGAAAACAAAATTTTCACCAGCGCAATGAACGATCTAATGGACACAGTGCATCGTTGACATACTAGTGCTAAGTAGCATGTAACCTTTTTAAACTTTAACCGCGATAAACGCGAGAAAAATGCGACCGAATTTGAGCAAACGAGAATTCCGAATAAACAAAATTTAGAGCCACAATAAATTTAGATAAAATAAAATTCGAGAAACCCTGAGTTATTTCGAATAAAATAAAGTTTGTCGTCGTTCGAAATAATCAAATTGGGCTCAATGTTTGGAAAATTCGGAAAATGCTCGCATAAAATCGAATTGGGTCGAACAAGTAGAGTTGGAGACGTATAAATGCGACCAAAACAAAATCTCAGAAAACCGAGAGTTATTCTGAACAAAATAAAACTCGTAAACTGAAAATAATCAATTAATTCGAGCAAGCGGAAAATTCGGCCAAACGCGAGTAAAAATTCCGAATAAAAATAAACCATTGAAATAAGTTATTTTCAACTAACATTCGCGTATTGCTGTGCTAGATTGCCCTGCACGCAATACGCAAATCTTTGTGCAAACCTCGTGGTGCTAGATTGCGCTGCACACGAGGCAAGCATCCTAAAATGTCAATGTGTTGCTGTGCTAGATTGCCCTGCATGCAGCACACATATCTTTGTGTGAACTTCGTAGTGCTAGATCGCATTGCATACGAAGGGAGCATCCTAAACGTCGAGGTGCTAGCTAGACATAGTACGCGACCCTACCTTTTCAAGTATTGCTGTGCTAGATCGCCCTGCATGCAGTACAAAAATCTTGATATTTCTCATTAATAACCTCTGTCTTAAATCGAATAAAATAAAATCCGAAACTCCACTTAGGTAATACTTCCGGAAAACTAAAAATCGATTAAGATCAAAACAAACGGAAATAAAATAAATTTCCCCGAAAATCCAATAAATACAAATAAAATAAAAATTCGGATACATTCGATTTAGGTCGAATTAAACCGATTAAAATAAAAATTTGTATAAGTTCGATAAAATTCGGGTAAAATCGAATAAAATAAAATTCGTATAAGTTCAATAAAGTTCGATACGATCAAATAAAAACATAATGCGCAGAATGATTGTACATGCTCGCATTACCTCTGAACCATCGTCGGACACGTCGAGTACTCGACCTCTGAGCCGACGGGCGGTCACGTAATTCGTGGGCCTCTGAGACATCGCCTACAGCTGGGTTCAGAATTTACTCGTCGAAAAATCGCGGGTGAATAAACCAGAATAATTATTAAAAATTCGACTCGCAGACAAACGCAAGCGAATAAATAATGAAAACAAACATTTTCAAAATTTTACTCGTCGAAAATCGCGGGTGAATAAAAATCGGAATAATAAAATTCCCGAAAACTAAATTAAGACGGATAAAATAAAATTCGTAAACAACGAATAAAATAAAAATTCGATAAAATCGACTACAATAAATTCGTCAGATAATAAAACAAAAATTCGAAAAAATGAATAAAATAAAAATTCAAGTTCGGACAAAGAAAATAAAGTCCGAAAAATTCAACTTAGGCGCAAGTAAAATTCAAGTTCGGACAAAGAAAATAAAGTCCGAAAAATTCAACTTAGGCGCAAGTAAAATTCAAGTTCGGACAAAGAAAATAAAGTCCGAAAAATTCAACTTAGGCGCAAGTAAAATTCAAGTTCGGACAAGGAAAATAAAGTCCGAAAAATTCAACTTAGACGCAATTAAAAATTCAAGTTCGGACAAAGAAAATAAAGTCCGAAAAATGCAACTTAGATGCAGATAAAGTATAAATTCGATAAAATTCGAATAATATAAAAATCTATAAAATATCATTAAAAATCCGAAAACCTCGAATAAAACCAAATTTCTAAAATAATAAAAAATCGATAAAATCAAAGTTTGATAAAGCCGGACGATCGGTGCTAACGCCGCACGAAGGCAGAGCGAAGCACCGCCTTCGTTCTTAATGGGGGAGGTGTTACGTCCGGGCTAATTTAATCTACTTAAAATTTATTTATTTTTATAAATTATAAATTAACGCTATTGAAAAAGCGTTGAATACATTTTTTTATTTTTAGTCTCCATCAGCAGTCTTACGCTGATGGACGGGGCATTGCGTTTCAACGTTCTTATCAGAACGTTCTCACGATGGGATGCTGAGCTAAGTCAGCAATCCCACGGTAGGAGACAGGGCGCAGCGCACCTCCGAGATGCGCTACGCCCTGCACAAAAAATAATCAAAGTTATTAAGCGGTGACTGCGGCACCGCTTTTCAGCGAGTCTCATCCCGGAGCTCGACCAACGAGGTCGAGTCCGAGAAACAAATCATTCTCTTTTTTTTTACGGCAACTACAAAGTTGCACGCGCGAACAAAAGTTCTACTATAGGGCTCGACCAGCGAGGTCGAGCCCGATAAAAATAATAAAAACATTCAAAATCTTATATCGGCACTCGACCGATCAAACGCGAGCCTCGACGAAACAAAACAAACAATTAAAATTATTTATCCGTTGTAACGGAACTGTTATTTTTGTGAAGTTACGTGTTTCCCTTTTTTTTTTTAAATAAAAAGTTAAACAATAATAAAAATCGAAAAATCGATTAACCCAATATTCCCATATCCGATGGTCTCCGATCCCTGAACGGTTTAGCCCCGTCCAAAAACGGAGAAACTCTTAATAATTCACCGGTTACGCAGCTCGAGACGTAACAGTACCACCGAGACATTCGTTTGTACCTTAAGGGGTTCCGAGATACAGTTTGTTGTAAAAAAACGAAAAGTCGTAAATCGGACAATTTTCAAGACAATCACAATCTGTAAGCGAGGTTCGATTCAGTATCGTTAGTACCCGTTTGTACCACCGAGACATTCGTTTGTACCTTAAGGGGTTCCGAGATACAGTTTGTTGTAAAAAAACGAAAAGTCGTAAATCGGACAATTTTCAAGACAATCAAAATCTGTAAGCGGGATTTGTTTCAGTATCGTTAGTACCCGTTTGTACCACCGAGACATTCGTTTGTATCTTAAGGGGTTCCGAGATACAGTTTGATGTAAAAAAACGAAAAGTCGTAAATCGGACATTTTTCAAGATAATCGAAATCTGTAAGCGGGATTTGTTTCAGTATCGTTAGTACCCGTTTGTACCACCGAGACATTCGTTTGTACCTTAAGGGGTTCCGAGATACAGTTTGTTGTAAAAAAACGAAAAGTCGTAAATCGGACAATTTTCAAGACAATCAAAATCTGTAAGCGGGATTTGTTTCAGTATCGTTAGTACCCGTTTGTACCACCGAGACATTAGTTTGTATCTTAAGGGGTTCCGAGATACAGTTTGATGTAAAAAAACGAAAAGTCGTAAATCGGACATTTTTCAAAACAATCAAAATCTGTAAGCGGGATTTGTTTCAGTATCGTTAGTACCCGTTTGTACCACCGAGACATTCGTTTGTACCTTAAGGGGTTCCGAGATACAGTTTGTTGTAAAAAAACGGAAAGTCGTAAATCGGACATTTTTCAAGATAATCGAAATCTGTAAGCGGGATTTGTTTCAGTATCGTTAGTACCCGTTTGTACCACCGAGACATTCGTTTGTACCTTAAGCGGTACATATTTTGATTGTCTTGAAAATTGTCCAATTTACGACTTTTCGTTTTTTTACATCAAACTGTATCTCGGAACCCCTTAAGGTACAAACGAATGTCTCGGTGGTACAAACGGGTACTAACGATACAGAAACAAATCCCGCTTACAGATTTCGATTATCTTGAAAAATGTCCGATTTACGATTTTTCGTTCTTTAAAATAGACTGTATCTCGGAACCCCTTAAGGTACAAACGAAAAAAAAGGTGGTACAAACAGGTACTAACGATTCTCTATCGAATGGCGCTAGAAAAAATGCTCTAACTCAAAACCGGGTTCTGTGAATTTTGGAACCTCCTGTATCTTTTAACCCCTTAAGGTACAAACGAAAAAAAAGGTGGTACAAACCAGTACATACGGACTACAATCGTATGCAATGAAAAAAAAATCGATTTTCCAAAGTCGGGCTCCAGGTTCACACAGGTTCATCGGTTACGACAAAACCATCTACGAACGTACCATCGCGTAACTTATGCTCTCGACCTCGGCCCGCGTAAATGATTTGTTTGCCGAAACAATGCTCTTCCCATAGGAGCCACTCGATAGCGATCTCTGATTGTCTATCGGCCCGACGATATCCGTTTCGCGGTAAGACAGCGATTTTATTCTCAGCTAAAAAGTTTCGCCGGAAAACTTTGTTACATGCAGAGGCAATGGTAACGGGCTCTGTAAACGGACACACTTTGCCGCGCTCTACAAAGATTTTCCGGAATGCAACGCACGCTTTCCTGAGAAAACTCACGTCGCTTCGACAATATTCGAGGATCTCCGTTTCAAAATCAAACTCGTACTCAGCCGCTGACATTCGCGCGTGCCAGTCAATTAATATTTTTCGGTCGGCCGGTGACATCGTATCGGGGGAGTAGGTTGCGAGGGGTGGTAATGGGCCCTTATATTTTTGATTTTCTACTCTGTTAAATAAATGAGGGAAGGTACCCTTAAAAACATTTTCGCCCAAGCCGAATGCTTTCGGGAGCTTACTCAAAGACATATGAAAATAATTTAAGCTATCGATGAAACGCAATTTACCGATTTTCATCTCCATGATGCTCGTCCCGTTCGTTATCAATTTAGGCATTTCGTGCTGCTGCTCGACGAGATGCTCGAGGATAAATTGCGCGTCAAAACCTTTAGCGTTATGCGCTATGCAAATTATTTGACCAACTTCGCGAGCTTTCAGTAGGAATTCTAAGAATTCTATGACACTCCACGTGTCATCCGGCATCTCTATACACCCTGAGCAGCGCTGCTGACAAACACATAGATTTGGCTCGTGCAGATATACTTCATTTACTCCTTCGACTTTGCACTCCTGGCGAGTTTCAAAATCGTAGAAGATAAATAAATCAGGTCGCTTCGATGGTTTTGCAGGTTGCAGTGGGGCCATGAAACACTGATGGTTTTCAGGTCTCATGTGCTTGCACGTTTTGCAGTAGAATCGATCACACTCGTGTGTCGCACTCTCTTTTTTGTACACCTGTCTCAAACAATCTTTACACGTCTGAAGCATATCGCACAAACGTGTTTGAGCACCGTGTGATCCAACCTCCCCGTGTCGGGCAAGGCACTCAGCACCACGAAAAAAACGCTTACACGTTTCACAATGGATTTTTTCCGCGTTGGGATCACACGGTAGGCTGGCTTTGCAGTACGGACACTTTTCGGCACACCGATGCGCTGTTTTCCTACTGTACGCTTTTCCGCACGGTACACAGAAAAAACTAAAGCCCGCAGCCTGTGCGAGTTTTAAAATAAAATCATAGTGCTGACGCTGCTGGTCGTACAACACGTAGATATTATAAGCGACTTCGGGATCATAGCCCAATACCGTATCCGTACCGTTAAAAAAGGGCGGCCCACTACTACCAAAGTTCTCGCGATCGAACGCTCCTGCACGCGAGCACCTCCTGGAAAGCGGTTAACTCCGCGTAACCGCACCCGTCGTCCGGAATCTCTACCCCTGCCGCAGCAGTCAGAGCTACGGCTAGCTCTTTCTGCCGCGGTGAGCGGTTTCGATGGACATTATCCCACTCCCTTTGACGCTCACCTTCGCGGATGTGGCCTCGTTTCGCGTAGACTCTACCGGCTACAATTGCCCGCGGAAGACAGAGGTTGTCGGCGTTTTGAATATGTAATATGGAGTTCTTCGAGAAATCTCCTCCTATTGGTTTTTTGGGTCTTCTGGCGCCCACTGGCATAGAAATTACGTTGCTCACGATCGTGAATGCATTATCAATACAAAAACCCGCCGAGCTCTGGGCCACACTACTGATCATCTTAAAGAGCTGATCAAAATTGAAATCGGCTACGGGGCGGTATGACATAACCGCGGGACCCCGTGTAAACGCTGTACTACGAAACTCTATACCTATCATGTCGCGTGGTTCACTGCCGCTCACCAGAAGGGTGTGAATTTCGCGTAACGCGGCCTCCAACCACTCAACAACATTCGCATCGACAGGCGGCTCGCAGATTTTAAAAGTTATCGTCGAACCCATACTCCTAAATTTATCAAACCACCGACGGTTCTCCACACGGTGAATAATGTTTGACTCACCGGACTGATCCAGATTAGGCTGCTGCATCTACGCGTCCTGTTGCTGAGCCTCCGGTGATTGCGGCTCCGGCGTTCGTGGTTCCGGCGACTGAGGTGTGAGATGCCGTGGGTCCGGGGACTGCGGCTGCGGCTGCGAGCGATCCTCGATGATCTGGTCAATCAATATGCCGGACCTCGGGGGTTGCGACGATGGGATGAAATCCTCGTCGTCGTCATCGCTTTCCGCCACAATCATACTGTAATGTGGCGAATCGCTTTTGATTTGTGACGACGGAATGTAGTCACCATCATCGTCGCTATCTGCCACAACCATATCCCGCGCTTCCAGCACCCCGCCACGCACCTGCGAAGACGTCGCTACCGGTGGCGACCTCAGCACCAATGCGTCCCCGTTGCGCTGAACTTCTTCGTCGTCGGCTATCGACACGTTTAGCGTCGAGTCGAGGAGCGCCGAGAAATGGGCCGATGCTAGAAATAGAAGAAAAAAACGGTTATATTGCTGTTATATATTGTGACGGGTTTTCTATACTTTGAACGCAACGCTAAACTTTACTCAAAAAAAACTTCAAAACTCAAAAGGAGCGAAATCGAAACTCAAACAAAAACGCGAATTCGAAAACTGATGTCACCTTCGGCCGTCCACCCTCGCGGATGCATCGGCGTCCCGGTGGGCGCCAGTTAATTTTGTTTCACCGGTATTAACAACCGGACTAAACTGGAGGTCGGTGGAACGGCGACTCCGCAGGGTTAATTTTTGTTTCGCCGGAATTACCAAACCGGGCTAATCTGGAGGTCTGTAGAACTACGACCTCCGCAAGGACGAAACGAACGACCCAACAAAACGGAAACTAAAACGGAAACGAGAACTAACGTCGATGCATTCGCGAGAGCGAAGGTTGCGGAAATGCACGGTTGCTCAGGATGCGGGTTATGGTAGAAGGGTCGCGATCCGAGGTCAATAGAATAGCACCCGAGAAACGTTAATCGAGAACAAAAATTAATATTTTGGCTAAGAAGCCACGAGATCGCACGCACGCGAGTCGCGAGCACTCAGCCAATCGAAAGATCGAAGCGAGTCAAGCGACCGCGAGCGCGGCACGAGAACGATAACTCCGATAAATCAAAAACTCACCGAAAGCGCATAATTTATCCAAAAAGGACCGGGAACTGCATCTGACGATGCCACGAGAACTCACCCATATGCACTATAACTCGAGAACGTTAATAATAACGCATCAATCGAATTATCAACTCGGAAAGAATTCCTTTCGAAATTCTGCCGAGGATAGCACACACGAGACACACGAGTCGACGATACTCGAACGAGACGAGACGTACGAACACGAGAGCGAGAGCGATATCGGGATCTACGGTAACGCGAGCGAGATACCGCGATCACACGATACCTCGAGCGCGAGAACAATAGGCCGAAGCCTATGACAGCGGGAGCGCGAGAGAGGCCCGAGTTACCTCGAGGGCAGCTCTCGGTAGACTGTCCTACGATAACGAATCGAAATCGTTATCATTATTATTGCGGGAGCCTTGACCGGGAGCTACTGCCCTCTCAACCATAACGCTACTTTGCCGAATCAAGACGATACTAGAGCGGGGATTTGAAGAATCTTTGCGATCGCTACCCAAAGTCAATGCGTGAGATACAAGGCTCTTCTCAACTCTAATGCAGCGCGAGGTGTTCCATCCTCGCCTGTAACTCGTACCTCCGCCTGATCTCAACGCATTGCACTTTGCTACAGGGTGCCGGGTTCGCACCGGACTTTCACGTATTCGCAAGACTCTTCGTCGAGTCTCTCCCTCACTTGTGCTTTTATTTGCTAACTCTGACCCACCAAGTGAGTTTGAGAACTTCGACTAACGGAACTAAAACGGTAACGGAATCGATATCAAATTGTTTAATTATTATTATATTGAAGGATTTATGAAACGGCAGTACTAGAGTAATAAATCGGAAAGAAAAGAAATAACTCGATCGATATCTCACGAGAGTTTAACGATATCTTTAAGTCGCTGGGAGAGGCAGAAAACGGGAACGAAAAAGGTAGATGTCTCAATTTCCTCAGAAATGTGATGTTGTTTTATTGTGTGATGGTGATTCCGAAAAATCACGTCACAATATATATATATATGTATATGAATTTTTTAAACAAAAATCTTACCTTGACTCTCACTCGTGGCAAAATGGCTGACATCTGAATTTAACGGTGTCGGAGGCTCGTCTTGGGTATTACCCCACAGACTAGCGTTTATCTCCGCAACACACTTTGCCGTGTTGGCGCGGGATAAATCGGCCGCGACTCTCACCGCCTCTGCGTCACCGCCTCTGCGTGACTTGAGTAGTGATCGATATACCGATCCATAGCGATATATGTCTTTATCGCACACGCTTAAAATGTAATGTAGCCGTCAGCGTACGGCGCTGAAATGGTACTGGCTTGCCTGTGTCGGTCCTTATATCTATCTCGATCGTACTGAATTCAGTGTGTAATAAGGGTATGTAGAGTGGTGGCGCGAATGTTTTTGTTTGAGTAGAGCCGTAGGCATAATTTGTGTTATCCACCGGTACGATACGTAGCAGAGGCGTCTGGAAATCTCCTGTTATATAGTTTTCACAAATATCTGTATATACAAATAATTTGTCGGGGAGGCTCATGGATAGGTTTTCCGGATAGTTTGCAATGTACATGTATTCATGTACGTCCCGGAGCTGTTCGATGTATATAAAACCTAATGCTTTGGAGAGCTTAGCGTCTAAATGTAACAAATGAGGTAATTCACACTCCTCAGCAGCGCAGTTATCGGGGATCACGCTTATACGTGCTAGTCCACCAATATTGTCATCGTACTTAATACGAATATAATGTTTAAATACTTCCGTATTGTTAATAGTGTCAATTCGGGTCTTGACGGATGCGTAGACTCCGGCGGGGATTTCGACTTTATGACTTTAGTCTTGTGCGTCTTAACGGATACTTGTTTGTTTTCACCGTCACCAGCAGTCTGCCTCGCTACTCGTTTGTTGTTTTTATTGGTGGTGCTAGCCACTGCAACTGATGATGATTTAGGCTGATCTATTTTATGAGTAGTATATGCTGTAATTGGAGTAGCCGTACGGTGTTGGCCTTCAGCCGGATCTATATGAAGAAATGTGCGAGGAAATTGGATTTCCGTCAGGACCACAACCCATTCTCCAGACATGTTCAGCGGACTTGGTAACTGTGTAATGTAGTGGGTCACTGTATTCTCAGGATAGTACTTCATACTACTATTACTAGGCAAGACGAGATAAAACTGATCTCTCATTTTTTATTTACTATATTCGCGACGGCGATCCAAGAGTTGAATTTTTCTGGATACCCTCTCCAACTAACAAAGTGTTGTTTATTACGGCCTTTGCCGTAATAAATAACTTTTAGTTTTGAGAATTTTTTCGATTACAAACTCCTCAGCATCGGTCTTCTTTACGACGATACTCAATTCTTCTTCGTAGAAAAATCCGTCAATTTCTTCGCCTTGTAGATCAACCAAGTCATAAATTGGTGGCTGTCAATTTGTGAGAACCTTGTGAATCTTAAATATTTCTTCGGTCCAGTGGGATTCGTAACTTTTCTCGAACGCTGCTTTCGCTTTACTGATACGTACAAACTCTCCGACCTTGTATTTAACCCCTTTGTAATATGATTTGTAGCGCTTTTCCATATTTGCGTGCGCTAACGCTGCATTGTAACGGGTTACTGAGGCCGGAGGCATCTTGATCGTAGAGTGTTTTGCATCATTATAGCTCTGTACTATACATTGTAATACATCGACGAGCGCCGTGTATTTTTATGAGTAAAATATCGCCACATTCGCTCCTTCAGTGTTCTGTTGAAACGTTCTACGATAGCAGCTTTGATATCGGGATTTCGAGCAACACGAAATCGTATTCCACGACTCTTTAGAAATGTTTGTAAAATGCTACCGACAAACTCTTTGCCTCGATCTGTCTGCACCCATACAGGAACCCTACCACCACTCCTTGACAATATTTTCTTAAATCCTACTGTAGTTTCAGCATACGTTTTATCACGTAGTAGTTCAACCCACGCATATTTACTAAGGATGTCGATGACCACCAAAAGATAAACATTGCCGTCGTTATCATCATTGAGAGCGCGTAGATCTACGAGATCAGCTTCCCATACATCATCAATATTATCCACTGCATAATGACGCCGTGGGAATCTTCGACGTATCGGGCGGTGTAGCGTATAAGCATCCTGAGCTCTCAACCAGTTAATAGTGTCATCACGAGGAATTTTCTCTTTATCGGCTGTGTACAACAAATTTGGTGCTTCGGAATATCCCGCAGGGTGCGTCGGGTCATAATAAAAAAATTTCAATAAAGCCATTATATCTTTAATTTTTTCCACGATCTATTTAATAACACACTAGTAGGTGTACGACGCCGTCCACTGCTACCGGAAGAATTTAAACTCGTCTTAGGCGTGTGATTAATATATGACGATGTAGACGCGTCGAGCCCGCTCAGGTTAGAGTTTATCGCCGCGTCCAATGAAAGATTCTCATACAATAGGCTTGAATTTCCGATGATTTCACGAGGGATACCCATTCGTCGGAGCTCAGCGCCAAACTGATCACGACCGTTTGCACGCACTGTTTTTCAATTGCGCGTAGCCTCATTCACGAGATCTATTATGCTGGAGTCTTTTATCGGTTCATTGTTGATACGAACCAATCCTGTTTTATTCCAAGTTATCCTGCTACTGGTACTCGAGTGAAGATGTTTTAACAATTGCGCCGCCTGTTTCTTGTATGTTTTAGGTACATTCGAAATAGTTTTATCGCTGACTGCTTCATCTTCTCCAATTACTTGTACTGTTTCATCGGCTGCTTGAGATGTTTCTCCTATGCGTTGGGGTTCAGCTTTTTCGTTACTCGTAGGAGCTGTAATAATTTTGGGATATCGTTCCTCGTCGCAGAAGAACTGATAACGTTGTAATACCTGCTGATACAGTTTCCATTTCTCGCGTTGATTGGAAGGTGTCATTGAGCGAAGTATATCATCCATTTCTGCATCAAGTCTACTGAGTGTGGTACCAGGCGTTTGCACAGATCGCGTCTGTTCTAGTTGCTCACGCGTAGAAGTTAACGGTACTCTGTCAATAGCTTCTTGAGGCACAAGAATCATTTTCTCTGCACGCTGCATTTTGTTAATTACTCGCAAAAACGTTGGATAGCACAGTGCCTATGATGGGTAGAAGAAGCGGTAGTAAAAACCCACTACCCTTTTGAACAATCACACGTTTCTTTGATTTCCAGCAGCGTGTTTTATTTACAAGATGGCGCAGGATTTGTTTGTATTTTGACAGGCGTAGACGTTCTTTTTTTCAAGGGAACAGTACCGTTTCATGTATTCAGCGCGCATTCACAAATGGATCTAATCCCGTTTTCATCTATTGTCCGTAGTAACGCTGCACGCTGTTCTTTATCCAGGTGACAAAGCGTGGAGCAAAATAATATTTTTCTTCCCAATAGAAGCTTGAGGTGTTGTTGATGGAGCCATAGCACGATGCCTAATGAATGTTCACGTACTCGATGACGAATATTTATACTGGAATTACCGAGCACCATTACCACGCTTCGGCACGTATACGAAATTATAAGGATCGTCCGGAAATATATTCGTACGAAATCGACAATTATCGGGTGTAGACTGCTTAAGGTCTAGAAGTAGATACCCATGAGGCCTGGCCGTTGCGTCATGATACGCTTCACGCAAAAATGTTGGATCTTCGGGGTATATTTGTCGAGCTAGATGCGAAATTTGTGCTCGATCTCGTGGATTTTTGAATGCTACGATATAATTTGTGTTTAAAGACATATCACGCTGACCGCGACCCTGGTGAAAAATGTTTTGCGTTATAAAAATTACGCTAATATTTTTGTGATGGCTGCCTTTTGTGAATAAATCTACAATTTCGCCAATCGAAGATTCACGCATTAAATCATCAATAATTAAGAGTTTCGGGCGCCGGTCTCCAACAATGTCGGAATTCTGAGGTAAACCTAAAAATTCTATATCCTTCCCATAATCTTGATAATCACTCTGCCATTCAGAGTAGTAGAATAATATTCGTGTACATTTTACATCAGCCATTGTAGAAATATATTTTTTAAACTTTTTTACAAAACAGGTTTTTCCGCATCCTGTAGGCCCGGCAATAAGGAAAATTGCGAGAGAAAAGGAAAAATAAGATAAAACGGTGATTTGCGAATAAACTTATTTATTATTAATAATATCGTTCCATACTACGTTAATATCTGGCTCTACAAATCCCACGAATGGGGCTGTCCAAAAATCCGGGTACAAACCATACATACAGCCAGCGCCTACAATTAAACAAAAAAAAAACGTTACATATTTACAAAAACTTATTCTATGTAGCCGTACGGAAGGGAGTCGTATTGACCCCATCGTCGACCCTTTACGAGGACGGGTTTACGCGTTTAGACTCCCGCCGTGTAACTACCTGGTGGAACGCGTCTTGACGAATAGCACTAAATTGTATGGACATGTTAGTGCCTGGCTCTCTGATCAACTTACAAATCGATTCAAAGTTGATCTTCTCCGAATTTTTATAATTTAGACCTATTCCTTTGACCTTGCATGTCGCGATTTCACTTTCATCAGCCTTTTGCACCACATATCCATAAAATTTAGGTCCACCAGAAACAAAACGATTGATAAAACTATCTGGACCATAGTCCTTCAGCTTGTTGGTCATATTGCCAAGGAGATTCCCGAGAGGCGGCTTATATTCTCCTGCAAGGCCGGTGCTTAAATAAATACACGAGTCTGTATCGTAATACAGAACGCGTTTGTCGAGCTGTTCGAGATACGAATATAACTTAAGTCTAGCCTGCGCGGTGGTATAGGCTGCGATCACGACGTTCACGTGCGGGTTTATCTCGGAGCTTTCGGTTGTTTTTTGCCAACAAACATACATTATGCTTCCGCTCACCGGTATGAGCTTGGTAACCTCGCACGTGTGGTCGCTTAAAAGCTCCAAAAGTCTTTGTCGCGTCATTACAATCTCTGTCTTTGGGAGATTCTCGTTTTGGAGGATTCTCGCGAGGTTTTGAGCCGATTGTCTCTTAGAGAAATTGGTTGCGTGTACGATTGTGGAGCGTTTGACGTGTCTTACCAAGCTGTTGTAATTGCGGTTGGAATCATTCGCATGAGGGGCGGTAGTGACTTTCCGGGCGTGAGTCGTCTTATGAACCGTTACACAATAGTCCAACGCTATCGACAAAGTACTCCTACTGGTTCGAATCTCAACACCAATACCGATGAATTTGCGATTGGACAATCCTATTTGCGTACGAATTATCCTACCTCATCTCAGACCGACACGATGCATACAACTATTGAAAACCTTCTCAACTCGGACTTTCAACTCTTTGGACACAGTGTACTAACACCGTTAACGTGTAAGTTGTACTTTGTAATTAAAAAATATGCATTTACCGTTTATATATCACACGATTTTAATGTGTTATACATTTGTTCTGTTAACATAGTTGTGCCATTCCGCGGGTGGGCTATTCACGAGTGCCCACTTCAATACTCAGGCTACTGCTACGACTGTGCAACGGAGTGGACCTCCACGGTGACCTATGCACATCACGATAATTTTACATATCTTTAACCGATGTTCGAATTCTCATTGCGTATTTTCATAATTGTAAAAATTAGTGAAGTCGAATAAAAATTGAATGGTAAACCGAAAATTGTCCATATACGGAAGTGTTGGTTTTTTATTTTCACGATTTCCAAAACAGTACATGTCCAAGGAACCGTATTCAAATTAATCCTCGCAGAATTTTGTTTCGTTGAAATATTCAACAAATGTGTTGAGGTGACTCACATCTACCTGCAAAAGACAAATCGAAGCCTCAACCCTCCGATAGATACTAGGTGACGTCCAAAATCATCTCTTTGTAGCGGCATACTTTGTTCTCACGCCCTTTCCTCTTATTCTATGCGTATATAAGACTTATAAAAACATCTTCACTGTAAAAGTCACGCCGCGCACATATGTAAGTATAAGTTGTATCATTCCGATTCTTAAAAACCATACATGAAATTAGATAAATGTCGCCAAGTTCATTATTAACCGTTATTTAAAAAATATTAATACTTGGCCCGTCCATTTTTTACTTGATAAAACTGTAGTCCCGTCATTTTATCAATTGTGGGCGCGCCAAGTATTAATATTTTTTTAAATAACGGTTAATAATGGACTTGGCCTTTAACTAATTTCATGTACATTTTTAAGTGGCGTTATAAACAATTTATACTTTCAAATGTACTTGGCGAAACTTTTACATCGAAGATGCTTTTCTATAAAATGTCACGAATTTTTATTAAGATACGAGGACGCGGAAGACATTTTCAAAGAAGAAATCATGTCAAAATGTTTCCATGTACAGTGGACGATAGCACACATGGACGCTCGGAATGTTTCGTAGACTCTTCAACCTAATAACAAAGTCTTTGCCGTCGACTTTATTACATATACAAATATATATTGAGACGGTATTAAATTTTCAACTATCCCCTACACTAGAAAAATGCAAATAATTAGAACGAAAAATCCATGTGAAAATTCATATGGTAAATGCCGGATCGATTATCGGTCATTTACCAGACTTTGCGAAGAAGTCAGCATACGAATTACCGACCGCGCAGTCAATCAATAACGACGGTCGATAGCGGGAGCTGCCCGGTAGTATTGCATCATTTGTGCACACGGTTTTCTTAAGCTGTTGCGGCAGACCCCGGGCAGCGATAATAAAGGACAGCGAAGTTTGACGTACTTCGTGCGTCAATGGACATAAAAAAGGGCCTCGCGCTCGGGTATATAAGACCGATCGCGAGCACAGAGACGGCACTTCGATCCTAAAACTCGAACGGAGAGGAACTCATGCGCGGCTACGGCTCGTTTGATCTTGAGTCCTCTATCTTCCTTATCGACAATTCTCGATAGAAAGATTTAAAACACTTTTCATTTTCGAGTAAAGCGTTGCTTTGCTCGACAGAGTCCCGACGCTAAGAAGAAGCAAGGGACCAATTTCTCGACGACGATACAACTATTGAAGGAAGAACCAACGTCGGCCATTCACCACCAATTAACCAACAAATTAATTACGTTTACTTTCAGCGAACAGATACACTTTTGAATTTAAAGATTCCTTTCCAAACACAGCGCCGGCAACCGCCTTGGGAGACCTCGGCAACCGCTTTCGTCTAGTGTTACCTTTCCTATCAAAAACCAGCGCCGGCAACTACCCTGGGAGACCTCGGTGACCGCTTTCGTCTCGGTTTATCCATCAAACTCATAAAGTACAGTAGAATCGATTGCATTGCGGTGACTTATCAGTACACGACAGCGCCGGCAACCGCCTTGGGAGACCTCGGCAACCGCTTTCGTCTAGTTGGTGGCTGATAGCAATCACCTAACGTAGAATCGTTCTTTTTACGACTTATTACTCTGTGACAGCGCCGGCGACTGCCCTGGGAGACCTCGGCGACTGCTTTCGTCTAGTCATTGTCTAGTAAGAATCGTGTAGAGTAGAATCACACACCTCATACCCGCAATAAAATAACCCTTCGATCTGTTTCGCACTTTAAGTCACGAACGAGTTGAAAATCAATTTAATCAGCGAAGCAATAATTGAAACAAAAACCATTCTTATTTTGTATCAACGCAATCGGTTCAATAAAAATCAATTTACGTTGACATTTCGAATCAACCCACAGATTTTCATTCACAGCACCTGCCCTCACATCTACGTGAGCCAAAAACTCACAATAGCGAGCGTTTCGGAGCAAAGAGCTGTAAGCCTCCAAAAACGTACCGTTACAATATATACGTCGCCGACTCCGTTAAGCGCGTGCAGAGGTTAGTCGGGCGGCTTCGGGCTAACTCGGCCCAGTCTGCCGGAGCGACGACTATGCGCCGTTGGTGTGATCTTGACTATCCAATCTCTGCTGTTAAAAAGAAATCGGTGTATTATAGCAATAATAACATCGATCATCTTGAAATTAGGCATAATTGTGGGCGAGAAGCATAAATACATCATGAAAGTATTTTTAGTTCCTTCATTTATTGTATACTTCTTTATTTAAAGGGCGTAGAAGAAATAATATATGCGCATAACGTCAGACTTGGCGCATAGAGCCTCTGGCGAGTCACGCGCAAATGTATGTGGTACGAGACTCGGCCGAGACTTTGGATTAGACAGCAGATTAGTAATATGAAAATTCCGATAACAAAAAAGCGAATGTGAATCTCAAAACTAAGTATTCATAATCTTTGAAGAGATCTATCACTCCAAGAGGAAATTGAAATTCGTGACGGTTACACTGATCGTGTAAAAATAATCGATTTGCTTGTATTTTGACAAATTTAACAAGTTCAAATATCATCATACAAAATACACTATGTTGCTTATTCAATGGAGCGCTGTATTGCTTTGCCGACTATACTGACTTCTAATTTTGACCGGTTGCTTTCGATGACAATAGAAAACGCCCCGTAGTACCATGACGATATTTTTATTGTTCTACCAGCGCTCACTGCCACCGAGGTATCAATGCTAGGAAGATTTATGATAAGTTTCTAAGGAAACACCGTGTTTCAAGTACTGAAGGTATCGTGAAAATAGAATTTTTTCTAACTAGTATGTAAGGAGACGGTGTTTCACTTCACAACGGTACCGTGAACAACAGACTTTTTTTTGCACCCTTTTACCTGTATTATTTAAAGGGTCAGCATTTTTTCGTGTCGTTCGCTTATAAAGATAATTGAATGGGTCGGACAGATACACTAGTAAGAGAAACGTATTGTTACATAGATCTTTTCGCTAAAATCTTAGGATGCACCAAGCATTAGAGAAAATGTCAAACAAATACGCCCAAAACTGCTATAGTGGGGACAAACCGTATAAATCTGGCACGTTCTAGTTGCCTTTCGTCAGACGTCAAAACCGAGTCGCCGTATAGCCAAAAGGAGCTTTTTCGTTCACCTGCAGATATGGACAGGTGACTTTTGTGCTCCGTGTTTTTCCTTCTCGTGTATTATTTTGAGTTTTATGAAACTTTGCGCGTTACATCATATGTATTTACTGTCTTTTATAGTCAAAGCATGAACGCATACACCTCGTTTAAATCGACCTCTTGGCGAGATACCTCTAAAAAGGAAGAAAATGCGGACAATTACGGAAATACCGATCAAGATATCCGTGTTATTCCAACGTCCGGGGATTTATGGGGTTTTCATGACGAACCGAGCTGGGATTCAGAGGAGGAACCGCAACTCCTGGCTAATATCGTGGAACGTTTTGCATCGGAAGTTGGCCTATTGGACAAAAGAGAAAGTTGTGGGCCAATCAGACACGGCCGAACGCGTCCCCGTGTCAACATTATTGAGACGTAAGTACAGTTTTGTATTAATTTAAACATTTTTCAATCATTTTGTTTAATCTAGGAGAGCGCCATTTCGTAAAACAGTATTCATCAATTTTACTTTCGTTTTTGTTTACAGAAAAAACTCGAGAAAATGTCAAAGTACACCGTACCTTCGAAAAGCAAAAAGCTCGACAGGCCAAAGCGGCAAATAATAAACTGCGATTTATTGGAATTTGTGTCTCTACTTTGTTTAAATTTATTTGTCGGTAGAGATTTCATTATTTTTTTTGCGGCTAGGTGTGTTTTTCAGAGTCTGGAATGAATATATTTTATTTTAAGTGACGTAATAATGCTACTCTAAAATAAGAATATGATATTTACGGTATTGTGCAAAAATGTATTGAATATTTGTGAAGGGTTTATTCTGTTGGATCACGTTCGGTGAGCTTGCTCGATAATTGGTTTGTATTTAATATAATCAAATAAATATGAGTATGAAACAGCCCTGTAATTTTGAATAATAAGATTTTCGTTAATTTTATACTCATGATAGAAAAACTATTCGACCCAAATTCGTGCGGTGAACATTTGGCAAAGTTTTTGTAAAAATAAAATCCAAACATATTGAGCAACTTTTATATATCTATTGTTTGAAACATTTTTTATAAATTTTGCATTCGTGATCGACAAAAAAATTAAAAAATGAAATACAAAATGCACGACAATTCAAAAAATATTGAAGTGAAAATTAAAAACGGTATTAAAAACACATTAAGTATCTTCCGTGTAGCGGTTTATTGAAAAATCCATGACTCTTGTATTCACGATAAACAAAAAATTTGACACAGTTAAAAATACTTGACAAATTTTCATTCTTTCGTAAAAAGAATTTTTTTCTATTAAACATAAAATATGAACCCAGGTAACTTTTATTTGACAGATTCTTCATGAATTTTCTACTCGTGATAGAATAAATATTCGATCCGAATTCGTGTAATGAATATTTGGCAAACAATACTGAAACATTTTTTATAAATTTTGTATTCGACAAAAAAAAATTTTTAAATGAAATGCAACTTCAGGTGCACGACAGTTCAAAAATGTTGAAGTGAAAATTAAAAACGGTATTAAAAACACATTAAGAATCTTCCGTGTATCGGTTTTTTTAAAAATCCGTGAATCTTGTATTCGTGATAAACAAAAAATTTGACACAGTTAAAAATACTTGACAATTTTTCATTCGTTCGTAAAAAGAATTTTTTCTATTAAACATAAAATATGAACCCAGGTACCTTTTATAAGTGCGATTATTCATGAATTTTCTACTCGTGATAGAATGAACATTCGATCCGAATTCCTGTAATGAATATTTAGCAAACATTTGTGTAAAAATAAAAAATATTAATAAATATTTAGCAACTTTCATGTGCGTATTGTTCGAAAAATGTTGTCTTCGTGGTCGACAAAAAGAAATAAAAACTAATAAATGAAACGCGAATTCACGTGCACGAAAATTCAGAAAATTTTCTCGTCGAAATTAAAAAGACATACTAATAAAGAACACATTGAGAATCTCCCATGTACCTATCTTTCGAAAAAATGCAATGAACCGTGTATTCGTGTTTGAATGAAAAAATTTGATTACTTCAAAATGCTGTGATGAAGTATACCGGATATTTCACCAAAGGCTCGGTGTTCGGGTGGACGGGGCCGAGTTTGACGGAACTTGACTGACGGAATGCGCCACAGGGTTAGTCTAGTAGATTGTCGATATTAAGAAATGTTTTATTTTATAATTCACATTAGTTAGCATAAACTTCTGGTATAAAGTGCGAAGGAGTCATTTTTTAAATCGTCATATTCTCGGCTGTACTGCACGGGTGGCCTTAGAATCTTTAAGAGGAGCTTCCTATGGTGTGCGAGAGAGATAACGTGATCGGAGTGTTTCATCTCTTTTCAAGAGTCAGAAAATAGCCGGGATATTTGAAGAAGAAGCGTATAGAAAATAATTCGAATTTGAATTGGGAAAACTCGTAAGAACATAGAGAGCTCAAGATTGTGGATTATCAATTTTTTTAATTGTGGCAACTGCAATGAATGCGTGGCAATTTCTGACGCATCACCTCTCTTACTCCCTCTTTCTCTCGTGCCGGTGATACCGCTCGAATGTCTATTGCCTCGTCGCCAGCAAAGCAACTTCTCAATAAAATTGATCCGACGCATTTTATACGAGAAGTTTCGACCAACAAAGGTGAATGTAAATCAACAATTTCTCATTACGACCAACCTGCTCGACTAATTCCATACAATATTCGATCGAGCCAGATCGGCCAAACTCCCCGTCCAACCGTCCAACCGAGCGCCAAATCACTGCTGCGGCGTTCGGTGAACTTCATCGTAGCATTTTGAAGTATTCATCTTTTTTTGTCGATCACGAATGAAAGATTCATAAGATTTTTCAAATAATCGGATCATGGAAGATTTATGAAATATCTTTCCAAAATAGACACATGGAAGCTGCTTAATATTTATTAAATATTTTTTCATTCTTACGAAAAAGATTGACATATGTTAATCATACGAATTCTGGGCTAATATTTTTCTATTACGAGTACAAAAACCATGAAGAATCTTTCGTGTAAATGTTACCTGAGATTATATTTTATACTCATATTTATATGTACTACAAGAAATTGTTTTTAAAAAGAATAAAAATGTGTCAAGCGTTCACACAAAGAAATCCATATCAAGATGCAAGACGAATAAATAAAAGAAAATATTTCTGTCTTTCGACTGTTTGCACGATAATAGCCGTGAGGTAGCAGAAAATTAGAATAGGTTTACTATCTATAGAATATTATTGGTATAAACCGGTACCGGTGGTTAAATGGTTATCGTACACGTCTAGTAATGTCGACGACCAGGAGTCTCGGGTTCGATCCCCGATTCGGGCGAAAGTTTTTTCTAGATTTCCCAAATTTCCTATATCCCTATAAGTCCTATACTTGACATTTTTTGTAAATGTGTATGGTATTATCTGAAAATCAATAAAGGGCGGAAATTAATTTACCGACTGTCGAATATTATTAGTATTCATATTGTCGGTAATTCATAGAAGGGTCCAGGGAAAATTAGGCGACCAATCACGACACAGGGAATTTACTAGAAAAATATTAGTGCTAAAAAGACGGCGGAAATGTATAGAGGGCGCATTGGAAAAATCATTCGACCAATAAGAGCTCGGAGATTTTCCATCGGCCAATCAGGGCTCGGGGAAAATGAGACGACCAATCACGGTCCAGAGATTTTCCCAGCCTCTCTCTCATTGGCTCCCTATAACTTCGGGGGGCGCGGCTTAAAGGGCCCTAGGGGGTGGGGAGGGGACCACAGGTGGTGGGGGAAGGAGTGGGGGCAGACAGTGGGGGTGGGGAGAGGGGTCGGGTAGACGGCGGTGGTGGGGGTTGGCGCCATCGGCCGCGTGGTGGGGGTAAATCCTGTCTCCCTATAGCTGTACAATACTACTGATTTGCCTGGGACGAGAACCGTCATCGCGAAGAATGCGCGCGGACACTCCAAAAATAATAAATCGAAAACAAAATAATAAATTGACGCGTCCGAGGAAAAAGACGGCAGCCTTATCGGCGAGAGATATATGTTACGATGAGGAATTATCGAAATTGTGCCAACCCTCCAACCCGTCGATAATTCCCGAGGCGCGATCGGTCCGGTACCGAGGTGATACACCCTTTCGAGCAGCGTTGTCCTCCGGCCATCTCGATCACTCGAGCACACGTCCTCACACCACAAAAGATACGACGAGCGTCCCCGAGTGATCTACGCTAATTTGTCTCGCTGTCTCGCTCTCCCCTCCCTTTGCTAATATTTTCGGTACCCCGGTACCTGGCGACGCCCTACGATTATCGCGAACTATCGCTCGCGCGAAATTAATATTCGAACGAAGACGGCGCTGACGTCCCGTTCGAACTATCGCACGACGTTTCGCTTGAAGAATCTTCGTATACATCGGTGCCGGGGTGCAGACATCATTGAGACGATGCTGACATCGCTAAGCTGCGACTTATTGTTTGTCGGTGCGCCCAGAGCAATGATTTTCGGTGTTGTTGAAAGATGAGAGAAGATGCGATGACCTCGTACCGGTACCGTTAGCCAGAACGATACTTCTGTTCACTTCATCTCGAAAATAGTGACGCTAAGCGTAGATCTCTCGCCAATGAAGATCGCCTCGTTATGCTCGTGAAAAATAAATAAATCGGAAAACAAAGAAATTAATAATTTTACTCGCTTTCTTAAATTTTGAACCCTTGAGATCGCTTGGCGACTCTGTCGGTGGGGACAACGTGTGCTCGACGGGACCAGATCCGCCGATGACGCAATTCTTGTAACGCGCCAAAAAAAACGCGTTACAATATATATATTGTGACGGGTTTTCTAGACTTCGAACGCAACGCTAAACTTTACTCAAAAAAGACTTCAAAACTCAAAAGGAGCGAAATCGAAACTCAAAGAAAACGCGAATTCGAAAACTGATGTCACCTTCGGCCGTTCACCCTCGCGGACGCATCGGCGTCCCGGTGGGCGCCAGTTAATTTTGTTTCACCGGTGTTAACAACCGGACTAAACTGGAGGTCGGTGGAACGGCGACTCCGCAGGGTTAATTTTTGTTTCGCCGGAATTACCAAACCGGGCTGATCTGGAGGTCGGTGGAACTACGACCTCCGCAAGGACGAAACGAACGGCACAACAAAACGGAAACTAAAACGGAAACGAGAACTAACGTCGATGCATTCGCGAGAGCGAACGGTTGCGGAAATGCACGGTTGCTCAGGATGCGGGTTATGGTAGAAGGGTCGCGATCCGAGGTCAATAGAATAGCACACGAGAAACGTTAATCGAGAACAAAAAAATAATACTTTGGCTAAGAAGCCACGAGATCGCACGCACGCGAGTCGCGAGCACTCAGCCGATCGATAGATCGAAGCAAGTCAAGCGACCGCGAGCGCGACACGAGAACGATAACGTCGATAAATCAAAAACTCACCGAAAGCGCGTAATTTATCCAAAAAGGACCGGGAACTGTATCTGACGATACCACGAGAACTCACCCATATGCACTATAACTCGAGAACGTTAATAATAACGCATCAATCGAATTATCAACTCGGAAAGAATTCCTTTCGAAATTCTGCCGAGGATAGCACACACGAAACACACGAGTCGACGGTACTCGAACGAGACGAGACGTACGAACACGAGAGCGAGAGCAATATCGGGATCTACGGCAACTCAAGCGAGACGCCGCGATCACGCGACACGTCGATAGCTCGAGCGCGAGAACAATAGGCCGAAGCCTATGACAGCGGGAGCGCGAGAGAGGCCCGAGTTACCTCGAGGGCAGCTCTCGGTAGACTGTCGATTTGCCTACGAAAATTCGTAATGAATTATCATTCTTATTTTCGGGATCTAGATCGATAACTTCTGCCCTCTCACCCATAACGTTACTTTGCTGAATCAAGTCGATACTAGAGCGGGGATTTGAAGAATCTTCGCGATCGCTACCCAAAGTCAATGCGTGAGATACAAGGCTCTTCTCAACTCTAATGCAGCGCGAGATGTTCCATCCTCGCCTGTAACTCATACCTCCGCCTGATCTCAACGCATTGCACTTTACTACAGGGTGCCGGGTTCGCACCGGACTTTCACGTATTCGCAAGACTCTTCGTCGAGTCTCTCCCTCACTTGTGCTTTTATTTGCTAACTCTGACCCACCAAGTGAGTTTGAGAACTTCGACTAACGGAACTAAAACGGTAACGGAATCTATATCAAATTGTTTAATTGTTATTGTACTGAAAGGTTTGAGAAATTATGAAACGACAAAACTTGAATAATAACTCGAAAAGCAAAGCAATAACTCGATCGATATCTCACGAGAGTTTAACGGTATCTTTAAGTCGCTGGGAGAGGCAGAAAACGGGAACGAAAGCGGTAGATGTCTCATTTTCCTCAGAAATTTGATGTTTCTTTAATGTGTGACGGTGATTCCGAAAAATCACGTCACAATATATAAAAACATATATATTGTATTTAAAAATTTATTTAAAAAAAAAAATGAAAATTTTACACATTTATAATATACTTTTTTTTCTTTATTTACATTTTTATTTTTTCACCCGGGACTCACAGGGAAGCCTGAATCGGCGAGATCAGTATATAAAACGTCGGCTACACTGTCGCTAAATAAACCTCGCGAGAGGTCGGAATCTGAAACAGCATTTAAAAAATTATTATTTTCAGGGTTCGAAAAAGTAGTAACCACCGCCGCCCCGCCGCGTGCTCGCCGCTACATACAAGAGAAGCTTATCGTATGTAGCACCGGTATATCACTGTATGAGCTAATCTCCACAGTGTAGCGTGGATATACATACGCGGAGAAGCTCATCGTTGCGTATGATAGGAGGGAAGGCAAAGGACAAAAACAAATTAACAAAACTTTAACAAAAAAACATTATAATTTACACAACAATTTCTTTATTTTTTCTACATCTAAATTTACATTTGTAGTGGCTGGAACTAACTAACTACAAATCTGGGTACAAGTCCCACAAACACCCTGTACCTAAAATTAAACGTAACTATTAAAAAAAAATGTATTTACAATAAAAAATATGTCTATCTCTCATTCCAAGTAGCCATACGGCAGCGAATCGTACTCGCCCCATCGCCATCTCTTAAGGAGAACCGGTTTGCAAGTTTTTGATTCCTGTCGTGTGACTACTTGATGAAATTCGTCACGTCGGATGGCTGCAAATGTTACGGTTATATTCGTATTCGGCTCTCGAACCAACCGGCATATCGACTCAAAATTAATTTTTTCGGCATTCTTGTAGTTAAGGCCAATGCCGTTTACCTTGCAAGTTGCGACTTCGCTACCATCGGCCTTTTGCACAATATAACCATAACATTTGGGGTGCCCGAAACGAAGCGCTTAATATAGCTATCGCGACCGTAGCTTTTCAACTCGTCCGTCATGTCTCCCAGAAGGTTGCCAAGACGCGGTTCATACTCAGCTGCCATATCGCTACTTATGTATTGAAACGTTTCGATATTCCTTGCCAGTGGAATATAGAACTCACGATTGGTTAGATCGTCTTCTCCCTTGCGGGAGGTGCAGAGTTCGAGCTCTGGACCCGCAGAATCTCGTATGGAGGAGGGGATTTCACGACATGCGAGTCGGTTGAAGGAGGTAGCTGGATTGCTCGCCCCTCTATAACGCCGATGCGTTAGTTAAGCCGCTTCTACACAGGACGTGAAGGGAACTAGGATAAGTTAGGGAATTCTTTCAGTCTTGCAATTTGGGGACGTAGCCATCTACCCAACGTTCAAAAACCGAAGACTTTCTACTAACTGTGAGCCTACTATGCTCAGAGACACGGATCAGCAGTTGGTTAAACCTAGTGCGATAGAGTGGTGTGGAAACACATCACCCACTCGTGCTTACGCATTACCGGTTAAAATTATATGCGCTCCATTTCGGGATACCTCATATAAGAGGAGTGTGGTCTATTCTTTGTGGGAAGGAAGGGACCTCGAGGATAGGATAGGTAGGGTATACGTGGTCGCCTCGGTACCGTTTCGCTAACGCGAAAACTCGCCGTCCGCGGCCACCTAGCGGCAATTTGCCGAAATCTACCTGGGCCGGGGTACGTCGCGTTACCGTATATGCACGAATCTGTATCATAGTAGAGGACGCGCTTGTCTAAAGGTTCAAGATACGAATACAGCTTTAACCTCGCTTGTGCTGTCGTATATGCCGCGATCACTACGTTCACGTGAGGATTTACGTCGACGCTTTCGGATGTTCGCTGCCAGGCTACGTACATCACCTCTTCATTGATGTTAATTATTTTCGTAACCTCGCAGGATTGATCAGTTAAAAGGTCCAAGAGACGTTGTCGCGTGGTGACAACCCCTGTTTTCGGCAGATTTTCGCGTTGTCCAAACTTTTCCCAGAACGAATTTAAACAAAGTTTTGCGACCGATCGCAGTCCCGGATTTTCCTCGATTCGACTCCTATCTAACTCTATACCCTCCGCCGCGCGAAAGCTTTCGAGGTACGCTATCTTGCACGCCTCTGTGGTGCATTCGGCTGGCCACCCGCTCGCCTCCTGCTTAATTTGGAGCCACAAATTTATGTAGCTGCCAAAGAGTCCTGTAGTTTGACCGTTTCTATCGTACCGTTCTACCTGATACTGCCAAATCTCGTGAATATCTAGAACGCGATACCCTTTCTCGATCGCCTTCTTTAGCTCGTATGACACCCAAGTGCCCTCGAACGATCGGTCAGCTACACTGTGACTGCACGCATCCTGACGCATCTCTTCGCAGCATGACCGGCGCAGTGCAAACATTAAACGGTTGTGCATATGTACCGGAAGCACAGGGTGGTAAAGATCGTGAGGTGGTAGAACGGTGCATTTCACGATTCCTTCAACGTTCGTCAAATCGTTGTGAGGCCCGACTATCTGCTGGCACGTGTCAGCAGTATACACGGTCGAATGGCCGACAGGAAACTGACCGTACTTGCATATGTACAGGTATAACGAGCATACATCGATGTATCGTATTTTCTCGTTATCTCGCGTCTCGCAATAACTCCGCGTGTTTCCCGTGCCGCCTCCGAAAAACGCGTCGCGCGATTTTAGTGGCGGGCTGGCTAATATCGCGTGGTCATTAACGTGCGCGGCGATCGCAGGATTGTGGCTCTTCAACCTCCTATATTCATACTCCCAAATCTCGTGCAGTGTATAACCCAGAGCTTTGATGCGAGTGGAAATATTCAGAGTTCTTTGGAGACGATCGTTTGGCATGCTGCTATTCCGGTCGTCGTTACGCTTACGCGGGTCGGTGTAGCATTTATCGCATCCATGATAGAAACACCCGTGAAATTGAAGGACGTGCTCAGAAGCGTCATCTGTTTTAAAATAGCCATCGACGCGCGTACCGTCGATTAATTTGTGCTCGCGACCACGACCCGCGTGTGCGATTTCACGACCGTATTGCAGCTCACACCACAATAGCCACTCGATAGCCACGTCCGATTGCATATCACCGCGACGATAACCGTTTCGCGGTAGTACCGAGATTTTGCACTCCTGCAAAAAGTTTCGCCGGAAAATTTTGTTGCAGGCTGAGGCTATAGTTACCGCCTCGGTGAATGGGCATATGTTGCCGCGTACTTGGAAAATCCTGCGAAAAGCCGCGCACGCCTCCCGGAGAATTGACACATCTGTCTTGCAGTATGCTACAATCTCCTTCCGAAAATCGAAGACGTAGCCAGACTTTACCGTTTCCGAATGCCATTTGATCAACGCCTCTCGATCTGATGGTAACATTGTATCGGGAGAGTAAGCCGCGAGAGGTGGTAATGGACCTACGTAAAACTGATTTTCCATCCCATTGAAAAGGTGAGGAAAAGTCCCCTTCAAATTATTTTCTCCTAAGCCAAAGGCTTTTGGGAGTCTACTAAGCGCCATATGAAAATAGTTTAAACTATCGAGAAACTTCACTTTGTCGACTTTCATTTCCATGATATTAGTCCCGTTTGTGATTAATTCAGGTACAACGCGTTTTTCCTCGACGATATAGCGTAGGATGAACTGAGCATCAAAGCCTTTATCCTTATGCGCTATACACACGACGCGTCCGACATTCGGTCTTTTTTCTAAAACATAGTTAACGAAAGAGCCCACCGGATTGTCAACAAAGATTTTTTCACGGTCCACCTCGCACAGATCGCACTCCCACACATCATCTTTTTTGTCGATACAACAGGTGCATCGCTGGTGACTAATACACAAGTTCGGCTCGTGTAAAAAAGTCCCTACCGTACCTTCGACCTCGAGTTCCTGCCGCGTTTCAAAGTCGTAGAAAACGAATACGTCGGGCTTATCGCTTTCTTTCGACTGTTTCAGAGGAGCCATGAAACATTGATGATTTTCAGGCTTCTGTTCATTGCAGGTTTTGCAGAAGAACATTCCGCACACATGTTTACAGGCGTCTTTCCTGTAGATCTGCTTCAAACATGTTTTACATGTTTGAAGCATGTCACACAAACGCGTCTGCTGTTCGTGCGAACCGATCGCTTTATGCCGGACAAAGCATGCGTTACCTTGAAAGAAACACAGGCAATCTTCGCAGCGTATCTTTTCGGCAACGGGCTCACATGGCGGACTATTCTTGTAACACGTGCACTTTTGCCTACACGGATGTCCTGTTATCCTATTGTATGCGGTTCCACACGGCACGCAGAAAAACGCAGATCCCGCTGCTCGCGCTATATTTAAAATTAATCCATAATGGCGTTCACGACGGTCGTGTAGCAAATAAACGGTGTGCACAACTTCGTGTACACACTCGAGTACGTTATTCGTACCGTCAAATAGCGCAGGTTCACTGCTTCCGAATGACTCGAGGTCGAAGATTACTAAAGCTATTCCCTCGGGAGCGAGCACGCGTTGAAATGCCTGCAGCTCTGGTATACCGCAGCCCGCTGGCGGAATCTAGATACCAGCATCAGTGACTAGCTCTAAGGCCAAGTCTTTCTGAAGCCCGCGATCTCGCTGCGTGCATACGTTTTTCCAGCGCTGCTGCAGTATTCCCTGCCGCACATGGCCACGCTGCGCGAAAACAACTCCGGCCACAATACTCCGCGGAAGACAGAGGCTGTCTCTATTCTCGAATCGAATTACGGAATTCTTCGCCCAAAAATCAACCCCATTAAATTTTTTTACGCGCCCGGCTGCTATCGGCATTGATACTATGTTGCTCGTTATTACGAACGAGTCATCAATCGAGAAACTGGCGGCACTTTGCACAACACTACTGATCGCGGTAAACAAATTTTCGAACTGAAAATCGGCTATCGATCGATACGATATTCCGCAAGGTCCTCGTGTGAACGCGTCCGAACTAAATTCTACACCAACCATATCGGTTGGTTCACTACCGCTCACTATTAGCGTATGTAATTCGCGCATGGCGTCCACTAACCATTCCACAAGATTCGTCTCCGCGGGCGGTTCGCGGATTTTAACCGTCATCACGGTACCCGCCAGCTTAAATCTATTAAACCAACGCCTGGCTTCGACGCGGTGAATAATTTTCGACTCACCGGAGACATCTAAAGGTGGCAGTGGTGGCGGTGCCAGTGGTGGTGATGCCTGCCGCGACGGTCCAGCGATCGGCTCGTTCTCCACGCGAATTGTCGGAGGCTCCGCTGTTGTTGCCTCCGCGTGCGGCGATGCTGGTGCTGAGCCGTCGTCCATACTGTCGTTGTCGTGGTTGTCGTTACCGTCGGTCCCGCGTAGAAAAAAGTAGCATGGGAAAGCATCTTTATCTGAGTATGGGATTCTGATGGGAAATAGTATGGGAAGTAGGCTGGAAAGTGTAAGGGGTTTGGGACGGACCCATATTCTTCCCACACTCTTTTCCAGACCCTCTCCCAGCCTTCGCGTGCGACCGGAGGAACCCTCGCGCAATCAATCCCATACGCTATTTCAGACGCTCTGCCAGTCGTCGCGTGAGTAGTAGTGTACAGGTATAGGGAGACAGGATTTACCCCCTCCACGCGGCCACTGGCGCCAAACCCCACCACCGCCGTCTACCCCCACCCCTCTCCCCCACCCCCACTGTCTGCCCCACTCCTTCCCCCACCACCTATGGCCCCCTCCCCACCTCCTAGGGCCCCTTAAGCCACGCCCCCCTGAGTTATAGGGAGCCAATGAGAGAGAGGCTGGGAAAATCTCTGGACCGTGATTGGTCTTCGCATTTTCCCCGAGCCGTGATTGTCTGACTGGAAATTCCCCGAGCTCTTATTGGCCAAATGATTTTTCCATGGCGCCCTCTATAAATTTCCATCACGTTTTCTGTACTAATATTATTCTAGTAAACTTGCTGTGTTTTGATTGGTCGTCCAATTTCTTCTGGTGCCCTCTAGAAATTACCTACAGTTTTTAATACTAATAATATTCGGCAGTAGGTAAATTAGTTTTCGTCCTTTACTATTCTAATGGTAATACCGTACCGGCAAATAAAAAAAACATTTACAAAAGTATTTTTGTTTATTTGATTTTCTTGCATTGACATTTTACAATATTTCGTCGTTACAATTTTTAAAAATCAGTGGTCTTGGGTGATGGGTCAGGGGTCATGGCAGAGTCAGTTGACGGCGGTGGTGTGTCTTGCTGGCGGTCAGCCTCCGACGTCGTTCCAAGTGGCAATGCCTTCTCAGGTTGGTCCGGCGACGAGGCTGACTCTTGTTCCACGGTCTCCTGTAGGCAGTCCGTGCATTCTCTCTCGAGTGGTGGATACCCTTCGAGCTGCATCTTTAAATCCTTGGGTACCCAATGTTTTTTACAGACTCTGTATGATGCAACCTCGGGGTCCAGTCGGATATGTTGAGGTAGTTTTGACCACAGGATGTCGACGTATTCACTCCAGTGCCTCAGTAGCAAGGGTTTGGGGATGTATTCGAGCTCCTCCGGGAGGAGTTCCCAGGGATCCTTGCCGCAGTCAATGACGAGTATGCCACTGATGATGTCCATTTTAGTGAGGTTGTTGACGTTATCACGAATCGTTGACAAGTGTGCTTTCTCGTGTGGAGAGGCCGGCTTTTATATCTGCTGACGGCGATGGTGGTGGGGGACCGAGTGTTGACGATGAAGATGAGATGAAAACTTTTTCTTTTTGTTCTATTCGTTTATTTACAGGTGACAACCGAAACGGGCTGTACATGTTTGTATACACCGCGATGTACAGACATTACCGCTGCCCTTTAAAAGTCTTGTTCGTCGAGTGTTTGAGACGTTTCGCCGCTTTGTATGTATCACATATCGTAGATTCTTATAGTAACGTCGCACAATATTATCGTTTTTCACCTTATTAGCCGAGAATAGTTTGCAAAAAGCAGCAAGGTTGTAGCCCCGACACATATAGTCAAGAAACATAACACAATATTCTCCACACACTCGAGACCTGATACACTGTAGGGGCTTGGTGCTCCACTCGTAACTCGTTGTATTTCTTCGCAGTCGATTGCGATGTTGGTTGACAAGTGGAGGCAGTCCGTAACTGTCGAAGAAGATCCCTTGACCATTGTTGTCGACGTATATGGCTACCCAATGAGTTCCTGGCTTCGTATGATCGTCCGTGTTTGCGACGATGGCTGTGGGTCTAGACCAGCGACTCGGGATGCGATCGGCGGGGAAGACTCCTTTCGTCTGTGCCGAGACATGGCGTAGAGCCTCCAGCACTTCTAGGCTGTTCATTGGAGATGCTTCCTGTGCCAGAGTGGGGGCGACGTCTTCGTGAATGCTGATGATGATGATGATACTGATGAGCGTTACGGGGGATGGTAGGGGTAGGCTGGCGCTTCGGCGGTGGTGGCGGTGAGAGTTGTTTATTACGGTAAAGGGCAACTATTTCACCCTTCGCAGGTACCGTGGCGTCGCAGGTGTTCGTCGTAGCACTGCTGTCACTGCTCGAAGATGCTGGGACTATATAGTCTCCCATTGTAGAACCGCGATCTGTATCGCTCGGAATGTCGATATGTATCGCTTTTCTCGGCGTATCGTTTGGCCGATCTTTCCGTTGCACAGCGCCCACTGGTTCTGAGTAAACGGGATTCTCCTTATCCAAAATCTGAGTCCGAAGCCAACGTTTAATTTTTCCCACGTTGTTTAATGCGCACTTCGCTGCGTCTTCCTTTGACACGCCGTGATATATGCACCAAGTGCCGTAGGTCGGCATGTTCTTGAAGCTAGGGCCCTCGTAATCTTCCAGGTCGACTATGTCTCGGCCCAGCACGTCACGTAGAATTTCCGCTTTTTGCACATGGCCTTTAGCGCAGCGTAAACTTTTGGCAATGGTGTATCACCGTCGACCCACTCGATACCGTGATGAAAGCACGTTAGACGGTTATTACTAGCGCGCACTTCTTTAGGTAGTTCACCAAAATCGTATGGTGAATCGATGACCCAATGGCCGATATGATCGCCCAGTATTGTAGTAACGGCGATCTCCTTCGGAAGAAACTCGCCATGCTTGCCGTATAGCGCTTGAATATCAACTATTGCGTCCATGCTGAAGGTGTGAGACGAAATGATGTCGAATGCTCGCTCGTAGTCGGTCTTAAATACGTTTTGGCTATGCGTATAGCGCCCTCACCGGGGAATGTGTAATCATGCGATATGCATCGAAGGAGGGATGGATCGCTCAAGCACTAAAATCCGTGATTACTTGACGCGCCGAATCAATTTCAATAACATTGTCGTACTCGGTGTAGACAATACAATTTATTGTAGATGAGAGGGGTTTTGCAAAACGTACTTCGATTCTCACGGTACCGTGTTTCACGAGATTCCAGTGAGTGAAACAGTTGGCGGATAGATCAGGCGTCAAGTCAAAAGCGAATAGACAATAACCTTTTGCGTAAGCGCTGCGTGAAATGTCTATACCGTCGTTTTGGAAGTGTATGCCTGTGCCCGAGAAAAGGGTGTGGTAGCATTCGATCCAGGTTCTGTTGGTGTCGAACTCTGGCTGCAGTGGTTTTCCAGGTATCTGTTGACCATCAACGTAGAGTGATAGAAAATGTATCGAATAATTTTGAAAGTTAAAGGGATTTGACGTTCTATCGCCGTTGAAAGCTTTGTTGCTAACAAAACCGAGTATTATACGTTTTGGTAATTGACCGAGTATTACATTGTCCAGTGTATCGCCCGCGACGCCGCTATGCATGGTAAACGACTTAACCTCCACACGCGTTATAGGATATTTCGCTGTTGTTTTAGCCAGCGTCTTCGCATGGGCTATAAGTACTCCTGGGTTGATTTTTGCTCGTCTTATCAGCAGTGTTGTATCGTGAATTATTATCTTGTGTGTACAATCTTTTGATGGTGTTTCCATAAGACAAAAATCGTCTTTTGAGCGTACGAGTCGTAGTCGTACTTCCACGCCGTTCAGCAAAAATTTGTCTTGATTGAATACATCACAGTGTCGATGGCCAATCATATCCAAGGTCCGAACTCCTTTGACATAACTCGCTCTCGCGTCTTGGCCACCGTTGCTCGGACTCGCGCCCGGCAGCAACTCGAATCCGCCTGCAGTATCGGCATACCACAAAGCCGTAGTGAGATGCGATGCTTTTGCCGCAGGGCCATAGTTCAACAACGTTTCAATGTCCGCCCTGTATGCGTAGGCATTATTAGGCGGTGCAACAAGTTTTTGATTAAAAAACACGTCTACCTGATTAAAGAGACTGTGTAAAAAATTATTTACGGGTGCAACCTTGTACTCTGTGCCACCGTTGGATATCACTTTAAGGCTCACAGCAATCATTGTATGCGCGAGATCCAGGTATTCCTCCCCGTGGCCAGGTATCACAAATTCAACGGGTCCATCGTCCGACAACGAAGAGACCGGCTTGTAGTGAACCCATTGCGATGATTCTATAGATGTCTGCGTTGGCGGTATTGTGAATAAGTCGAGTTCCGACTTCATACATTCGCACGAGTGTGAGTGTAGAAAGGACATATTTAAGCACTTCCGAAGATATCAACGCGTCGTCTCTTTTTATTTTTTCGAGTCCTCGTCACTTTCCCAGTCTTCGTCCTTCTCTTCTTTCCTCGTGATGTTGCACTAGTGGTGCTTCTCTTTTTTGCCTTCTTCGTCTTCTTATTTCTCGTGATGGTAGATCTCTTTCTCGTGGAGGTGCGCCGAGTTGCGCGTCCAATCAACGACTGCATCGTTCTCGCGGCGATCGCACTATTATAGCCAGAGCCCTTCATAAGTAGTGCAATTTTCTCGTCGGCTTTTCGTTTCAAATTTTCGCCGGATTCTCTGGCCCGACGCTTTAGTGACTCCTTGAAGGGTATATTATTACCACTTACATCTTCAATAACATGCAATCCGGTTCGCAAAGCCTCGCGTCCTATAGCTTTAGCGCCTCTCGAGAGGAGTGGTAGTACACTTCTGAACAGTCCGCCGAGAAATCGGCCAATCCTATGACCCCTTTGATAAGGTGCACCCACGAAAACATTGCTCATACGTCCACCGCCGCCGATTTGATTCTCGTAATATGACGCGTAGTGGCTTGCCATTTCGTCTAAGAGACTCGCTTAAAGTGAAGCGTCAGCGTTAACGTTCCGTACTCAAATGTGATTGGCCGGCCCAATTTGTCTCTTATATCTATCTCGATCGTACGAAAGCAATTATTAAGCAGCGGTAAGTAATTTGCAGGTGAAAAATATTTCACCTGTGTCGAGCCATACTTGTACTTTGCTGTATTCAGATTTACTATCCGCAATAGAGCGGCTTGTGTGTCACCAACTGTGTAGGGTACGCACAAATCCGTATAGACAAAGATTTCTTCGGGTAGAGCGCGGGCAATGCAGGCGGGCATCTGACTTTCGCGTTGTATACCACGGGTAAAGCTGACGTACGAATTCCCGGCACTGTCCCAATCTTTACCTGGCGTTAACTCGAAGCCAAACACGTGACGAAGTTTGTCGCTCATTTGCAAGAAATTCAGCGATTCCTCAATTTCTTTGCCGCACTTTTTACCCTCAATTGCCACGTAACCGCTTGCATTTTTTGCATTCACTAGTCGTATACCGGCCTCGCTTATACCCTGCAGAATATTAATACTTTTCATTAAAGCCTCATGATTGTCATATATACCGTACGGTATATGACTGATTTTTAGGTCTTTTCTGCCACACTGTGTCCACTGAATTTCAGTCTCATCACGCTGGATATGTATCATCGTACAGGGTATGTGAACTTCCGTTAAACCCACGACCCAGTGACCGTTGAGGGTTATTTCACGTGAAAGATGTGTGGTGAAATTTGTCGTAGTGTTGTTCGGAAAATACTTCATGCTACTGTTGCTCGGCAGCACGAGAAAAAAATTTTCGTCGTTCATGTTAACCGAACGTATTCACTACGCTAGCCGCCAAGGTCGTGAGCGTTAGACGCCGGTATCCACGAATTGAATTTCGATGGGTAACCGACCCAGCTGACAAAAAGCTGTTTCGTAGCGCCGCGCCCTTTTGTTCGTATTATACGGTCGATTTTGAATTCTTTATTTTCCGCAACACGTTTCTCGTGTACAGGCGTGATTTCTTCCGTATAAAAAAATCCGTCGATTAACTCTACCTCAAGATCATTTAATTCGTAAACTCGGATACCCTGACGGAGCGTAACTTTTGTGATTCGGAAAATTTCTTCACTCCAATTCCGCTCGTAACCCTTCTCGAAGGTGCCTTTTGTTCGACTAATCCTAACGTAATCACCGCACTTGTATTTAACGTCGGTGAAACGCCTTTTTTTGCGCTGTCTCAACGAGGCTCTCGTCATATTCTCGTACGCTATATCGGCATTGTGTAAAGTCACAGCGGCCGGTTGCATCTTAATTGACGAGTGTTTGGCATGGTTGTACGCATCGACGAGTTGTTGCAGAATGTCAATGTATCGATGAGTATTTCGGTGTGTTAAGTAACGCCACATTCGCTCTTTTAGCGTACGATTGAAGCGTTCGACGATTGCTGCTTTTATATCAGGGTTACGCGTAACTCTAAACACAATATTGTTCTCCTTAAGAAAGACTTGCAACTCTTTTCCGACAAACTCCTTGCCTTTATCGGTCTGTAGACAGACGGGTGACCGTCCGGTGCTTCGTTCAAAAATCCTTTTGAAGGCTTGCGTCACAGAGTGCACTGTTTTGTCTTGCAACGGTTCGACCCATGCATACTTGCTCAATACATCAATGACTGTGAGCAGGTAGCAGGTATTATCGTTGTAACTCTTTAACGAGCGTAAATCGATGAGATCAGCCTCCCAAACGTCGTCTATGTTGTCAACACTGTAGCGAAGTCTTGGGAAAAGCCGCTTGACAGGCTTGTGAATGGTGTACGCGTCCTGTTGGGTCAACCAGTCATAAACAGCGGCTACTTCATTTTTTTTATCTGTGAGTCGTCTTGCACCGGCGTAGCCGGCGGGGTGCGAAGGGTCATAATACACTTTTCCGTACGGCATCCTACTCTTGCTCTCTATATATCTCTGCCGGTTATGTTACAGCAGACATTGAACTATTCATAGTTTTAGCCAGTGCGCAAACCCTCGAGGTATTTGAACGGAGCCGTCTGAACGTGGAGTCGTCGTGATGTCGCCAATGCTCGACCGGTCTGTAGCCCCCGTATCCTCGGTCATACTATCCTTCTTGTTCTTCTTCTTTGACTCGTCCTTTTCACTCTGTTTCGGCGAATAGTCAGAATTTAGCCCTCGTCGATTGTTGAACGCCTCTTCACGACTACTTCTAGTCCTAATACCAGTCGCATTTCTACCACCAGACCGTTTTACTTTCACAGCTGAAGCATTTTCAACGGTTTCTTCTTCTTCTTCTTCTTCTTCGCTGCTGTAATAGGGGGTTTCGTCGTTATCCGCGTTAGGATTATTTTGTGTACGCTTAACATCGAATCTCGCCTCTCCCAGTGCCTTAAACGCCTTTCTCGATCGTACCGCGTCGTTAATAAGATCGACAATATTTGAATTTGGTACGAGCTTGCCGTCTATAGTCACGCGTCCCTCTTGGTCCCATCTGATGCGTTGTACTGCTCCCGGTGAATTGCGGAGATAAGACACGAGAGCTTTAGCTTTATGCCGAAACTTTTGCGGAATGCTGTCTATGATTATCGTATCATTGAACGAACCATTTGCCTGTGATGTTGCCTGCTGTTCGCGAGACATGGCAGAGGTCACTCCAGGTAGTGTCGGATCTATCGGACCTTTTCGTGCTTCGAGCAAAAATAAATACCTCTGCAGTACTTGTAGATATTCTTTCCACTTTTCCGAGTCATCACGATACTTTTTTGAGTGTAAAATTCCCGAAAGCTCCTCGTCGAGTCGCGATATAGGATCGCCAGGCGTCTGTACACTTGGTGGACCGGCAGGTGGTGCACGAGTTCCGCCGCCGCCGCCGCCGATCATAGGCTCTTTCCATATCCCGGCCTCTTCAGCCGATACTAAAATCATTTTCTTCGCGTGTTCCATTAGACCTCACACGTTTGAATTAAGAGTCAGTACTTCCGCCGCCGTTGCCGGTAAACAGTCTACTGACCAAACTCGTGATAATCGGTGCCAATAAAAGTGGCAAAAATGCTCCACAGCCTTTCTGCATGATGAGACGTTTTTTCGCTCTCCAGTTGAATTTTCGTCGTTTACGAGCGGCGCCACTGGCTCTACTTTGGCCGCCACCGCCGCTCTGTCTTGCAGCGGACCACGGCGCTAGTTGTCGTAACACTTTTTTATATCTTTTAAGACGATTTTTCACACCTGTTTTAAGCGTTACAACGCCGTGTAAGACGTTCAGTGCACATTCGCATATACACTTGACCAGCGATTCATCGGCCGCGCGTAGCAGCGCTCTTTGTTGCTCTTTACTAGCATGGCAGAGGGCGTTCAGAAAAGAGGCGTGCCGTTTATCGATCGGTGATCGCACAGAACACGCTGTTCGCTTCTTCTTCTTTACCGTCATCTTCCCCATTGTCGCCCGCCGCCGAGATGTTTGCGTAACCGACACTCGAGCGTTACTGATGCCTTTGCTGTTCCGCCATTTGACTAAATACGTCGGGTCAATTCGATTGACGAAAGCCTCGTTTGTTTTTCGGTATATATACGTGCATTTGTGGATCGTCGGGAAATATATTGGTGCGGCATCGACACATATCAGGCGTGGATTGCTTTAGATCCAGCAGTAGATATCCATGCGGCTGCGCAGTCGCATCGTGATAGGCTTCCGTTAAAAAGCGTGGATCCTCGGGATAAACTTGTCTCGCAAGATGCTGAATTTGCGCCCGATCTCGTGGATTTTTAAAAATAACAATATAATTCGCATTCAGCGAAATATCACGTTGTCCGTGTCCTTGATGAAAAATATTTTGCGTTATGAAAATAACGCTAATATTTTTATGATGACTGCCTTTCGTGAAGAGATCTACTATCGTATTGTTTGACGATTCCCTCATCAAATCGTCGATAATCACCAATTTCTTACAATCATTATCGTGCTAATAATCCTCCGGCTGCGGCAGTCCTTCGTGAAATTCGATTTTAATATTAACGCTCGTTGAATCCTCATGCGCCGAATTCTTGAACAGTGCGGCAGTATCGGCATCGAGATTATCGCCGTAGTAAAATATAATACGGCCAAACGTCGCATCGCTCATGGCCGCTAGATGGCGTAAGAATCTTCGCACGAAAACTGTCTTACCACAGCCTGTTGGCCCACAAATTAGTGAAGTCCACGGGTGTTTCCATCGTACGTCCATTTTACGTTTTTTTTTCTTTTGCGCGCGTTTTGCCGACGTAGTCAAAACTCACACTGAAAACACTTATAAATATATTCGTTTTTACGTGGCTATAAGCTTAACGCGGCGGCGGCGGCGGCGGCGCGGAGGACACACGTCGCGGACAAGCTAACTCGACGTGTGCGCGGCGGTGGTCCAGCTAGTACAGACCCGTTCGCTCGCAACATCAGCTTATGAGCGGGCGAGCGCACGCGCGTGTGTCGATCAGCTCTTATACCGCGGCCACATGTGCGCCATAAGCTTATATCGCGCATGTGGCGCCTCCTAGCTTAAAATAAAGAAAATGCTCAACACAAGAAAGGAATATGGTTAATGTTTTTTATTTTCAATTAACGGAGATGTCAAAATAAATGGTGGGTATCATTAATATATTTTTATTGTATATATATTGAGACGGTATAAAACCCTCGATCTCTGTATCTACAAAAGAGAATAAATAATTAGAACAGTAAATCCATATGAAAAATTCATATGATCAACACCGGATCGATTATCGGTCATTTATCATACTTTGCGTAGAAGTTAACGTGCGAATTACCGACCGCGCAGCTAATCGATAACTACGGTCGATAGCGTGAGATGCCCGGTAGTATTGCATCATTTTGTGCACACGGCTTTCTTAAGCTGTTGCGACGGGCCCCGGGCAGCGATAATAAAGGACAGCGAAGTTTGACGTACTTCGTGCGTCAATGGACATAAAAAAGGGCCTCGCGCTCGGGTATATAAGACCGATCGCGAGCACTGAGAGGGCACTTCGATCCAAAAACTCGAACGAGGAGGAACTCATGCGCGGCTACGGCTCGTTTGATCTTGAGTCCTCCATCTTGCTTATCGATAATTCTCGATAAGAGGAGTTCAACACTTTTCCTTTCGAGTAAAGCGTTGCTTTACTCGACAGAGTCCCGACGCTAAGAAGAAGCAAGGGACCAATTTTTCAACAACGATCCAATCGATGAAGGAAGAAATCGACGCCGGCCATTCATCTTAATCATTAATCAAATCAATTTTCTTCCAGCGAACAGATCCTTTTTGAATTTAAATATTTCCTATCCAAACACAGCGCCGGCAACCGCCTTGGGGGACCTCGGCAACCGCTTTCGTCTAGTGTTACCTTTCCTATAAAAAACCAGCACCGGCAACTACCTTGGGGGACCTCGGTGACCGCTTTCGTCTCGGTTTATCCTTCTAATCATAAATTAACGTAGAATCAATTGCATTGCGGTGACGCATTAGTACACGACAGCGCCGGCGACTGCCTTGGGGGACCTCGGCGACTGCTTTCGTCTCGTTGGTGGCTAATATCGATCATCTAACGTAGAATCATTTTTTTTGCACGGCTTATCTCTTCGTGACAGCGCCGGCGACTGCCTTGGGGGACCTCGGCGACTGCTTTCGTCTCGTCATTAACTGATAAGTGACTGTTTAACGTAGAAGCTAAAATCCCAAAAACTCCACAAATAAAACAACCTGTCGATCTGTTTCGCAAATTAAACATTAAAGAGATAAAATTCCAAGCAAATTATTGGACAAATTTCCTCTTTTACTTTGTATTCACATCATTGTTTCAATAAAATCAAAATTATTGTTGACAATTCGAATCAACAAATAGATTTCTAATTTACAGCACCTGCCCTCACATCTACGTGAGCCAAAAACTCACAATAGCGAACGTTTCGGAGCAAAGAGCTGTAAGCCTCCAAAAACGTACCGTTACAACTGGCGCCCAACGTGGGGCAGGTGCGCCTATTAAAATCTATTAAATTCATTAATTAAAACAATTAAAATGGCCGACGGCGTCGATAAACCCAACCCGAAAACGGGTGACGACACCGTCAACATACCGGACAACAGCATCCAGATCATCGAACAGACTGGGGATCGCGAATCACCCGAAGATCTGGAGATCCAAGCACTGTTCGACTCAGGGGTAGGAACATCCAAAGCGGACATCACACTCCCATCGAACGCGGCAAAAGTGTTTCTCGCTGAGGAACACGGGAAATTCGGAGAGAAACGTCAACCTCTCGCCGAACAAGTTCCACCGAGACGCGTTACACCCAAACTCCGAGAATCAACTTTAACTGAGGAGATTCTAATGGAGATACGCGAGGCTATGCGCGACATGTCGATGAAGGTGGAAGGACTGGCAAGAGTCGTCATCGATGTAACCAGTCGATGTGAGACCATGGATAATAACTTCATGGCTCACCGGAAAGAGACAAGTCATGCCATCGATGCGATGGAAAAAGCGCTTGTCAAAGCAGTTGACAACCGTCTCGAATGTGTCGAACTACGCATTGTGGAGAAGACTAAAATCTTCCAAACGCATATTGCGACGGAAGTTAGTAAGGTAACAGCCTCCATGAAGGATAAGATGCGTGATTTAGACTCAAAAGTCCAAGACAATGAAGAACGGATGAGTCTCCTCGAAGTGAATACGGTACAACACAGACTGGTCCAACAGGATCTAGAGACCAGAGTACAAGATCTGGCGGAGAAAATCAGTCACCAGGACCGACACGATATCGAGAGCACTCGGATTGTCCCAGCGCACCAAGGCAACCGTAAAAAAGCTGCATATTTTCCGGAAGAAGACGAGGACTTTCAACCGGAAGTAGAGAATACAACACTACGCAACAGACGGGCAACGGACAATCACATCCGTCTAACTCCACCGACCTTTGATGCGTCGGGTGCCCAAAGACCAATGAAATTCCTTCGGGAATTTAAACAATACTGTGTGGTTATGCAACCGCAACCCGCAGAATTGAAGTACCTCATCGGCCAATGTTTCAAAGCAGCGGCTAAGGAATGGTGGCTTTTGGTCGAGGAGTACGTTAGTACCATCGACCAGTTAGAATCAAAATTTGTCCAGAGATATTGGAGCAAAGATGTGCAGAGGAAAGTCCGGAGGAATCTCGAATTCGGATTCTTCAATAAGGACGGAAAGACCAATAAAGTCGAGTACGCAACACGTATCTTTGGGAGCGCTCGGGATCTCATCCCACCACCTACCGACAAGGAGATCATCAGTGCTTTAGCGCAACATTTTACTGATGAAATCCAAGCGACGATTGTCGGTAGAGGGTTCGAGACACTCGAAGAACTCATGGGTTTCCTCGAGAAAATTGAACAGGGAGGACCTGTGAATGCTAAACGCAACAAGGAATCCTCTGATAAAAAGACAGAGGGACCTAAGGAGAATCAGCCCTACAAAATTCCAGAGGGCGAGAAACCCAAAGGTAACAACTCCTCTAACAACCAACCCAAGTCGAATCAAGGTTCGGGGGGGCAGAAGCCACCATGGAATAAACAAAAACGAAATTATCCCCCGACTAATGAACAACAAAACCCACCACAACAAGAGCAAATGATCCAAGCGGTGGCCACGGAGGTAGACACTGCGAAACCTTCTACCTCCAAGACGGGAAACTAATACCCGTTGTACCCGCATCGGATACAAGGAATAAGGAGGAAACGCGGAGTACAACGGTAAAAACGATAAACGAATATGAAGATGAAGAGAGGTGGTTGCCAATCAATACGATTTTCTCAGATACAAGAGAATTTCTGATAGGAGACGAGGTAAATGAAGAACAGGCAGTTCCGATAGTGGAATGTCCTGAGATTTATGCAAAGATCGAAGGCATCCCTGTCACTGTTCTAATCGACAGCGGATCCAAAGTGACCGCGATATCAGAAGAGTTTTTTTATGGAAAATCGAGATATTCTCGTGAAATGTCCAATACTTCCCGTAACGGGAGTGACAGTAAAAGGGGCAATCAAGGGAAGGCCATGCCGAATCACCAAACAGATTATGGCGACAACAGAAATTGGACAAGTTCGAACATACGTTCGGTATCTTGTGGTTCCGGGACTCATACGGGATGTTTTGTTCGGAGTAGGGGTCCAGAGAGGATAACTTTGCTACAAAAGGTCTGTACAGCACACTCGAGACCCAAAAAGTCACCTCCCACCGTCAAAAGGACAAAAGGGAAAAACAGAACGCTCCACAAGAACAATTAGAACATCCCAGGGCACCAGCAGAGAACAGAGATATTTCCGAAACACCCACGATTGCAATGACCGAGAAACAAACCCCTCAGGGAAGCTGTGAAGATGGAGTCTCGATAGATGAAATCAACGAAATCATAAATGCAAGCCCTCTCCGGGGGGAACGGGAAAGACAATCCCTACAAAAGGTACTCTGGAAACACAGGAATGTTTTCCGGAAAAGGCCCGGATTAATCCAAGTGTACCAACATCGTTTAGAGGTCACAACGGATACACCGATAGTGGCACACTCTTACCCAATTCCAATGTTGTTTAAAGACAAAGTAGATCGAGAAATCGAGAAACTTATGCAACACGGAATCATACAGAGATCGACAAGTGAGTGGGTGAATCCCCTTACTGTGGTCGAGAAAAAGGATGGTACAGTCCGTTTGTGTCTCGATGCCAGAAAACTTAATCAAGTTTTAGGAGACGACCACGAATGCACACCAAACATTGAACAGATTTTTCAAAGGTGTCATTCAATCGGCATCATGACGAGTCTGGATCTAACAAATAGCTTTTGGCAGGTGCCATTGCACCCCGACTCATATAAATACACCGCGTTCCGACACAGGGGTAAAGTTTACGAGTTTATCGTAACCCCGTTTGGTCTGAAAACAAGCACAGCCAGCCTCCTACGAGCATTGGACATTGCCCTGCGTGATCTCGGGGACAACATCATTAATTTCGTGGATGACCTACTATGCATCTCACAAGACTTTGAAGAACACATGGGTCATCTCGATAAACTCCTAGAGAGATTGGATAATCACGGGATGACCATTAAGCTCAGAAAAGCTCAATTCTTTCGGCAGGAGATGGATTTCCTCGGTCACATTATCACAACCAAGGGAATAAAACCACAGCCGGACAAAATTAGGGCAATCCAAGACTTCCCAGATCCACGAAACATAAAACAACTACGAGGCTTTACGGGTCTAACAGTCTATTATACAAAATTTGCTAAACATCACGCTAGCGCGCTCCTACCTCTTCTCGAGCTCCTAAAAAAGGGAGTTAAATGGAGATGGGGAGAGGTGGAAAAAGAGGCGTTCCAAAACGTAAAAAGACTTTTTATCGAGAATGTTTTACTCAAACATCCCGATCCCAACAAAGAATACATCCTACAAACCGACGCAAGTAATTACGCGCTCGGAGGAACTTTGGCACAAGAGGATGAAAACGGAGAGCTTTCGGTAGTTGTTTTTGCAAGCCGCACCCTAAAAGGACCGGAGCTCATGTATACAACAACCGAAAAGGAACTGTTAGCAATTGTATGGGCACTAAAGAAGTTCCGTACATACCTATACGGGGCAAAAATCCGTGTAATAACAGACCACAAGGCAGTAATCTTCCTAAAAAATTGTCAACTATTAAATGAAAGACTCACAAGATGGGTTTTGGCAATCCAAGATTACAACCTTATGTTCGAACATTGTCCAGGGACAAGGAACGTGGTCGCTGATGTACTTAGCCGACATTCTGTACCCGATCCAGGGGGTGTCAAAGGCAAGCTCATCACCATTGCGACACTTTTGGCCGAACAACCCTCTAGTGAGCTCGAAGAAAGACTCAAGAACATGGCAGAATGGCAAGCCCGAGACGAGAGACTCGCTGAGTATATCATGGGCCTACGAAAAGGGAGATATATAGAAATTCAATAGATACCGTCTACAAGACGGGGTTCTGTTAAAAATCTCGGCGAAAAATTATGAACGGGTGGTCCTACCACGTGACACAATGTGGTCGCTAGTTTGGGAAACACACCGACTCTATGGTCATGCGGGAGCCAAGAAAGTATGGAAAATCATCGATGAATCTTTCACATATCCGAAATTGTACCATACAATTCGAAAGATTCTATCCACATGCGATAGTTGCCAAAGAAACAAAGTACCAAATCAACATTCTTACGCGGCACAACAAAATTTGACCCCAGAACGACCAGGAGATCTGGTATCAATCGATTTTTACGGCCCATTACCAACCGGGGCAGGAGGAATGAAATATCTGTTGGTTACAATCGACGCTTTCTCAAAATACGTTGTTTTGTACCCATTAAAAACCGCAACTGCACTAACCACAGCGAACAAGATCTTTAACGATTACGTTCCGACTTATGGCAAACCTCGAGCGTTGCAATTTGACCATGGGACTCAATTCACATCCCGGAAATGGCTGGACAAACTTAAAGAAGAAAACATACAAGCTATATTTTCATCCATCCGACATCCTCAGGGGAATATCGTGGAAAGGGTTAACCGAGAGATCGGAAGATTCTTCCGAACTCTATTAACCGGGAGACATTCCTCGTGGGTAAAATGGGTCCGAGTCATACAAGATTGTATGAACGAGACTTACCACGACACTACGGAATTCACTCCAATCGAGTTACATTTCAATAAGAAGCCAACTCGCGTTTGGAAACGATGGATCCAAACATTCCACGATATTCAAGAGAATGATACAAACGAAAAATACGAACAGAAACTTACGCTCGCAGCTCAGAGGATACGGGCAAAAGGCCGTCTCCGAGCAAAGAGATTCGATGAAAAACATAAATTAGTCGAATTCTCTGACGGAGATCTCGTATTAGCAAAGGCGTGTAACGTTAGCGACCCCGCAAATCGAATGGTCGCTAAATTTTTCTCGATCTACGAAGGACCGTATCGAATAAAAAAACAAATCGCTCCAGCTACATACATTCTAGAAGGAGTAAATACTCGGATTGAAAGAGGAATGTACCACGCGGCAAATTTAAAGAAATACTTTCCGCAAGATCATCTCTACAATACCGACATAGCAGAGAAGATTACCGAAAACAAAAACCAAAACACCTCAAATTCAGAAGAATGACGCAATAAAAAGGGGGAAGGAGAATACCTGAACCTTTCACCATAATCACTCCAGTTATCCCGTGAATTTAGAGTGAAAAACACATACGAAATGGACGCGAACACGCAAACTGAGTTATTTCTAACAACGCGAAATTTTTGTACACAAACCGGCGAAAGAGGATTTTGGGAGAAGAGAGGTAGAATAAAAAATGTAACAAAGACCCCAAAAAAGTGGTGCGATAGCAAAAGAAGTGCGACTGAAACCCCCGGTATAGCCACTCAGACAACGAAAATACAAAAAAAAGACCGCGCCACGCAAACAAAGGACTCAGGGGAATGGAAATTACGAAGTATCACTAGTATTCCAGAAAAACCATCGAATTTCGATCAATATCGCCCTCTCATACAGAAATTCCATCACGAAGACAGTGAAATCAAAAAAATTTTTTTAAGCGAAATAACGAAACTTCCGGTCATGATAACACCATTTCCGGTAAGCCCACCAAGAACAAGTGTACAAAGGGAAAACAAAGGAAAAATTACGAGCGCTCTTCCCGACATAAGCACTTGGATGCCGGGCGAATTTCATTGGCCAGAAAGATCTGCCCCAACGGAAATCAATGAAATTACAATTCGCGAAAAAATGCGTAGCCGAAAGGCAATAAAAGAAAAAAAAACACAACAAAATTAATAAAAAGAACGACAAACACCATGTCAACGAAGAAACAACAAAAAATTAGAAAGAAAATCATTAATTTATTCGGCGAGGAAATATAACCGATAAGTTATATCGGAAAGTTACAATTGGCGCCACGCGGTCTGCGAGTCGCGACCCAAGCACACGACGCCAAGACCCCATTGTCTCTCGGTACGTCGCACCGGCAATTCGGAGTTCGCGATGTAAAAAAGAAAATTTTGTGTGAGTTAAGTGCGCGACGTGCAGAAACTCCGCTTAGAAAAAAAAAAAAAAAAAAAAAAGAAAACCTAAAGAATAAATAGTAAAGAAAAAAAAAAGGGAAAATCCTCTACGAGGCGACAATAAGTCGACGTGCGACGAAACTTTCTACGATTCTTCGCAACACGTGGTGTCACATTTTCCGCAGTGAATACGATTTTCGAGTTTTTTTTTTTCTCTTCTTATTTCTTTGCATCGCACGGGGAAACGCCGCAGTTTCCGACGATACATCGAGCGATCCGAAAAGGAAAGAGGTTAGTTTACCAAATTTACATAAAAAAAAAACCATACTACTTATAAAAAAAAAAAAAGGGGGGAGAAAATAAATAAAACAATTACGTGGAATTCTCCATCACAGGATGGATGAAATACACGAACAACTCCTCGGCAATCGCTACGACGTCATAGTTCCGAGATGTTTCACGCCAACGGAACTGTGCGTAACAACGCCACAATTGTTTTTGGCAACATTGGCATCGCAACGGAGTCTGGAGTTTCAGACCCGACGAGCGCATCCAATTACGAGTCCTCCAACCCTCGGAAGACTCTACGCCCTTCGAATGGGTAGCTCGGCCCATCGAGCAAAATTCATCAGCCACTGCGCCAATGGACAGTATCGTTTTTTCGCCGGAGACTTCGCCTCGGAAGTCGAAGTACCGAGACAACAAATTTTCGATTTACCATCGCACTTCGCAATACCAAAATGGCATGCGATCATTGCGCGAGTGTCCGGCATCGAACCCATCGGCACAATATGGGACGACGCACCAACGAAGGATCTCTATAACTATTTGAGAGGACGACAACTTGTTTTGACGAGGGATACGGAAGGATCGCACCTTTTAGTATTTCAATGGGGAGCACCGCAGAAAAACATTAGCGAATGGCTAATCGAAAAAGGATACGCCAAACGGCAAGTACAGTCTCCAACGATTTTCCCTCCCCCTATTGGTGCCGCGGAAAATAACGAAAAAAACACAAACAACGAAGAATCCGAGGATTCAGGAATTTCCGAATATTCCGACACGGAACCGTCGACTTCCCAACCGCAGGGAAGCACCCATGTGGAAGGGGAGAAAAAGAAAAGGAGAAGAAGGAAAAAGAAACGAACAAATAAAAAAAACCCACAAGGGGTAAAAAACAAAAAAAAAAATGAACGAAAAAGTTAGTAAAAAAAAAAAAAAAAAAAAAAAAAAAATGAAATGCAAACAAAAAAAGAAAAAGCACGCAAGCAAAATAAGATTGAAAAAGCAATTTATTTGGAACAGTTTTACACCCGATAGTTGAGAACAAAAGCATTCAGTTAAACACGCTTTAGTTCGGGGGGGCGTTGAGACGGTATAAAACCCTCGATCTCTGTATCTACAAAAGAGAATAAATAATTAGAACAGTAAATCCATATGAAAAATTCATATGATCAACACCGGATCGATTATCGGTCATTTATCATACTTTGCGTAGAAGTTAACGTGCGAATTACCGACCGCGCAGCTAATCGATAACTACGGTCGATAGCGTGAGATGCCCGGTAGTATTGCATCATTTTGTGCACACGGCTTTCTTAAGCTGTTGCGACGGACCCCGGGCAGCGATAATAAAGGACAGCGAAGTTTGACGTACTTCGTGCGTCAATGGACATAAAAAAGGGCCTCGCGCTCGGGTATATAAGACCGATCGCGAGCACTGAGAGGGCACTTCGATCCAAAAACTCGAACGAGGAGGAACTCATGCGCGGCTACGGCTCGTTTGATCTTGAGTCCTCCATCTTGCTTATCGATAATTCTCGATAAGAGGAGTTCAACACTTTTCCTTTCGAGTAAAGCGTTGCTTTACTCGACAGAGTCCCGACGCTAAGAAGAAGCAAGGGACCAATTTTTCAACAACGATCCAATCGATGAAGGAAGAAATCGACGCCGGCCATTCATCTTAATCATTAATCAAATCAATTTTCTTCCAGCGAACAGATCCTTTTTGAATTTAAATATTTCCTATCCAAACACAGCGCCGGCAACCGCCTTGGGGGACCTCGGCAACCGCTTTCGTCTAGTGTTACCTTTCCTATAAAAAACCAGCGCCGGCAACTACCTTGGGGGACCTCGGTGACCGCTTTCGTCTCGGTTTATCCTTCTAATCATAAATTAACGTAGAATCAATTGCATTGCGGTGACGCATTAGTACACGACAGCGCCGGCGACTGCCTTGGGGGACCTCGGCGACTGCTTTCGTCTCGTTGGTGGCTAATATCGATCATCTAACGTAGAATCATTTTTTTTGCACGGCTTATCTCTTCGTGACAGCGCCGGCGACTGCCTTGGGGGACCTCGGCGACTGCTTTCGTCTCGTCATTAACTGATAAGTGACTGTTTAACGTAGAAGCTAAAATCCCAAAAACTTCCACAAATAAAACAACCTGTCGATCTGTTTCGCAAATTAAACATTAAAGAGATAAAATTCCAAGCAAATTATTGGACAAATTTCCTCTTTTACTTTGTATTCACATCATTGTTTCAATAAAATCAAAATTATTGTTGACAATTCGAATCAACAAATAGATTTCTAATTTACAGCACCTGCCCTCACATCTACGTGAGCCAAAAACTCACAATAGCGAACGTTTCGGAGCAAAGAGCTGTAAGCCTCCAAAAACGTACCGTTACAATATATATATATATGTATAGAAATATATGTTTTGTCTATATTTTTACTTATGTTAAAATCACACATTTCTACAAAAATTATTTTCTTAACGATATACGCCGTTTTATATACATTTGTACCGTTATTGATAAATAAAAACTACGAAACATTTTCAAATTTACATATATACAAGCGCGTGTAAATAAAATTGACGAACGATTCAATTTTTTTTTTTTTATCTGCTCTCGCACAGTAGCCAATCGAAATACGTCCAGAACCTTTATTTACAGCTTAAAATTATTTCTATTATTATATTCAATGATGCTAGAATGACGATGACAACGATGATAATGTGAGTTAATCGGTTACCGAGGGCTCGTCTTTATACCCGAACGGCAATGACAGCGTGTGAGTCACATGACATCGTTTATGACAAACGACACGGCGGGTTTTCGACATCTCGCGAGTCACAACGTCATGTAGAGCGGTTCGCTGAATTGACGAATAATTCAGCTGAATCGATTCTGCATTCTGTCGCGGCAAATCGGATTGAATCATGTCCCGTATCGATGCGAAGTTAACTTTTTTCGAATTGCTATAATTTAAACTCAGCCCCTTGACCTTACATTCTGTTTTCGTAATTATTTCGGGGTTTGAGCTATTGACGACTTGATAGCCGTAAAATTTGGGGCCTCCCGAGACAAACGACTTTATATAGTCTGTTGGTTCCTTCAGCTCACTGGTCATGTCGCCGAGGAAGTTACCGAGAGGCGGTACCCATTCACCCGGCTGACCTGTGCTCACATAAATTACCGAGTCGGTGTCATAGTACAAAACTCGTCGTTGTAAACGTTCCAGATAGCCATACAGTTTTAAACGCGCTTGAGCTGTTGTGTACGCCGCGATGACGACACTCGTTTACGCTGAAGACGTTATCGCCTCGTCCGCCGATACCCAGTTAGCGTACAAGACATCGTCGTTTACCGGTAGCAGCCGTTGTACCTCTTTGTCATTATCGCCCAGAAGTGACAGCAATTGTTCGCGATTACTTATTACCGTCGTTTGGGTTAAATTATCGCGTTGACCGAACTTACCCCAAAACGAATTTAAGCACAGCTTCGCAACGAACCGCAAGCCGGAGTTTTTACAAATTTTTTCGGGCGTTAAACGAATGCCCTCGGCGTGCTCATAGTCATCGATGTATTTCGACTGCGACGCTTCATCTATACATTCCGCGGGCCAACCGCTGGCCTGTTGCTTAATTTTTAAAAACGTGTTTATGTAGCCGACAAAGAGGCCAACTTCGCGTGTTTCTGGATTGTATTGTGTCATCTCATAGGCCCAAATGACAAAGACTTTTACAACCCGATAGCCAATGTCAATCGCTTTGCGAACTTCATCGGCGACCCATGTACCGGTAAACATCCGTTGGCTTGTATTTTCGTGTGGACACGATGTCTGCACTTTATTTTCGGCGCATGTGCGACACAACGCAAACAGTAGCTTCTGGTGCATGCGCACAGGTAGGAGCGGATGAAAAAGATCGCGAGGTGGTAAAACTGTGCAGCGAATTAAACCGTTAACCGTCGTACCTAGAGCATCGTACGATCCGTTCAGCAGTGTATCGCATTCCGTTCCCACGTAAATCTTCGGATGACCCACCGGAAAACGACCCGTTTTGGAAATATACGGGTAAAGCGAGCAAATGTCGATGTAATTTATTTTTTCGCCATCCGCAACATCGTACACGGTCACCGTGTTGCCTGTTCGACCGCCGAAGAACGCGTCACGAGGATTCAAACAGTCGTATTTGAGACGCGGGTGATCGCGCAAAAATGCACCGATTGCAGGGTTAGTATTTCGCTCGTCTGCGAATTCACACTCCCACACGGTTTGTAGCGTGTATCCTCGTTCGCGAATTAGAGCGTCGGCCGCCAGAGTGCGCTCATAACGCTGTTCGTATGTCTGGTCGTTGACACGCGAGCGCACCGCACGGTTTTCCGGAAAGCAACGAGGACACCCGTGCCAATAACAGCCGTGAAATTGATAGACAAACCGTTCGTCGTCTCTCTGGGCATAGCCGTCAACGAGCATCCCTTCAGGTAGTCTAAACTCTCGCCCGCGCGTGGCGTGCGTTATTTCATACCCTATACAATGCTCAACCCATAAAAGCCATTCATTGGCCTGCCTCGAGTGGTTGTCTGCGAGCCTGTATCCGCCGCTAGGTATAAGACCAATGGTTTGTGGTACTAGGTAATTGCGCCTAAACACTTTTGAGCAAGCCGACGCGATTGTTGCAGCCTCCGTGAATGGGCAAACATTACCGACTTCGAGAAAAATCCGACGAAACTCTTTACACGCCCGCCTCAAAATGTCGACGTCCATCGCACAATACTTTTCGATCTCGACTTGAAAATCAAAAATCTCATTCGCCGCTGTTGCCTCCGCGTACCACGCGTTGAAAACACTATGGTCAGCGGGACTCATAGTTTCCGGCGAATAGAACTCCGCGGCGGGCAGCTCGCCTCTGTAACGCTGATTTTCTAACGTATTAAATAAATGAGGAAAGTATCCCTTGCCCATTTTATCTTTGAACCCGAAAGCTTCCGGGAGAGCGCTGAGTCGCATATGAAAATAATTAAGACTATCAATGAAGACCGTTCGGCCTATGCGCATCGAGATGATGGAATTCCCCGTTAAAATAAGCTTCGGTACCCCGAGATCCTTGCAGTGTTCGGCCGCGTAACGCAATATAAATTGTGCGTCGAATGCCTTTGCATTGTGCGCGATACAGACGATTTTGCTGAACGACGACGATCGGCGAACTGAGAGCTCGATTAATTCCGCGACAGGCGACCGACGGAAAATATGCTTCCGCACACCACACCAACTACACGCGTTACCGCTACTTACATCATCGACATCCGATAAACATCTTTCGCACAGCTGCTGCGCGATGCAAAGCGTGACAACGTGTTCGTGAGTATTGTCACCAGGCGTTTTACTGTACAACGTGTCTTGACGAGTCTCAAAATCATAAAAAATAAAAAGTGTTCGCGGCTGTTTTGTCTCGTCCGATACGGTTCGCGGGGCTACAGGCTGCATGTAACAAAACTCGTTGTGCCCGTGCACACTTCGACAAAGCTGACAGAAAGTCTTACCACAATTGTGGGGCTTCTGTGTTGCGTCAAACAATTTGAAACACGTTTTGCAAAAGCGTACTGTTTGACAAACCGATTTTCGTTCACCGGTTTCCGTTCTTATACGATATTCGCGATGCTTAAGATGATTGTTAAAACACGCGGCGTTGTGAAAAAATCGATTGCAATCCACGCATGACCACTCGTTAGCGTTTCCTATAACTTCACCGTTGTTCTCATCGATAGGGCGCACCCGACACGGTGGTGATGAATAGCATCGCGGACATTTACTCGTACAGCGGTGTTGTTGCAAAAAACGGTAAGAAACGTTACACGGCACGCAGTAATTTCTGCTACCTGCAGCGGCCAAAAGATTCGTGATAGGCGAATAATGATCTTTGTCCGCGAAATGAGCAATATTTAATGTAGTGTGCGCCGGAACGGCTTGAAAACGTTCGCACCCATTGAAGATGGGTTGCGCGCCGCTACCTAGCGAGGCCCAGTCGTATACGACTATAGCAATACATTTAGCGATGAAATATCTTTGGAAGACCCCAATTTCCACGTTACTACAACCCGACACCGGCACGACCACACCAGTCTCGTTTACAAGTCTCGTCGCCTCGTCCCGTTGAAGTTTCGAATTTTTATGCCGAATCTTATCGTAAAAGAGCTTCGAGTCTTCGCTTCGGTCTTGCTTGTTGCGCGCATTAGCTAGAGCCACAACGAGCGAGCAAGGGAAGCATAAATTATCGGAATTCCCAATTAGCACGATCGAACGATTACTAATGATTTTAGAATCTAAACCACCCGAGCCGTTTACCATATCGACGTAAGTGACCGTAAACACGAGAGTGTCATATACCGAGAGAATTCTCGCGCTTTGATGCACGCTGCAAAGGAGATCCCACAATTGCTCGTAATCAAAACGCCATACGGGCCTCATAGAAATACCGGCTGAACCGTTCGTCATACCGGCGGCCTCAAACGTTACACCGATTCTATCGTTTGGCGATCGAGCTTCGACAAAATGTGCATGGATATCGCGTATCGCATTCCGTATCCATGAAATTGGATTGATACCGGGTGGTGGGGTTACCAACGAAATTTCCGTTTGACGACTATTTATTTTAAATTTTTTCAACATATGGTCCCGCGGTACACCGACTATTCTAAAACGGTGACCCACGGGCAAGATCTGTTCGTCGTCATCCACGACTCTTTCCTCGTGGGCCACGTTATCGCCATTATCATCGTGTCCATCTTTATTTTTTATATTTCCACGATTCTCTAAGCTTAAATCTAAATCGCGGTCGGCGTTCGGTCGCGCAGGACCGCCGCCTATTTGCGGTACATCATTGCCGTCACTCACCAATTGCGCGACGGCCGCCTCTGTCTCAGCGATCCACGATGCGCTTAACAACGACGAAGTCGATGCAGGCGATGGCGATAATGATGATGATGATGCTGATGATGACGATGATGATGACGATGACGATGGAGATGACGACGACGATGATGACGATGATGATGATGATGACGATGATGATGACGATGCTGGTGATGATGATGATGATGACCGTGCCGAGCTCGACGAGGATGCTCCTGAACGGTCTGCGGAAGGAAATAGGATATGGCGTGATAACTAATTATGGTTCTGGGAAAGGTTGGGACGATTCGATAATTCGAATAATGATTAGATCATCATCCTCGTCCTACGAGTCGGATCCTGAACCCGGCGCCCCGCGCGAATCGTACCACGGTGCTTGTAGCAAGTGGTTCGGTATCGAGCGAACGGCGTCGGCGTCGGAGTAATCCGCATCGTACGACGAGGGCGATTCAGATTCCGGATCAGTAATCATTATTGATGATTCTGAATCCGAATCATCGTTCGACGCAGGGTCATAATGACGCGAGGAGACGGGACTATTTATATAGGCAGGATCGGTTCTCTGGGTCACAGGCGGATATTCTAATACGGCATGACCGCCCAGGCACCAGGCGCCGTGCTCGTCGCACGGTTGAGCGGCGCACAATAACCATTGGTGCACACCTGTGGTTTAACAAATTAAGTTAAACCAATTTTAAACGGGCTCTACGCGTTAGATATGCGTATAAATATATATATATAATGAATACATGTATATCTGCATATATATATATATATATATATATATATGTACGTGTATATACTGTGACGTGGATTTTTCGCTCCCGTCACAAAACCCGTGAAACAGAGGGGCGTAAGAGACGGCACGGCACAACGGCCAACGTTCTGGCTCTCGGAAGAGTCCCTCTCGGCAATTCAACAGGGCATTAGGTAGCTTTTCGAATTTTATTTTGATTATTTTGTATTTTCTTTTCGGCAAACGAGCGACGGTCTCGCGGCCTACTCATCGAGAGCATCGTCAACGCCGGAATCTACGCTACCGACGAGAACGAGAGCGTCATCGCCGCCTCGACATTGGCAAAGGCAACGGCGAGTCCACGCCAGCTACGCTCTCGCGGACAGCATTGGTCGTCGGCGAGAGAGTCGAGAGCCGTACCAGCGCTACGGCCTCGCAGCAGCAACGGAGAGCGCGTCGCCGAGCTACCGCGCGCTCCAAAAGCAACTCGGAGGATCGTCGCTCCGAATATTGATCTCGCGATAGCGGGCGGAGGATCGACTCGAAGCCTCACCCCTCGCTGTACTTCAACAGCGTTATCCTCCGGAGAGGAATCACAGCTCTGCAACATCCTTCTCCGGAGAAGAAGAAATGAGACTCAGCCTCCTCAGGACCCTAGCAGCACCGGCATCGCTCTCGCCGTAGATCGTCGATCAACGATTCCGGCAAATCTATCGATAATCGCGCTCTCGATATTCAATTCGCGCGCGATGCGTTACCGGAGCGTCTCCAAAATTCGGCTAGGGGGCCAGGCATTAGAGTAGGCAGGGGTGGGGGTCGTAGTCCGTTTCCGCGAAATCGCGAATCGTCTCGGGGACTCGAGCGTTGTTCACCGAAGGAGCAGGACGTTGTCACCGTTGTCGACCGTGCTGTCCAGCGAGAACCGACGCCTACCACCCGCGATCTCGAAGACTCTACGAGGAATTTTCCGAGGGGCTTCGTTTACGGCATAAATTAATCGGTAAGGCCGTCGTTCGTTTCCGGACAGGCTTTTGTTTCAGTTTCGTAAAATCTTAGCTTTGAGCCAAAAAGATCCCGAGCGATATTGCCGGGCGGTGCGTTATCGTGCATGGCAATCAGTGTCCTGTAGAAAATCCGCGAGTCAAAAAGCTATCGCCGGTGTCTGTCGTAATTTCATTTTATTTTATTTTTTTTTGTTGAGAATTGAAAGAATCGCCGAGAGGGATTCAATTAGCTTTTATTTATTCGGTTTGTCAGGAAATTGCGTTACGCGCGAGAGTCCATAGGTTAAGGTAGTTAATACTTCGGGAAAAAATCGCCAACGCTCTCGAGAACCGCGATAAACATTTTCAACCGCCATTTGGTTAGACCGCGAAACACGCGCCTCGTATCGTTCTCTTTTCACTCTTTCCGACTTTTCTTTCCGAATTTTATTTGACTTCAGTTATCTGACTTTCTTTAATTTTGGGACGTATAATTTTATTCCTTTGACTTCGTACTATTTTTATTTCATGACATTTTTCTGGCGTAAATTCTGTGAGCACGAGGCGCGCGTCTCTTCGTCGATTTTAACGGTCTTCAATATTTTCGCTCTCGAGGGCTCGCGTATTGGAAAGGTCGGATCGACCTCTACTTATTTGCTGCGCGTACGCGCTTCGTAAACCGAAAACCGCTCCCGAGAACAAAGATTCAATTTTGACACGTCGACGAATTATTGTGTTCCATCTTTTTGCTACCGAGATCTGTGTTAAAAAATAAAGAAATTGTTAAATTCGATGGTCCGAATTTAGAGTGTTGGTTCCTTCGCATTTGCCACCTGAACCACCCCCTCTACCATTTCCCCATGGCTGCTTGCTAGCCGAGCGCATATCTCGCTCTCGGGTCTCCTCGATAAAAAAATTTGTATCGAGAGTTTAGCTCTCGAGACTGGCGCCCAGAGGAACCCTTTCGGTCTTGCGGGATACGGTTTGTTCGCGGGAATTCGCGTGACAAATTTTGGCGCCCAACGTGGGGCCCATTAAAAGAAAATTTTATTAAATTAATTTTTGCGAATTTTCCCATCCCAGAGCCAACACTCAGTACATTCAAAATCTTTGTTTTCGGTTTTGCGAGCGCGTCAAGGCTCTCGCGTAGCCTATAGTTCGACAGCTGATCTGTCAACCGTCGATCGGTGTTTACCCCGATCGCGCTGTGTGAGTGTCTCGTTGTATGGTGGTGGTAGTAGCTACCGAGTGTAACGGGCTGCTGAGAGCGCGCGTTACACGATAGACATTTCGGTGGGCTTCGAGCTATCGGTGAAGTTGAGCCGAAAATTTATCCTATTGTACAACGGGCGAGATTTAAAGAGCTCGCATTATCATCACCGGCTGGCTATTTAAATCAAGGTAACGATTCTTCCTTTCCCAATATTTTTCCCCGATTTTTCTGTAATTTAATTTAGTTACGTTACCGTCATTTTTACTGTGCATTTATTTCAGAAGGGGTATTTAGCTAACGAAGGGGGGTGTTACCGAATTTTATAGGATTTAACCGAATTATTTAAACATGGCAACAAAATTTTATTATCATTAATTTCAATAATTTTATCTAATCATTTTTAAATGGTTTAACAAAAAAAAAAAATATATAATCATAAAAATTATTACGATCTCGTGGATCGATCTCGGGAGCAATAAACGATAAGAAATAATAAATTAACGGAATAAGCGAAACGAGCAAATAATCGAAATAAAATAATTCTCGCTCTCGAATAAAATTTTTAACGTCCGAATTTCGAGAGCGGCTATTGTCGCGAGTTCGGGAGATCGCGTCGTCAAGCGAGAGCGTGCGAGCCGTTGGCGAGTCGAGTCACCTTGCGCGCTGAGTTCGCGCGGTGTTTACGTTCTCGAGCGACGAGAGCCGGACAGTCGAAACACTGTACATTATTTCGAAGCAGTTAAATCGAATATTCAGATTTTCGTGAAATATTATTTCGATCTTCGTTCTCGGAATTTTAAAGCTATAGCGTTGCGGTAGTATTGAATATCGGTGAACTGTGGGTCGCGCTGGTGTGTGTGCGCGTGCACAACCGCCTTCCGAGATCTCGCGCGGCGAATCGATAGGAGAGCGTCGCGTCGCGTCGCACGTGGTTTCTCCCAGTGCTATCGAACTATATCGAGAGCCATGTCAACGCACGACGAAGAGGCTGTAACACCGTTCGCTACCGAATTACTTCGCGAAGAATTACGCGTGCGGGGTTTATCGGACGAAGGGACTCCCTTGCAATTACGCGATCGACTTTTAGCTTCGTTTCTTTTGGCTAATCCGACGCCAGCGGCTACAACCGGGAACCCTTTTAACACTCACGGACCGGGAACGGCTCCCGTCGCGAATAACGCCGATAGAGTCGGAGATGATTATGCTCCCCCAGCCGCGAACGTATCAGCTCCCGCGGGAGCCAACAATCAAGAGGTGAGAAATCATCGGTTAATACCACAAGGCCCACCGCCGCCGCTCCCGCCGCGGAATAGGCATCGCGTTGCTGACTTCGCGATCGGTCATCCGACGATACCGCAGGCTCCTCCGGCATTTCACTCGTCTCCATTGCATACCCCGCGAGATACATCGCACAATAACGTATCGGCGATGGCCGCGTACGAAATTATGCGAAAATGGAATTTAAAATTCTCAGGAGCGCGGGGGGAGGATGCCGAAGCTTTTCTCGTTCGAATTCAGGAGGGCCGCGCTCTCGTACCGATAAACGATGAAGCGTTTTTCGCTTGTCTACCGTTCTTCCTCTCCGGCATCGCGTTATATTGGTTTCGCAATGAGCGCGTACGTTTTTACACGTTCGCGGAGTTCGAAGGTGCGTGGCGTCGACGATTCGGAGATCCCGATTTTCAGTTCGCGTTACGAGAGGAGATTTTACGTCGAACACAAGGCGAGGACGAACAGTTCTCGGATTATCTAACGTGTCTCCGTGCTCTTTTTGATCGCGTCGTGCCGCCGTTTACTTCCGAGGAGCAACTGAGTTACGCGTATCGGAATATGCTCCCACGGATTCAAATCGCCGTTCAACGGCAGACGATCTCGACATTCGAACAACTCGAAGTTCTTGCGGTGCGGATAGAGCGCAGTTATTTATCAGAGCGCTACTATCGACCTCCTCCACCGCCGGAACGATCGCTGTTTCCCGACTTGGCGTATAGGGCCTCCAAAAGTTCTGCGAGGCCAGCGGGAAGCAATTTCGCGTCGTTATCGAATCCGTGGCATCCGGCTACGCCCGGGAGCTCTCGCACGCGAGACGAGGGGAAATCTCCTCGCGAAAAAGATTCTCCGCGTAGAGCAGATGTCAGTCGAGGTACTCCGACACGAAATCGCGTATCGTTTGCCGATACGAAGAGCCCGCGTCGCGCTACGCCCACAAAACCTTCGGGATCGCCTCATCCTTCGCGAGGATCGCTCTCGACGTCGCGTTCGCCCGCGAAGGGACCGGTAGAAGCGTCATGCTGGAATTGTGGCCAAGAGGGTCATCGTGCTATCGGTTGTAACGCTCCGAAAACTATTTATTGCTATCGATGCGGCAAGAAAGAGGTTACTGTCTCGATGCCTCACGATTGTACGGGAAACGCCGCGGGGAGTCACCAAGAAGGGGCAAAGTGACCCCCGCGAGTGCGTTATCGGCCCCTAAGAAAACCCATAATAACATTTCTCTCGATTTATCCGAATATTTCTGTAGTCCGCTCAACAGTACTCGCTCTCGTACAGTTTTAGTCGTCAAAGTCTCGATACTTGGCAAAGTTTTGCCCGCTATAGTAGACAGCGGCGCAACGCATACTTTTCTCGGCGACGACGGTTTGTTATTGGCTTCCCGATTGGGGCTATCGCGTCGTCGCACAGCTCAAAGACCGAGTGTAATCGCAAATGGCGAGAAAATAATATGCGACGAAGAAATCGAGTTCCCGTTGAGCTTAGAAGATCGCGAAAAAACTGTAATCGGTCGTGTGTTTCCGTCGCTACCGGTACCGCTGCTTCTCGGGTTAGATTCGCTAGAGGCGTTAGGCGTAGTCGTCGATCATCTACGACGTGTTTGGAGTTTTAGTGGAGAGCCTACGCGCGAATGGGAATTTGTACCGTGCGACACACCGGAACACGCGAATATTCTGCTGGGAATTTCGGATCTCGGGCGGAGTGAAGCGGAAAGGCTCAAAGAATTTTTAGACATCGAGATACCGAAGTTACGAAAAGCACCGGGATTGACGACATTAATCGAACATCACATCGACGTCGGGGATAGTAGACCGATAAAACAACGGTATTATCCCGTAACGCCAGTTATTCGCGAAGTTATCGACGCCGAAGTAGATCGGATGCTGGAAGCGGGTATCATCGAGCCTTCAAAAAGCCAATGGTCTACGCCTATCGTTATCGTGAAGAGACCGGGAAAAGCGTATCGCTTTTGTCTCGATTTTCGTCGCGTTAACGAAGTTTCGAAAAAAGACGCGTACCCGCTACCGTTTATGTCGCATATTCTCGATCGCTTGCGCTCGGCAAAATATATTTCAACACTCGATCTAAGCCAAGCGTATCATCAGATCCCGATGGATCGCGAGTCGCGCGAAATAACCGCTTTTACGGCTCCGCACAGAGGGTTATTTCAATTTAAAAGAATGCCGTTCGGTTTAACCGGAGCTCCCGCGACATTTCAACGTTTGCTCGATCGTTTGATTGGTCCGGAGATGGAACCGCACGCGTTCGCGTATTTGGATGATATTATCATCGTTACCGAGACGTTCGAGGAGCATCTCGTGTGGCTAAAACGCGTTTTCGATCGAGTCACGGGAGCAGGATTACTAATAAATCCGGAAAAGTGCGAATTCTGTTGTCCCGAAGTGAGATACCTCGGTTTTCTGGTAAATCGTGAAGGTTTGCAAGTCGATCCCGCGAAAACTGCTCCAATTCGAGAGTATCCGGCTCCAACGAATATCAAAGGGGTTCGGAGATTTTTAGGGATGACTTCGTGGTATCGGCGATTCATTCCACACTTCGCCGAGATCGCCGAGCCGCTCACGAGACTCACGAAAAAGTCGCAGCGTTGGGAATGGGGAAAAGAACAGCGCGCCGCGATGGCATTATTAAAAGAAGCTCTCGCGAGTCCTCCCACGCTTGCATGTCCCAATTTTGACTTGCAATTCACGCTCCAGACAGACGCGAGTACGACAGGGTTAGGAGCGGTACTTACGCAAAATATCGACGGTACCGAACACCCAATCGCATACGCGAGTCGTACGCTCTCGTCGCCGGAAAAGAAATATACGACGACCGAGCAAGAGTGTCTCGCTATCGTCTGGTCTATAAAGAAATTCAGAGCGTATCTCGAGGGTTACCATTTCAAAGTGATTACCGATCACCACAGTTTGCGTTGGCTTCAAAAGCTTAAAGATCCGGCAGGTCGGTTAGGTCGATGGGCGCTACAGCTCTCGCAGTACGATTTCGAGATAGGATATCGTAAAGGGGCGCTTAATTACGTTCCCGATGCACTATCTCGGATGTACGAAGACATGCCGTCGAACGAGGTGGAATCGCCTCCCGAGTCGCCGGATGATGATTTTCTTTGCGCGATATTCGGTAACACTACTGGTCAAGTACCTCGAGAACCCGTCGCGATAGCTAAAGATCGATGGTACGCGAAAAAGATGCGCGACGTCGCCGAATTTCCTCACCGGTTCCCGTCGTGGAAAATTATCGAGAACCGACTCTATCTTCATCGTCGCACGACGAGACGAGCGCTACCGGAAGGGGAATGTTCAGAGTGGAAACTCGTCGTACCACGACCGTATCGTCTCGAAGTATTACGCGAAAATCACGACGACCCTCAAGCGGGTCATTTCGGCATCGACAAAACGTATAAGCGTATTTTTGGTTCATATTTTTGGCCCGGCCTACTGAAAGAAGTTGTGCGATATGTTCGTCATTGCGACGTTTGCCAGCGCGCAAAAGTCGAACAGTTACCGCCTCTTGGACTCATGGGTCGCCGAATAATCGAGGAGCCATGGTCTGTCGTCGCAGCCGATATTATGGGACCGCTACCGCCTAGTCGATCGGGTTTCGCGTATGTTCTCGTGATTCAGGATCTGTTCACAAAATGGGTAGAGTGTTGTCCGCTACGTAAAGCAACAGGAAAGAAAATCGGCGAAGCGTTAGAGGAACTCGTGTTCTCGCGATGGGGAACTCCTCAAGTGTTGCTCACGGACAACGGCACGGAATTCGTGAACCAGAGTCTTCGCGTTCTCGCTACCGAGCGAGGAATACATCACGCGACAACGCCGCCGTATCATCCGCAGGCAAATCCCGTCGAGCGCGTTAATAGAGTTTTGAAAACGATGATAATTTCGTATCTCATCGACAATCATCGAGATTGGGACGAACATCTGGCGGAGTTTCGATTCGCGTTCAACACCGCGTGTCACTCTTCGATTCAGAATTCTCCCGCGTTTTTAAACTTCGGTCGAGAACCGAAACCGCATAATTTCTATCGTCGACGTGTCGAAGGGGCTATCGAGATCGAGCCGTTACCGCGCGAAGATTGGTCGGAACGAATGAAAAATCTAGACGTGATTCGAGAACGCGTGACACACGATTTAGAAGAAGCGTTCCAGCGACAATCGGCTCAATATAACAAGCATCGGCGAGAACAAGAATTTCGCAAAGGGGATCTCGTGTTGCGAAGACAGAGAATCTTGTCGTCGTCTACCGATCATATTGCGGCGAAATTAGCAAAGAAGTTTCACGGTCCTTTTCGAATTAACCGCGTAATATCTCCCGTAGTATACGAGTTAGAAGATCCGAGTACTCGTAAACTATTCAAAGTATCGGTTAAGGATTTACGAATCTATCTTCCTCCGTTGCCACAGGACGCTCCCGACGACAACGATTCGAACGAGAGCGACACCAACGAAGATCCGGAAGAGCTGGAGCAGTCGAACGTTACCGATAACGCCCACGAGCTCTCAGAGGAAGAAGATCGGGACGATGCCCCGCTACCGCCAAGGAGAGGACGTTCTCGAGCAGCCAAACAACGCGAATGACGCAGAGACGAGCCCGAGTCGTCAAACTCGAGCTCCCGAATTGCCGTCATCTCCGGAAGAGATCTCGAGAACACCGAGAGCAACTCGGGTTCGAGTTTATCTTCGCTCAGGGTGCTCGTACACCGTCAACGTCCCAGAAGGCTACCGTCGAGGCGAACATGCAACTCGCGAGCGCGCGGACTCATCGGATGCTCTCGCGGCATGGAGAGAAGCCGCTCGCGCTACCGCTCGTCGCGCGGCGGACGCCGTTTATCGCCATCGAGAATCGAGAAGAAATTAGTCGCTTCGTATCGCTCTCGCTTCTCGACGAACTCTGATAAAACGATCTTGGAACAAAAAAAAAAAATGTCTTAGCTGTGTAAAGTTTTATTTTTTTTTCGCGCTCTCGAATGTCCTCGCGTTCACGGAGGGACCCGTTTTTCTTCGTTGACGTTCTTGTCAAGCTCGGGATCCCGCTTCTTATTGTATTTTTCCTTCGTACTCATTCTCGTAACGCGAGAACATTAAAAATAAATTATCATTTCGAGGCAAATTGTTTCCGTTACCCTCGAACCTCCTATCCTGCTCCCGAATCGTTATCAACGGTAGCAGTAATCGTAGAGGTGAAAGTTTGGTGGTCGTGGGTGTAATTTGTATTGTCCTTATATTGTCTGGTAATTATTTATTATTTATTGAATCTCTCTCCGTTAATTATAAAATGAACTGTTGAATTGCCATGTCAGGAGGCGTACCGTCGTGGAAAATTTTTATTAAAAGGAAAAAAAAAATCTGAAACGAACGACGGTCTTATTCGGTCGAGGGCGACCTGAGTCTAAGGGGGGAGGAGTTGTGACGTGGATTTTTCGCTCCCGTCACAAAACCCGTGAAACAGAGGGGCGTAAGAGACGGCACGGCACAACGGCCAACGTTCTGGCTCTCGGAAGAGTCCCTCTCGGCAATTCAACAGGGCATTAGGTAGCTTTTCGAATTTTATTTTGATTATTTTGTATTTTCTTTTCGGCAAACGAGCGACGGTCTCGCGGCCTACTCATCGAGAGCATCGTCAACGCCGGAATCTACGCTACCGACGAGAACGAGAGCGTCATCGCCGCCTCGACATTGGCAAAGGCAACGGCGAGTCCACGCCAGCTACGCTCTCGCGGACAGCATTGGTCGTCGGCGAGAGAGTCGAGAGCCGTACCAGCGCTACGGCCTCGCAGCAGCAACGGAGAGCGCGTCGCCGAGCTACCGCGCGCTCCAAAAGCAACTCGGAGGATCGTCGCTCCGAATATTGATCTCGCGATAGCGGGCGGAGGATCGACTCGAAGCCTCACCCCTCGCTGTACTTCAACAGCGTTATCCTCCGGAGAGGAATCACAGCTCTGCAACATCCTTCTCCGGAGAAGAAGAAATGAGACTCAGCCTCCTCAGGACCCTAGCAGCACCGGCATCGCTCTCGCCGTAGATCGTCGATCAACGATTCCGGCAAATCTATCGATAATCGCGCTCTCGATATTCAATTCGCGCGCGATGCGTTACCGGAGCGTCTCCAAAATTCGGCTAGGGGGCCAGGCATTAGAGTAGGCAGGGGTGGGGGTCGTAGTCCGTTTCCGCGAAATCGCGAATCGTCTCGGGGACTCGAGCGTTGTTCACCGAAGGAGCAGGACGTTGTCACCGTTGTCGACCGTGCTGTCCAGCGAGAACCGACGCCTACCACCCGCGATCTCGAAGACTCTACGAGGAATTTTCCGAGGGGCTTCGTTTACGGCATAAATTAATCGGTAAGGCCGTCGTTCGTTTCCGGACAGGCTTTTGTTTCAGTTTCGTAAAATCTTAGCTTTGAGCCAAAAAGATCCCGAGCGATATTGCCGGGCGGTGCGTTATCGTGCATGGCAATCAGTGTCCTGTAGAAAATCCGCGAGTCAAAAAGCTATCGCCGGTGTCTGTCGTAATTTCATTTTATTTTATTTTTTTTTGTTGAGAATTGAAAGAATCGCCGAGAGGGATTCAATTAGCTTTTATTTATTCGGTTTGTCAGGAAATTGCGTTACGCGCGAGAGTCCATAGGTTAAGGTAGTTAATACTTCGGGAAAAAATCGCCAACGCTCTCGAGAACCGCGATAAACATTTTCAACCGCCATTTGGTTAGACCGCGAAACACGCGCCTCGTATCGTTCTCTTTTCACTCTTTCCGACTTTTCTTTCCGAATTTTATTTGACTTCAGTTATCTGACTTTCTTTAATTTTGGGACGTATAATTTTATTCCTTTGACTTCGTACTATTTTTATTTCATGACATTTTTCTGGCGTAAATTCTGTGAGCACGAGGCGCGCGTCTCTTCGTCGATTTTAACGGTCTTCAATATTTTCGCTCTCGAGGGCTCGCGTATTGGAAAGGTCGGATCGACCTCTACTTATTTGCTGCGCGTACGCGCTTCGTAAACCGAAAACCGCTCCCGAGAACAAAGATTCAATTTTGACACGTCGACGAATTATTGTGTTCCATCTTTTTGCTACCGAGATCTGTGTTAAAAAATAAAGAAATTGTTAAATTCGATGGTCCGAATTTAGAGTGTTGGTTCCTTCGCATTTGCCACCTGAACCACCCCCTCTACCATTTCCCCATGGCTGCTTGCTAGCCGAGCGCATATCTCGCTCTCGGGTCTCCTCGATAAAAAAATTTGTATCGAGAGTTTAGCTCTCGAGACTGGCGCCCAGAGGAACCCTTTCGGTCTTGCGGGATACGGTTTGTTCGCGGGAATTCGCGTGACAATACGCATATGTATATATGCGTGTATACATTACTTTGCCTTTTTTTTTAAATAAACGTTGACTTACCCATTGTAACGGCTGATTGACGGTCCATTATCATCCCAACCTCCATGTCGAGGTTCCTCGTCGCTGCAGCTTCTTCGTCGTTAATAACCATCGCTTCATCGCACGGGCTCGCTGCATCCGGCGCCGTGATGATGAGAGTTTCGGCGGTTGACAGCGTATCGTGACGTCCGCTGTCGTGGTCACTGTCGTCGGTAGAGCCCTCACTATCGTCGTCATCATCCTCGCTGACACCGTAGGCCTCGGCATCGGTGTCGTCGCGCTCATCCGACGATGTGCGGATAAACGTCTCCGCGGTTGAGTTCGTCTCATGCCGGTCGTTCTCCACCCCGTCGGTAGCTGCTTCCCCATTCGAAGCGTTGGCAGCGTCATCCGCAACTACCATGCTTTCAGCGTCGGTGTCGTCGTCTTTCTTCTTTTCCTCCGCGCTGTCCTCCCTGTCGTCTTCGGCGTCTCCGTCGTCCTCGTCGTCCTCGCTATCGTCTTCGTCGTCCCTGTTGCGGCCGCCGTCGCTATCGTCCTCGTCGTCGTTGTCCTCGGCGCTCTCAGCGCTGGTCTCGTCGTCGTCGCCGTCGCCGTCGCTTTCCGTATCGGACGCGAGCATATCGAGACCACATTGCGCGTTCTCGAGGCTATTTACAAGTGCGCGGACAACATGTAAATGCCCGCTGTTGCGTTCTTCAACGACGCTCACCGCAATCACAATAGCGTCGAGAGAACCGCTAAACGCATCGTAGCTGTGCAGCCGTCCAATGACCCTCACGGGCAATTGCCTCAGGATGCAACGAAACTCTCGTTGAACCTGTTGAAGGGTCATAGCGCTGAGCCGCTTAGCCCAAGGTGCCGTACAACGTCTCGCAATCACGGCACTCCTGAATCGCGCAAAACCAACGGCTTTCTGCACGGCCTTGACGAGAACGCGAGCACGATACGATTCCATTTTTTTTTTTTTTTTTTTAATTCGTTGAAAAAGTTAAGAACACAATGAATCACGAGATTCCACAGAAGAGGTTTTTCACACACTGCCACACACTGCCACACAGAATGTATATGTATGTGTATATAAAATCTTAACACCGTAAGAAAGGTATGTAAAAGCACGTCACGTGATACGAGAAGTTTGAAGCTTCACGAATGACTTCTCGACACAGAATTGTCAAAGATTTGTCTTTCCGAAGCTTTTATAGTTTTTCGCCTACACCCCACCACAATTTTCTGCCTATGAAAATGCGGAAAACAGAAGACGTAACACTGTCTCTGGTAAACATTACTACGATTTTGGTAGACATTGTTCTCATTGCCTTAAGCCGGCTTATTTTTTTCACCTCTTTCCGTTGTCTCAAGTCATTGCGCACCGATGGTGAAAATATAGGCTACCCGCGGCGTAGCTTATTCTATTGCCTTTGCGCGCATCCTTGCGCTAAAATACGCCGCTCATCTTATACATAAAAACGTTACTACTTGCAACTTGCCGCACCACCGAAAATACGGCTAACATCGTATACATAAAAACAATACTACCCGCAACTTGTCGCACCGCCGAAAAGCCATTGAATAGTCACCTCGAGGTCGGTTCGGATTGTTTCCGCCGACACGATGAGTAATAAAACGAAAAAAAATCTGTTCCTCGAAACTCCACTCGAAGGGATGTGCAAGAACCTAACAGTCATAAAAATACCGATCTACAGATAGTCGTCTACCACCGACACCCTTTTGAAATAGATCTGGATCTATAGACCGTTGCAATACACAGAGCTCGCGTCCATTGTATCTCACTGTCAAAACAATATCGAGGTAACAGTTGGACACGATCTTCGAAGCTAAACTCCTTTTCATCAAACTAAACAATACGGAAACCCGAGACAAATATCGGTGCATCTCAAAGACGCTGCACATTTTTTTTTTAATTTTACGATTTAGAAATTTTAACGGCTGATCTAGATTGGTTTTACGACTGTGACAGAACACTACAGAAATACATAAATTTCAAGTGTAAGGTCAATATGTATCCCGTATTGTGACCGTCAACTCTTCCTATTTTTATGACTTTTCACGGGTCGCGGATCTCCAACTGTGAGGTCCAGCGATCGATATCGCCGATCTCCGGGATACCAGATTTATAGCTCCGGTGTTTCTTTGCACTCAAAGATCGATATCTTTTCTTTATGTATATCGGCTTTTCTTTCGAATACGCAGGTGTTTTCTTTGTGGCATATGCGTCATGATCTTACAACCGGTTCTCCCCTCTCCCAGAGCATGTGAAATCTACAGAGATACTAGCGCCGTGGCGCCCCAGGATCACATATAACCGACGCGATACACCAAACAGCGGCAGTCCGGCCCGTGAGGTCATTAAAGAGATTTGAGTTTAAGCTTTCGAGTTTCTTCTCGTTAATTTTTTGCTAGTCTCAGTGTATTCGTGGACCATTGTTTAAGATGAGTCAAACTAGTAGTGTTGAAGATCTTCGGAGGAACGATTTACAACCTTCAGCCATGGAACTCGGATTGACGGAAGACGACAAAAAGCGGCTCGAATCGCCACTGATTCTCGGTACAACATATACTCTCAACCAGTCCGAGACAAAAAAAGTGAGCATTGGACTGCAACTACGCGCCGATGGAAGTATACAGCCTATCGTAAAACTTCAGAACAATAGCACGGCCGGTGGTATTGTCTTTGAATCGTAGGCTTGGAACTTGCTGCAAACTCATCTATCGACCATTTCGAAGTACTTTGACGGTAGTCAAAAGATCGCCTGGGGATCGGGTTGGCGCACCCCATCATCCATACGTGTCGGTGACTGTGAAATCGTGTTTACAACAAGTTTCGGTTCAAAATCTGTCGCGTTTGACCGTCGCGTTCAAGAAAACCCCGCGGAGAAGGACGACGACGAGGGATTAGGAACACCGACAAAGAAACGTAGAAAGTATTCGCCGGCCGTTGTAATGCAAAAAACATCGTTTGACGGGCTTATCGGCTTAATGGTATGCACGGACGAACGTTTCAGACGTCTGCAGCGAAACGTCACACATGTTCAGAAGTGTCTCGACGTACTTTGTGCCGAATTACTGATGTACATCCCGCCGTTGGAGATGCCGGAAAAGATAGACAGTTCACGTGTCAAAGATTTGATAAAAAATAATTTCAAGTTATTGAAAGAAGCTGTTAAACGCCGATTGGACCCGTCGTTTATCGATCTCACGTTTGGCATTGTCTTCCTTGAACTGACGGTACTGGGTATCCCTTTCATCGTGAACGAGATGAAAAAATACCTTATGAAGAATAAGAAAAGTGCGAATCAATAGTCGCGTAATCGTATACATATCCTTTTACTGTTTTGGATATGCTATTAACAGACATCAGACCATGCGTATAATCATATGTAACAGTAACTCTACCGATTGGTAGTCAATTTCGTCGATCCAGTATTATTAATTATACCGATTCTCATTGTATTCATTATTATAAGTAGATTTAAGATTATTTCTCGTCGGTCTTCACTTTGCGTCACTTGCCCTTACTTATATGATAACCATGTATGAATAAGTATTTTATGTTTCGTTAACCGTACATTGTAAACTTTCGTTAGTCTGGGAGGATGAGACATGGGAGGGGATGGATTGTACAGAACGTCTAAGCTACTGAATAATAATTTGATATACTTAAAACGCCGATTTATTTTTACCCGCTTCGAATTACCATCATAAGGATCCGACTGAAACCCGTTTTACCGACTGCAGAATATATTCGTATTAAAAAGAAGTCGGTAACTTTTAGAGGGCGCTTTGGAAAAATTCTTCGACTAACCAAAACATCGGAAAAATCGGACGTCCAATCGTTATTAAGCGAATGCTTGGAATAATACTAGTACAGAAAAGGCAATGGAAAATTATAGAGGGCGCCATGGAAAATCAGTCGGCCAATAAGAGCTCGGGGAATTTCCAGTCAGCCAATCACGGCTCGGGGAAAATGCGACGACCAATCACGGTCCAGAGATTTTCCCAGCCTCTCTCTCATTGGCTCCCTATAACTCAGGGGGCGTGGCTTAAGGGGCCCTAGGAGGTGGGGAGGGGACACAGGTGGTGGGGGAAGGAGTGGGGGGCAGACAGTGGTGGTGGGGGAGAGGGGTGGGGGTAGACGGCGGTGGTGGGGGTTGGCGCCAGTGGCCGCGTGGAGGGGGTAAATCCTGTCTCCCTATACCTGTACACTACTACTCGCGTGCGACCGGGGGAATCTTCGCGCGATCAATCCCATACGTTTTTCCAGATCCTCTCCCAGCCGTCGCGTGCGACCAGGGGTACCCCCGCGCGATCAATTCCATACGCTTTTCCAGACCCTTTCCCAGCCGTCGCGTACGACCGGGGGATCCCGCGTGCAATCAATCCCATACAAAGAATCCCATATTATGTGTAAATGAAAGAAGAAGAAAAAATAGATTATGTCAAATGGAAGGAAAAAATGAAAAACGAAGAAATATGCCCAAACTAATTTTTTTTCGGCGAATATGAGTTCGCCGAGCAAAGTTAGGCGCTGTAGTACATAATTGGCGGTTAAATTTCGTTTAAGGACGCAAAAATATTGTGATGTACTGGAAAAAGCTTGAATAGACAAATTAAAACATCTATGTGAGACTCATCCAATACTTTACAATATTTTTGGGACCAACATCGAATTTCAAACGCCGATTACGTACAGCAGTATTTAACTTTGCTCGGGGAACTCGTATCCGTCGAAAAAAATTAGTTTTGGGCATATTTCTTCGTTTTTTATTGTTTCCTTCCATTTGACAAAACCTATTTTTTCTTCTTCTTTTATTTACACATAATATGGGACTCTATGTTTGGGATTGATTGCACGAGGATTCCCCTGGTCGTACGCGATGACTGGGAGAAAATCTGGAAAAGCGTATGGAATTGATTGCACGAGGATTCCCCCGGTCGTACCCGACGGCTGGGAGAGAATCTGGAAAAGCGTATGGGATTGACTGCGCGAGGGTTCCCCCAGTCACACGCGACCACTGGCAGAGAGTATGGCAAAGAGTATGGGATTGGTAGGGCGAGAGTACCCCGGTCGCACGGACGACTGGCAGAGCGTCTGAAAAAGCGTAAGGGATTGATTGCGCGAGGATTTCTCCGGTCGTACGCGAAGGCTGGGCGAGAATCTGGAAAAGAATGTGGGAAGCGGAATATGGGTCCGTCCCAAACCCCATACCCTTTCCATACTACTTCCCATACTATTTCCCATTGAAATCCCATACGCCGATAAAGACGCTTTCCCATACTACTTTTTTCTACGCGGGTTGTCATTGTCGTTGCCGTCATTGTCATTGTCGATGTCGTCGCCGCTAGCAACGTCTACCATACGCTGAGCCAGCGGTATATTGTCATTGTCATTGTCGTTGTCGTTGTCGTTGTCGTTGTCGTTGTCGCGTTGTCGTTGTCGCGTTGTCGTTGTCGCGTTGTCGTTGTCGCGTTGTCGTTGTCGCGTTGTCGTTGTCGCGTTGTCGTTGTCGCGTTGTCGTTGTCGCGTTGTCGTTGTCGCGTTGTCGTTGTCGCGTTGTCGTTGTCGCGTTGTCGTTGTCGCGTTGTCGTTGTCGCGTTGTCGTTGTCGCGTTGTCGTTGTCGCGTTGTCGTTGTCGCGTTGTCGTTGTCGCGTTGTCGTTGTCGCGTTGTCGTTGTCGCGTTGTCGTTGTCGCGTTGTCGTTGTCGCGTTGTCGTTGTCGCGTTGTCGTTGTCGCGTTGTCGTTGTCGCGTTGTCGTTGTCGCGTTGTCGTTGTCGCGTTGTCGTTGTCGCGTTGTCGTTGTCGCGTTGTCGTTGTCGCGTTGTCGTTGTCGCGTTGTCGTTGTCGCGTTGTCGTTGTCGCGTTGTCGTTGTCGCGTTGTCGTTGTCGCGTTGTCGTTGTCGCGTTGTCGTTGTCGCGTTGTCGTTGTCGCGTTGTCGTTGTCGCGTTGTCGTTGTCGCGTTGTCGTTGTCGCGTTGTCGTTGTCGCGTTGTCGTTGTCGCGTTGTCGTTGTCGCGTTGTCGTTGTCGCGTTGTCGTTGTCGCGTTGTCGTTGTCGCGTTGTCGTTGTCGCGTTGTCGTTGTCGCGTTGTCGTTGTCGCGTTGTCGTTGTCGCGTTGTCGTTGTCGCGTTGTCGTTGTCGCGTTGTCGTTGTCGCGTTGTCGTTGTCGCGTTGTCGTTGTCGCGTTGTCGTTGTCGCGTTGTCGTTGTCGCGTTGTCGTTGTCGCGTTGTCGTTGTCGCGTTGTCGTTGTCGCGTTGTCGTTGTCGCGTTGTCGTTGTCGCGTTGTCGTTGTCGCGTTGTCGTTGTCGCGTTGTCGTTGTCGCGTTGTCGTTGTCGCGTTGTCGTTGTCGCGTTGTCGTTGTCGCGTTGTCGTTGTCGCGTTGTCGTTGTCGCGTTGTCGTTGTCGCGTTGTCGTTGTCGCGTTGTCGTTGTCGCGTTGTCGTTGTCGCGTTGTCGTTGTCGCGTTGTCGTTGTCGCGTTGTCGTTGTCGCGTTGTCGTTGTCGCGTTGTCGTTGTCGCGTTGTCGTTGTCGCGTTGTCGTTGTCGCGTTGTCGTTGTCGCGTTGTCGTTGTCGCGTTGTCGTTGTCGCGTTGTCGTTGTCGCGTTGTCGTTGTCGCGTTGTCGTTGTCGCGTTGTCGTTGTCGCGTTGTCGTTGTCGCGTTGTCGTTGTCGCGTTGTCGTTGTCGCGTTGTCGTTGTCGCGTTGTCGTTGTCGCGTTGTCGTTGTCGCGTTGTCGTTGTCGCGTTGTCGTTGTCGCGTTGTCGTTGTCGCGTTGTCGTTGTCGCGTTGTCGTTGTCGCGTTGTCGTTGTCGCGTTGTCGTTGTCGCGTTGTCGTTGTCGCGTTGTCGTTGTCGCGTTGTCGTTGTCGCGTTGTCGTTGTCGCGTTGTCGTTGTCGCGTTGTCGTTGTCGCGTTGTCGTTGTCGCGTTGTCGTTGTCGCGTTGTCGTTGTCGCGTTGTCGTTGTCGCGTTGTCGTTGTCGCGTTGTCGTTGTCGCGTTGTCGTTGTCGCGTTGTCGTTGTCGCGTTGTCGTTGTCGCGTTGTCGTTGTCGCGTTGTCGTTGTCGCGTTGTCGTTGTCGCGTTGTCGTTGTCGCGTTGTCGTTGTCGCGTTGTCGTTGTCGCGTTGTCGTTGTCGCGTTGTCGTTGTCGCGTTGTCGTTGTCGCGTTGTCGTTGTCGCGTTGTCGTTGTCGCGTTGTCGTTGTCGCGTTGTCGTTGTCGCGTTGTCGTTGTCGCGTTGTCGTTGTCGCGTTGTCGTTGTCGCGTTGTCGTTGTCGCGTTGTCGTTGTCGCGTTGTCGTTGTCGCGTTGTCGTTGTCGCGTTGTCGTTGTCGCGTTGTCGTTGTCGCGTTGTCGTTGTCGCGTTGTCGTTGTCGCGTTGTCGTTGTCGCGTTGTCGTTGTCGCGTTGTCGTTGTCGCGTTGTCGTTGTCGCGTTGTCGTTGTCGCGTTGTCGTTGTCGCGTTGTCGTTGTCGCGTTGTCGTTGTCGCGTTGTCGTTGTCGCGTTGTCGTTGTCGCGTTGTCGTTGTCGCGTTGTCGTTGTCGCGTTGTCGTTGTCGCGTTGTCGTTGTCGCGTTGTCGTTGTCGCGTTGTCGTTGTCGCGTTGTCGTTGTCGCGTTGTCGTTGTCGCGTTGTCGTTGTCGCGTTGTCGTTGTCGCGTTGTCGTTGTCGCGTTGTCGTTGTCGCGTTGTCGTTGTCGCGTTGTCGTTGTCGCGTTGTCGTTGTCGCGTTGTCGTTGTCGCGTTGTCGTTGTCGCGTTGTCGTTGTCGCGTTGTCGTTGTCGCGTTGTCGTTGTCGCGTTGTCGTTGTCGCGTTGTCGTTGTCGCGTTGTCGTTGTCGCGTTGTCGTTGTCGCGTTGTCGTTGTCGCGTTGTCGTTGTCGCGTTGTCGTTGTCGCGTTGTCGTTGTCGTCGGCTAGAACCCTCTCGAGCCGACGGTATTGTTCATTAGGCGGCTTGCTCAGCCGCCACCATCCTGCGTCAAGTTAGCCAGCGGAACGCCCAACCTGTCAAGCGCTGACACATCGCCAAGCCACTGGACAAATGCGTCGCCTTCCTCTGCGGCTTCCCTGCTATTTTCGTCGATCGTAAGATTCGCCGTGACATTGGCGAGCTCCTCCGCTGCGTCATCTAGCATCATCGAAGCTCAAACACATTAAAAACGATTCAACACATTAAAAACGTTTCAACACATTAAAAACGATTCAACGTTATTTTTAACGTTATTTTATTTTATTATAACGTTATAACGTATAACGTCATTTTAATATTATTTTATTTTCATATCATTTTTTTATTATTTTTATTTAAATCCTATACTTACATTCGTTCGCCCAGTCAATATCGTGCAGCTTCGCTAGAGCCGCGATTTCCTCAGGAGCCCGTGACGCGTTGCGGCGGAAGGCTTGAGCAGTCTGCTCAAGCTCGGCCTTCCTGGCGGCGACCGCAGCTTCTCGGGCAGCCACCTCCGCTTCACGACGAACAACCTCAGCCTCACGACGCTCCTCTGCAAATAATAATTGTTTTATTTTTAATTTAGTTTTTTTTTTATTTTTAACACATTCACATTCACTTCTTTAATCATACGCACCATATCGAGTCATCTCGTCGCGGAGAATATTAGTATCCCTCGATGCGGCGAGTGGTGACGCATTGACAAGTGATGCCACGATTTTCAAAACTTCATAACTACCGGTAAACGTACCGGCGTTGTACAGTTTTAATATTCGTGTTGGCGTAAATTGCTCCAGCAGTTTACGGGTTCTTTTTATCAACACCACGCCGTGCATAGTGTTGAGCATCGAGCGGGATGACTCCATCAACAATCTCTGCACGGCGAACGAGCACTCTCTATCACTAAGTGCTTTCACCAAGACACAGATTATTACGCGCACAATCCTTTCGGCCATTTCTTTTTTTTTTCGTTAAAAAACAAAAACAAAACAAAAACACTGAGTTCTGCGCGTACACTTGACGTACACGAATACACAGATACCGAAACGCACAAAACGAGACGCACAAGCGGAAAGACGTGTTGTCGACGAAATGAAACGTGTCAGAATACTTTTCTTTCGGAAATACTTAGACTTGCAATTTCTCTCACTTCACCCCCACCCCCTAATTTACGGTTACTTAAAGATTGTCATTGGTGAGCAAAGGAATCAATCGTTTGCATGTTTTTCTGGAAATACCGAATTTCTCGCATACCCCTCCCCTAGCTCAGTCATATACCACCTTCACGTTGGTCAAAAACAATAAAACGTATTTTCAGGCGCCGAACCCTTCAGGTAAACAGTGCATAGTACCGTAGGCCGAGGCTTTTTATGACGGCTAGCCGACGCGGATTAGGCAGTCCTCTCTTTATCGTAAAATTCGTCGAATATTTCGATGGTTATTGTTTCATTATTACTTGTTTATTTCTTGGACTTTTTTTGTATCTTTCTTTGTTTTTCTTCTTTCCACTGTCTTTTGCTTTTTTTTTTTGCAAATTGCTTCGCAACGTGTTGTTAAACGTACGTTAAAAATGTTCAAAAATAAAAATCGTCAAGAATCGATATGACATGAGTTAAACTACTGTCTCGTGGGTGGACCATAACACCTGTAAGACCGAATCCTTGGCCTTCACCTCCGCGTGACGTAACACATTCCATAGGGCATGTCTTTACCCCTTCTTCTCTGGAAAATTGCATTACCCTACTCCTGACAACTCGAGGCATCTTGAACTATTCCGTCTCAGCATCTTGAGCTGCACAAGTCTTCTTTTTGCAAGTGTTCTCCAAAACGTATCACAAAACAAAATGGATAATTTTACTATCGTTGTGAATAACACGCTGCCTGCGAAGCGTAACCGTGAGGAGGATAAAAACACACTTGTCTCCTCAATAAATTCGCAATATCCCTTGAGCAAACGTCTGCTATTAACCACCACGTACGACCTGAATGCCTCTTGTACTAAAACGGTAACGATCGGCCTCGGGTTAACAAAGGATCAAAACTTCGATGTGGCAATAAAATTCTCCAGTCGCTATACTAGCGGAATTTCATTGACTGACGCTGAATGGAAAGAACTGTGCTCGCAGACAACTATAATTACGAGTTGGTTCAACGAGCAGCAGCAAACGGGCGACTATGATGTCCCGCCAGCTATACTATGGCGTGGTCGTCAAAGAATAAATTTTACAACTGCGTACAACGAGAAAGCCATCGTCCATATGCTTAAGGATCATGAAGACACCGCTCAATTGAAAAAGACGAAGAAAGCATTTTCATCTGATATCGTCATGCAGAAGAAAACGTACGAAGGATTGTTGACTCTCATAACATGCATCAACTATAAGATCAATTTGCTTCGTGAGGATATTGAGCTCGTCAATCAGCTTAAAGATACACTCGTAGAAGGAATCAGCGTCGATGTTTCAGTAAATAATTGCCGAGAATCCAAGAAAGAGCAAGTTAATACAGCGGGACTAAAAATTCTGCAAGAAGAGTATATGAGCGACATATGGCGGCGAGTCACTGGACGAAATTTTTAAAGCCCCAGAGATGATGACGAAATAAATGATAAACACCGTTTGATCGGCTCTGAATTAATCTGTCTTCATCACGAATATATCTTCCGTCAAGTGATGGTGAATATTTCTAAAAAAGCCGAGTGAATAGATTGTACATACATATACTAATATTTAAGAACAAAAAAAATGTATACTTAAATTTAAAAATTTAAAAAAATATTGTGAAAATTTTTCATCATGATTACTTACCTTTATTATTTTTTTTCGGTTTTATTTTTGTTTTTATTTTTTTTTTCATTTGATTTAAAATTTTTTTCATTTTTTTTTCATTTTATTTAAAATTTTTTTCATTTTTTTTTCATTTTATTTAAAAATTTTTTCATTTTTTTTTCATTTTATTTAAAATTTTTTTCATTTTTTTTTCATTTTATTTAAAATTTTTTTCATTTTATTTAAAATTTTTTTCATTTTATTTAAAATTTTTTTCATTTTTTTTTCATTTTATTTAAAATTGTTTCATTTTATTTCAATTTTTTTTTTCATTTTATTTTATTTCAAATTTAGTTTCTTGTTGAAATTCTGGAAAAATAATTTCTAACCCACGAGCCACTCGCCAGCGGTGCCAGCGATGACCTTCGACCAGCGGCCTGCCGCAAACTTGTAACCCCATTAGTACCCGCTCTCGCTCGCTCATCCCCTCTTTCTCAGTGGTCAGCTGGGGAGCCTTATGCCTCCGCTCGAGCTGACCCTAGGGTGGGTGGGGGTGGGGGGTGGAGAGGAAGATGTTGCTTCATCGACGTCCGGAGCCCAACCACCCACCCTTGGTCGATCACTCGACTAGCTCGACGCGTAGTCTGATGGTGGGAGAGTGTAGTGGAGGGAGATTGAGAAGCGGGAGCGTGGGTGATTGTCAAGCGCTCGGAGCGCTAGGGCCCATCGCGGCGAGAGCGCGTACTATTGGGTTCACAAGTGTGCGGCAGGCCGCTGGTCGAAGGTCAGCGCTGATGCCGCTGTCAAGAGGAGCGTCGTAGCGTACAAGCCTTACGTATGATATTTTTTTTTCTCTAGAATTTTAATAAAATTAGAAAAATTTTAATCTAAAAAAAAAAGAAAATGGTTGGATCAGAAGGAAGGTAAGTGATGAAGAAAATATTTTCACAATATATTGTTTTTTATTATTTTTAAAAACTAAGTATACATATATATATATTTATTAAATATTGTCCATTACTTTACGGGAAATATATTCAGTTTTGGACAACAGCATTGAACATACTTTCTAACATAGGTACCCCGGCCAGTTAGTGATTTTTCAGAAAGTTTATTTACACTTTTCAACTGGGCCGGGATGCGAGTCATTAATCGTTTGTAAAAATTAGCGGCGATGCGATCGTTTCGTTTGAGATCGGCGGTGAAAAGATTCCCGAATTGTAGTAGATCCCCCACGAGACATATGATAGAGAAACATAATAGAAAACTGACCACACATATTTGAAGACAGGCTCTGAATTTGCTTCGTATTCCATTTGTAGAAGTTAGAGTTCTTGCGTAGGCTGCGAATATGATGTGGTATAAATAGTGGAATACCGTAACTGTCGAAAGATGATCCCCGTCCTCGGCCATCGATGTAGATCGCGACCCAATGAGTCCCGGGGCGTGTGTGATCATCGGTGTTTACAACAAGAGCTGTCGGTCTCGTCAATAGAGTTGGAATCTGATCTGCTGCGTGAACACTTCGCGACACTGTCGAGTGTAAGCCCTGCAATGCCTGGCCAATCTGGGTCGTATTCATCACTCGTTACCGCCGGAGAGTATAAGCTGCGTCTGTTGTTTTTATCTGATGTGTCAGGTAAGAAACGTAGTGGTGATGCCAGCGGGGGTGTAGGAGCAAAGTATCCACTCTTTCAGTTTGGCAGCGTTATGTAGAGCACAAGATAGTTCAGGTCTTTTTAAGAGTCCGTGGTGGAGACACACTTCTACCGAGGAGAGAAGATCGTTGAATGCCGGGCAACCGGCGTCCTCAAGGTTTTTTATATCTCGCGCAGTAACGTTTTGCAAATATTTTGCTTTTTCTCGGCCACGCGTGTATATAATCCCAGCAGTCCTGGTGATCTGACGAAGGTTTGCATGTAGTGTTCGCAGCGGCACATCCCCTTCGAACCACTCGAGACCGTGATGATGACGAGTTGTCCAGTTATTCTTTGCACGCACTGGTTTTGGTAGCTCCGTGAAAATGTGTGGCGGCGATGTTATCCAGTGGGCAATTTGCGGCTTGTCAAGGGCGAGTACAGCTATCTACAGCTTTAGCAATAAAGCGATCATCCTTGTCGTAGAATCCTTGAATATCGATAACGTAGTCCATCTTGTTTATTTTTTTTACAGTATATGGAAAAATACGTCCGACTCTGTTAAAAGCGTGCAGCGTTCTAAAGTCTTGAGACGGAGATGCGTTTCCGTAGGGAGCTACTGAAGGCTTAGTGTGTTGGGGGGGGGATGGTGCGAATGGGTCATCCCCTGTTACGCCTACAATTGTAACGTAAACGAAAGCCCAAATATTACGCCCCACTACTATTTACATTGTACCATCGTACAAGGGATGAGAACTTCACTTGTACTGCAATTCTCAAGACGGATACATAAAAATAAAATGGAACGCTCCAACAAGTGCGTCCGGTCAGCCACACGCGGGTTCCGAAAATGTCAACGGCCGTCGAGTGGAAAAAGTATAAAACCAAGAGTGAGGATAGTAGTCTGGCAAAAGAAGCCACGAATGCAAGGAAATGCCAATATAAAAAAAATATGGCATATACGGAGACGGCAATATCGCGCGCGCGAGAAACGAAGACAGCAACGCGCAGCGGTATGTAGAAATATAATCAATAATTAAATTCTATAAAATTAACACGGTTCATTACTTATATATATATTTGAATGTTGTAGCAATTCAGCGAGCCCTGCAAGACCATCGTAGGTGGAAAGAACGATGAGGAAAAAGCAACTGAAGAGAAGCAGATAAAGCGTGAAGAAAAACACATACACGACAGTAGTGATCGCAAAATGCAGGAATTAATCAAAGCTTTGGAACCACTTGTAATTGAATAAGAAGCAAAAAACATTAAACAGATATAATTTGTGTTGACATATTTTATTTTGCCATATCATATATATACGATTACATAAAGAATTATTTAATTTAAAAAAAAAAACAAAAGTGTAAGCTTATCCTGAAAAGTCTACGACTTGTCGCGAAGAGTCAATCTCAACCACGTTGTCGAACTCAGAGTAAACTATACAATTCAACGTATTACTTAAAGCAGTAGTAAATCGTACTTCCAGACGCACACTGCCATGACGTACAAGATTCCAATGTCCGGCTCTACCGGCAGACATGTCCGGTGACAAATCGAAGCAGTACAAGCAGTTACCATATGGGTACGACTCGCGGGTTATGCCACAACTATCGTCATCCCAAAGTATTCCTGTACCGGATATCAGGGTGTGATACGATTGAGTGTACAAATTATGGTGATAATCAGGCTGCAATGGTTTACTAGGAACCTGTACACCATACACGTAAAGAGACAAGAAATTTACGCCAGAGTGATCGAAATTGAATGGGTTCAAGGCTCTATCTCCATTGAATGCACGATTGTCGACAAAGCCAATAACAAGACGCTTAGGCAATTGGCCGAGAATAACATTGTTTCACCGTGAACACCCGCATGAATCGTAAATGATTTTACTTCTACACGTGTAAATGGATATTTGGCCGTCCCTCTGCTTAAAGCCTTAGCATGTGCTACTAAAACACCAGGACTAATTTTCACACGGCGAACAATAAGACTCGCGTCGGTAATATGCAGACTATAATCTTTTCCTGAGGCATCCATTAGGCAAAACGCATCTCGCGAACGTACAAGGCGAAGACGTAGCTCAACGCCATTAAGTAAAAACTTCTCCTGGTTGAATATATCGGAATGTAAATATCCAATAAGGTCGACCGACTTGCCGTTTGCCATCAGCGCGTTTGTCGCGCCGATAGCCCCTTATTCTTTTGCACGGGTGCGTCAGCTCCGGCAGCCACCGGTGCGGCGGAGACAGGTGCGGCATCGAATTCTGGAGATGTATCGTCAATCCACATGCTGGCGGCTAGTTGGTTTGCTTTCCTTGAAGATTTGTAGTTTAGCAGTGTTTCTATATATGCTCGATATGCGTACGCATTGTTCGACGGTGATACAAGTTTTTGGTTGAATGTGACGTCTAGCTGGTTGAATAATAAGTGTAGCAAATTGTTCACGGGTGCTACTCTGTCGTGTTCGCCCATTTCACCGCTCCTGGGCTGTACTTTAACACGCAAACTAAGCATAGTATGTGCTAGATCAATGTATTCATCGCCATGCCCTGGTACAACAAATTCAATGGGAGCTTCATCGGTAAGTGATGAGATAGGTTTGTAATGAAGACCTTGCGAGGCTTCTATGCTTGTCTGAGTTGGCGGTAGAGCGAATAAATCCAGTTCTGCCTTTAGACATTCACAAGAGTGTGCATGTAGGAACGACATTTTACAATTTGTTAATAATTATCCAAATATATCGACAACCGTGCGTTTTTTACGCTTCGCAATTTTTCGATTTTTAGTCTTGCTGCCTGATTTTTTCTTCGATTTTTTTCCTTTTTTATTGCGTTTAGCAGGCAAAATTTTCTTCTTATTTTTCCTCGTAGATTTTTTAGCCTTACGGACCTTAGTATATTTCAAAACTTTCAAACCTGAAGGACCGATATGCGAGCCCGGGTGACCAAACAACGAATGATGCTGTGACGAACGATCGTGTATTTTATATCCTGAACCCTTCATGAGATTTTCAAATGTTTCTTCAGCCTTTCGTTTAAGATTTCTCCCACTTTCAGTTATACGCGTTCTAAACGACTCTTTGAATGGCGTATTATGCGCAACATCATCCAATATATTCCAACCAGTGTGTAGAGCCTCTTTTCCAACGGCACGAGCCCCGCGAGTCAGTAACGGTAGTGCACGTCGAAATAAGCCACTCAAAAAGCTTCCTAGACCATGACCTCTCTGATAAGGAGCACCGATGAATACTCGATCCACCCCACCACCAACCTGACTTAAGTAGTGATCGATATATCGATCCATAGCGACATATGTCTTTATCGCACACGCTTAAAATGTAATGTAACCATCAGCGTTCCACGCTGAAATGGTACTGGCTTGCCTGTGTCGGTCCTTATATCTATCTCGATCGTACTGAATTCTGTGCGTAATAAGGGTATGTAGAGCGGTGGCGCGAATGTTTTTGTTTGGGTAGAGCCATAAGCATAATTTGTGTTATCCACAGGTACGATACGTAGCAGAGGTGTCTGGACATCTCCTGTTATATAGCTTTCGCAAATATCTGTATATACAAATAATTTGTCGGGGAGACTCATGGATAGGTTTGCCGGATAGTTGGCAATGTACATGTATTCATGTACGTCCCGGAGCTCTTCGCTGTATATAAAACCTAAAGCTTTGGAGAGCTTAGCGTCTAAATGTAACAAATGAGGCAATTCACACTCCTCAGCAGCGCAGTTATCGCGGATCACGCTTATACGTGCTAGTCCACCAATATTCTCATCGTACTCAATATGAATATGATTTTTAAATACCTCCGTATTGTTAATAGTGTCGACTAGGGTCTTGACGGACGCGTAGACTCCGAAGGGAATTTCAATCTTATGAGCCTTTTGCGGCTTAACGGATACTTGTTTGTTTTCACCGTCAGCAGTGGTCTGCCTCGCTACTCGTTTGTTGTTTTTATTGGTGGTACTAGCCACTGCAACTGTTGATGATTTAGGCTGATCTATTTTATGAGTAGTATAGGCTGTAATTGGAGTAGCCGTACGGTGTTGTCCTTCAGCCGGATCTATATGAAGAAATGTGCGAGGAAATTGAATTTCCGTCAGGGCCACGACCCATTCTCCAGACATTTTCAGCGGACTTGGTAACTGTGTAATGTAGTGGGTCACTGTATTCTCGGGGTAGTACTTCATACTACTATTACTAGGCAAGACGAGATAGAACTGATCTCTCATTTTTTATTCACTATATTCGAGGCAGCGATCCAAGAGTTGAATTTTTCTGGATACCCTCTCCAGCTAACAAAGTGTTGTTTATTACGGCCTTTGCCTTTAGTTTTGAGAATTTTTTTGATTACAAACTCTTCAGCATCGGTCTTCTTTACGACGATACTCAATTCTTCTTCGTAGAAAAATCCGTCAATTTCTTCGTCTTGTAGATCAACCAACTCATAAATCGGCGGCTGTCTATTTGTGAGAACCTTGTGAATCTTAAATATTTCATCGGTCCAGCGGGATTCGTAACCTTTCTCGAACGCTGCTTTCGCTTTACTGATGCGTACAAACTGTCCGACCTTGTATTTAATTCGTTTATAATATGATTTGTAGCGCTTTTCCATATTTGCGTACGCTAATGCTGCACTGTAGCGGGTTACTGCGGCCGGAGGCATCTTGATCGTAGAGTGTTTTGTATCATTATACCCCTGTACTATAGATTGTAATACATCGATATAACGGCGTGTATTTTTATGAGTAAAATATCGCCACATCCGCTCCTTCAGTGTTCTGTTGAAACGTTCTACGATAGCAGCTTTGATATCGGGATTTCGAGCAACACGAAATTGTATTCCACGAGTTTTTAGAAATCTTTGTAAAATGCTACCGACAAACTCTTTGCCTCGATCTGTCTGTAACCATACAGAAACCCTAGGCTCACTCTTGGATAGTATTTTTCTGAAGCCTTCTGTAGTTTCAGCACACGTTTTATCGCGTAGTAGTTCAACCCATGCATATTTGCTAAGAACATCGATAACCACCAAAAGATAATCATTGCCATCGTTATCATCTTTGAGAGCTCGTAGATCTACGAGATCAGCTTCCCATACATCATCAATATTATCAACACTATAGTGTCGTCGTGGAAATCTTCGACGTATAGGGCGGTATAGCGTATAAGCATCCTGAGCTCTCAACCAGTTAATAGCATCGTCGCGTGGAATCTTTTCTTTGTCAGCCGTGCGCAACAAATTTGGTGCTCCGGCATATCCCGCAGGGTGTGAAGGATTGTAATAAATTTTTTTTAATGGAGTCATTAGATCTTCAATTTTTTCCACGATCTATTTAATAGCTCACTAGCAGGTGTACGGCGACGGCCACTACTACCGGAAGAATTTAAAATCGTGTTAGGCGTATGGTTAATATTTGACGAAGTTGACGCGTCGAGCCCGCTTAAGTTAGAGTTTATCGCAGAGTCCAATGAAAGGTTCTCATACAATAGGCTTGTATTACCGATAAATTCGCGAGGGATGCCCAGTGGACGGAGTTCAGCACCAAACTGCTCACGACCTTGCGCGCGTACTGTTTTTCTATTACGCATAGCTTCATTTACGAGATCTATTATGTTGGAGCCTTTTATCGGCTCATTGTTGATACGAACCAGTCCCGTTTTATCCCAAGATAGCCTATTACTGATACTCGCGTGAAGATGCTTTAACAATTGTTCGGCCTGTTTCTTGTATGTTTTCGGTACGGTAGATAAAATGGCTGCATCACTCATACCTGCCGCTTCCTCGGATGCTTGTGGTGTTTCTTCAACTACTGGAGTTATATCGTCAGGCTTTTTATCGCTAGTCGCGCGGTTCGCAGGAGTTTTGGGGTGACGTTCCTCATCGCTAAAGAACTGATAACGCTGCAGCACTTGCTGATAAAGCTTCCACTTTTCGCGTTGATTTGAAGGTGTTACTGAACGAAGTATATCATCCATTTCCGCATCGAGCCTAGTAAGCGTAGTGCCAGGCGTTTGAACGCTCTTTGGCTGCTCTCCGGCGTCTTCGGGCATCAAAATCATTTTCTTTGCGTGCTGCATCGTTCGTTTGTATTTTTTTTTTTAAATTACGCGTGAAAACACTGGAGAGAACACTGCCTATGATGGGTAGAAGAAGTGGCAATAAAAAACCGCTACCTTTTTGTAGAATTACACGCTTCTTCGATTTCCAGCAGCCGGCTTTCTTCACTAGATGCCGTAAAATTTTTTTATGCTTAGCTAAACGCAATCGCTCATTCTTCTTCAATGGTACGACACCGTTCAGCGTATTTAAAGCACACTCGCAGATAGATCGCACGCCGTTTCTATCGATAGTACGCAATAATGCTGCACGCTGCTGCTTATCGAGGTGACATAGAGCATGTAGCAAGACTATGTTTTTTTTTTTTCAATAGAAGCCCTGGCCACTGTTGTCGGAGCCATAGCAAAGAATCGACTGATTCTCGTAAATTTGGAAACGTCTATTTATACGCGGGCACTACTGCCGCGTTTCGGAACGTACACGAAATTGCGCGGATCGTCCGGAAAAATACAAGCCCTGAAGCGGCAATTATCCGGAGTCGATTGCTTGAGATCTAGTAGTAAATAGCCGTGTGGTTTTGATGTAGCATCGTAATAAGCTTCTTGTAAAAACTTTGGATCTTCAGGATATACCTGACGCGCCAGATGAGAAATTTGTGCACGATCGCGAGGATTTTTAAAAGCTACAATGTAATTTGTGTTGAGAGAAATATCGCGCTGTCCGCGGCCTTGATGAAGAATATTTTGCGTTATGAAAATTACGCTGATATTTTTATGGTGACTGCCTTTCGTAAACAAGTCCACTATCTCGCCGTTTGAAGAGTCTCGCATCAGATCGTCAATAATTATAAGTTTTGGCCGAAAATCGCCAGCAATGTCGGAATTTTGAGGCAGTCCTTCTAAGAATTCGATATTTTTTCCGTAGTCTTTATACCCATTTTGCCACTCGGAATAATAAAAGAGTATTCGCGCAAACTCTGTGTCGGCCATGCATGATAGGTTTTTCAAATTTTTTTTCACAAAACACGTTTTACCGCACCCCGTGGGACCAGCGATAATTGACGTCCAGGGATGTTTCCACCGCGGGTCCATATTTATAAATGAAAGGATGATGGAATAAGATGGGTATTATATATATATATATATAAACAGATATACTGTATTTAAAAATTTATTAGAAAAAAATTAAAATTAAAATTTTACACGCATTTATAATGTTTTTTTTTTCATTATTTACATTTTGCTTTTCTTTTTTCACCAGGGACTCACAGGGAAGCCTGAATCTGCGAGATCGGTATATAAAACGTCGGCTACACTGTCGCTAAATAAACGTAGCGAGAGGTCGGGATCTGAAACAGTATTTAAAAAATTATTATTTTCAGGGTTCGAAAAGTAGTAGCCACCGCCGCCGCAGCCGCCGCCGCCGCCGCCGCCGCCCCGCCGCGTGCTCGCGGCTACATACAAGATAAGCTTATCGTATGTAGCACCCGTATATCACTGTGTATGAGCTAATCTCCACAGTGTAGCGCGGATATACATACGCAGAGAAGCTCATCGTTCCGTATGATAGGAAGGAAGGGAAAGGAGGGGCTTTAAGCAAAAAAAATAATAATTTACACAAACACTTCTTTATTTCGGCCCATATGTAGTGGCTGGACCTAACAACAAATCTGGGTACAAGTCCCACAAACACCCTGCACCTAAAATTAAACGTACCTATTGAAAAAATATATTTACAATAAAAAATATATGTGTATCTCGCTCTCTCTCGAATAATTTTCGACTCACCGGAGATATCTAAAGGTGGCAGTGGTGGCAGTGCCAGTGATGGCGATGTTTGCCGCGACGGACCAGCAACCGGTTCGTCCTCCACGCGAATTGTTGCTGCCTCCGCGTGCTGCGATGCTGGTGCTAAGTCGTCGTCGCTAGCAGCATCTCCCATACCATGCGCCAGCGGTATACCGTCATTGTCGTCGTTGCCGTCATTGTCATTGTCATTGTCATTGTCGTCGTCGCTAGCAGTTTCGATCATCCGCTGCGCCAGAGGTATACTATCGTTGTCAATGTCGTTGTCGTTGTCGGTGCCATTGTCGTTGTCGTTGTCATTGTCATTGTCCTTGTCCTTGTCGTCGTTGTCATTGTCCTTGTCGTCGTTGTCATTGTCATTGCCAACGTCGTTGTCGTTGCCCTCGGCATCGCTTTCGGCTGCTAGCATCGACGCTTGCACCGGCGACAGTACTCTCGAGGCGAAGGTGGTGTTCATTAGGTGGCTCGCCCAGCCGCCACCATCTTGCGTCGAGTTCGCCAGCGGAGCGCCCATCTTATCAAGCGATGACACATCGCCAATCCCCTGGGCAGATGAGTCACCAGTGTCTGCGTCATCATCATCTTCGGCGATGGTGAGATTCGCCGTGACATTGACGAGCTCCTCCGCTGCGTCATCTAGCATCATCGAAGCTGAAACACATTAAAAACGATTCAACACATTAAAAACGATTCAACGTTATTTTTAACGTTGTTTTATTTTATTATTATAACGTTATAACGTATAACGTTATTTTAAAGTTATTTTATTTTAATATCTTTTTTATTTTAATATCTTTTTTTTTCTTTTGTTATTTTTATTTAAATCCTATACTTACATTCGTTCGCCCAGTCAATATCGTGCAGCTCCGCTAGAGCCGCGATTTCCTCGGGAGCCCGTGACGCGTTGCGCCGGAAGGCTTGAGCAGTCCGTTCAAGCTCGGCCTCTCTCGCGGCAAGCGCAGCTTCTCGGACAGCCAGCTCCGTTTCACGACTAACAACCTCGGCCTCACGACGCTCCGCTGCAAATAATAATTAATTTTTAAAAAATTTTAATTTAGTTTTTTATTTTTAACACATTCACATTCACTTCTTTAATTATACGCACCATATCGAGTAATCTCGTCACGGAGAATATTAGCATCCCTCGATGCGGCGAGTGGTGACGCATTGACAAGTGATGCCACGATTTTCAAAACTTCATAACTACCGGTAAACGTACTGGCGTTGTATAGTTTTAATATTCGTGTTGGCGTAAATTGCTCCAACAATTTACGGGTTCTTTTTATCAACACCACGCCGTGCATGGTGTTGAGCATCGAGCGGGATGACTCCGTCACCAGTATCTGCACGGCGAACGAGCACTCTCTATCTCTTAGAGCTTTCACCAACACACAGATTATCACTCGCACAACTCGGTCGGCCATTTCTTTTTTTTTCGTTCAAAACAAAAAAAAAACAGTGAGTTCACCGAGTACACTTGTCGTATATATATATGTGTAACGTAACGTACACGAACACACAAGCACTTAATGAACAGCACAGATACACAAACGCACGAAACTAGACGCACAAACGGAAAGACGTGTTGTCGACAAAACGAAACGTGTCAGAATAATTGTCTTTCGGAAACACTTAGACTTGCAATTTCTCGCACTTCACCCCCACCCCTAATGTGCAGCAGCTCAAAGATTGTCATTGCCCAGCTAAGTATTGAATCCTTTGCCTGTTTTTTCTGGAAATACCGAATTTCTCGCACACCACTCCCCTAGTATACCATAGACCACGTTTACGTTGGGCAAAAAACAATAAAACGCATTTTTCGGCGCCGAACCCTTTAGGTAAACAGTGCATAGTACCGTAGACCGAGGATTTTTATAACGGCTAACCGACGCGGATTAGCCAGTCTTCTCTTTATCGCAAAATTCGTCGAGTATTCCGATGGCTATTGCCTTCATTACTACTTTTTTTTTTTTTTTGTATCTTTCTTTGTTTTTTTTTCTTCTTTCCACTGTCTTTTGCTTTTTTGCAAAATGCTTTGCAACGAGTTTTGAAACTTACGTTAAATATTTTTTAAATAAACATCGTCAAGAATCGATAGGACATGAGTTACACTACTGTCTCGTGGGTGGACCATAACACCTGTAAGGCCCAGTCCTCGACCTTCACCGCGACCCCACCGCGTGACGTAACGTGTTCCATAGAGCGTGTCTTTACCCCTTCTCCTCAAGAAAATTGCATCACCCTACTGCTGACAACTCTCGGCATCTTGAACTATTCCGTCTCACCATCTTGAGCTGCACAGTCTTCTTTTTTGCAAGTGTTCTTCAAAACATATCACAAAAAAAAAATGGAAAATTTTACCGCCGTTGTGAATAACAGGCTGCCGGTGAAGCGTAGTCGTGAGGAAGAGGAAAAAACACTTGTCTTCGCAATAAATTCGCAACATCCCTTGAGCAAAGGTCTGCTATTAACCACCGCGTACGACCTGAATGCCTCTTGTACTAAAACGGTAACAATCGGGGTCGGGTTAACAAAGGATCAAAACTTCGATGTGGCCATAAAATTCTCCGGGCGTTATACTAGCGGAATTTCATTGACTGACGCTGAATGGAAAGAACTGTGCTCGCAGACAACTATAATTACGAGTTGGTTCAACGAGCAGCAGCAAACGGGCGACAATGATGTCCCGCCAGCTATACTATGGCATGGTCGTCAAAGAATGAATTTTACAACTGCGTACAACGAGAAAGCCATCGTCCTTATGCTGAAGGATCCTGAAGACACCGCTCAATTGAAGAAAACGAAGAAAGCATTTTTCATCTGATATCGTCATGCAGAAGAAAACGTACGAAGGATTGTTGACTCTCATACCATGCATCAACTATAAGATCAATTTGCTTCGTGAGGATCTTGAGCTCGTCAATCAGGTTAAAGATACACTCGTAGAAGGAATCAGCGTCGATGTTTCAGTAAATAATTGCCGAGAACCCAAGAGAGAGCAAGTTAATACAGCGGGGCTAAAAATTCTACGAGAAGAGTATATGAGCGACGTATGGAGGCGAGTCACTGGACGAAATTTTTACAGCCCCAGAGATGATGACGAAATAAACGATAAACACCGTTTGATCGGCTCCGAATTAATCTGCCTTCATCACGAATATATCTTCCGTCAAGTGATGGCCAATATTTCTAAAAAGCCGAGTGAATAGATTGTACATACATATACTAATATTTAAGAATAAAAAAAATTTATAGGTACCTAAATTTAAAAATAAAAAAAATATTGTGAAAATTTTTCATCATCATTACTTACCTTTATTCTTTTCTTTTTTCATTTTATTTAAAATTTTTTTCATTTTTTTTTTTTCATTTTATTTTATTTCAAATTTTTTTCATTTTATTTTATTTCAAATTTTTTTTCATTTTATTTCAAATTGATTTTCTTGTTGAAATTCTGGAAAAATAATCTTAAGCATTGCATTGTTTTTCGGGCGCTATGGCGCTGACCTTCGGGCGACGCCACGAGCCACTCGCCAACGGTGCCAGCGATGACCTTCAACCAGCGGCCTGCCGCACACTTGTGACCCCCATAGTACCCGCTCTCGCCGCGATGGGCCCTAGCGCTCCGAGCGCTTGACAATCCCCCACGCTCCCGCTTCTCAAACTCCCTCCACTACACTCCCCCACCATCAGGCTACGCGTCGAGCTAGTCGAGTGATCGACCAAGGGTGGGTGGTTGGGCTCCGGACGTCGATGACGCAACATCTTCCTCTCCACCCCCCACCCCCACCCACCCTAGGGTCAGCTCGAGCGGAGGCATAAGGCTCCCCAGCTGACCACCGAGAGAGAGGGGATGAGCGGGCGAGAGCGAAGCGACACCGAACAAGCATCCCCACTACCAACCGCCGCCATTTTGAAATATTGTCTATAGGTACTGACCTCTACTGTTGAGTCTTCGGATGGAGGATGCTCCACGTTGACTCCTGGTTGTTCGTCCTCAGGAACCTCCTCCTCAGGCAGCGCGGAGGGACGATATGGATCGAGTTCTGCGAGGAAATCATCCTTCTCGCAACTCTGCTCCATCTCGGGGGTGCTCGCGGTTAAGGGCTCACCCATTAATTGGAGCAAGTCAACGCACAGATCCGCCGGTCGTTCGATAAGAGAGGGCGGCAACGTGTCCTCTTCCAGCAGATTCCCGAGCAAATCCATGGTGTTGATCGGATCTCTCCACTTGATAAACGGCACGTTCTCTCCGAGTGCTATGTTTATCTTCGTCGTTAGCGTGCTGGCGTTATTTGTAGTCCGCGGCGGCTTTTCCGTTTGAGTCCCCATGGTTCTCACGCGGGGGCCTGTTCTCCCGGTTATTTCCGCGCGAGATTGTGTGACCCCGCTCGCGAGGGGCTGGAGGGGGTTTTTGCTGGCTCGCCCTCGCAGCTTCCCTTTCGAAGCGGGACACGTCGATTTTTTTTTATTACGATGTCGCGCACCGTCGCGTTAAAGGCCGCGAGGTAACGTCCGGCGTGGCCTGCGTACTCCGTCCCGGATAGCTGGATTTTACAAAGCCGGCACCGCGATTTCGTATGACTTCGGGTCGAGAGCACTGCGCGTTCGAGGCACTGTCCCACGTTACCGCACTGACTCGTCGCGCGAAGACACACCGGACACTTATCCCTTGTAGCGAGGACTGTGCGGATGAGTTCGTCTCTGTCGGTCTCGCGGTAAATCGACATTGTCTTTTCCTTTTCTTTCGTGGTTTAGCACGTGGCGCTCACTATCTGGAGCACTCGAGGTGTTACTTCGGTAGAGGTTCAGGATATAATGAATAGCTAAGTCGCTCTCCTACTCCCCTTTTCCCTTTTTTTTCAAGAGGGCAGCGATGATTACGCATCGGTTGTGGCCTCTTGGCGGGGTAGTGTACGGGGTCCGTTGTTTCGTCTCGGCGCCTCGGCGTCGGGCCGTATGAGGTAACTCAACCCTTGGTATCGCGGTGTTGAGCTCATAGCTCCTTATCTCTTGTTCACTAGCTGCGTGTGCGAGAGCTCGGCGTTGAGAGACTTTGTAACAAAGTCGCGTAGTTGCGTGGAGGATATTATTCCGGCATAGGCAAAGTATTGTGCCGGTTAATATTATCGCTTGGCCGACGAAACCGGCGAGGAAGAGAGTATGATTTTCCTTCCTCTCTCTTCGGTGTTGGCCTATTGCACGGATCTTTTCTTCAATATCATAGAGTGACTCGCCATCTTCTAGGGCCTTCCAGCTCCGGGGTAGAGTTGTTGTTTCGGCGGTGTTTATTCTTCTTGGAAGTGTATCGGCCGTGATCTCGGTTTCTGTTTCCAATACCGGAGCGACGATCGTCACATTTAAAGAGATTCCCGGCCGGTAGTAATACTCTTCACGATTATTGTATTTACGTATTCCCGTCAGCGTTGTACTGCGCGTCTTTCCGATACAATTCGGGTTGATGTGCAGTATTCCAGCTCCTTCGAGTTCTACGTGGACGTCACGCCGGTCGGGGCATAGTACATGGATGTTTTCAGGGGTTTGGAACGAGTATAGCCATCCTCCTTGTGTAGGTAAATGAGCCCAGAACGGGGTGTGGGTGTGGCGGAGGCGCACGTTGCATCGTCGCAACACTTCGGCGGTGGGAGCGTTAAGCATGTGTACATCGCACTGCTCCGATGTTGCTACTTCATGAACCGGAATTTCCATTTCACATATGTACTTGCTGTCGAGACGCTTGCACGAATTTATGTATATGGTGTCGGCAAGGAAATAGGCACGGTGATCCGTTGAGAGCGCGATAAATGGTTCGGCGGGCGTCACGTACGCTGAGCCGGTTTCATTGTTGACGTTCTGCGGGACGGGCCAGGCGTGCATACGATAAAGTCGATACTCCGTTCGGTCGAGTAATGGTATATGTACGGTGATAAGCACTCGTCCCTGATGATATGTTATGTCCGTATGAGTCATCTCAGAGAGAGTTTCTGCTCGCATCAAGCTGGGGGGTATGGGGAATTCGAACCCCGTACCGCCAAGCTGTACCTCCCGGGTAATGACTATTATTTGTTTTGGTGTTAATATTGACGGCTCAAATTTCCCGTTCCGCGCGGCGGCAATGACACGTATATAGTGCTCGCATGTGGCGATATAGTGCGCTAATTTAGTCTCTACACGATGAGAATAATTGAGTATGGTGTGATTGTATTTTTCACGAACCATGGCCAGGTTATAATGCGCCACTTCGGATTCCACTTGCGCGACGATGTTCTGAAGCTCGGTAACGCGTTTTGACTCGGCGAGATGTTCTCTGTGTAGATCTTGGAGCCTGGAGGTCGTCACGTGAATCTGTCGACCAATCAGACGAGTGATATTCGCTTGATCGACGAATAGTCGGTCGATTTGGCTGTTTATGTGTTCCGCGTCATCCTCGCTCATGGTTCCGAATAGCGATTTACTCAAGGTAACAATTATCCCGAATGGCGCCGCACGTTTTTTTATAGTCCTCGGCGATCCTTCGGTCGATGCGGGTATCGGTTGCGAATCCTCTGCGATCTTTAATAGATCCATCACATTTTCCCGCGCCTTCGCGAAGGAATCTTCGAGTATATGCATTCGCATGAGATCTCGGCATGTGTCTGGTGAATTAATTTTTTTACATGTCTCGAATGTTTAAAAAATATCAGCCTCGTCGTTCGGGAAGTTGTGCATGAATTTTATTGGTTCGATGAAGACGGCAACTCGCCAGTCTGCATGCTGTAGACGAAGCGAGAGCATTCGTTCATAGTATAGTCCGGAGGAGTCGGTTATCGGAGTCACATGATGCGAGGGCCCTCCTTGTGGTAAGGCGTTGCTCCGTAATAGTGTGAGTGCGAGATGAAGTAATGCACACCTATACAGCTGCATCTTAGCGCCCGTGGGTTGTCCCTGTAATACACAATCACTCACTGGTTTGCCGACTCGCTCGCACACATACTTCGTACTTTTGCATTCTTATATATTTCATACGTAGTTTATTCTACAGCTATTTTGACCTTATCCGTATGTTTTCGAATCTTTTTTCCTTCCTCATTTTCCAGCAGTACATTTTTACGGTCGGATTTTTCGGTTATGGTGAGGGGTCCTAGCCACGAACGCTCGAATTTCCCGATGCGCGGTTCTTTCTCGATATATACCCTGTCACCGACTTGGCCTTCGAAAGGTTTAACTGCGCGATCGTAATATTCCTTTGATCGCTCCTTCGCCTTATTTAAATTGATTCCCGCTATCGCCCTTACCTCCGAGGTGCGCTTAATCAGCTCGGAGATGAATGAGTCGTAAGTCGCGAGTTTTTCTTCGGTAGGGAATTCACTCGGTACGCGGGCTAACCTGCCGAAAACTAGTTCGAATGGGGTGAACGGCGTTGCCTCGTGCACAGCTGTGTTATAAGAGAATTCTAGCATTGGCAACAATCGATCCCAATCGTCGTAATTCTCCGAGTACAGCTTTATATATTCGGTTAATACAATATGGCTTCTTTCGAACGCTCCATTCGTTTGTGGACGGTAACCGGAGGTGGTGTCCTGTCTTATTTTATAGATTTTGGAGAGTTCTCTCAAGATTTTCCCCGTGAAGGCGGGCGCTCGATCGGTCAAGATAGCTCGAGGGGCGCCGAATTGGTTAATTAATCGTCTCGCTACGGCTTCGGCGATTGTAACGGCTTTAGTGTCCGGTATGGCCTCGGCTATACAGTACTTTGATAGATGATCTTGCATCGTTAAAATGTGTTTGTTACCATGGGCGGATGTTGGTAGAGGACCCACTGTGTCGAGGGAGACCTTATCGAAAGTATCAACAGGCGTGTCGGTGATGAGCATAGGCTCGCGCGTCCTAACGCGTACGAGTTTCTGCTCCTGGCAAGCGGCACAATGACGGATGTAGTTTTGTACGTCGTTTCTGAGGTGAGGCCAATAGAATTTTTCTCGGATCCGTCGATACGTCTTTGTGACCCCTTTGTGACCTCCCACGGGGCTTTCGTGGAATTCGGAAATTATTTTCTCACGAAGTTCCTCCGGAGGAATTACTATTCGTCCATAGCACATCGTAACGCGTATTTTTCCGTCTCCGAAGACCTCCTGAATTTCCGTTATTAACGCGTTCTTCGGCAGGACGTCCGTGAGATCACCGCCTCGGGAGATTCGCAGTACCTTCACCGAGTGACGCCGCAGGGTCTGGCGCAGGTTCACCAGCCCGGTGGTGATATCGGCGGGTCGCGTTTCGTGAAAATATTTATTTTTCACGACAACACTATAGACCTTGTACTTCCCAAATGGGGTGATTGCGATTTGTGCAATCCTTAATTTCTTTTCTTTTATCGACGAGGAGTCGATAATTCCTAAATCTGAAAATAATTTGCCAATGGGCGTCGAGAGTTTCCATCCGCTGAAATAAAATGGCAATATTGCCTCTTTGATATGTGAGGTTTTCTCGGGTACCGACAATAATGTTTTTATCGTCGCTTCCGTCATCCGAACTCTCCGAAGAGTCATTCATGGTTCTCCGCCTCTCCTCTTCTCTTGCCCGCGCACGTGCTCGCGTATTTGCTGCCGGTACATCGAGTGTGGGTTCCTGGCTCGGCGCGTCATCAACACAGTCCTGGCCTAGCGTTGTCAACGCGCTCGAGCCGAGAGTAACCCGCGGCGGGGAGGGAGGAAGGTGTTGGGACTCAGTGGCGAGCCCACCGGTAACCGTTGGCGGCGACGCCGTTTCCAGTGAGCGCGCTCTGTCTTCCTCCACAATATGAGAGAGAGAGAGTGTTCCGTGGTTCGGAGTTCAGCGCGCCGTGGGCTTTAAACTGGGGGCCGGAGTCGTGTTGAGTGAGAAGCGTGGCTTGGGTTCTTTCGCTTCGAGCGGCGCTCGGATTTCTTGTGCTGTCCCTATCGCTTGCTCGCTCTCATCGTCTGCCTCAATTTCCCTCTCGGATACGATGTTGTTGTTGCCAGACGGCAGAGTTTTGAAGAAGGAACGTTCGCCTATTTCTTCGACTCGTTTGGCTAGTTCGTTAATTCGACGCGACAGCTCGGCGTCTTCCATCTTGTCATCGTATGGATCGAGGCTGCGAATTGCATTTTGTGTCTCCTCATCTAGCTCCTCTCCGTCGGAAACAAATTCGGGAAGTTCAATGTCCTCAGCGGAGTCCGAATCCTTAGATTGGGGTCTTTCGAATTTTTCCTCGAGCCCGATAAGCGACTCGTTGAACTTATCGAAGGAATCCTGCAAAGACTGGGGAACCTTCGGATTATCGGCATGTTCCCTCGCAGTTTTATCTGCGTCGGAGTCGCTAATGCCGGGACTAACTTCGACGGCGATGTCATCAGAGCTCTGTAAACTGTCCTCCGTAGAGGTAGGAGGCTGGTTTACATTCTCTTTGCTCTGTTTTGTCGCGGCAAGGGGTTTCCTGAGCAATATTGGTCTCTTCGGCGGTAGTAACTTCGCCGGGAGCATACTATGGCCCATACGCTGTATAGGCGGAGCGGATGTCTCACCAGAGCTCGTGTCGGCTGTCCCTTCGTCAGCTGATACTGTCGTTGACTCGGTCTTTGAACGTGTTCGCGCTGCTATCGCGCTTCGCTCCAAGAGAGTAGCCTTGCGCGTACTCTTGGCCGCGCCTCGTGAAGGGTTAAGGGGCGCGGATTCGCCCTTTTGGGGAGCGGATCCGAGTCTGGCTCTACCGGGACGTTTTTGGGAGGTTACCGAAGACTTTTCTGGCACTGGTTTCACCGGCAGTACTCTGGCAACCTTCTGAGGGGTATCATTCTCGCTCGAGCTCGAAGGGTTTGAGTGAACAGGGTTGCGAGATAAGGCGTCTGCATTGGAATTTAGTCGACCAGGCTTATAGACGAATTCATAATCATAATTACGTAATTGAATTCGCCAACGCACTAGACGTTTGCCGGGGTCGTTTGTGGACCCGATCCATTTTAATGGCTCGTGGTCGGAGATTAACTTGAACTTTCGACCGTAAAGGTAAGGTTGAAATTGTTCAAGGGCTTTGATAACAGTAAGGCATTCATTTTCTGTCGTACTATAATTCGCTTCAGCCTTGCTGAGTATACGGGAATAATATGCGATAGGCAAGTCATTCCCCTCGTGCTCTTGACTCAAAACCGCTCCGAGAACGATATCGGAGGCATCTGTGGTCAATGCAAAAGGTTTATTGAAATCGGGATATTGTAATATGGGCCCCTCACAAAGGGCCTCACGGAGATCTTTAAAACTTCGGTTCTGTGTATGCCCCCAGTCAAAAGGTTTTCCTTTCTTTAGTAGATCGGATAGGGGTTTGGCTCGTGCAGAAAAATTTTCGATAAACCTCCGATAATATCCGGCGAGACCCAAGAACTGGCGAACATTTTTGGCGTTCTTCGGCCTCGGGAATCTTCTCACAGCTTCGATTTTTCGTGGGTCCGGTCTCAGTCCGTTCCTGCCGATGATATGGCCTAGATATGCGACTTCTTTACGCAGGAACTCGCATTTATCGGGCTCAAGGACTACATTGGCTTCTTCAAGGCATTCCATCAGCCGACGGACCATTTTCCGATGTTCTTTGAGCGTTTTTGCGAAAACCACGATATCATCCAGGTAAATAAACATTTCCGTTCCTTGAAGTCCGCGCAGCACATTATCCATAAGCCGCTGGAAGGTGGCCGGGGCATTTTTTAATCCCTCGGGCATTCGCACATACTCGTAATGCCCGTTGGGAGTTGAAAACACTGTTTTCGCGCGATCTTTCGGGTCCATCGGAATTTGTTGGAATCCGCTCGCGAGATCGAACGTAGAAAAATACTGCGCACGCCCCAACTGGTCCAATATATCGATAATATTGGGCAGTGGATAGGCGTCCGAAATAGTTTTCTCATTCAACCGGCGGAAGTCAATCACCATCCGCATCCTCGGTCACCCCTGTGAATCAGGTTTCTTGGGCACTATCCACACAGGTGAATTATAAGGCGATTGTGAAGGTACGATCACGTTGTTCTCGATTTTTTTTTTTACTTAATTCCTCGATCTCCTCGCGGTGTATAATTGGGAATCGATATTGCCGTGTATGGATAGGAACTTCATCGATAGTCGCAATGTTGTGCGCGACGCGATCAGTGCACGGAAGCTTGTCTCCCGGCAATTTAAAACGCGAGGGATACTCTTCCACGATGCGCGTTACCTCTCGTCGTTCTAGATCGTTAAGGTCGTCTAGGCGTAGTGCTTCTAGTATCGCGCTGACTCGGTCGGATGGCAACGGGTTGCGCCGTCGTCTGTTGTCTCGTCAGTCCCAATACCTGCATCGAGGTCACATTCCTCGAATGGGACCAATGCCTGTGGTTTAATGACGACAGCTACATCCTCGAGCCGCGTGATCACGGCGAGAATTATGGTAAATGCCGTCACTTTGCGACACGAGAGCTTCACCTACGTACAGTCCTTCCATAGTTTTTATCCTTGGGATATATCCTTCCCGGAGTTCGGGATTTGTTACTTCAAGGGAAATTGGTACCCGACTCCGAGCCGCTATGCGAAATACTCATGCTACGGGCGGGGTTCTTGTAATAAGAATACCGTCCTTGCGAGAAGTTGTTCCCACGAAGGGTTTTGGGTGGATTGGATCATTCACGCTCACTAACGCGTTATGGTGAAAGAAGAGCTCGGACTTTTCTTGTCGCATATAGGGTTTCCCCAATACACCATTACTTTCTGTGGGGAACTCGCGTACCACGTGGAACTGCAAGGGGACGTCTCGGAAATGAATGTCTACAGTCCCGAGCGTCTTCTGCCGCTCCTCCGTAGTACCTTGATATTTTGTCGCTTCGTCCAGATTAACAACGACCTCTGGATTACGCGCATTCAATTTTATTAGATTTAAATCTGAACCAGAGTCGCAGAAAAAATTGTCGCTTCCATTCTTCAATTCTGGCGCCGACAATTTTATTACAGGATCTACTTCGTTTTCCGATTCTGAGCTACGTGACATTATTATTCGCGGGCCAGGAATCTCACGGTACTCGTTCTCTGTACTACGTCTCCGGCCGTCGTACTCTCGGCAGGGCTCGACGTCGATTCGCAGCGCCGAGCCTCTGGCGAGTTTAAAGGCACGGTAGGTTTACAAGTGCATTTTTCCGAGTACTTTACACGCATAGGGCTTGCGTCGCGTTTCGGGCGAGGGGACCAGCCTCCCTTCGGGTAGAAAACCGATTTGGTGCCACAAGAGACACAGTAACATGTGACACTCTGGTTATTAGTCGGACTTACATCGCGAGGAGAGTAGGTTCCGGGTGATTTTAATATTCCGCCCGGTCTTGTTTCGGTGATTTGCGATGGAGACGATCCTCGTGGATCTCGTAGCAAAGGGCCGAAGTACGACGGGGAGGGCGAGCGCGAACGCGAGTCACGGAAGTCTACTCGCGTATGTGCGACTAGTGATTCGGCATCCCGACCTCGGGACGAGCCCGAAGCCAAATCCTTATGTCTCTCGTTACGAAGAACATATTTCTCCGCGATGTCAAAGGCTTCGTCTAATTTTTTTGGATCGCGCATCTCGACGATTTCGCTAACCCGAGTGGGGAGAGCGTCAATGAAACCGCGGAGCGCAATTTTGAATAGCGGGTCATTATACTCCGGCGGGGGCTCGGTATGATTTTCAGATTTCCAAGCGCTACGGCTGCCGCTGAGGAGGATTCTCACGCGATCGTAAAACTGGCCCACGCTCTCGTCTGTTTTCATGCGTAGTCACGAAATTTGAGCCGCATAATAATCAAAATCCTTCCCGCGCGTTAGTCTTTTTTTTAGAACCTTAATTAATTCTTCGACGTTTTTTATCTCTTGTCCGAAAACGCAATTATGCGCGTCCCCCATTAATTTCGATATAGCCGCGGCAGCAAACTGCGCTTCCTTCCCCGCTGGAATAAACGCGGCCGCGTTACGCACGTCTTGAATATAATTATTTAGAGGTATATTTCGGCCGTCAAACGTAGGAATAAGGTCTTTCTGATCCCTTAAATTCATCCCTTCCACCATCTGCGTAAGGGTCTGCGAGAGATCCATTGCAGCGCCAGTCTGCTGTCCGTCAGTCATGATTATTCGCAAAAGGGGTTCCAGTGACTTGAGAAACGATCTGAGAATTCGAGCAGGGGCGTAGTTAAACGTATGCTCCTATTATTCCGGCCTGCGGTATGGGTAGTGTCAATACAACATACAGGTTGTTAGGAAGATGATGCGTCGAGAAGTCTATCGTCCCTATGGTCAGGTACTCAATGCCGTTGAGCATAAAATAGAGAGTTTCGGCGTCGAAATTGATCTCCACGTTTGCTGCGAGGCAGCCCAACTTCACGACATTGATTTGAAAGGGAAAGTGTACTAAGAACTCGGCGTAACCCTCTGCGAGTTCTGGCGCCTCTAGGATGTCTATTACTTCCTCGGGAGCGTCGCTATCAGGTTCGTTATCTATTAGCTCGGCCTGAGTCATTTAGACGCGGGTATATATAGAGAATAAATCTACTTTGAATTTTATCTACTAAAAATAAGGGTAACAGAGAAGCGCAAAGCAGTATCCCACCGCTGCCACCAATTGTTACGTGCGAGCGAGGCAGGTTTCCTTGCTCGCCGTAGACCAATCCCCGCGCGAGAGCGCAGAGTATTATTTCTCTCTCGTGGGCGCTTTGCTCCGTCCCTGAAATGGGCCCGGTCCGCTGTTCCGCTGAAATGAGTGGAATGAAGGTTCTACCAAATAATGAATGCGGGTTTTAAGGGAAACAAACAGATTATCTTCGTATATATATTCAAATTCAGAAGGGTAATAGGGAAAATAACTTGCTAACAATAAATTTCATACTGGCTAACCGGCTAACGCTATGGTTCACTCTCATCCATTCCACGCTTCCACACACACGTCTATCGTACTTACAGAACGTTGTCCAGCGGCAGAGCTCCTACACTTAGTTACTTCACTAAAATGCTCGAACACGAGCCGTCGAACTTCGATTCTTTATCGTCTGTATAGAGTCTTTTTGTCACTTCGCACTAAGTCTTTATTAGGATTAGAAAATTACACTTTATGAGTGGCACGATTGATTTACAATGCGGCGGAACAACTCGCGACGTTACTTGCCCGATCCTATGGCTACCATCCTGGTACCAGGAGTCGGGATTGACTATTCGGAGATTTATTGACCTAATGCAACACAATCGAGGAGATCTCGGGACCGAACTACTTTGTTCGCTGCTGTCAGGAGACTGCTTCTTCTCGATCTTGCGAGGATCTTCGTGATCGTCGAAAGGGCGAGAGAGGAGGCAGTCTCGCATGTTCAGCATCTGCGATTCTGCAGTTTTGAGGTACGAAGTCCACGCCACGCGCAGGGATCTTGTGATCACTGAGCGTGCCGGAAACTTTATACCTCGCGAATCTTCGGTAATTCAAGTAAAGTATATCGAGGGATATAATTCTGCAGCGTATCGCGTAAACGCAGCTGCGGTGTGAAATCACACACCAGATGAGTTCAACGATGCGCTGTTGCTAGGAAGAGTTGCGTCTCGCTTCGTTTCGGGAATTTTCCATCGGAAAATTCGCGAAAAGATACGGGACGTAACATATTGTCGTTATTTTATTATTCCCCCCCCCCTTTTTGCGAACCATTCCGATTATTATAGTTTTCCCGTATTCTTAGCTTCTCCCCCCCCCCCTTGCGCCTACGGTAAACGAGTGCGTTTGCCGACCACCCCTTATTTCTTCCTCCCCTTATTTTATTGTTACTATCATTCCCCCCCATCGCGTCACTGCTGGCGATTGTGTTGGCAGGAGTATTATTAATTATTACATTGTAGTTGCCTTCCCCTGCGCGACCCCCCCCCCCCCCCCCCCCCCGCCCCGTGCGTTGACCAACCGATCGTTAGAAGATCGTCACGCGATGGCTTAGCATCGTATTCCGGTTATTAGTTGGTATTATTTTCACGTCATTATTTTGTATTATTTTCGCCTTATTATTTTGTATTAATTCCGAGTTATTCTTTTTGCATTATTTTCCTTCAATTATTTACTTTTATTTTGTACTGATCCTTTTGCCTTTCTTTTGCTAATTATATTATTGTTAATCTCACCCACATTTTACCAGTTATTTTCGAAACCCGTATTTCCCCGATTCCCCCGCCACTCCCCCCCGACTCGTCGAGACCCCGATTATCGAGGATTTATTTACAACAATGAATGATTTATTGATCGATTAATGTTTCGATTAACTATACCGTCGACTCACGACAATGACGACAATTGAACGTTTTGACGAGATCGTGAACTCTTTATAATATGCACTCACGTAGTTAAGGGGTTACATCTAGTCAGAATTTTAGAAAAAATCGATTTTTCGTTTTCAACGGATTCTTAAAGTATAACCTTTCAAAAATATTCTCTGAAAATTTCAAGTCGATCTGTTCAGAATTGAGCGAGTTACGGCCGTTTTTACAGTTACGTTCTGCGAGCCGCGCTACGCAGGTATCACGGAGCAGGTGCGCGCTCCGAAAAGCGGCGGTCCATTGTATACAAAGAGGACCGTTATTGACAACACACATCTACTCTATTCAAATAATTTTTTATAACTTATGCATGAAAAAGTGGCTTGTTTGGGCCTGCGAAGCGTGCATTTTCGGCCACTTTTTCGACGTTTGGGGAACCACGCTCCGTAAAAACGATGTAAACACGCCTTCCGTGCGCAGAACGTTCTGCGCTGATCTAGCGTGCGCAACAAGTTTCATGTCACGCACGGCGTGCGAACATGACGAATTTTTTTCTATCGACGCGCCATCTGTGCCGGTATTTTCGACAGACGCGATGTTTTTGATACGAGCCGAACACTTCGTTCTCCGCGCGCCACATTGAGCAATCAACGGTCAGCAGTGAGTTGAGTTATTGTTACTGTTTCGTCAAAGACCGGGTCGTGAAAAAGTAATCGCGAAAAATGAGCGTAAACAACGATTACATGGATCCCGAAACACCGCCGGAAATTTGCGAAGTAAGTGAAGAGATGGCGGAAAAGTTATTGCCTCGAAAATCTAATAAAATGTATAAAAAAAGCTACGACGCCTTCATGGCCTGGAAAACCGTTAAGAAAGCCGACTCTTTCTCGCAGCGAGTTCTCCTCGCATATTTCAACGAATTATCGAAAAAATGGAGGCCAGCAACGCTCTGGAGTGAATTCTCAAAGCTGAAAACGATGATTCAACATAACCATCAAATCGACATCAATTATACGGACCTGAAGCGTTTCTTGAAACGAGCCGAAACCGATGCCGATGGTGAAACGAAAAAGGCTCGTACATTTTCATCGAATGAAATTGAACGCTTTTTGACAACAGCTCCGGACGATCAGTGGTTGGCAATAAAGGTACAAATATTGAACAATACATTTATATTATCTCCAGAAATTACGAAAAAAAATTCCGAATAAATGGGTGAAAAAATTAATCAATTGTGATATTTTGTAATTAATTGTTTTTAATAAATAAATAAATATACTATTGAATGTTCAGGTCGCTGCTATATTCGGATTCCTTGGGGCATGCCGACGAGAAGAGCTTAGAAGAGTGACCACAGATGATCTCGAAATCTTCTATCCGGACAGCGACACAAACAAGGAAACCCCTTCGCTACACGTGAAGATTCCAAAAACAAAAACAAACAAGCGAAGGTCTTTCACTCTCGAAGGCGAATACTTCAAGATCTACCAAAAGTACGACAAGCTGAGGTCCGTAGCGGCAAAAGAACGAAAAGATTTCTTCTTGCAATTCCGCAATGGACGTGCTCAGTACAAGTCATCGGCATCAATTCATTTGGGGAGATGCCTAAAAAAGTCGCCATGTTTTTGAGTTTGAATCGTCCAGAAAATTACACAGGTCACGCTTGGCGTCGAACGTCAGCAACTTTGCTCGTCGAAGGCGGAGTTGATATGACAACTCTCAAGCGTCATGGGGGGTGGCGATCTGATACAGTTGCAGAAGGGTACATCGAGAGCTCCAGAAACGAAAAGAGAAAAATATACAATCGCATAACGAGCGCAATAAATCTGAAAGCTCCGTCAACCGTAACGTCGCTTGCCTCGTCGTCAACACTACGTTCAACATCGACATTATCTTCCGGGCCGCCGACACCAGCTTCATCAACGTCATCAACAAACTTGGATCTTCCCGAGGGAATTCAGCAAGAAGAACCGACAGCGATTGTTTTGCCGAGAGAAGGACTAAGCTTTCAAATCAGCAATTGTTCTAATTCCACGATCCAGTTTCGTATCGGAAAAGAAGAATAGTGATATAATCACGCGACGTGACACAAACAAGTCAAAGAGGATCATTATGATTCTTCGTGATAAAACTAAATATAAGAGTATAAATATGTTATGGATTTCTAACTGCCCTGTGAAAATATAATATCGTTGAGAACTAATATGAATTTATAACCCTTTCCATTTTTCTTGGTACAACGTTTAAGACTAACATCATGCATTCTTTAATTTCAGTTTTTTTTTTCTTCATTCAAATATTTTATTTCATTTTGCAACGTAAAAAACAGTATTATTTGTGCAGTCGGGGGGCTTCGCCCCCCGAACCCCCCCGCCGGGGTTTCGCCACTGGACCCCACCAAGGGCGAAGCCCCTGGACCCCCGCCGTCGTGCAATACACTACGATATGTATATATTCGATTATTTGCCAAATGCTTTATTCTATCAATTAGGTGCTAATTAGAAGAAAATACCTAAAACTATACAGTGATACGCTGAATTGTCACTTTTTCATACATTCGTTATAAAAAACAGTGTTCGATACTCGTGCGAAATGTGTTGCGTTTTGTTAGACGAGTACGATGTCTTCAGCACGAACCGTAGTCGAGACGAAGGTTCGTGCTGAAGACATCGTACTCGCCTAACAACGCAACACATTTCGCACGAGTATCGAAATGTACTATATACGTTTATATGAAGGACCCAAATTTAGGGTGGTGGTGGTTATAACCACGAGAGGTATTGAAACGTTACGAGTTTTGCGCTCCTATCTCGATAAGGATTGATTTTATTAATTGCGCGAGTAACTCAACGTTGAGTTAATTTTATGTATGACACCTTAGTGTCGCAAGGTTCGTGTCTCGGACTCGACTCAAAATTTATCCAAGGGCGGCTGGGTATCCACGAACGCGCGGATTTTGATTAATTTTATTTATTTTTTTGGTTTTCCTTTTCGTTATAGTAGCCTCAGAAGTCGTTGATCACTCATGAGTACTTCGCGCTACTCGAGTGTCCGACCCTCTCATCATCGGCCTACTGATAATAGGGTGTTATGAATAAGAGAAATCTTATTCCTTTCGTGTTAATTATAGTAATTTAAATAGCCAGAAGGGCTGATATTCACTAGTTGGTGATTCTATAAAGTTAGTATTCGCTCGTTTACGTGACGTAACCCGAGTGGAGCTCTACACTCAATTTTGAGTGTTCCTATCTTCCTTAACTCTGCACGAGCCTCTTAGCCCTATCGTTTATGCAGCCAGAAGGGCTGAAATTCAAAGTTTAATTCTTTGGATTAAATTTGAGATTCACACGATGGTTGTATTACCACCGTGTGGAGCTTAACACTCAATTTTGCCGAATGCGATTTTATTCGTGAATTCTGTTTCGGTATGGCTTCCCACGCGTATTTCCTATCTCCTGCGAGTTCGAGATTGCTAGTTGTTGTACGGTTGTTCGTATACGTGGGCGAACGCCACGATGTGCTTCTGACACGTGTTACCTGATCTGGCGCGGGGAACGAGGAGAAACCTTAAAGCAGGCAGTACCGATCGCTTTCCGCGGAGAATCGAAGATCAGGAATTTCCACGATCGTTTTCATTTCTCGCTTGTGTGCGACAGACGGTCTCCACAATCAATAAATTGATCGTTAATTTAAAGTTCAATTCCTCGGAGATAGCAACTGGTAAAATGGACTCAGTTATCCAGACCAGTGCTCACGGTTTTCCGTCAGGAGTATGGAACCGCGGGCTCAGTTACCCGGAGTTCCAATGCTCGAGATCGTCCCTATCTTTTGTCACGAAGATCTAACGGGCTGAACTGTAGTGACTAACGATCTCGTTATGTCGTAGACTTGTTGAATTTTTGAAGTGTCTAAGCCTTTTCGGATGCTCGCTTTTATATCATTCTCAATGGGGTGGAGTTTACTCATGTGGCGTGATGTTTCATCATCTTTGCCTCGTTGGGGATGAAATTCGCATTAGAAGGGGAAAAATCACACCATATCACGTGACAATTTGTCGTAGTGGGGATGAATTCTGCTAAAGAAGGGGAAAGATCGCGTGATGTCACGTGGTTTGATTACGTCACCTTGATTTTGGTGGGGATGAAATCTCTGATGGAAGGGGAAATATCGCGTGATGGTGAGTCACACCGTTACGTAACCCGGACCGTTGAGAGGCGATGAAATCGCTCGTAGTGGGGCAAGAATCAGGCGATCTCACTATCGTATCTAGGGGCTGTGGGGCCTTCGATTTCCTTTTGTTATTAATAAATGCCTTTCCGACTGTGTTTTGGTTATTTATTAATGCGTTTTTATACCTTTTTCATGTTAAAATCAATTCGTTTCAGTCTCGGTTTAATTGATGAACTACGCTTTGTTTTGGAATCGCTCGTGTGCGAGATTATTTTTATTCTCGTGATTATTTATAAAATGTTGTTGATTTTACGCGTATTTCATTCCCTGCATCGTTGTTGATCATGAGATGCGTTTTGATTTTATTTCTTTACGCTGAGATTTGTAATTGTTTTAGTTTTATTGTCAGTGTAGTTTGAGATTGTTGCTACCCTCGTGATTATTCACAGAATGTTACTAATCTCATGCTTGTTTAATCCCCTGTGTTGTTGTGCATCACGAGGTGCATATTAATCTTGTTTTTTTTTTATGTTGAAATTCGCGATTGTTTTAACAGAGAGATCTCGTGTACGTCGGTTGCCTATAATTCTTCTCGATTCTTCGACGATTTTCGGCATAGGTTGCTTGTTATTTCTATTTGGTCGATTGATATTTCATGTTGAAAGTATTTATGGTGTTCCTCGTGGTCTCCTCTTTATTTGCATCGTAAGTTCATTGTTTTCATTTACTCCGGTCATTAGTTATTGATAAAAAACCAATCTTTCGAATTCGAGTTTTCACTATCGGACTCTTGCTCTACAGTTCGGTAGGTTACCCGTTGGGTTGTTCCCTTGACCTCCTAGCTTACCGACCGTGAGTCTTAATCGATCTGCGTTATCACGAGGTCGCTTTCTCTCTACGTGGGCGGGGTTCATCGACCGCGGGCCTTTGATCTTGTGGGCGGGGCGTCGATTTTCCATTGACCGCGCCTTGTCGGCCTGCTAGATCCGGCCTCCTCGCGCTTTCTCGTCTCCTGTTGATTTTCGAGAATGGATCGCCGCTTTGTGCGATCCCTTGTGACGGAGGCGCATCGCGTCTACGCGATTCGTTCCGTTACAGTATATATATTCGAAATCGAAAACCGTCACAGTACAGCAGTTGACTTCGAAGCGCTTACTACGTTCAGTTATACGTGTTCTTCTAATATTTGAAGTTTAAAAAAAAATGAATCATTCGAAAGGCTCGAGAGAATTACGAGATTCGGCGAATGTTCGGAAGTCGCGGCCGAGAAAACGTAAAAACGTTTTCAATCCAAAAACTGTCGATCAAGAGAGAGCCGACAGCGCGTCGGCGAAAAAAATGAAGCGCAAAAAAGATCTGTTTGCCCCCGAGGACTATTCGATTGAATATCGAATACTAAATTTTATAACAGTTTTCTCGACGATTGTGACTTTCGTGAAGTGTAAAGACTGCGGTGGTGATATGAAATTTCAAACGAGCGCAACGCGTTAACTAGGTTTTAAAATTGTGATCATGTGTGACAACTGCGACGATCGCGAAATTCCATCCTGCTCGTACGTTGGCCATGTTACATCCTAGCTACGCTTACTTACCGTAGCGTCCTCACTCATCATTTGCCAATATTAGCGCGAATAAGAATATGCGAATGCACGGTTTAAATTTTTTTTAATTATTATTCTCTTAGCTTTGATATTCTATATTAAAGTTACGTATATTCACAGATCTCGTAAAACTGTCATCGTCATTGATTCTCTTCTCCACACTTAAAGTTAAACTAAACTATTCACTAACGCCTAATTAAATTGAAGTCAGACTAAACCTCTTATCTACACCTAAACATCCTGAACATACGAAATGCAACTCGACACCCTAAACAGACCAACACTCGCCTTCGCTCGCGTTGTGGGAATCTTTCTGAAGTCACGTAGGCAAACTAGACAAGAAAGCCCTTTCATATTAGCCCATATTATTATTTCAAAGCCCTATTTTCAACCAATCAGCTTAAGTCTCCTGAATCCCACTCCGATACATTTCATCCCTTTCCTTTCCGCTGGACCACTCGTTCAAATTCATCTTTTACTTTAGTCTTCAGTCTTTACCGATATTTCCAATTGAACGGATCTTTTAAATCCGCGAACGAACTTTTCCGAACACTAGTTTCACCTTAGTGATTAAAAACGAACAAGACATTTAAACTGTGTAAATTGAAACAGCTAGAAAACGTGTAAAAACCCATACAAAAAACCTGTGAAATAAATATGTTATTATTGTTAATTAAACAAGTGATAACTCTGATTATTAGCTACGCATAGTAGTTGTTGGCCAACCCTTATATTTTATATATTTCGAGCTGCGAGCGAAACCTTTTTGTGAGATTCATCGATCGGTAAGTCGAAACACCGGCTTAACCACCGACGCTTACGGACATTCAAGAAACAAACTCACCACATAAATCACATAAAGGTAAAGTACCGAAAATCACCACCAGGACGTAACAGCCACACGTATGAAATAAACAGAAGGTTTATATTTGTAATGAGGCTTCTTGGCCTCGGATTGGCGGGTGCTCGAAAATTCTGCGGACTAATGAACATGCCGAAATTTCTTTATCAGTCCACCTACGATATCGTTGTACAAAACATCCACGATTCTGTTATCACCGTTTCCGATATGATTTTAAAAAAAGCTATTGCCGAAGAAAAGAAAGAAGTCAGTGAAAAAAGCGATAGTGCAAGGTCGACTGAATTGACGGTTTCTAGTGATGGAACGTGGAAAAAACGCGGCTTTACTTCGTTATTTGGAGTTTCTTCAATTATCGGTTACTATACTGGAAAAGTTCTGGATATTGTCGTGAAAAGTTTATTCTGTAAAATGTGCGAGGCTTGGCGTGACAAAACCGATACAGCCGATTAAGCGGAGTGGTATGAAGAACACGAATCTGTGTGCTCAGCAAAGCACACAGGATCTTCCGAAAAAATGGAGGTTGACGGTATCGTTGAAATGTTTAAACGTTCAGAAGAAAAATACGGCGTACAGTACGTTAATTATATCGGCGACGGTGATTCCAAAACATTCACCGGTATTCTAAACGCCTCTCCTTACGAGGGAATTACTGTAACAAAAAAGGAATGCAGTGGCCATGTCCAAAAGCGAATAGGAATAAGTCCGAAGATTTTAGCGAGTGGGCCGATTGCGGTAAACTTAGCTGCTCATGTAGCTGCATGTACCTTTAACGAAGGATGTGCTTCACTTTTGCCAATGCTGCAAGCAATGGGAGTAAGGTGCGGCCAAAATTATCAAGCGTACGTGACGAATCAAGACAAAGAGCGCGTGGACACGGCTGAGCGCCGCGCTCAATCTAACACTCGTGAAGCAAGATTATCGCGAAGACAGCACCAAATTGGAATTTTGGAGGCAGCTACGTCTGCAGAAGGATTGTTGTATGGACCGGGCATCGATGATTCAATTTAGAGCTAATAAATTACACTTTATTTATGTATATACCCGACTTCAAACTTTAAACGCATTTTTCTCGAAACGACTTTTGCAAAATCGGTGACCACGACATCTCCAAAACGAGTAGACCGATTTACTTGAAATTTTGGATACTGTTTTTTTATATCAAAAGGCAGTCCTTCATCGAAGGATTTTTTTTTCGATGCATACCTTTTTTTATATCAAGGAAAATGGACTGAATTTATCACCGAAAATTAGACTTTCACTTTCGATCGCCGGCCATTTTTTCAAAAATTAATATTTTATCAAATCCATCGATTGAGGAGTAGATAATACGATAATAAACTTAATTTATTTGGTTTTTTTATTTCAGATCATTGGTGTGGAAGTTACAGTGGTCACCGCGGAAGGCTTTTTTTTAACAGCGGTCCGGGAAATATATTATATCTGCTACATTTGTGAATTTTATCCAATAAAAAAATTACGAAACATAGTCAAAGATATACCCTTTACTATGAAAAAAAAACAGTACGAAACCTGCAATCATTTTCCCAAAAAAAATTCACAAAAACACGCCTTTTTTTCGGCTGCCAACTAGGTGTAACCCCTTAACACGGGTCGGTACGACAAATTGCTCCGTATCTTGAACGCGGATTTCGAAGCTACGACGCGATATATTTGAACGGAGAACCCCTGAGTCATGCAGCGTTACGCACCGACTATGAGAGGGAAACGAATGACCCCGAGCCTTGGGAAGGCATGACTTAAGTAGGGAGATCGGGGAATCCCCACCAATATTGTTAAATTGTTCATTTATGCCCCGATCTGGCTGAAATTTTATATTTCTTCTGTTTAGTCCAAATGGCACATGCTACTCGATTTTCGTGCTAATCGATAGACATGTTACGTCCCGTATCTTTTCGCGAATTTTCTGATGGAAAATTCCCGAAACGAAGCGAGACGCAACTCTTCTTAGCATCAGCGCATCGCTGAGCTCATTTGGGGTGTGATTTCACACCGCAGCTGCACTTATGCGATGCGTTGCAGAATTGTATCCCTCGATATACTTTTATATTATATTGCCGAAGAAACTGAGATCCGCAAGGTATGAAGTTTCCGACACGTTGAGCGATCGCAAGATCCCTGCGCGTGGCGTGGACTTCATACCTCAAAACTGCGGAATCGCAGATGCTGATTCTGCGAGACTGTCTCCCCTTTCGCCCTTTCGACGATCCCGAAGATCCTCGCAAGTTCGAGAAGAAGGCAGTCTCTAGACAGCAGCGATCAAAGATAGATCAGTCTAGAGGTCGCCGCGACCTCGTGTCATATAGGTCTGTAAAACTCCGTCAGTTAACCTCCGGTACTGCTACAAAGTTAGTAGCCACAGTATCGGGAACGTGGCTTCGTAGTGTGTACCGCCGTGCTGTAAATCGAGTCGTGTTAGTCGTAAGGCCCCGAATTGTGTTTACGCCGGTCGTGTGATTCTCCATTAGCTAATCCCGATACTGCTACAAAGATAGTAGCTGTAGTGCCGGGCGAGTGGCTTCGCGAGTCCGTTCCACAGTGAACGACAGTACAGGTAGTTATAAGTGCAGCGATTTAAAGACTCTATAGAGACAATAGAAATCCGAGTAGTGTATAGAAAAGTGTATCCGTAGTGTGTAGTAAACGCTAAGAACCCCCGCTGGGAGAACATCGACTGTAAGTACGAGAATGTGTATGTGTGTGTTGTAACGTGGCAAAATTTCAGCCCGTTACTAAAATGCGCTTTCCTCGCACCAAGGCTCCCGAGGCGATTCCACAGGGCCTATTTGTAAGAGATAGGGATTTATTTTAATTTTTCTTCGTTTTTGAAAAAATATTTCATGTTCGTCCGAGTTGCGGGCGAAAGAGTAAATCGGCGAGAGAAGGAGCTACCGACGATTATTCGTCATACAACGAGGGATTTTACTGCGAGAGTCTTCGCTACCGGGGGTCATCGACAGGGACTCTCAAGCCGAGGAGTTCGTCGCTACCGAGTCTCCTGCCCTCGCCGTATAAATCGCTATCGGAGCAATCAGAGGAAGGTACCGCCGCTGCAGAGATTGTGCAAGAGGTCATTTTTTGGAAGGGCTGCAGCCGAAGGCCAGAGCTGCAGAATTGCATCGCCATCGTGCAACATTTAATATTACATCGATCTCGATCGGTGAAGATGGAGCGCCACTGCGCGCCGAGTCGTCCGTGTCTCTCGCGAGAGACAATCACGCTACCGTCGTCGCGAGAGCGAGAGTCGCCGAATTCCGAAAAGGGCCGAATATTTGCGAATATGGATCGCGCGATTAGGCGGGGGTAGGGACACGTTAACGAGAGCGATCGAACGTCGATACTCTAGGCTATTCCCGTCGAGAGTTGGTGTGAGGAACACGTGTCGTGAGAGGATCCCGCGGTTAACAGCTAGAGAAGGAAGGAAGGCATCGCGTTATCGAGCCGTTTGTCTCTCCTCAAACAAATCTTCGATACGTCGGTGAGCTCTTTCGTCCCGTGCACTTGGACCGGGTTAATTAATTAATTATTTTGTATAGAGTCAAGAATTAGTGTCGCGTTTATTTGTTTGAGTTCTCGGATTTCGTAAATTAAATTGTGTCGGCGTGCTTTGTCTCGGCGGTTCCGAGGGAAAACGCGCTCTCGTGAGTCGGCATAGGAAAGTTGTGTGTTTTTGGAATGACCGAGAGCCAACCGAGCTCCCGAGCGTCGATTGACCGTCGCGAAACGGCCGTTCGATTTTGCCGTCGATATTTAGAGATTTTCCATTGGTTATTTTATTTGTCTCAGGAGTCGATTCCGCGGGAATATGCCAAATGCGTGTCGTTTTCGCGGGCGGTTACCACCGGGTCAGTGTGTGTGTGAGAATGCGTGCGAGTGTGTTACCGAGTTGCCGGCGAATGTAGTAGCTGTGTCGACTTCAGAGTTACCGAGAAAGTGAGAATTTTGTTGTGAGAAATGTCGTGTGGGAAAATTATTATCGAGAATTATTTTATTGGAGATTTGAGGAAATTGTTGCTCGAAATATTGTGTTTTGGAAATGAGAAACTGATCCCGGGGAGAACCGTTAGCCGCATCGCGAAGCGAGCGTTCGCGTTAGTATTTCGTGTGTGTGTGCGTAAGCGCTGAGCGAGTTCCCGAGTGTTGGGAGAATTATTTCGTTTTTTATTAATTCGATTTCTTGATCGGGACGAAGGTTTCCTCCGGGTACTCCGGTTTTTCCTTCATTAGATTTTTCTTTTGTTGAATAAAATATTTTCTTTTGGTTCCCGTGAATTTTTCCGAATATTTAATTTATCGTGAATTTGTTCGAAACGTCCTTATCCTAACCCAGCCCTTCTCCGGTTCTCGAAAGCTGCAGCTAGCCGGCAGCTAATCAGCCTCGTCGAATTTTCCTTGGTGCGTTCGCGTGCCTGGCGCCCATCCCGCGAGGGGAAAAATAAAAGAGGAAAATTATTGTGACGATTTAGAGCGTCGAGGTTGAGGGTTCTCGTGGGTAGTTCTCGCTTTGAGAATTTACGTAAAAATAAACTCTGCGCTTCTCGCAGAGATTTGTGTACGGCTAACGAGAGCGAGCAAACCCCTCTCTCTCTAGCACGTAACAGACATAATAAAAAGTGATTGTTTAAACAATTGATCCGAACAAAAATATTATTTCTTATTTTTTAAAACGCTAATTTAATACTTGTGACAAACTTTCGTTCTCGGAGCATCATTCTTTAAAGTAGCTCATTGTTTAAACAATTTTATGAAAAATCCGATGGTACGAATCGTTTACTATTTGCGAAATAACTTTAATAACCGAATCTAAAAATCGTAGCTATATTCTTTCGAATAGCTCTTTGTTTAAATAATTTCATGAACAATTTGATGGTACCCATTAATTACTATTTACGGAATAACTTTATACTCCAAATCTCAAGATCGTAGCTTTACTCCTTCGAGTAGCTCATTGTTTAAACAATCGTAAAAAGAAACAAATCTAATAATCGAATTCTTTAAAATATTCTCGGATTTTGTTAATCACTTCGTCGGAGAGTAAATAACAGTTTAAACAAATAATATCGATAATTTTTACATGCACCCCGTGTATGAATGCATTCACCTCTGATATGCAAAAGGTGATTTGTATAGATAAATCAAAATATGTATATAATTAAACGAAATCGTTGCTTAATTAATAATATTATAATTACGCTAAGTGGCAATGATTCAGGCCATTGACCCTTAACGTAATAAAGAAAATAATAATTTCCGACTTTTCAAATAATAATTTAAAAAAATAATAAATAAAACACGTATCGGGAGGCTCGCTTAATCTGAGTTTAAGGGGCTCATACTGTTACACTATTTGATGCGATACGCTAATGTACTACAACGGTAGCTGCTTCCATTAGACAATCCATGACGCCGAAAGTGGAGAAAAAGGGAACATTTATTTTTCAATGATTCTAAGTTGCACCTCAATACTGTATAAGTAATGACGATAAAAGCAGTTATAGTTATCTTTTTATTTTTATATTTTTTTTAATAATCATGGTGAACATGGGTAAAATATTAATATTATTCTTATAGATATATTTCTTGATGAAGAGGATGAGGAAACTTTGGATCGTAGAGGATTTCTGAAAGAACTGAAGAGGACCAGGATAGCACACAATACGATACGAGTTCATTACGATACAAGTGCTATAAAACTTTTTCTGACGAGTGTGAATTTGCAGCACGTGCCAAAAGCTAGTGTTGCAATCACACGAGTTAAGGAAAAGTTTTTCGCCCGAGTATTATACAAAATTTAGTTCATAAGGTGTATAAATGGGGGTTATATGCGCATGAAGCGTGCGTTAAACAATTCTCTTCATTCGTCATAGGCAAACATTTCCTTCGTCGGCCAGTTCACGACTTTGCAAATGTCGCAATACGGCGATATTCCCACCGACATTACGAAACATACGCAATCCACGCAAAAAATCTTGTGGCCTCATATCTCGTATTGGTACAAGCGACAGCTATTGCACATCGGCGTGGCGCAGATATCCTCGACCTCATTATCGGTGTCATGCAGATTTGGACGATTATCCGTAGTCTCAGCTTCGACGGTCAGATCAATCACCGCAACTATAAAAAAAATTTGTTAAATTGTTAAAAAATAAAAATCATCACTTATTTGGTACACAAAACATCATTTTTATGTGGCAGTCTTTATTGTTTGCGACTTACCGTCTTTCTTATTGACCGCAACTTCGATGACATCACCTACGCAAAGGAAAAGCGAATTAAAATTGGAGGTTAATTAACCGTCGTGTAAATGTAAGGTAAAAGTGAGGTTTTCCGCGGGGAAAACGCCCTTTCCACACCTTGTGGAGTAAAATCGTATACGATACTGGGCGGAAAAAAAACTCGTCTTCAGCTCGGGCTGCAAACTCACACGAACTGAGAAAACGTTTTTCCTCCCTCTTGTCGTAATATACTATTTACTCGCCGTCGTCGGAATCTTCCTCCCGTGTTCTTCCGTTTCTTTTTTTCTATTTTTTCTTCGCCAGTTTTCCTTGCATCGGCCTCCATTATTGTTGTAAAATTTAATGAAACGTTTTTGGAGCACGTCGCGCGTGGCCGATGAAAGGAACGAAAGGAATATAGGGATCGTTTTCGGAGCAAGACGGAAATGACGACGGAATAATCAGCACAGTATATAGCATATAGCATAATCAGCAGTCTTTTTTGCGCATACGTAACGCGCCATTGTTTGAAACATGAACATACAAAATACGAAGATAGTGCTAAATAATTGAATGAAGACGATTTCTAATGTTTTCATTGTCGTGTGCTTGTCATTGTATTACAGCCATTATTGATCATCGAGGTAATCATCGAGACCTTTATACTACTTATCAAAATATAAAAAAAACATAATTATATCAGTGCGTGTAGAAGTTGTCCGGGCATTTAAATCCAATGTACGTCGTATGCTCGATAGCACAAAGTTTATTGTACCCGCATGTTCCAATAAGGATTAAATTCACAGGTAAGGATAGACTTACAAAAATTGGGAAAAATATATTTTATAGTTTGCAGATCCTAAAATAATGAATCAATGTAATGAAGAGCGTTATAATTACCAAAATTTGCACCGGCACCATGCGATGTTGCGAGCTCAGAGCGACCCATTCGCAGATATCGCATATTCGTTTTGTCGAGTTATTTAGACTGAGCAAGTCATCGGTGCGCTACATCTGCAATGAGATAATTCCGGCAATGTCAGCGTCACCAAAGTCGAATTCGATTTGCCCGGAATTGAAAATATCCGCAGCTCTCGGAATTTATGCGAGTGGGTCATACCAGAGACAAAACGGGCAGAATTATTTATATTGCATGTCTCAACAATCGATTGGAAGAGCGATAAAAGAGGTGACGGAGTGTATATACATTCTGTTTGTTCCTCGGTGGATCAAGTTTCCAAGAACGATAGAGGAAAAAGAAGCATTGTCCCAGGCTTTCTCGAGAAAGGCTGGTTTTTCTGGTATCATCGGTGCCATAGACTGTACACATGTCAATATACTCAGTCCGAATGAAGAAGAACATAATTATGTGGACCGCAGAGGGATTCATTCAAAAAACGTGCAAATAGTAATAACTATAAGAACTTTATTGAAAAAAATAGTTTGCCAAGTACTTCAAAATCTCGATTATAAAAAAATTTGTAAATTATCAATTAAATATCATTTCATTGATGGCCAAAGTCGAATTTCAACGAAATTACATATTGCAACACGTGAGGTTCGGTAACTCTGAAACGTAAATTACGTGTAGTAATATTTGTTTTCGTTAAATTTATCGGGTTTGTTGAAAATTGTTTATTCATAGACATTTTGAAGTACTTCGCGTACAACTTTTGTATCCAATGTATATTGATCCTTATACCTCATTTCCTCATGACAGATGTTTTTTTTTCTAATATCGTAAGGTATGACGTATAATCGTAAGGTTTCATATGATCATGAAACGTGCATACTATCGATAAATGCACGTTATGCGGGAGCATAGCATGATGCTTTCATATGGCGACACTCGATAGTTAAAACGGAAATGGAATCCTGCTACCAACGAGGCGAAGAATCAATAGATGTGGTAGCGTCTCGACGCCAAGTACATAAAAAAATGTTTTTTTCGCACGAGGCCGGCCGAGGCGCTACCGCTTCTTAGTCTACGCCAATATGCCGGAAGTGAAACTTTCGATCGATGATTCTCGAAATTGAATCTTCCGATCAAATTTTTGACAACACTTATAATTCCGCCACGGTCTTTCGAATGCGCCTTGTTGCGAATCGGTCGATGCAGCCGTTGCCGAGATATCGGCGTTATGATAAAAAAGCTATCCGATCAGCGATAGATTAGCTTAAAAAATGTGTAGATGAGAAACAGAAAGGCATCCTCTTCTATCATTTAACGGGTTAATGCCATGGATATACGGCCGTCTGCTTCTCATCTACAAGTGTAGATGAGAAACAAAAAGACTTATGAGACATCATCTAACATGTAAAGTACTGTGTACTACCGCCCTTCTGCTTTTCATCGACAGCGGCGCGGTGGCGCGCTCATAGCTCATCGTTTCGCCCGAATCATCTGTCGTTGGCTATCATTCTTCGCGCAGTAATTTACAGAATTGTTTCTTTTATTGACAAACGGTAACATTTTTCTTGGGATAACGTAAAAGAAAATGTGATTAAAAACGTGAATACTTTTTTGTGTATTTGTGATTGAAAAAAAATATTGCGAAAAAATTGTTTTTTTCCTGCGATGTTTTTAACCCCGTGTACATTTAACGTTTAATGATGCCGGAATGAAATGCCAATTATCCATATATGTACAATCATTCTGGTTAATTGAAAACGTCAAAATTTGGTCGAATTTGTGAATGCAATTTTTTTTTCCGCACACTATTATATTTCAAAATGTTAAAAAAAATGGGTTTTATTTATTTATAGTATTAGAATTGCCATTTCTTGCTTTGATCTTCAATGAATGAAAACATTTTAGTTTTTGTCTGCTCCGTACTTCTCACTCGTACTACTCAATTCTAGGATATATTGCTGTCGTTCCCATTCGTAGAAGGCAAATTATTCCTGTAGATTCTAAAACCCGTCAGTAAAAAGTGTATTTTTTTTATTGGTCGAAACTGAGGAAAAAATCTTTGGCTGATAAAAACTTCCGCCGGAGACTTTTTCTCTCCTCAGTGGGAACGACAGAAATAAATCTAATAGAAGAGTTTCGAAAGAATGTCTCTCACGCATAAGAATAACTATATGCTCATCCGTTGCGGCTTCGATAGATGCGAATAAAATGTATCGTCAACTTATCAGATCTTGCGTCATACATGTTTGATGACGCTAAAATGTTTTTATCGAAGCAAAAAAAAAACTTCAATAAAAAAAATAAAAGAAAATTTTGTCAAACAAAAAAACTTCTCCAAATAGATTTTCTAAAAAAAATCCATAGTCCACTGTTTCGTTTTTCTAGTTGACTATTGTTAATGTATTTTTAACTTATTTTTTGTTTCAAAAAAGTAAAAAACGTACGCCAAGTGCATAAATAGTTAATTCATAAAAAATCCCTAAAAAAAAATACAGTGGAGCCCCTCTTGTCTTAACTTCACTTGACTCAACTGCTCGCTTGCCTTAACCCGTTACCATGGCAACGATTTCGGTTGCCTGTATTTCCCCTGAGTCCGCTCGCCCCACTACGACTGCTGCGCGGGCCACTCGTATACCCGGCGTATACCCCTCGTTGCCCCTACCGGCAGCAATTGACCGGGAGTGGGGACTGCAGGGGAATTACAGAGTAGTGAAGCTTTCCGGTCCCGTCGAGTTAAGACAAGAGGGGCTGTGCTGTAGTGAAATCATATAAGCCAAGCAATGTATGTAATGCATATAGAAAGTTAACTGTATGAATACAGTATGAATTGTAAAAAAATTTATGTTAACTCAAAAATAAAAAAAATAAATACTTGGCACGATCTTGGAAAACAAACAAACTTAGATATGTTACGATCGCGTGGCAAGAGGATCAGGTTCCGCGGATCCAAATATGCGCAGCGCGACTCGTAACCCCTATCACGCGCGCCTAAAATGACTTCGTGCTGACGAGGGCCGCAGCGGTAAGTTCCGCTGCTGCCGCCGTTAGCACGAATGTAATTAAATAACCGAATAGACGCTAAGAAGTTAGACGCTAAGAAATAGATATTAGTTAAGTTACCAAAAAGGCTGACCGACGCGTGACTCGGTAACGGATATCGCGAGAGCCTTCTCCGTCGCCGAGTCCGCTGATAACAAAATCCCGAGAATCGCAAAAACCCCCCCGGCTAGCCACCCGAGATCGGCGGATGGGTGCGCCGGGGAAATCAGTCCCGTTTTGACAACGAGAGCGAAAGCTAGTCGCGGTAAAACTCCTCAAGTAGCTCCTGCATAGCGAACTTAAAATCTTCCTTTGGAAATCCGCGGTCTATAGATATCGTTCGAGAGTCGATAAGGCCGAAGGGAGCCAAGTTAGTGCTTCGCGTCGCAGCGGTCATCCTGCTCGTATTAGTATAGTGATACAACGTTACGCCACGAACAATAAAACTGTCGTGTAGTTTAATAAATCAAAACTATAATCGTAAGTAGAGTTAGTCGGTATGCGTGTGTGAGTGGAAAGTGCTTTTACATTTACTTTCATTTTTCTGTTATTTTATTCTAAACAATTTCTTTACACCAATAAACCAAAGTTCTCTTGTATCTCAAACTATCTTTCGAGTTACCTAACCAACCTCAAGAACGTCCTGTACAGGGCGAATCAGACCGATCCCCACAAAAATAAATATAAACTCTTCGCGCTTCACGCGAAGAGGTTTAACTTGACTCCGGAGACCGCTCCGTGACGTAACAGATAATTGCATCAATAAAAGAACGTGCCAAGAATTTTTTTATTTTTATTTTGAGTTAACATTGTGACTGGAGGTTCGCCCTTAATAACATTCAACGCGATCGACACCTCGAATGCCGACATTAGCCATTAGAATAGAGTATAGTCGAAATAATATATCGTCGAAATACTGGTACTGTCGAAATATTCGAGATCATACCAATTATTATAATCATGTGTATTCTAGCGTCGAAGCCCACTTTGTCGAATCACGCACTCTATCGCGACATATCAGCCAATCACCATAGCGCTGAATTTAGACGAATAGGCGCACGACCCCCGAAAAGAACAGGGTGTACTTATCACGGCAATCAAGCGAAAGACACTTCCCGATTGATTGCGCTTGAGCAAGGAAGTGGTCTTCGAGGCGTCGATAAACGTTGTCAAATTATTATTTATCGTCAAATTGAATAGTCGTCGAATACCCGTTGATAATTGTATTAATTATTTCGTCAATTTAAAATATTATTTTCAATTACTCTGTGTTGGTGTTGAATACGTTAATTCGCCAAGATACCGAGAATACTTCGGATATCGTCTTTGAGCATCCGGAATTTGGTTTTGTCGAGGAATAGTCGACGTAAATAAAATTCACAATCAATAATGATTATCTGTATTTATTGATAATTTATTTGGGTCCCCAACGGAACCACCTGAGATCCTCCAATATTAAATAAAATATTTTACCAGTCATCACTGGTTGGCGCCCAACAATAAAATATCCCATGAGCCTTGCCAGCCGCAGACCCCGGCCGCGGCAAGGGAAGGCCAAATAAAACGCCGTTCTCAACATAGATTTACGTTAACATTACATTTTATGAGAGATAAAAATTGTCAGGTACGCGAGCACTTACGTCAAGTTTGCGAGGAATTAATAAACGCCGATTTAAAAGTCGAAGAAACGAGCCGTCAATCTCTCGATGCTAGTAGAGAAGTTCGCGAGATCGTATCGGCCGAACGACGAAATCAAATAGAAGTGGAAAAGAATGCACGAGTGCATTCGGTGGTTTGGAATGTTATTCTCGCGGAATATTCTGTACAATTTTCATGCATTATCGATCTAACGTTTATTTTATTTTTTTATAGGAAGGTTGAGGTCTAAGAGACGAACTGGCGAATCAACTAAATAATTGATGGTCAATGAAATTTCGTAATCAGGATGAGCTTTGACGCCGTCGAGTGCGATCGAACCGAGATTCTTGAGTCTCACACAGACTCTCCTTTCGAAGCAGCACCACCGACCACCAATCACCGAGTCGAGCCGGTCGAGTTAGACAACCGACAAGAAAAATGGAAAAAGCACGTTGACAATTTAGCAGAGAAGCCGCCACTTTGCGCGAGACTGACGGAAATCGGTGAGGACGAGGATGTTGTTTTCGTCAGTGCGCCGGCAATGCCGACTATCGAACTCTTCTCTTCTTGAGTATTCTTGAGATAACAAGAACGAGGATAAACGAAACAACGACATCGAAGGAGCCGCGAAATCCAGACATTCCTTATCGGATGAAAATGAAAAAATCGCGGAGACGTTGTCGAATTGCGAAACGGCGGTGCTGACGAGGGCGTGTTCAATAATTTTTACATAATAATAAAGACGGTGGAATATCAATTTTATTGTAACAGTGAATACATTTAATTTAGTAAGAAAAAAGTAGAATACTAAAAAAATAAGACGTCATTATTATTTGCAAGGTTTTACGGGGAAATTTTTGTGCCTCTTTTTTTTCGTTCATTCTTTCGCAAGAGCACTGATCTATCTCCCTCGCCTCGTTATTGCTCTTATATTTTGGTGCCGCGTGCATCATAGCTATGAAAAAAAATTAAAAAAAAAAAACCATATTTTAGTTCAATTTTTTTAAACTCGAAACATGGTGAATTTGACTAATTAATTGAATATAGTAAGTAGGTAGGTTGTGTGAGAGGATTTTTCGCCCTCAACCTTCGGTCGCCATCTCTGTCGGCCAAGCTAACCTATCGTAATTAAATTTTATTGGGCGCCAGCCACCTTTTCATTCACCGGGGGTGACGACCCGGTCAACAACTCAAAAATCCGGAAGACACAAGAAAAAAATTCCCTAATCGCAACAAATCCGGGAACTACGAGACGAACTAAACCTAACGACGGAGATAAGCAAGCGGTATATCCGGGGTCGCTCATTATACTAGGTTTGGTAGAGAGGGTCGGGGACGGAGAGGAAAGAAAGTTTGATTCGCAAAAAAAAACTCAACATTTTGCTTACGTGTTCCGCTATTGAATTAAACCCAAAACTATAGTTGGTACAAAAATATGAAAGAAAAGTGTTAATGAATGAATATCAATGGAACAGTAAGCGAGAAATGACTCAATCATATTACAAAAGAAAAATACAAGAGGAAATTTTGTTTGGCACGTAACTGGGCGCGACTGCCTCACGGCGAGTGACGAGGCGAAGGAAATCATATAGACGACGGCTATGACGTGTGCTTACCGAGCGATGACGAACGTAGAACACCTTTTCCTCCGTTTGTAAGTTTCGTTACCGGGATCAGGCGAATCGCCTCTCCACGCTCTCGCAGCGGAGAGTAAGACTCAAACCCAGGAGTTTTCTCACTCGGTATATTTATGTTTGCGGAGCCTCCTCTCGAAACGAGGGAGAGACAGAGAGCTCAACGCACGATTTTCCAGCGGGAAATTATGGGAATCGAACTCGATAGTATACCGAGAGTTTGATTCTCCGATAAAATGGCTTAAGCGAGATCCAAAGGAAATTCAATAGAAAAAAAAGGAAAAAATCACTATGTAGTACAATACTTCGGCATATTTCAACACATGGGAGTTTAATCTCCACGATATACTCACGGCGAGACTACCGGAGTTTTCCTCGGAGATCCTCTGGCCATGGCGACCCACTCGAGACTCTCTACTTACCGAATCTCTCGACTCATCTCAATTCTTACTCTAAAATCGGCACAGAGAGAGAAAGGGAGGGAGCGGCAACGCCTAACAAATGTCACACCTATTCTTTTACACTTGGTTGCTGGCCGAGCGGGTGTTGAACCCGACGACTTTCTCCTTTCTTCCCCTCGCTCTACGAGACTGGAGGGATATCCCCACGGTCACACACACAGAGGCGAGCTCGGGACCTCTACCCTAAGTGGAGGGCCTTCCATACGCAACATCTCAAGAGACAACTTCAAAATCTCCGTCCTTTGCTCGCCCCTCTATCGCTTGAGTGCCGGTCTTCCAGCCGGACTGGTTAATCCGCGGGAAGTCTCATAGGGTAATGGGCGATCGGGTGGCGGGTAGCTCGGCAAGCCAGCCGAGCCTTTCCACCCACCCTCCTCCATCTAATGGGATACGTTTACCCGTGTTTTGTTTGCAACCGGAAAAAACAAAAAAAATGCTCAAAATTACTCATAACGAATCTCCAAAATTTCAATGCTCCCCACTCGTGACCCAGTCTCCCTACTGTGCGACATTATCTTCCTAATACGGTATCGGATTTCTTTAATGGCTCTACTTTCTCTCAATATGACGATTCAGCCGATCGACTTCTCCTCTCGATAACGGTTATTTCGAGGCGACATCTCTCATCTAAATCGTTCACGGGATCCATACTTTATCTTTCTTTTTTTTTTGTTAATTCTTACTCTTTGTAAACATGTTATTAATATTCAACGAGATCAATAAATAATTTTACTGCCGGGGAGATGTTCTGAATTCAGGCAATCGTAGGTGCGTATTTTACTGTGTTTATTTCTTTATTTTGTCGTCAATAATTCTCGCATCGTCCCTAACCTCGCTGCGCGGCGCGCGTGGGACGCCGACGTTGGAAGCGGCGTCACAGTTGTTACGTACCATCGCGTAGGTCGTTGGTCTGCTTTACTTCGCGTGGTAAGATCATTTATCGCTGAGAACAGTGACATCGATGTAATATACACTGGGCACTTGGCTCTTCTTGGTACGATGCGAATCTCTGCTCCAATTGATACAGATCGACTCGTATTCTTGGTGGCTACAGCGATTGAGCCACTGTGCAATTTTCGCCTACGTTGACCTGATGTGGAGGAAAAAAAATTATGAAAAAAAACAATAATAACAATAATAATTATATATTATTATTATTATTATTAATGAATTATTTTTATTTAAACGATTAAATTATTGGGAATAAACAATGTACAATCAATCGAATGCTTTTTACTCACTTGACTTTGTTGAACGATCTTAGTAACATAATAAAATAAATAATTGGATGGCCTCGGTATTTTTCACAATATTTAATTTGGAATTGTTGTTTATAAAAAAGCACAAATAAAAAAACAATCACCCAGCAGACGACAGACTGTCAGCCGTCAACTTTATACCTCGCTGAAATGTCATACGCGAGTTAACGTTAAAGTTACTACAGCGTTTGCGTTAACGTAACGTAGCGCTGTTATACTCGGGAAAGATAGTAACTTAGAGCTCTAAACATAATAGGACTTCGGGTTCCCAGCTCAGGTCCCGGGCCCTTGTTTACATCCAATTCACTAAGTTTCTGAAGTACGTCCCCAGTGGTAAGCGTTACCGTTAATAAGTTAACTCTTTCTCCCATTGGTTGAATTTGTGCAACATCGTGTTCAACATCCTCCATGTTTATGGACTCGAAAAAATTTGCAAACAGATTGACCATTTCGTACCCAATGGTTGATACCATATCGCAGTATTTCATATCTGATGGCAATCCACTGACAGATCGTCGGGCATTTCCGAAATTCCAAAAAGCCTTGATCTTTACCGCCCGCGTAGAAAAAAAAAAATCTCAGCGAGATTCTTGGCGAGAATCTCGGCGAAATTCCGCTGAGAATCTTTCCGAGAATCTCACCAAAAATCTCGCCGAGAATCTAAGCGAGATCTCGCTGAGAATGCCGCACGTGTCCCGGGCCGTGATTCTTATACAATTTCACCGTGCTTCTTCGCTAGATTCTTTTTAACCCGACCGGAACAACCTGCACACGATCTCACCGTGCTTCGTGGCGATATTGTTTTAATCGCGCGTACAATCTCGCAGTGCTTCGTCGCAAGATTCGTATTTATCGCGGCACAGAATCTCTCATACATTCTCGCCGTACTTCTTAGCGTGCTTCTTCGCGTTCGTGTGGAAAATGTAAGAGAAAAATAAATAGAAGTAGTCAAATAGAAGGCGAAAATAAAAAACGTAGAAATTTGCCCAGAACCAAATTCCGATAACGAATTCGCATGCAGCGAGCAATATTAGACTCTATAGTGAATAAGCGCTGATTTTTTTTAAGTGCTGCCGGATTCCCACAAGGAATCTTAGCAAGAGTCCCGCATAGCGTCCCGGATAGAGTTCCCAGTCTGTTGAAAAAAAAAAATCAGCGCTTTTCCACTATAGAGTCTAATATTGCTCGCTCAATGCAAATTTGTTGCCGGAATTTGGTTTCGGGCAAATTTCTACGTTTTTTATTTTCGCCTTCTATTTAACTAATTTGTATTTTTTTTCTCTTTCATTTTCCGCACGAACACGAAGGAGCATGGCGCGATTGTGTGAGAGATACTCTGCCGAGATAAATGAGAATGAGAATGAGAAGCACGGCGAGATTGTGCGCGCGATTAAAATAATCTTGCCAAGAAGCACGGCGAGATTGTGCGCGCGATTAAAATAATCTTGCCAAGAAGCACGGCGAGATTATGTGGGAGATTCCCCGCATCGACAAATAGAAATCACGCGGAGAAGCACTGCGAGGTTGTGTGCATGATAAAAAAAACCTCCTGGAGAAACACGGTGAGATTGTGCGTGCGATTAAAACAATCTCGCCAAGAAGCACGGTGAGATCGTGTGCAGGTTGTCCCGGTCGGATTAAAAAAAATCTCGTGAAGAAGCACGGTGAGATTGTATAAGAATCCCGGTCCGGGACACATGCGGCATTCTCAGCGAAATCTCGCTTAGTTTCTCGGCGAGATTTTCGGTGAGATTCTCGGAAAGATTATCAGTGGAATTTCGCCGAGATTCTAGCCAAGAATCTCGCTGAGATTCTGTTTTTCTACGCGGGTGGTTACGTCGAGTACGATTGAATACGCGCTAGTCAAGAGAGATGTCTCCCTCCTTTACCACTCCTGGCATCAATTATCGGCGCAACTGCCCATTTTCTAGTCTAACCGTGAGGAAATTTACTAAGGATAGGGCTTGGAATGCTATTCGTTGACTTGTCTGAGAGGTATTATAAAATTTCTTGATTTATTGCGTAAATTGTTAATCGTCGATGATTTGAATTATGCGGATTGATTTCAAGCCGATGTAGAAATGATCTTATAACTGAATTATGTTGTGTGAGTGGTGTAAACGATGTCTGGCGACGGCGAGGCGAATTATAGAGGAATTCGAGTAACAGAGGAGATTACTCAAACTCCCAATTCAAGAAATAACAAGAAATTGATTTAAATTGTACTTACGATTTTCCGTTGAGATGATGATCGGTGCAATGAGGTTGGTTGTACACAAATTTCACGCGAGATTATGCCTTCTATTTAAACTTTATTCGAGAAGACAATTCAGGCAAACTCGAAAAGTACAAGACTGTGATTTTCGGCGTGTACGAATGCGACTTGTCGGAACGCGATTCGTACAGAAATTTCTTCAGCCAAATGAGCAAAAGAAAGGTGTCGATGATGAATCAAGAGATGTCTTCGTTCCAGTAGATGAGTTGATAATGACAATTTAGTGAACTACACTAAGCCAAGAAAACTCTGGTCGCATCGAAAAATGAATACAATTTTTGGAGATGGAAAAGATTATAAACAATGTTCTCCAATCGGAATACACGAAACGCGAGTGTATCATCATCGTCGGTACAACGTTTTTTCAAACCTGTTCCTGTTATTTTTTTGTTTAATTATTTATTGTATAACCGTTGTAACTGTTGAATTTCAAAATAATTTATTATTGACAAAAAAGGCGAATTACTCGGTAATCGTATAAGATTTTTTGCAGACGTGCATCAACTCGTTTGGCCAACATTTAAAAAAACCATTTGTTTGTCAAATATATAGGTTCAATAATCGCGGCTATCTGTTGACTTATCTCCACTGCCTCAGACATTTTCCTTTATCTCTCTTGTTGTTATTACACTTACCCCTTTTTTATTTACTTATTTACTTATATAGGTCGGGCCCGTTTACAAAGTTTGCAGTGGACGATATGCGAGTGTATTCGAACCATTCGAACCGTTCGAACGATTCTGATGTTCGGGCTTAGCTCGAGTTGGGTTCGACCATGTCGAACCGAACCATGAACGTTCGAGCGACTGGTTCGTCTACATCTCTATTCTCGAGCCCATAAACTCTCTTCTACAAAAAAAAGAACTCTTGGGGGCGGCCCCTGTCCTGCCGCTATATGACTTGTGACGCCGGTTTCATCACCAGCGTCACACGCGCGCCGCGCGGCCAGGTTAGTGACAAGGCGAGCGGTAGTGGGCGGAAAAAAGAAATATACAGCATGACAAAATCCGCGTTTTACGAACGTGAGACGAGAAGCCAGTCCCGTTAACGAAAGAGTTACTAATTGATCCCGGAAAAAAACAAAAACCAAAAGACAAATAAATTCTAAAAGTAACCGAGATTACTAATTTACGATCTACGATTTATTTGGCATATGAAGTACCGATCCCGTTGTGATTTTAGCTTAGAGATATCGTCTCGAATTAAGTAGTATCGAGAGACGAAGTCGATCACTTAAGTCCCGAAGTATAGAGAAAATCCATACCGTATGGGAATGAGTATGGCGCGTAGTGGGGAGTCTGACTACGTAGTCTGTGGGAATTTTGTGAGATTGGCGAATTGTATGACTTGAGTTTGAGTTTAAGTGTGAATTTTAAATTTTCGAGTGTGCTAACGGGGTTCGAGAGGGAATGTATGCGGGAATGAGAACGGGGAACAAATATTCGTCAGTTGGAGGAGGATGGGGCGAGAGGGTGGCATGGAAAGGAGCTGGCATGCCGAGCGACCCACCACCCGATCGCCCTCAATTCTTTGAGACTCCCCGCGGATTATCGAGTTCGGCTGAAAACCTGGCGCGCAGACGATAGAGCGGCAAGCGGAGGTTGGAGGTTTTGAGTTTTTGAGTATGGAAGGCCCTGTCGGCGGGTCTGGATCACTCCGTCGACAGGGATGGCCAGACGTAACAAGGCGAACAAAAGAATTACGTTAAGTGCGGACGATCACGAAGCACATCCTGACTGGTTTGCGGAATCCACGGCGCTTACGGGCCGCGATCTGCTAGACTTCCACAGGCTGGAATGAAGGAAGTACTGGTGGCTAAATCGCCAAGCTAAATATATTGAAGGGCTCTTTCGCCGTAAAGCGCAACATAGGGCGAGGCGTGCCAGAATTTTAATCGCCAGACGACGTGCCTAGCGAATATCGGCGAAAGCCGGCGAACTGGGCCTGAAGTGGTCACCTTGTATATATGTACAGACCTCATTTAGTTCTAAGTATCTAGTTTTAATTAACCGTAACTTTAATATCGACGACGGGCGTTTTTTCCTTTATGCATTTGGCATTTTTTTCCCCACCCTTACACGCGCGTACGGTGTGCAACGCAAACACAGCCTGATGGACGCCTGTCCAACAAGCGATACATTTCTTTAAATCAGAGGTGGAGCGACCCCACCTCACAGCCCGACTGGATGCGAGTTTCCGATACCGGAACCACCGCCATGATACATCACAATAACGCCGAGACTTTTGTATGTTTATTTTTCTCTTGTAATCTAATAATGTATAACGATAAGAAATAAACATTTATAAAAAAAAAAAAAAACAGGGATGGCCAGATCCTTTAGAGTAGGGGTCCCGAGCTTGCCTCTGTGCGTGTGACCGCGGGGATATTCCTCCCAACTCAGAGAACGAGAGGACGGTGGGCGGGAAAATATCGGGCAAGGCACCAGCCCGATGCGAATCCCAGTGGGTGGGAAAAGGGGTGGAGAATGTGCGTATGTGTGTGTGTGTGCGTGGGCGTTTGTCTCGATTTCCTACTACGCGTGATCGAAGAATTGAGATTTGCGTGAGCTTTTCGATAATTTGGAAGTCTTGTTACGTGCTAGAGAGAGAGAGTTTTGCTCGCTCTCGCTCGCCGTATACAAATCTCTGCGAGAAGCGCAGAGTTTATTTTTACGTGGGCGCTTTGCTCCGTCCCTAAACGGGCCCGGTTTCTCGATACCTGTAAAAGGGTGAGAGGTCTCGAAATAAAAGTATAAAGCGGAATTTTTAAGTAAACACGCGTATGAGAAATATATTGAAGGTAAATATCTGGTTGAATGATAATCGGAAAGTTACAAGAAGTGATTTATAAGAATTTAAGTAAACGTTGGTTGGAGTCGCTCTCATACGTTCATACGCACACACATACACATTCCCGTACTTACAGATGTTGTTCTCCCGGCGGGGGTTCTTAGTTTTTACTACACACTATGAATTACACTTTTCTACACACTACTCGGTTTTAACTGTCTCTACTGAGTCTTTGATATTTTATGGTGTATTATTAATTCCGAACTGCTTAACGACACTATGGAACGGACTCGCGGGGCTACGTTCCCGATACTATTGCTACTAACTTTGTAGCAGTACCGAGGGTATACTAACGAAGATTCACAGACCTATGCGACACGAGGTCGCGGAGACCTCTAGACCGATCTATCTTTGATCGCTGCTGTCTAGAGACTGACTTCTTCTCGATCTTGCGAGGATCTTCGCGATCGTCGAAAGGGCGAAAGGGGAGACAGTCTCGCAGAATCAGCATCTGCGATTCCGCAGTTTTGAGGTACGAAGTCCATGCCACACGCAGGGATCTTGCGATCGCTGAGCGTGTTGGAAACTTCATACCTCGCGGATCTCTGTTTCTTCGGCAATATAATATAAAAGTATATCGAGGGATATAATTCTGCAGCGCATCGCATAAGCGCAGCTGCGGTGTGAAATCACACCCCAGATGAGCTCAGCGATGCGCTGTTTCTAAGAAGAGTTGCGTGTCGCTTCGTTTCGGAAATTTTCCATCAGAAAATTTGCGAAAAGATACGGGACGTAACAGTCTCACAGTCGAGTACGAGCCGTCGTCGAGAGGGAATCTCCGAGGAAGTCTCCGGTAGTTGTTACCGTGAGTGCCTGGTGGAGATCGCCTCCGGCGTGTAAGCCGGTGATAAATTGATTACGGCATTATTTTTTTCCGCGTTAGATTTTGCTGTGTTTCCCGATCTCGTTTCAATAAACAGCGTGAGTCAAACTTTCGTCCTACGATCGAGTTGGGTTTTCCGTATTTTCCGTTTTCGTGGAGGAATGAGTTCGTTGAGTTTCCCCGGTACGAGGCGAGACTCCGCAAGATTTTCGAGATACCGCCAAAAATAAAACTTCGAGCGAGTCGAACCCCTCACTACGTGAGCGCGGTGAAAACTCGCTTCGATCCCGGTAGCGAAAGGTACGAACGGGTCAGTGGTTTTTCATCGTCAGCGTCTCGGTAAGTGCGGCATAGCCGTCTTAACAAGAAATCGCCGAACCGTCGCCTCGTCGCTAACCGCGGAATTATCGACGCCTCCGTTGCGTCACGGAAATTATTAATTGAATTATTGCTCTTGTTTTCTATAAATTCTCTCCTCTTCGACTTGCAATATTGTCTCGTATTTTTCGCTTCTTTCTCTTTTTATTTTTCAACATTCTGTATTCTTTTCCGCACCTTCTGTATCTGAAATGGTCGTCTTTCAATAGTGGAACACGTAAGGACAATTTCGGCATTTTTATTGAGTACCCCTTTTCTTTCTTTCCTGTGACCCCGACCCTCCCTACCAAAACCTAGCATAACGAGCGACCCAGGGTCTACCGTTCGAATCTTCGCCGTTAGAATTAGTTGTTTTGTGTTTCCCGGATTTTCCGCGATTAGGGGAATTTTTAGAGGTTAGAATTGAGTTTTACTTTGACCGGTTCGCCATCTCCGGTGAAGCAAAGGTGGCTGGCGCCCAAAAATATATTATTCAGTCGTTAGTTTGGCCGGCGAGAATAGAGCGAAGGTGGAGGGCGTAAAACCCCCTCACAGACTATTCAAAACCGATTTGGATTTAAGCAGACGCTTCAAGCTGCGGTATTGGTTTCGTTCTTTCGCAGGGCAGTAGCGAAGAGCGACTGATTGCCGCCTACGGCTCGTGCACTCTAACGCCAACCGAATAGCAATATTCCCGAATCGAGAAAGAGGCTTTAGCCCTGACATACGCGGCCGGAAGATTGGCGGATAACATAGTGGAATCACGATAACTCTCGAAATGGATCACAAGCCACTGCTTCAAATCATTCAAACAACGCCGCTGGACGATTTGACCCCACGTCTACAACGATTTCGCCTTTGTCTCATGCATTACAGTTACACGCTACAATACAGTCCCGGAAATTCAGTGGAAAAAAACCACCAACCTACCCAACCAACCAATCAGCATTTGAGTGACCAACAGTGTTTGAGTTGGTGTCCGCCAACTCAATCGAACAGTACACGTCGGACTTTGTACTCGCGGCAGTAAAGAGCCTTCTAACCTCAAAGTATATGTTATTGTTTCGCCCAAAGTTTGGGCGAAACAAGAATAAGGCTTAGTTCGTCAGACACTGAAACATTTCCGCCCGACCAAATAGCCGGAAAAAGATTAGCTACCAAAAACACTCACAGCTGATGCTACCTTTAAGCATCACTTTTCGTGTGGTGACGGGCTTTTACTTTATAACAGTCGTTTGGTGGTACGGCGCAGCCTGCAAAAAGATGTGTTACTGCGATTGCACGAAGGCAATCGAGGTATCACTCGGTGCAGAGACAGAGCTGAAGTCAGTTGTTTGGTGGTTAGGACTGTCAACTCAACTAAAAAACTTAATTATAAACTGCCCAAACTGTGTCGAAAATCGAATTAATCCTAGTCAACCTTTCATACATGAACAATCTCAATATAGACCGTGGCAGTGTTGCTTCCAGACGAGCTCTTGCGAGTTCGTACAGACCATGTGTAACGTCGGTCTTTCTTTCGAGTCAAGGCGTTGGTCCTTTACTCAGGAACGGAGACCTCGACTTTACACTGCCGTAGATAGGAGATACGTTGGAGGGATATTTGAGACTGATAGTCTCGTTGCACAATTGTAGAGCATGCAGGAATAAGTCGAAGAGTTGTCGTAGGTTTAGTACTCACTATTTTTTATTAAGTTCGATGTTCGGTGTTGGTACAATCTTCGCGTTATGATATTTGGTAATCTCTAGAGCTCCGGGGACTTAGCCGCGCAGGGCTATCGTAGAGCTCCGTCAGGCAGAGCTTGCGCGCTCTGTGGAGAGACTTGGCCGCACATGGCCTTTCGTAGATTCGTAGAGTACTTCGTCGGGCAGAGCCTTGCACGCTCAGTGGAGTCTCGTAGATGATGATCGGAGGATAACTGAGAACTACTGAGTTGCTAACCAAAATGCTCGCCTTTTTATACTAGTTTAGCACTATGTGTCCAATGTTAAAAATTGTAGGGCGGTGGGGTTAAAATAATGAGAGTGTAAGTCTCGTAAAAATGTTTGCGATGTGTATTCGCCTAGTTGTTCTTTCGGTGGTCGTAAAGATTTCGGGTAGTCTTTACTTAGAAGTGCATAAGAAGGTCGCCGTTAAACCCTTTTTCGGAGATGCATAAAGTTAGGTGACACTCCTAGGCCCGAGCGCACTGTCTTGGTAAAAATTATTAGTAGCGGGGAGAGTTACATCGGCTTTTGCCTTTGCGGTGCGTGAGAAGACCATCGCTACTTCTTGTAGAGATGCATAATGTTTTCGGGTGTCGTCCGTAGGCGACGGCAATAATGTAGAGCATCTAACGACTCTTATGTTAAGAAATTAATAGGCGAGGGAATAGTGGCAGCTTCTTCGCCTTGCCGTGCATGCGAAGGTTGCCGCTAGTTTTTACAGAGACGCATAAAGTTTGGTGTCATCTCTAGGCGAGGTTGATAATGTGTAGAAGAGGCTGAGAGAGTTAGTCGTAGGCGACGCTCTATGACCGCGTGCCGCCGAGTGGTTAGACGCGCGCGCCTCGGCCTTATAAGTTATGGGCACCGCGTGCATAGGAGCACGTGCAGTGCGTGTGAGTAGTGGCGCGCGTAAGCGAGCCCTAAAATCTTCTATATGGGAATAGTTTTTATGTTGTGGTGCACTGTTGCTATGAAGTAAGTTACGCAAGACGTAACAGCAGAAAATCGGTATAGATCTATTTAAGCTCGATGACTCGTACTTCATTATCACGGACTATTATTCTCGCTACTTTGAGTACTCCCATCTCTCGTCGGTAAATACGAAAGCTATTACCGAAGTCTGCAAACAAGCGTCTTCGAGATATGGCTTGCCGGACATCGTTCTCTCAGACAACGGATCGCAATTTGCAATTTGCGAATTCAAACTATTCGCGGACAAATACGATTTCCGTTCCGTGACAAGTACTCCGCACTTTTCGCAAAGCAATGGAACTGTAGAAGCAGCAGTAAAAACGCAAAAAATTTGATACGTAAATCCAGAGACGACGATATTTATTTAGCGCTGTTATCGTATCGAAGTATGCCTCTAGAAAACGGTTTCAGTCCCGCAAAACTATTCCTCTGGAGACAAATCAAATTCAGCGTCCCAATCTTGCCAAGTAAGCTTCTGCCAGCGAACGTCGCAACAGAAAAGTTCAAACAAAACGAATCAACTCGGAAAATGCGTCAGGGTAGAAACTTCGATTCTAAACATCGCGCGGTTGAACTATCTCCATTGAAAGTGGGAGATTCAGTTTGGATTATCGATCTCAGGACATATGGGAAAATAGCGAGCTTGTCGGACGAGCCCAGATCCTATTAGGTCCTAACGAACAACGGAAAAGTTCGGCGAAACCCGTTTTACGTCGTGCTAGCGTCATACAAGCAATCCGATCCGGTTTCGAGCAATTACAGTTCCGCGATGAACGACGATCTAAGCTCCGGTCCGTTTTTCGAAAATAAGGGCAGGAAGGTAGAAGCGGCAGGTCGAAGTCGCATCAGACAAAAGTCCGATATCATGTCTGATGAGCAAGCGAGCTCAGATAATCAACAGTTTCACGAATTTCTCGCGAATAACTCGCTCGAGACCAATTTCGAAACGCCAATTCTAAACGACGACGCGAAACAAACTATGCCCGAGAGCAGGCCCCGTAGAGAAACGGCAAGACCGCCATGGTGGAAAGATCACTTAACTTTATCTTAGTTACTTTAGCTGTTCAACTGTATTCCTTTATTTATTTAATTTAGCTGTTAAGCCTTATATATTGCATATATATTGTGACGACTTTTCCCGGCACCTCTTCGGGTGTCACAAAATGTTCGACTTTTTGCCTCCACTGAGCGCCAGCCACGAGAGCGAGAGCTCTCGTGACAAATTTATTTCGCGGACGCAAAAATGTTCGAAGTAGGCCCGGCTAGGAAGCAGCCATGGGAAATGGCAGAGGGGGTGGTTCGCCGAAAGGGAAAGTGACAAAAGAAATACCAATACTCGTACTTTCGGGAACGAACAAAAATAATGATTTTATTAAACTTGTCGATATCGGTAGAAAAAGACAAGTTCCCTTAATAATTCTCATAATAATAAATAAACAATAAAATGACAAAATAATCGATTTCGCGAATATTCTCTCCAACCTTAAGTGACCTCGAGAGCAAAATAACCGGTGTTGGATAAGAGCGCGACAAACACGAGAGCCACGCGCCTCCGTTAAATTATAAATCGACAAAAATCAATCACAAAAAATCGTCGGAAAATAAAGTTATAAAATTGGTCACAAAGTCGAAATAAATCATTACACAAGTCAACAATAATGGGAAATGAATAAAAGTCAGAATTACAATAATTTAGTTAACGGCGCGTGCTCTAACGGTTTTTGACGCGAGACAAGATGGACGGTCACGAATTCACAAAAGCTCTCGAAAGCGAGAACGTATTTTTCTGAACGAAACTATTCTAATTAGCCTAGTGGATCACGCGCGTCTCGCAAGCAAGTAAAACATAATAAAAATGACTCTACGTGAACCCCTTTCGGCGGCTCTTTTACTCATCAAGAAAAACAACAAGCTCGCGATAGCACCGGCGGTAGCTGTTCGATCGCGTGAATTTATCAGATGTAACAAACCGTGCGCGGGAGCGCACCGTCCAGACAATATCGCTCGGACAATACATGACGTAGACTAAGATGGGAACGAAACTAAAAACGCGATAATTATCGGAGGTGAATGATGACCTTACCGGGTAATTTTGCAGTGATCGAAGTCCCCCGGGAAATTCCTCGCCGGGACTCCGAAATCGCCGGTGGTAGGCGTCAGTTCTCGTCGGAATGCACGTTCCGGCACGGTTGCAACGTCCTGGTTCGTCGGTGGACAACGTGTGAATCCCCGAGGCGACTCGCGACTTCTCGGAAGACGGATACCGATCCCCACCCCTGCCTACTCTAATATTTGGCCCCCTAGCCGAATTTTCGAAACGCTCTCGCGAGCACGCAAATTAAATGATCGCTCTCCGCGGTAGCGATATTCCTTGCCCCGTTCGCTAGCTGACGATCGGTCGACGAGAGCGGTAATATGATGGCTGAGGTCGAGAAGAGGCTGAGAGGAGGCTTAGAAGCTGCGGCTGGTGAGATACAGCGAGGGGTGAGGCTTCGAATCGGCCGTGTGTACGCCGATTCGAGAGCGCGGTCTCTCTGAAGCCGTTGAAACTCGAGTCGTGCCTCGTCGGGGTGACGTCACGTTACTTCGCGTAACGACGAGAACGAGACCAGCGAAGGAACGGTGAGCCGTAGTGACGAGCTACCGTACCGACGCGCTGGCGAAGGCTTCTTTCTCTTGTTTTCCTCGATAGCTGCTCTCGACGACGGTTTAAGGGGGCTGAGTCACCTGAAAAGTAGAATGTTCATTATTTTTTTTTCTGTCTGAAAAAAATAAAAAACAAAAATTCGATTGTATTTTCATAATCTATATATGATTAACTACCTTTTTCAATTTTTTTGAGGTCCCCAAGTTTGTCGAAGCGAAAGCAGAGATGGTCAAACTTTTGTTACTTGTCGCAGGATTCAGACAGACGGAGTGAATTGATTTTGACTTTTCATGGCTCATTTTCTTCGCTGGAGTATTACTTATGGAACGAGTGCAGGACTTTTTTTTGAAGGTCCTCCGATGGAGCTATCAAATAAAATGTAGAAAAAGTACATCGCAGTCATGAGAAAATGACATTTTTTTCCTCATCTGGACCCCAACAGCAACAGCATCGCTCTCGTCGTGAATCGTCAATCAACGATCACGGCAGATTTATCGATAATCGCGCGCTCTCGATATTTAATTTGTGCGCGATGTGTTAGCGGAGCGTGTCCCGAAATTCGACTAGAGGGCCAGGCGTTAGAGTAAGCAGGGGTGGGGGTCGGTGTCCGTTTCCGCGAAATCGTGAATCGTCTCGAGGACTCGAGGGTTGTACACCGAAGAAGCAGGCCGTTGTTACCGTTGCCGACCGTGCTGTCCAACGAGAACGGACGCCTACCACCCGCGATCTCAAAGACTCGACGAGGAATTTCCCGAGGTGCTTCGTTAACTGCAAAAATTCCCCGGTAAGGCCGTCGTTTGTTTACGGAAAGGCTTTTGTTTCAAGTTTCGTAACATCTTAGTTTTGGGCCAAAAATATCCCGAGCGATTTTGCCGGGCGGTGCGTTATCGTGTATGGCAATTAATGTTCTGTTAAAAATCCGTGAGACGAAAAGCTATCGCCGGTGTTTGTCGTAATTTTATTTTAATCGTTGAGTTCATAAAATTGCGAAACGAGCGAGAGTTCGTAGTTTAAGTTACTTTAGGATCTCGGGAAAAATCGCTAATCCTCTCGAGAACCGTTACAAAATTTTTATCCGCCATTTTGGCTTAATCGCGAAGCACATGCCTCTTATATTTTTCATTGAACTCTTTTCTGACTTTTTCTGGTATTCTTTCTTGACTTCATTTAGCCGTCTTTATTTAATCTTGTGACTTTTTATAATTTTATTCCCTTTGACTTCGTGATATTCTTGGTGATCATTTTTCTTTGTAATTCTGTGAACACGAGTCCCGCGTCTTTTGATCGATTTTAACGGTCTTCGATATTTTCGCTCTCGAGAGCTCGCGTATTGCAAGGTCGAATCGACCTCTACTTATTTGCTGCGCGATCGCGCTCCGTAAATCGATAACCGCTACCGAGAACAAAGTTTTAATTTTGACACATCGAATTACTGTTGTTACCTTACGTTCTGTTGCTACCGGGATTTGTGTTACAATAAAAATTGTTAAATTCGGTTTCCCGAATTTTGAGTGTTGGTCATCTCTTCGCATTGACGCCTGAACCACCCCCTCTACCATTTCCCCATGGCTGCGGTCTAGCCGAGCAATATCTCGCTCCCGGGTTTCCTCGATAAAAATTTGTACCGAGAATTTTGCTCTCGATACCGGCGCCCAGAGGAACTCTTTCGGTCTTGCGGGATAACGGTGAGTTCACGGGAATTCGCGTGACAATGTATAAGCAAACGTTGTAAAGAAAAAAATAACTCGTGTTGATTAATAAAAGGGAGATATCGTCCGATCGAGCCAAGAGGGAGCGCCACGGGACTCTACAGAAAGAGGCCCCGGGGTGGCCGGCCCACGGCATTGCATTGAGCACGCTCGTACGATACGCACGCGTACATTATTTACTCGGTGAACCCTATCCCTTCAGTATCTCGAAGACGCCGACGCAATCACAAAACCGGTTGTTTTGCAGTTGAATTGAACAGAAAAAAATCAGCGATGGTGGAATAACGACTGTTCTCGGTTGGTACAGAGATAACAAAATTCCATTAGTCATGGTTGAAACGTTTTTTTTTTTTTGCCGTTATATTTGCCGAATAACAGTTGTTCTCGGTTGTTACGGAGGTAGCAGAATCAAAATAGCGATGGTTGAAACTTGGTTGTTTTGCAGTTGAGGAACTACTTTAAAGCGAGGCCTCCAAACAATGAACTAACTCTAAAAGAGTTAACAAAGCGAAACTTATAATGTTGCTATCCCCCATCATGGGCCGTCGCAAGCAGACTTATATGCGTTGATTAACATAAAAAACATTCAACCAATTGACAATACTATCGTGATTTGAATTCCGGAGCATATAAAGAAGTCTGGACCCAATCGCAAACAACCGATATTAATTATATTCCGTTGTATATAACGAATATGCGAAAATATATGGGGCATTCCATGACGTCTCGATCAAGATCTGACGATGATATCTGTTCTCAGCTCCATAATTTTTTATACAAAAGTACTTGTCGATAAACACGTACCAATTTTTTTTTATATTTTTTTAACACTTTTTACCTGAGATATAATTAATTTTTTTTTTAAAAACCTCCATTTTTAAAAATCTGAAAAAATTCTGAAAAATCTTATAAAATATATCAACATTTTTGAGCCCTATGCGAAGATGGAGATTTCATAACTGTCAAAGACAAATTTGAAAAATAAAATAAAAGATTAGAATGCATTTTTGGGATAAAAATGAACAAAAAAGTTCCTTATAATATAGTTCGAAAAAGTGATATTATCAAAGCGGCGGGATAATGACTATATTAAAATAATATAAGGGGCATTCCATGACATCTGGATCAGGATCTGGCGATGATGTCTCAGATCAACTCCGGAATTTTTTATACAAAAGTAAGTGTCGAAAAATACGGGTCAAATTTTTTTTAGATTTTTTTAACAGTTTTCACCTGATATATAATTTTTCGAAATTTGTCAAATCCTCAATTGTTTTTACTTGAGAAAATGCAGAAAAATATTATTTATTATAAAGAATTTTTTTTAGCTGTATTCGAAAATGGAACTTTCATATGATTCAGAGATAAAAATAAAAAAAATCTGAATAACTAAAAATTATTGGGATGCATTTTTTTTACATCGAAATGAACAGTAAAGTCCTATATAATATGTGTTGAAAAAAGTATATTTACAGAGTTACAGAGGACGGAATATATTAAATCTAATAATATTACATATACGATCGGCACAGCTTGACAAATCTTTTATTTTATTATTTTACAAGTAGTCTCGTTAGTTGAAACGGAATATCGGCGAGTGATGATTTTTTTTTCTATCCCTGGTATTACGCAATGCATCTGTTGCGTTTGTGGAATTCTACGAGCGCCATTAAACCTCGTCAATAAGAACTTTGCCGTGTTGTCATAGTCCGTTTGCGTGGTATAAAAAAATTCGACATTGCGAATGTGCACCATTCGTATAATGCTTTCGGGTTTATACAATCTGAAAGAACGCAAATACCTCGGTGTTCAACTTTCCCTTCATTACGATTGTTACGTCCTGACGTAACCTTCTCTATTTTTTTTTATTAATTAATAATACTTTTCGCTACTTACATTTCTGCTTATTTTTATACTATTTGAAACCTGATCCCTCAAAATAATTCCTACGCTTCACGAAAACCCGACATAATTCGTTCTCATTAAAACTCATAAGGGGGACGATTTTTCTCACCGGTCGCTGAGCGATATTTCAGGAATGAATCTCCTCTGGGAAATATTTCCAATGAGATTCAAATATTCATTGTGTAAATTAAAATTAAATGGATAAAAGATGGAACATAGAATTAGCCACCACGCGAGGTAGATGCGGACAGAGGCTCGAATCCCCCTCGACACACGCACTACGCTCGGTGAAACAGCGAACTCCGCTGCCGACGACGATACGGTCGACCACGGCATCGACCCACGGAGTATAGATCCAAGCTTTTACCATGCAAACAGACCATTGGAATTTCTCTAAATATTCTAATGGGCTTCCATCGGAAAAAGGGAACCTACATTACCTTATGTATGGAAATTAACCCTGACCATCGACATAGTTTCGGTATTTTAACACCGTACGACGTCGCAATGTATTTCTGAATATGTCGGTCGCGCGACTGGGAGACAAACGTCCCCTGTATAATTTAACCATCCATCATCATAATGGAATAATTTCTTCACCAACAATTCTTTAACCTTCTTTGAATTCCTTAATTCTAACCTTTAACGATAAATGATAAAGATGATCAATTAAAATCTGTCAGCCATTTAATAAAACATAGTATGAATTGAATCAAAGATAATAAAATTGTCCAGGATGTTAGGGAAATTAATCGACACAATTTGTCGACAAACGCGATAAATAAATATAAATTCGAAACGACAAAGCTTTCAAAATCATAGAAATAAAATTTGGTCTAAATCATTGATAAAAACAGCGAACACCTTGAAACAAATAACCGAATAAAGGGGCCAAACAGTAAAATCACGCAGAGTCACGAGAAACCAACACGAATGAACGCCACTAACCTCATAGGATAAGTTATTGCCATAGTTAAATTTCCATGTTATATTATGCGACGATCGAAGGAAAAGAAAGATGGCCGAAATTCGAGAGATAAAGAACTAGTGAAACAGGAAACCGCATTACCGAAAACTAAACATTCAGGGGGGACAGTCGTAAACCTTTTACGACCCACCCAGCCAAGTGCGATAGTTCGCAGTATGCAACACAAGTATGACTCGACGGTGACTCACGAGTGCGAACGTCTCGGCCACCGAGCGAGAAGATGCAATTACTCAAAATTTACGCACCGTGCGCAAAAGAAATGGCTCCCTATGATCGGGAGAATAAAATAATAACGTTTTAATTACATCAACATTTTAAGGAAGATTTTCGCTATAAGAGATAACTGTTACTTTTCCAATTACGCTTACCGATTAAGCTGGGATTAAGAACAAAGATTTACTTCCGGGATTGCGTTTTCTCGACTTATGGTGGAAAAATTATAAATTAGTAATTATACCAAATTAATCAGAAACATTCCATTATTCTAACAGCATTGTTATTTTTCTGGAATTATTTACCGGTTGCAAGAAATTCATAACATTAGTGGCAACAAAATATTTGCAACAGAAAACGTATGCTGCATGTAAGAAATCAGGCTCCCTTCGATTTATAGTATAAAATATCAAATCGCGGTTTATACCAAAATATTCAGAAACAATCCACCTTTAACATAGAATAGTTACTTTTCCGATATCACCTAACGTAAGATCAGGACACGCCGCGAAAGACAGAAAATGAAGCTAGTGTAGTCAAGCGGAAAGATAAAATGGGGCCCGGGCAAAGACATGAGTTGCGTCAGCCAAGCCGCATAATGCCAAGGTTAGTTCACGGCGATAGGGGAAGATTTAGCAGGTACACCAAAGAGGGGAATTACACAGCTCGCCCGGGCAAACGGAACAGTAGTTCCGGAATGTCCATATAAGGAAGTAAGATGATCGGACGACGCTGTTACCAGGCACATGAAATAACTGCTGCGCAATTCTAAATGGGGCAACGCCCAAAGACACTGGCCCAGTAATGACACAGATACCTCTGAATATCAGGAAAATGTTATTATTCTATAATAAAATGATTTGTACAAGAGCCGAGAAATATTGTATCCTTCAGGTATATAATATTCTGACATCCTACACTTGAAAGGTGATAATGTTATTAAAATAATTACTGGGAAAAAAAATATAAGTATTTCTCGACTCTTACCCGGTTTCCGAATACGTACACATATAGGAGAATTTTACGAACAACAACTATTATTTTATTCTGTCTCTTATACGTTAAAAATATCAAATATTAATTATAATAATTAATTAGTTATTAATTACAAACGAATCAGGCAAATAATTAAGTATAGGGAAGGAAATGAAATCCAATGGAAAATGGATAAATCTACCATTAATTAACAATAAGAATGAAAGACAAATCTAAGAATCTCGAACAAGCCGAGAGGAGAATAACGAGGGGGCAACATTACTCATCAGGGGAGTATAAGGCCCGGGCATATTCGCGGGAGGGATTTTCTTCCCCCTCTGGGTCTCATTCGTCTAGTATATAAGAGGCCGCAGAAAAAGGGTTCGAGAGCGAGAGAGTCAGTGACCACCAGCAGAGAGTAGAGACCAGGAACAGCAGAAGAAGTAAGAGAGTAGAGAGAGAGAGAGACGGAGGCGCCTAAGACCGAGCGCGCGATCGGTGCATCCGATCGGTAGTCCGGTGGTCCGGCTAGGCGACGAGAGAGAGATAGAGTCAGAAGCCGCGATCTTTGTCAACCACCATACTAGAGTAGGATCGCGGGTCCGTGGTAACAACGAACGAAATTGAGTAACTCTCTTATTGGAGAATTTTGTTTATATAAACTTCCATCTCCGAAAACTGTACTCATATTCGACGCAACCAGAGTTCTCTTGGATTAGCGCAGTTCACTAAATCGTCATTCTCGATCCGTCCGTTGGAACAAATCCATCATCGTTCAAACTTTCGTAATTTTGTTTTACTTAATCGTTGGAAGAAATTCTTGTACGAACCATTTTTGAATATTCGTTGTATTTGCCGAAGATCGTATTCCTGTACTTTTGAATTTGCCTGAATTATTTAATTTGAATAAATTCTGAATATTGCGGCATAATTGGCGTGAAATCCGTGTTTAAACCACCTGTTTCGTCGCATCGACCATCATCGAAACTACCATCATCGCAACAGACAACGTAAGTACAATTTAATTCAATTTCCTTTGATATCGTTACAATCAGGAATGTGTGCAATATCCTCTGTTACTCGAACTCCTCAATAATTCGCCTTGCCGTCGCCGGACAACATTTACATCACTCATAGAGACACTATTCAGTATAAAAATCAACAGTATATATATATGGCAGTGAAATAATTCCTCATAATTCGAATCATCGACGATTCATCAGTCTAATCACGCAACAGATAAAGAAATTTTATAATACCTCTAAGACAAGTCAACGAATAGCATTCCAAGCCCTATCCTTAGTAATTTTCCTCACGGTTAGACTAAAAAATGGGCAGTTGCGCCAATAATTGATGCCAGGAGTGGTAAAGGAGGGAGAGATCTCTCTTGACCAGCGCGTAGTCAATCGTACTCGACGCAACCTCGCGTTAAAATTCGGGTGAAATAGAAACACCCACATTTTTGACGTGACAAATTTTTGGGGGCTCGTCCGGGATCATGGAATGCTTGCTTTATTAAATTGAATTTTATAACCATCTACGTATAAAAATTTCAAGAAGTCCTTCCTGAAACGACAGCACACACACACGCACACTCGCATACACAAAAAAAAATATATAGTGGAAAATAAGAATGATTTCATTGCAAATGAGAATTAATTTCATATAATGAATTTATACAACTATATTGTTGTACTGTCAAAGCGCTACGTTAGTACGAACCGTAACCTTTTATAACCTTGACTGGAAACTGGGATCTATGCGGTTCGCCACGTAGTCTCACTCAAAAAACCCTTTCCTTACGTCGCCGCGCAGTTCGCTGCAAAGCTACACTCTCCTACCTAAACCCCGGTTCGTGCGGCGTTGGCGTTGACTTGCAGCAAATAAGCTCAAGGGTCGATAGTTGTTCGTAATTTATATAAAGATGGGCGAATTGCATTTTAAAGTATTATACCATTGTGTTAATGTGAGCCGTAACCCTCAATAACCTTTACTGGAAACTGGGAATTACGCGGTTCGCCACGTACTCTCACTCAAAAACCCCTTTCCTTTGTCGCCGAGCGGTTCGCTGCAAAGCCACACCCTCCTGTCTAAACCCCGGCTCATATAACGACAATTGGTAATTATTGAATTCAAATAGTATGGTACGGCTGCGCTAGTACGAACTGTAACCTATGTAACCTTGACTGGAAACTGGGATCTACGCGGTTCGCCACGTAATCTCACTCAAAAACCTTTCCTTGCGTCGTCGCGCAGTTCGCTGCAAAGCCACGTTCCTGCCTGAACCCCAGTTTGTATAGCGATAGTTCGGAATTTTGTATCTCTTAGCAAGAATTTGAATTCGCGTCATTTAATTTCGTTCTATTATTGGATTGTAATAATCATTTCTTATGAATACACAAGGATTACGAGCGAGAAATAATAATTCACAGGGATCACACGAACACTACGTAACCCTAAGAGAATCTCGACGAGACGAACGGGCTTCGGGAAATAATAAAGAAAATATTGCACCACAACTCATGTACACATTGAAACCAATCGAATACACTGCAATACCTGTAGACACTGAAAACATTATTTGGTACGATCCGCGACAAGAAGTTTACGAAAATCAGAATAATCTCAGAGTAGAAAGGGAACAAAGACACTGATTGCCCCAGTATTAAAACAAAAGAAATAAGGGGATTAATCAAATAATAAGGCACAAAAAAAAAGGGGAGAAAAGAGAACAATAATAAAAAAAAAAGAGAAAAAAAAAATAAAAAAAAAAAAAATATATATAATTCTATATATAATTGAGGTAATAACGATTATCCAGTTACATAAATTGCATTAATAAATTTAAAATGGAAGAAGGTTAACCAAATGACATTGCATAAGAATCCAAAAAAAAAAGGGGGGAGGAAATTGTTTCCAGCCTCTCATGATTAAACCTGGTAATTCGCGTGAGCGAATAAAAAAATTAGTTGAAACTGGAGGTAACAAACAACTCTCGGGAAACGGAAAAAATCATTCTTACTACAAGTAATCTCTCGCAAGCTAAAGACCCAGCCATAAAATATAATACGGAGACGCACCAACGCCCCTGTGGTCCTTCCACGGCGAAGGTTTTAAACCCCGAACCCTTACGCGGACTATACCACCAAGCTAAGAGGAAGTCCACCCCTTCAGGAGAAATCGGCGAAAGGGCAGGGAAATTAATTCAAATTATTGAACTTAACGATGAATACCAACTCGAAATTCTTGAAATCCAAATACACCAAAGAATGAATTAATAAAAAAAAAAGAAAAGGGGGAAAGAACGAATAGATATTTAATATGAGTGAATAAAAATTGCAAGTTACACTATTGGATCGTATTAATTTTCATAATCCTATGGAGCCGGTATAATAATAAAGGAACCAAGAAATACACATAAAAGAGAAACAGTAATAAATTCAAAAAGGAAAAGACACGTTTATCTCGGGTGTCGCAAACCACTCGCGCACCGTCATTAAATTCGTATAATATCCACCTTGTACGAGAATTTAATGCGGTTGTTTTGAGATTGATATACTCTATAGGGTCATTTATTATTTTAAAACATCAATACGGAACGAAGATTTTGGGGAAGGAGAACAAAAGAGCTGAGTAGGAAACGTAGGTTCTGTTTCTCTCGATACCCTCGGAGGATTACTTGTCGGTGAAACGAACGGATAAACACATATATACAATCACGTTAATAGAAACAAAGGAGGGATTAATAAGCGACAAGTTTCATATAATGAAAATAATCGTGAAATAAATGCCGGCGACTCGGTCTCAATTAAAAATCAAAGGCGACGACGTTCTCAGAGAATACCCGATTGAACGTAAAAGAAAGACAAAGCCGAAAGCGGAAAGTAAGAAAGTGAGTGAGCCACAGAAATATAGCGAGTCTCGTGCCGAGTCTATTGAATCTCTGAATCTTGAAAAGCGATATCCGCTCGCTCGTTACGACTCGTCTCCTGCGATAATAAATTCCGAGCTAGTAAAGTTAAAATCCGACTTCGAGACTAAAAAAGAAACAAAGGTTTATTATGGTTCAGCCCCCGCGTTGATAAATTCTGACGTAATAAAATTGTCCACTCCGATAACATTCGATACCGATCCTAATACAGAGGCAAAGATCCGCGAACTCGAGCGAAGATTTAACGTAAAGATCACCAAGGTACAGGCAGTATCGAGCAAAGAAATCAAGGAATTACAGGAGAGGGCGGAACACATTTTTACGGAACTCGAAACAATAGAAGCCAATATCCTTCGTGCAGCCGACGAGGTAGCTCAACTATCGGATAGGGCGGAAGATACTAGTGAATTCCCTGTCATAGTTAAAATCGCGAAAACAACCGAACAAATTCCGACACCTATAGGAGAATCTCCCGTACCCTCTCCTCTAGGAAGTCCTGTGAAAACCCTTGGCGATTTTCCAGCGATATCTCCCCGGAGAGAGATTAAACTTTCACCCAAATATACGCCAAAAACCTCTCCCGGTGGGGCCTCATGTACAGAAACTATTATTATTTCTCCCAAAGTAAGTCCAAAAAAATCTCCTGTACCAATTTTAAACCCAGAGACCGGCGTATCGCCTAAGGAAAGCCCGTCAGTAATCCTCGAACGGAGTAATCAGGTAGAGAAAGACGTTGACCCGACGGAAGAATTTAAAGAGCCCTTCGAAGAGAACGCAGAGAACAAAGAAATAATAGAAATTATCGAGACAACCATAGGATCACCTCACGGTTCCAACAAATCAGATACACCTAGTATCGAGTCTGACATATATTCCACACCGCAAGGAACGATTTTTGATCATCCTTCGGAAACTAATCGATCTTTGAGACGCAAATTATTTGGAACCCTACGAACGACTCGGGAAAAACACATTAAAAATACCACCTTAGAATTGAGAAAATCGATAACACGCAAAATTGTAAAAATTAATCCGGCGGGATTAAACAAGAGAAAGGGCATATTAAGCCTTTTCAGGACAAAGGGCGAAAAACTTGATAAAAAGGCTCCAATTGACGCCGCGGGAAAAAGGGATAAAAATTCGGCTACAACCGAAACCGTTAACTTTACTCCGATAAAAAAAACTGGAAAAAATACACCGTGTGAAATTAAGGAAAAATCTCTCGACAATAAAATTGTTTCTACAACTATGGTCAATCACAGTCAAGTTGTATCCCTTCGAGACGCACTCGCGGTAATACCAGAGTACGATGGGAAAACCACGTCACTCGGCGCGTTTATACAAGGATGTGAGGAGGCAGTAGAAATGTTGGAACCCGAGAACGAGAAAAATCTAGTAAAAGCGCTCAGAGTAAAAATTAAAGGCGAGCCTCGACGAACAATTCATCTAAATACTTTCGAAACGGTTGAGGAATTAACAGACTTTTTGAAAAGCATTTACTCTCCCGCTCGCAACATTTATCAATTGCAAGGAGAGCTGGGAGCTATTTATCAGAAACCAGATGAAACAGTGATTACTTTTTCAAACCGACTGCGCGATATTGGTTATCAGATATTAGACGCGTATGAATTCGGGAAAAACAGCGCAGCCGACGAGATTTTTAAGAAGAATACTACCGAAAGCCTTCCGCCGTGTTTTATAAACGGATTAAAACCCGAAATTGAACAGAGAATGAGACCGTGCGACACGATCGACGAGGCTGTTAAAATGGCAGTAAAAATAGAGAGAGAATTAGCCGGCCGCGCCGCGCTCCGAGGTGAGAACTCTAACCCGCCTGAAACTAAAAGTCATAAAACCGACAATAAGCGTAACGTTCATGTAGTGACCGGAGACCAGACTAGCTGTCAGCTTTGTAAGAAGACAGGACATACTGCAGCGACATGTACATTAAATAAAACAGCTAACACACAGTCGCAAGAGTCAAAGGAAAACGAAGCCGAAAGGAAAAATGTTCCTGTGTGTCAAGCATGCAATAAAATCGGTCACTCCGCAGAGAAGTGTTTCAAGCTTTTTCCGCCTAAAAATAACAGCAATCAGCCGAGTCAAATTACCGCTCCAATGTTAACTTTATGTCAGGTGTGCGACAAACGCGGCCACACGGCAGACCGATGCTATAAAATTTTTCCGCCAGAAAGGAAAAATCAAGGGCAATCCGCCGCTGTATGTCAGTTGTGTAAAAAGACCGGGCACATAGCTGCGAGCTGTCCTCAATTGCCGCGCTCAGGGCAAACGCCGACCGGCGGACGAGACGCACAAGTGCCCCAGGGCCTTAGGTACGGGCCGCCACCCTCCATAAATTGCCAGATTTGTAAGAAAGACGGCCACGGGGCCTATATATGCCCATATCGGAGTAATAACTCGCAGCCTCCTAATCAAAATCAATCAGCACCGCAAAAATCTTACGCAGAAGCAACAGATAACTTTTTATGTCATTATTGCAAGACACCGGGTCATTTCATTAGAGAGTGTCCCAAGAGATTAGCAAACGAAACTAAATCGCAAAATGCGTCGGGAAACGCGAGTGGTCTCCCGAGCTCGGGTGCGATGAGAGAGGCCACGACGAGTTCGCACCCCGTTCGAGTAATCAGAGCAGTAGAATTCGCCAACCCAGAATTTTAAAAATCCTCACGATAAAATTGCATAACGAGAGTTCCGTTCCTTCTGTTTTATTACACAGCGAAGAAATCGTGTCTCCTATAACGCTTATGGTTGACACGGGAGCCGGCCCTAACATCATAAAAGAACGTTGTTTGTACCCCGAGACTCGTGTAAACCGGCAAGAAATTTTACAACTCAACGGTATTACCGAATCGTCGATCTATACCCTAGGTCACGTTAAAATTCAGGCGTTCGGGCGTTATGCTACTTTTCACGTAGTGGGAAATGATTTTCCCATCACGGAGGAAGGAATACTAGGTTCAGAATATCTCGATGGTAATCGCGTTAAAATAGATTACGAAAAACGTCAATTAAAAATGCAAAACACAAAAATACCGTTCTCGACACAGGAAAGAATGATTATTCCAGCCAATACGAAGAAATTATGTTTCGTACGTATCAAAAATTTAGATATCAGAGAAGGATATTTACCACCTCTCGATGCTGGAGAGGGACTCACGCTCGAGAGTGGGTTCGTAGAGAATAACAATGGAAAGGCTTACATTTTTATTACCAACGGCAACGACTACAATGTAGAGGTAGAAGTACCAGTAATGGCGCTTAGGCCCGTACAAACGCTAGAAAGTCTTAGGTATCAAAGGGAAACAATAATACCGTGCAATGACTCGCGGACAATGATTCAAACCACGATAATAGAAAATGAAGAATTTAATTCAAGGAATCCGGTAGAGAATTTTGAGGAAGATCATATAAATAGCGATTCTGGACCCGCCGCAGGGCCGGACGCCATCGATAATAATAATTCAGAAAATTCAGTTAAAATTGTGCGAGATGCTTGTTTGATTATCGACTCGCAACCCATTGAAGGGCCGAGTGATATCAACAATTCAGTTTCAAGTTATCGTACGACGAGCGACTCTGTGCCCAGTGAGAGGCCAGGTGCTCTAGACGATTCAGTTTCGAGTTATCGTACGACGAGCGACTCTGTGCCCAGTGAGAGGCCAGGCGCCCTAGACGATTCAAGTTCAAGTTATTATTCGATGAGCGATTCTGTGCCCCGCCAAAGGCCAGGCGCTATAAACAAAGTTCGTTCGGAAAATGTTGATAAAGTTATTCATAATTCGAGTTCAAGTAACGATCATATACCCATGGAAAGGGCAAACAGTCTTGACAATTCAGTTTCAATATATTCAGGTCGTAATTCGAGCTCGGTGAGCGATCATTCGCCCAGCAAAAGGCTGGACGCATTCGATGAGTCTCGTTTAATAATTTCAGTCGAAAGGGTTAAGAATTCAGAGGAAAATTTGGTTTTAGTCGGAATGAACACAGAGGAATTTGATAATAATATAGAGGAAACAAAATTGTGTATTACGGAAATATTTGAGGAAAATTCTAGCGTTACCAAGGAACAAGAAATTCAAGAGTCATTGCAAGGAAATCAGGTAGAGAAAGGAATAGGTATTACAGAAAAACACGTGAATAATGAAAGGAATAAACAGACGTATGAAATCAAAGATATCGCGTTAGTAATGAGGCTCGGAGGTATTCCCATCTCTCGCGAAATCAAGCCTTTTATTCGCGAAAGACATTGCTATGTAATTAACGAAGCTGCTACAGCCACTCGATTCGAGGAAATAAAAGAATTACTAAGATTTGACGGTTTAAACGACAAAGAAAGGAAAAGCATAGAAGACCTTTTGAGAGAAAGCGCGTTCCTATACCATTTACCCGGCGAAAGTTTGAGCTGTACAACGCTTTTGCAGCATCGAATACCCACTACGGATGATCTACCTATCAATACAAGAGGATATCGATGGCCAGAGTGTACGCGAAAGGAGATCGAAAGACAAGTCGAGGAGATGTTGAAAAACGGGATTATAATACCCTCTACGTCTCCGTATAATTGTCCCGTATGGGTCGTCCCGAAGAAACTTGACTCCAAAGGAAATAAGAAATGGAGAGTAGTATTCGACTATCGCGCGCTTAACGAAAAAACAATCGCTGATGCATACCCTATACCAAACATCACCGAAATACTCGATCAATTAGGAGGAGCACAATACTTCTCAGTCTTTGACTTGGCCTCTGGTTTTCACCAAATCGAAGTACACGCCGAGGACCGCCATAAAACCGCTTTTACAACACCGCACGGGCACTTCGAATTCGTTCGCATGCCGTTCGGCTTAAGGAACGCACCTCCGACGTTTCAACGCACTATGGATTTAACGCTGGGCAGCATCCTAGGAAAAGGCGTATTCGTTTACCTCGATGATATCGTTATATACGCGAGAAGTCTTGAGGAACACGAAAATACTTACAGAGAATTAATGACGCGATTGGAAATTGCGAATTTAAAACTTCAGCCCGATAAATGCGAATTTTTAAAAAGGGAGGTAGCGTATTTAGGCCACGTGATAGGAAAGGACGGAGTTAGGCCCGATCCAAGGAAACTCGAAGCCGTTCGCGAATTCCCACAACCTAAGAACGTTAAAAATATTCGCCAATTTCTCGGATTAACGGGTTATTACCGGAGATTCATAGAAAGTTACGCGAAAATATCCAAGCCGCTCACGGGACTTCTTCGGAAAGATATACCTTTCGAATGGCATGCAGAACAAGGAGAAGCTTTCGAAATATTGAAAGAAAAATTATGCACGGCACCGGTATTGCGATATCCAGATTTCTTGAAACCATTCATCTTGACAACAGACGCCTCCGGAGTCGCTATCGGCTCCATATTATCACAAGGGGTAATTAATCACGATCATCCTTGTGCGTACGCGTCTCGAGGATTAAATAAGGCGGAGGAAAGATACGATACATACGAGAAAGAAGCATTGGCTATTGTATATTCGATACTTCATTTCCGTCCCTACCTGTACGGGCGGCAGTTTACTGTAGTAACGGATCATAAACCTTTATTGTGGTTCCGCCGCGCTACCGATGGAAATGCTAAAATACTACGCTGGCGTTTAAAACTCGCCGAGTACGAATACGATGTCGTGTATAAGGCTGGAAAGACAAATGTTAACGCGGATGCATTGTCAAGGAATCCAGTACCAGAACCCGATGTCAGCGACGATATTTTCATAATTCGTGTCAACAAGGATACGGAAACAAGAAGAAAGAAGAAAAGACAATTAACAGAAGAAGATATCAGCGAATTACTCGAACACGATACGGATGATGAAGAAGCGGACATCGTGGAGAGCGAGGAAGAAGATAACTATGCATTGGTGTACGACGAGTTCGAGGAATGCGATTGGGAACGTGAACTACCCAACGCAACATTCACCGCGGCCGAAGAAAACGCAGACAGAGATTATCCTTGCGACTTCGAACTAACATCTGGCGCTCCGACGGATGAAACCGTGGCAGAGGAAAGACCACCGGCAGCACCAGACGAAAATACCAACGAAACTATGACTGAACCGTACTATAAAAGTCCCGCCGAACTATACTACTCGAGAGACAAGGACGACGAATGGCACGCGCCGGCCACGGATCCCTATGGGCCTAGTACATCACGAGACTATATACCTCCTAGGATACAAGACGCTGAGAGTAAAGAAATTGAAGAAGAAGAAACTGTACACCGTAAACGGAGAAACCACAAGCCACAACCCATTGAGGAGAGTGAATCCGAAAACTCTAGTGAGGAAGATGAAAATGCTGACGTAGCCAGTGATGAAGAAGGAAACGTCGTTACAACTGAAATAATAGAATCCCACGTCAATCCCCGAATAAATAATCACGATATAACCAATGATAACGGTACCGTAGGGAACGTTAAACAATCTCGAGATTTATTTCACACTCGAAAGGATAGCCTCGTTTATTTCGTAACCACCGCCGGTGAACCACTGGACGACGGCAGTAAAAAATTACAGGAGAAAAACGAATTACCTAAAATGAGAAAATTGAGACTGAAGCGGCCTCAATCCTTCGTGAAACGGGGTAATAAATTTAATATTGCCCTTCCGATTTCCGACGACCAAACCGAAGGCCCGACGGAAATACTCGGAAACATTACGGAAGCTTTACATAATTGTGAATACCTGGCAGGAAAATTAGGGATCCAATCGGTAAGCATCGCTAAATCCGAAACAATTTGCAACGTCCCCTGGGATAGAATACACTCCGAACTACAGCGAATATTTGAGGATAGCGATTTTAAAATTATTATTTGCAATGGAATAGTTAGAGAACCCGCGGAAGACCAACATGACGCAATAATTCGAGAGATGCATTGTTCACCGATCGGAGGACACCGCGGCGTGAGCAAAACTTATAACAGGATCCGGCATGAATATTATTGGAAAAATCTAAAATCCGATATTCAACAATTTATTCAGCGATGTCTCCAGTGTCAATTAAAAAAATTAGTCAGAGTTAAAACAAAGCAACCGCTCGTGATTACCGATACGCCCGGCACTGCATTCGACAAAATTGCAATGGATATAGTAGGACCGATAGCAAAAACGAGAAGAGATAACGAATATATTCTCACTATCCAAGATCAACTGACAAAATTTTCTATGGCAATAGCACTTCCCAACGCTAGAGCCGTAACCATCGCAGAAGCATTCGTGAAACATTATATCTGTCAATTCGGTGCACCGAGAGCGGTATTAACCGATCAAGGTGCGAATTTCTTGAGCAAATTTATGCAACAAATTGCCAAATTATTTAGAATACGGAAAATTAGAACGACCGCTTTCCACCCACAGTCAAACGGTTCTTTAGAAAGATCTCACCACGTCCTTGGAGAATATTTAAAGCAGTATACAACGCGAGAGAAAAACTGGGACGAATGGGTCGAATTGGCAATTTTTAATTATAATACGAACGTACACGAGGGGACTAAACACACACCGTACGAGATGGTGTTTGGCAAAATAGCTAGAACTCCCTCGAGCATGCCGTTAGCCGCGAGAGAAAAACTCGCCACTTATGACGATTATTTAATCCAGTTAGTAACGCAAATACATTCGATTCAACAGATCGGTCGTGAAAACTTAATTTTAGCAAAAGAAAAGGCTAAAGAATATCACGACCGTAAAATAAATACAATAAATTTCAAAGTGGGCGAACCGGTATTTCTGCTTAAAGGACCGAAACCCGGAAAACTTGGAGACCATTACGTCGGACCGTACGAGGTATTGGAACTGCTGGAAAAAGGAAACGTGCGGATAAAAATAAAAAAGGGTTCACGAGTCGTGCATCCAAATCGACTACGAAAATCACGCATTCCGGCGTCATAAAACCAGAACAAAGGAAGAAAGCCTTCGGACACACAAAGAAGATAAATCATTAAACAGCATCTTGTAATTACAAAAGGAAAGAGGAAATATATATATCTGCCGTGGGAAAAAATAATACTACGCCATATTAATAGGATTATACATATAAAAAAAAATTATATAAATATAACATATACACAGATAGATATAGTTATACGAACAAATAATCGACGCGAAGAAAAAAAAAATATGACGACTCGCGGACAACGGCCGCCGCCCGATTATCGGTTCGAGAAGGCTCGTTTGCAAAGCTATCCCGGCCCGCCGCAATTTACGTTAGATCCGGCGAAATTTGCCGCTGCCGGATTTTATTACGAGGGGCGAAAAGATTTCGTTCGCTGTTTTGAGTGTAAGCTCTCCATATGTCAATGGTCAGAAGATGATGACCCTATGCGAGATCATGCGAAATACCAAGAGTTATGCCGATTCGTGAGGAATCTACCGTGTGGCAACGTGCCGATTGGAACGGACCCCTCGACGGTTCCACCTCCCCGGCCGGAACGGAAAAAGGGACAATCCAGCGCAACTGGGGAAAAACCCTCTTGCGGCAAATGCGATGGAGTGAGCGGCAATGTAACTCCAAAACCAGGGAAATCATCGGCGACCTTTCGGAGTTGGAAAAAGGCTGAATATCCACAGTATCTCGATTTCGATGAACGAATGAAAACCTTTAAGGGTTGGCCGAAAGGGGCGGCACAAACGGCTGAAGACCACGCCAACGCTGGATTTTTCCGCGTGGGAAGAGATGATAGTTTAATTTGCCACTACTGTGGAGGCGGGTTAAAAGACTGGCAGCCCACTGATATATCATGGGAGCAACACGCACTATGGTTCCCAAAGTGCGAGTATTTGCTCTCAATAAAAGGACCAGAGTACGTAAAACAAGCGTATGCACGTCGGCTACCCACCGTTGAAACCACTCCGCTGGCACCACCACCGCAGTACGCGTACACGAGCAACACGAAAGCTGATCGTATGGGGCCCTCGTTGGAGAAGGCTCAACAAGACGCAGGTAGACAACTAACCCCTTGCGTCAACGCGGACGAAGTAGGTTATCCCGAGTATGCCAGTTACGTCGAGCGTCTCAAGACCTTCAAAGATTGGCCGAAAGATTCAGTACAATCAAAGGAAAGTCTCGCCCGAGCAGGATTTTTCCGGAAGGGAACGGGCGACCTAGTAGTCTGCTACGATTGCACGGGTGGTATAGTCGATTGGCAACCCACGGATATACCCTGGGAACTGCACGCGCGGTTATTTCCGGAGTGCGCGCACCTGCTTTGGGTAAAAGGCAAGGATTTCGTGAAAGAGGTTAACGAGAGACCAGTACCGAGACCAACTCTCGATGACCCTCGGGTAATGGAGCAGCCCGAATTCATAAGGAAAGACCCCGTCGATCGCCTCCGCCGCAGGGAAAATCTTACAAAGGCAATTAATGAGTTTCTCTCTAGTGAAACTACCCACAAGACCGGTGGCTTCGAGGTCGAGGCATTGGACATGGATGGGTACACTGTATATACGCTTGACGATGCAAAGGACGATCTACCCGAAGAAGCTAGCGGTGCAACTCCTTCAAACGATAAGACCAAATCAATAAAGACGAAGGAATTCGATAGGAAATCGAATCACTCATCAATGGTGTTTCCATCATTTGACCTCCCACCTTTTTACGAACAGGAAGTCAGTCAAAATATTATCAATAGCTTGTGCGAAGGTTGCAATGCCGCAGGGATTGAAACTATAAGCATACCCTGCCGTCACGCAATTTATTGCGAGAAATGCGCCAAGGAGCAAGGCGATTGCGTAATTTGCGGAGCATTAATATTTCGTTACAATAAGATCGTTGTAGTACACAATTACAATCGTACGGATCGTGGAGTTTCAGTCGCCCCTAGTAACGTGACGGTAATCGGCAGAATCCGACCGCAGAGACGGAAGTAATGGAAAAGGGAGAGCAGAAAAGGGAAAGAGAATAACACGCGCGGAATAATCACGTACGGATAGGTCGTAAAAATAAAAAAAAAAAAAAAAAACATATATATATACAAATAAGAGAGAGAATAGGGATTAAAAAAAAAAAAAAAAAAAAAAAAAAAATATAATAAAAAAAAAAAAATAAAAAAAAGATATACATAAATAAACAAAAGATAAATAGGTAAATAAATGATAATAATTTAGTGAGGAATAATCACGTTATTAAGAGGACTTGAAATAATTAATAAATAAGATGGAGAAAGGAAAATATACAATAATTCATTTTACGAAATTGATTTAAGCAAAGTGTACAAACAAATAACGAAGACTTCATTTATATATACCTAAATACGGTAAATTTCATAAATAACGTTTCAAACAGGAACGGGTGGAACGATGGCTGCCCATCACTGCTACTGTACGGAGTTCAGTTGGTGTCGACCACTTATGACCGACACTCACGAAGATACGCTCTGGATATGTCTTAATCGAATAAGACCCCGAGTAATTGTCCCCGGAACAGAAGCATTGTTCTGTTATTGGAAAATCGCGTTCTACTTGGAAATTCCGAAAAGAAGAGTGGACTTATATGTACCACCTGAGTGGCGAACGATCCAACCAGCGGTATTGGACGAATGGGTCGGTAAATTACGCGATAATCCATACGAAGATATAATTCTCGGAGCGACACTGTACAAGTGGCTGCCCGACGCACTCGTGCCGGTGGGACAGAGATTATCCGACATCCCGATGGCCGGGCGAAATGGATGGCCAGAGTCTCAAGGCGAAACTCCTTTCTGGGGCGAACCCCGGCTTCAATACTCCGACGGAACGGATTTGCCTGTAAGGATAAACCGACAGGTACCCCACAACATCGTAAATGGAATGGAAAAAATATTCTGTTATTGGAAAATTGAATTGCCCGACGCACACGGACGCAAGTTCGACCTATGGGTACCACCCGAGTGGAGAAGGCTCAGTAAAGCGGGGCGAGCCCTTTACACCGCACTATTATGCGAAAATATGTATCAACCCATAACCCTCGGAGGAGTGAGATACATATGGAGAGGCGATTCCCTCCTTCCGGAGGGTCAGTTAGTGGAAATAATGGAAAGCCAAGGTTACGGACTTTTCAATTACCACCCGCCAGAGGACACCGATGAAGACGAAGATGTGGATACACTAGTACCATCGACTCCGTACGAAACAGCCCCGGGTTCCGGAGATGAGGATCCCGCAGTTGGTGGCACAAACACCGTGCAAAGTAACCTTCCACTACTAACCGAGAAAGACGTTTTCGAAGAGGTATGCAGGAAATTATGCCCTCACGTCGAAGAAGGAAGCGAAACCCCCGAACACGGGAATCTATTAGAAACTCTGGTATAAAAAAAAAAAAAAAAAAAAAAAAAAAAAAATATATAAGGATATATAAATACGCAATAAAAAAAAAAAAAAAAAAAAAAAAAAAAAAAATATACACATATAACTTCCAACTCTAAGCGAATGAACGATTAGAATTTACATTAAATTAAGGAAAAAGGGGAGGAATAAAACATAAGAAAGAACATATACCTAAAAATAAGAGAGCTAAGTACCAATACCATAAATAAAATTAATTACATATGACACTAACACTAATAATAAATACACCAAAAAAAAAAAAAAAAAAAAAAAAAAAAAAAAAAAAAAACACAAAAAACACAAAAAAAATACAATAGAGATATATAGATAATCTAGGAAGATAGATAGAATATCGCGGTATTAATAGCATTAGATAGCGGACTCATTATAGAAACGAACAAAATGGTGGAGGAACGGGAATAAAAATAGTACTTATAAATATGGAGAAAGAATAAGAATGAGAAAGGAGATGAGAAGTCTCAGGGACAAGAAAAAAAAGGGAATGAACGAATGAAGGAATGAATAGAATGGATGAATGATAAAGCGAAGTAAGAAAAAAAAAAAAAAAAATAATAATATAGACAAGTAACAATAACGTTTTACAGTAAGAAATTTTATATAATAATGAGTAGAAATCTAAAGGGGAACTTAAACGCGCTCGCAAAGCATAACAATGCAACTAAGCTAATTAGCAACTAGGGAAATAAAAAAAAAGGGGGAAAAAAATACATATATATATCAAAAAAAAAATGATGAAAAAAAAAATGTTTGAAAAAAAAAAAAAAAAAAAAAAAAATATAATAAAAAAAAAAAAAACTCGTAACGACGAAATATATTAATTACTAGTATATACAAATAATTATGAAAATCATTGATGAGTAAGGAAACGGAAGACTTAGTAATAGTAAGAAGAAAAGTATCAGGAGTTCATAGGAAACTCAACCGAAAATTCAATAGTAGAAGAAAAGTATCAGGAGTTCATAGGAAACTCAACCGAAAATTCAATAGTAGAAGAAAAGTATCAGGAGTTCATAGGAAACTCAACCGAAAATTCAATAGTAGAAGAAAAGTATCAGGAGTTCATAGGGAACTCAGCTGGAGAAAGGAATATCATTAAAACATTGGGAAAAGGAAAATCGGAAAATATATGTATATTTATGAATAATTTAGACGTAAGGGGATAATAAAAGCAAAAGGGGGAGAGAGAACATGGACCCCTAGACTTCTAATGACAGGTTGTCGGGAGTCTTGAAGACTCGACCGACAGAGAGGAAAAATATAATATGAATAATAATAACGAATAAGAAGGGAAACGTGAAAATTAAACATTTGTCGGGAGTCTTGAATACTCGACCGACAGAGGAAAAAAATAATAATATTAATAATAATAATAAGAAATAAAAAGGAAAAAACGTGAGAACTCAACCAGAGAGTAGGAAAGAGAAACAAAATCGGGAGTCGTAAAGACTCAACCGTAAGAAAAGGAAGAAACAAACTGTTGGGAGCCCAAGGGGCTCGACCAAAGAGAAGATATAAGGAAAAGGGGAGATACATATACAAAAAAAAAACCCATACTTACGGTTGACCCATGTACGAGAAGAGCGAAGACTGTTGACGGAACAACAAGTCTAGTGAACGATCGAAAGAACGAGGACTGTTGGCAGAACAACAGACATTATCGCCGCCGCCAAATAAAAAAAAAAAATATATATATATATAAAAAAAAAGAGAAGAAAATAAAATGAGGCGAACCTCGCCATAATAAAAAAAAAAAAATAGTAATAAAAGCAAAAAAAAAAATGAAATAAAAAAAAAAATATATATATAATGAAAAAAAATAATAATAAAAAAAAAAACATTAAATTGTATTTTAGGCCTTTTCCAGGCATTTATTAATAAAAGCTCCCCTTCAAAATAAAAAGATAATAATAATAATAATAATAATAATAAAAAAAAAGGAAAAAAAAAAACACACATTATATATATACTTATATAATAAAATAAACAAAAAAAAAGGGGAAAACACAAGATTGTATTTTAGCGCCTTTGCAGGCATTTATTGAGAAAAAAAAAGGGGGAAACACACACAAAAATATAATAAGATAAAAAAATATAAAGTATTATAACTAAAATTACAATTACAAAAAAATATATATATATAACTAAACAAAGATAATATTCATACTTAATTAATAAAATCTATAATTAGAATTAAAATCTATAACTAAATTTATAACTTATACTAAATTAACTTAAATTAAAACTAATTTTCCTAATAGGGCCGGTACCGCGAGCTGAAACAAAAAAAAAAACACACAAAGTTATTAAAAAGAAAAAAATATATTAAGAAAAACAAGAGAAGACCAATACATACTCCTGATTCTGTTGCGGAGGGCGGAGGGGGCCACCCGAGCCGCCGGCATTCCCCCCCTCGTCATCGGGCCCACGATCCGGGGACGGTCTTTCGCTGTGGGCGGCAGGAGGATCTTCCTCCTGCTCCACCTCCATCCCCTCCACCGCCACCCGCGGGAGCGCCACATAGTCGGTGGGATCAAAACCCTCCACAGGATCGTCATGATGGGAGAAACCTCCCTCATCGAGATCCTGCAGGCCGGGAGCGAGATCCGGGAATCGGCCCTGATAAACGGGGGGATAAACCCCCCGTTCCCGCAAGATGTCCAAATAACTGGACACCGATTCCTCGGCGTCCCAATCTTCGTCCGAATAGAAACAGACGGACGGGGATGCCCGCAATTCCGTAATCTGGAAAAGGAAAAGAAAAGATTAGACAACGAATGAAAAAAATATATATATATATAATAAAAACGCAAGCCTTACCCTCCGATTGAATTCCTCCTGCGATCCGCCACGGATCAACGCGCAATACGCCTCCATATAGGCCGCGTTCAATTGCTCCACGGAAAGAAGGTAGGGCGTCGACATGATGATTGTTTCGAGTTCAAAGACTTGAATGATTTTCTTCCTCCGCAACCTCGGTTTAAATACACAAATCCCCACTCACAAGGTTCAACGAACCTCAGCACAATAATCCTCGCACCACGTGTCGAATTTCCTTCGCAAGTGAAGGAAATTTTCCTATTGGTCAGGCCATAAAAAAGAAAGAGAAAAAAAAAAAGAGAGAAACCCTACCCAATTCTCGCGTTCACCAAACACAGAGTAGAAACGAATATCGAAAATATACAAAATTATTGAATACAGGGAATCTCACGAAACGATAATATTGCAGACAATGAAGCTCGGAATTCTACTCGCATGGAGTGCACTGATCTACTTAAATTCGAAAATCCCGGTGACTCACGGATTGATTGGGTACGATTGCGCGGGAGTTACATCGAACATCACCAGCGTATCATTACTGGGAGTGGGAGAATGCAACATACCCCAGCAAGAAGTTAACGTCACTCGCACCTACATTCAACTAATACAGATCAATGAATATTCATCTATAAGAGTAAGGCAATGTAAGGTGGAAATTTATCGAACAATTAAAAGATGTGGAATGCATTCCCATACGATGGATGTAACCAACGGAGAATACGGATATATAGATAGCGTCAACCGAGAATCTTGCCTCGATATGTATCGATACGGTAATATTAAGATAGGACAGACAACAGTCACAGGGATTATGACGAACGGAACGATCACGCGACCAATACACATAGCAGGCTCGATTTATAACGACGGATCTTGTGACGGGACTACTTATTCCGACCCTTACGGTACATGGGATAAGGTAGTGGTACATGGAAGTGTGAAAATATCACTGAGAGATTACAACGCTCGAGTAAACGTAGATACTAATAAAATACATCTGCGGTCCGGTACAAGTTGTGAGTTGAGCGAGGGTCGTTGTGTCGACTTCGACGGCGGCAATACATTTTGGGACCCACTGCCCGAAGACAGTTGTAAAACCGGCCGGTACGGACTCCTATACGAAGGGATTGCCGATCGAATTACGGATTACGACGTTGGGAACGAACAAACAGTATACAGTCTCACTGAAGGAGACGTGACATTCGGACTTTCTAGCAAAAACACAATAAAAGTTTGCGGATATATCTTAACTAAAACCGAGCATCCTAAGCTGCTTATTGTAGAGACTACACGAGGAAACCCTTTTATTGCAAAGAAACCCATCGAAGTAAACAATCTGGATATTTTCACATACATGAATTCTAAATTCGTATTCGTAGAGAAACATATCCGTACGCAAATTAAAGACATGTATCGCGATATATTAATGCAACGTTGTAACCTCGAACGACAACTATTGCAAACCACTCTGACGATAGCGAGGATCTCTCCCGACGAATTCGCATACGATTTAATGAAAGGGCCAGGATATATGGCTGTGATAGCTGGAGAAGTGGCACACATTGCTCAATGTATTCCAGTCGAAGTAAAAATTGCTCGAACTGCCGAATGTTACAACGAATTACCCGTAACAATGGGAAATTTCTCTTTCCACCTGTCACCGCGAACTCACATACTATTAAAACCCGGCACCGAGGTATCTTGTAATCGACTACTCGCTCCTATGTATTTGTTGGACGGAGAATGGTATTCTTTCGGACCAACCCCTATGCAAACTCAGACTCCTACCATTCTCAAACCTCTTACTAAACCCACTTGGAAATACGTCAGTCCTTACGCATTAGCAACAAGCGGAATTTATACGCAGAAAGAATTGGAAGAACTTCGCGATCACTTAATGTTCCCCGCGGAGAGGCCAGCAATATTAAATTCATTGGCGCGAGGAATTACCGGACATTCTTCAATCGTTCAAGGTGGCTCATTATCAAATCTCCTTGATGAAGAAGCATTAAATAAAATCGTAGAATCTGCATGGGATAAAACATGGGGCTATCTCATTAGGTTTGGAAATGTGAGCGCAGGATTAATAGGAGTAATGATTATCTTCAGAGGAATTAAACTTATCATCGACACAATAATACACGGCTATGCTTTGCACACTGTATACGGATGGTCTATACATTTGCTAGGCGCAATTTGGGACTCCGTTACGAGCTTGCTATTGCACTTGAGCAATAAACAACCGAAGCCAAATAATAGGAAAGAGGATGATACGAATAACAACGCAGGGCCATCCGAACCATTACAACCACCGGCATACCAGCCTTGCGGAGCTCCCAGTGGAGATGTGTCTCTCATCCCACCCATAACGTATGAATTCGATCCGAGAATTCGAGACTTCGATGCAATTATGAGACACCCCGGATCTAATTTTCGTACACTACCACACCCAAGTCGAAAAGAAGAAACGTACCCTATGCAAGTATTAGCGGGTACACAAACGGATGGGGCCGGCGAGACTATAGCTATACGCACCCGGCCAGTTTATGACACATTGCCCAGGGCAAGAGCCGGGCCGCCGAGGAATATTACCGCGTCCACTTCGACTACTCATGCAGACGCCGTGGAAGAGTTTAACGAACCCAGCGGTTTATATCCGGAGTTAAAAATCGATTCACAAGAAACAGGCGAGGGTTCAAACGCAAGGAATAAGCAACAATATTTTCTATTGCAAAAACCAAAGAAGGATGATAAGCAATAACTTGAAAAAGCAGGCGAAATAGGGAGAGGAAGAGCAAAAGAAAAGGAACGGATTAGGGAAATCGAATAATAAAATATAATCTTACTTTAACAATTGCCAAGTAATAAAGGAAAATAGAGATGAGAGATAAATGAAAAAAAAAAGAGAAAGGAAATTATATCAATAATATACTTAACAATATTTTAATTAATAACGATAAAAAAAAAAAATATATATATTATATAAAAAGAAAAAAAAAATTTTCTATACACAATAATACCTTAATTAGTTATGTTCAGAAAAGAGGGGAAAATACTAATAACACCCCAGCATAAAACTACACACATAGACCTCCTGACAAATGACAGATTGGGGCTTGGAGAAACGCTATATTAATGACTACGACAGTTAAATGGATGAAAAATAGGATTGTTATATATTTTTTTTTTTTTGACCCAGTCAACCCAAGGAAATGGAATTGATTAACGGAAACAAAAAAAGGGAGAAGGGAAAATATAATAAAAACGAGGGAATAATAACCAATACATTTAGAGCACACTATCTATAATTAAGCCAGAATTAAATCGGAATTGCATAAACAATTAATATCAATAATTAAAATTTAACAACAGAGATCCGAAGACATGGCGAGATGCAAATGCGGACGCGAAATTACTGCGTTAATGCAAACCAGATCCGATCAACATGCACCGCTACCAGAGACGCTAAAAATCCGAATCAACGAGGTGGCACCTGCAAAGCTGGTGCCCGGAACTGCTGTTATTTACTGTTACTGGAGAATCTCTTTACACATAGATATCACGGATAAACCTTTCCTCTTGTTCGTGCCACCTGAATGGCGACATATCGAAAAGGAGCGATTGAATGAATGGACCGCCCAATTACGCACTAATCCACTCGAAGATGTTACCTTGGGGCAAACACAATACGAGTGGCGCAACGATATCCTCATGCCACAGGGACAGCGATACGCTACGGTCCCCATACCGGGTACGAGAGGATGGCCGGAGCTCGACGAGCCGATACCTGAGTGGCACGTGCCGCTTAAACTAAAAGGGCTGGGAAGACACTTGCCCATAGCCGTCAATCGACGATACATTAGCCCTACATTGGGAATGGGAAAACTCATCTGTTACTGGAGGGTAGCATTGGACCCACCGGGCTATCAACAGCGATTCATTTACGTACCACCGGAGTGGCGCAGACTAAGCCAGAGAACACGCGATCAATGGTTGAGGCGAGCATCCGTCCGCCTCGGTCAAGAAATACACCTCGGAGGAATTACGTACAGATGGTACCTTGACACTCTGATGCCTCTCGCACAGAAGCCCGACCTCCTTGAATACATGGGAAAAGGTCAATACAGCAATGTGGAAGACGAAGGAAGCCATAGCGAGGAAGAGATCACCAGCGAGGCCCTCGATCTCGCACAAAAACGAACAGCCGAAGATATGGAGGTAGAACATTACTCGTTACAGGGACTCCTGGAGGTTGACACTCGCGAGGTGCCTTCGAATCTATCCCTTCGAAGCATTTCAGGACTAGAGGAAGAGATAACGAAATTGGAACACGTTAGAAGTGTAGCACTAAAAGAAAGCGCAGAATAACGACTCACGAAATAACAAGTATACAGTTGTATCGACGGTCAAGTGAGTTTACCTCTTTTGACAAACTATTCCTCCTTCATACATAAAACATCATAGACTCCTAAACTATTAAAATTTTAATAATATGCTTTATGCGTAGAACGATGAAGAAAAGGTTTATATATATATATATACCCAGCTAATACAATTATTATCAATATTCACAGATGGTTCAGTACATCTTGCCGATTGCTATCAATCATCCAAAAGCTGACGAAGGAAAGGTATACCTCCCACAACTTTATTGGCCTCTGATGCCCGGCTGTTACGTACCGCCGGAGTGGAAAGGAATCCCTAACGGGGTACTCGAGGAATGGACACGGAAACTACCACGCCGAGGCCGTTCCGTTATCTTGGGTGGAACAAGATATACACTGGTGGAGGACATCCTACTACCACAAGGCCAAGACTTCAATACAGTAACCACCACTCACGATCTGGAAGGTCTCGAGGCCGAAATATGGGTATAATAAACTGGACCTTTGTACATTGACAAGAAGAAGACACCACGTTTACCGTCACATGCAACAGGACAACCTTCCGAAACTTGCGTATGTTAGCGATTAATTATGAAAGAAAGCAATTCCGAATTATCATTAAGGGTTATCATGTTTAATTTTTTATATTACACAATTATTAATCACGCTTAATGCCAAAGTAGTTCCTTACATAAAATCTATTACTCATAAAAGCTTATTTGCCAAAAAGTATAAGAGAGAAGAAAAGGAAAAATCGTATATTCTCGTAGGAATAAAATTATTTATAAGTAAAGAGGCAAGACAATTACGCCAAAGACAATAAAGTCATAATTTCACACTTACCTAAAAATAAAACGCAGCAATCCAGTATCTTTGATTAAAAAAAAAAAGAGGAAAAAATACACGAAAAGGAAAAGGCATTAAAAATAAAAAAAAAGAGGGAAAAAAAAAATATATATATCATCTCGGACCAAGGAACGAGAAGCTATGGTGACAGAATCGAGAGGGCCATACCTTTAATTAATTATTACTAAGGAAAATATATGGCCATATGAATGCATACCCATTAGAATGATCGTTAGGCTTCTCCTAACAATCATCTTAGGGGGGGAGGTGTTACGTCCTGACGTAACCTTCTCTATTTTTTTTTATTAATTAATAATACTTTTCGCTACTTACATTTCTGCTTATTTTTATACTATTTGAAACCTGATCCCTCAAAATAATTCCTACGCTTCACGAAAACCCGACATAATTCGTTCTCATTAAAACTCATAAGGGGGACGATTTTTCTCACCGGTCGCTGAGCGATATTTCAGGAATGAATCTCCTCTGGGAAATATTTCCAATGAGATTCAAATATTCATTGTGTAAATTAAAATTAAATGGATAAAAGATGGAACATAGAATTAGCCACCACGCGAGGTAGATGCGGACAGAGGCTCGAATCCCCCTCGACACACGCACTACGCTCGGTGAAACAGCGAACTCCGCTGCCGACGACGATACGGTCGACCACGGCATCGACCCACGGAGTATAGATCCAAGCTTTTACCATGCAAACAGACCATTGGAATTTCTCTAAATATTCTAATGGGCTTCCATCGGAAAAAGGGAACCTACATTACCTTATGTATGGAAATTAACCCTGACCATCGACATAGTTTCGGTATTTTAACACCGTACGACGTCGCAATGTATTTCTGAATATGTCGGTCGCGCGACTGGGAGACAAACGTCCCCTGTATAATTTAACCATCCATCATCATAATGGAATAATTTCTTCACCAACAATTCTTTAACCTTCTTTGAATTCCTTAATTCTAACCTTTAACGATAAATGATAAAGATGATCAATTAAAATCTGTCAGCCATTTAATAAAACATAGTATGAATTGAATCAAAGATAATAAAATTGTCCAGGATGTTAGGGAAATTAATCGACACAATTTGTCGACAAACGCGATAAATAAATATAAATTCGAAACGACAAAGCTTTCAAAATCATAGAAATAAAATTTGGTCTAAATCATTGATAAAAACAGCGAACACCTTGAAACAAATAACCGAATAAAGGGGCCAAACAGTAAAATCACGCAGAGTCACGAGAAACCAACACGAATGAACGCCACTAACCTCATAGGATAAGTTATTGCCATAGTTAAATTTCCATGTTATATTATGCGACGATCGAAGGAAAAGAAAGATGGCCGAAATTCGAGAGATAAAGAACTAGTGAAACAGGAAACCGCATTACCGAAAACTAAACATTCAGGGGGGACAGTCGTAAACCTTTTACGACCCACCCAGCCAAGTGCGATAGTTCGCAGTATGCAACACAAGTATGACTCGACGGTGACTCACGAGTGCGAACGTCTCGGCCACCGAGCGAGAAGATGCAATTACTCAAAATTTACGCACCGTGCGCAAAAGAAATGGCTCCCTATGATCGGGAGAATAAAATAATAACGTTTTAATTACATCAACATTTTAAGGAAGATTTTCGCTATAAGAGATAACTGTTACTTTTCCAATTACGCTTACCGATTAAGCTGGGATTAAGAACAAAGATTTACTTCCGGGATTGCGTTTTCTCGACTTATGGTGGAAAAATTATAAATTAGTAATTATACCAAATTAATCAGAAACATTCCATTATTCTAACAGCATTGTTATTTTTCTGGAATTATTTACCGGTTGCAAGAAATTCATAACATTAGTGGCAACAAAATATTTGCAACAGAAAACGTATGCTGCATGTAAGAAATCAGGCTCCCTTCGATTTATAGTATAAAATATCAAATCGCGGTTTATACCAAAATATTCAGAAACAATCCACCTTTAACATAGAATAGTTACTTTTCCGATATCACCTAACGTAAGATCAGGACACGCCGCGAAAGACAGAAAATGAAGCTAGTGTAGTCAAGCGGAAAGATAAAATGGGGCCCGGGCAAAGACATGAGTTGCGTCAGCCAAGCCGCATAATGCCAAGGTTAGTTCACGGCGATAGGGGAAGATTTAGCAGGTACACCAAAGAGGGGAATTACACAGCTCGCCCGGGCAAACGGAACAGTAGTTCCGGAATGTCCATATAAGGAAGTAAGATGATCGGACGACGCTGTTACCAGGCACATGAAATAACTGCTGCGCAATTCTAAATGGGGCAACGCCCAAAGACACTGGCCCAGTAATGACACAGATACCTCTGAATATCAGGAAAATGTTATTATTCTATAATAAAATGATTTGTACAAGAGCCGAGAAATATTGTATCCTTCAGGTATATAATATTCTGACATCCTACACTTGAAAGGTGATAATGTTATTAAAATAATTACTGGGAAAAAAAATATAAGTATTTCTCGACTCTTACCCGGTTTCCGAATACGTACACATATAGGAGAATTTTACGAACAACAACTATTATTTTATTCTGTCTCTTATACGTTAAAAATATCAAATATTAATTATAATAATTAATTAGTTATTAATTACAAACGAATCAGGCAAATAATTAAGTATAGGGAAGGAAATGAAATCCAATGGAAAATGGATAAATCTACCATTAATTAACAATAAGAATGAAAGACAAATCTAAGAATCTCGAACAAGCCGAGAGGAGAATAACGAGGGGGCAGCATTACTCATCAGGGGAGTATAAGGCCCGGGCATATTCGCGGGAGGGATTTTCTTCCCCCTCTGGGTCTCATTCTTCTAGTATATAAGAGGCCGCAGAAAAAGGGTTCGAGAGCGAGAGAGTCAGTGACCACCAGCAGAGAGTAGAGACCAGGAACAGCAGAAGAAGTAAGAGAGTAGAGAGAGAGAGAGACGGAGGCGCCTAAGACCGAGCGCGCGATCGGTGCATCCGATCGGTAGTCCGGTGGTCCGGCTAGGCGACGAGAGAGAGATAGAGTCAGAAGCCGCGATCTTTGTCAACCACCATACTAGAGTAGGATCGCGGGTCCGTGGTAACAACGAACGAAATTGAGTAACTCTCTTATTGGAGAATTTTGTTTATAAAAACTTCCATCTCCGAAAACTGTACTCATATTCGACGCAACCAGAGTTCTCTTGGATTAGCGCAGTTCACTAAATCGTCATTCTCGATCCGTCCGTTGGAACAAATCCATCATCGTTCAAACTTTCGTAATTTTGTTTTACTTGATCGTTGGAAGAAATTCTTGTACGAACCATTTTTGAATATTCGTTGTATTTGCCGAAGATCGTATTCCTGTACTTTTGAATTTGCCTGAATTATTTAATTTGAATAAATTCTGAATATTGCGGCATAATTGGCGTGAAATCCGTGTTTAAACCACCTGTTTCGTCGCATCGACCATCATCGAAACTACCATCATCGCAACAGACAACGTAAGTACAATTTAATTCAATTTCCTTTGATATCGTTACAATCAGGAATGTGTGCAATATCCTCTGTTACTCGAACTCCTCAATAATTCGCCTTGCCGTCGCCGGACAACATTTACATCACTCATAGAGACACTATTCAGTATAAAAATCAACAGTATATATATATGGCAGTGAAATAATTCCTCATAATTCGAATCATCGACGATTCATCAGTCTAATCACGCAACAGATAAAGAAATTTTATAATACCTCTAAGACAAGTCAACGAATAGCATTCCAAGCCCTATCCTTAGTAATTTTCCTCACGGTTAGACTAAAAAATGGGCAGTTGCGCCGATAATTGATGCCAGGAGTGGTAAAGGAGGGAGAGATCTCTCTTGACCAGCGCGTAGTCAATCGTACTCGACGCAACCTCGCGTTAAAATTCGGGTGAAATAGAAACACCCACATTTTTGACGTGACACGATAATAAATAACAAATGGGTGCAAAGTCGCTTGGTCGTTGTTCCAATAAAAACCCTGTGCTGCATCGTAAGCGACGAAGGCATAGTTTTGAGCAAAATCACAAATAACTAGAAACTCTTCTTCTTTCAACTGATTTTTGAGATTTGTTAAATGTGAAGATTGCTTCTTTGCTACGAAGTCGTGACGAAGAAGACTTTCCAATTGTTTGCACACCTCCTCAATAAATTCATCGACTGGCAGTGTAATCGTTAATAACTTCGTTCGGTCTGTGCTCACCCATTGCTTGAATGATAATTCATCAATCACCGATTGGTCGAAAGCTTCGAAGAACCTCTTTAATCTTCGTTATTCCCGGGCAATCAGTACACTCGCCAAAATAACAGTCAGAATTTGAATATGCGCAAACCATTAGAGCCATGGAATCGTAAAAATTAGATAATGGTATAGCGTTATCTTTATTTCATTCTGCTATTGGGCAACTTCCCGCGTAGAAAAAATTAGTATGGGATTGACTCTGGGAGGACGATGGGCGAGAGGCTGGAATTTATTTGGGATTGAATCTGGGAAGCACTATGGGCAGTCATCTGGGTTTTGGGACCCGGCTGGATGGTTTCCCAGACCTTTTCCCATAGGTTCAGTAGACCGGGGAATCCTCGTGCAATCAATCCCATACGCTTTTCCAGATTCTCTCCCGGCCGTCGCGTACGACCGAGGAATCCTCGTGCAATTAATCCCATATACTTTTCCAGATTCTCTCCCAGCCGGCGGGGACGACCGGGGGAATCCTCGTGCAATCAATCCCATACGCTTTTCCAGATTCTCTCCCAGCCGTCGGGTACGACCGGGGGAATCCTCGTGCAATCAATCCCATACGCTTTTCCAGATTTTCTCCCAGTCGTTGCGTACGACCAGGGGAATCCTCGTGCAATGAATCCCAAACATAGAGTCCCATATTATGTATAAATGAAAGAAGAAGAAAAAATAGGTTTTGTCAAATGGAAGGAAAAAATAAAAAACGAAGAAATATGCCCAAAACTAATTTTTTTCGACGGATACAAGTTCCCCGAGCAAAGTTAAATACTGCTGTACGTAATCGGCGTTTGAAATTCGATGTTGGTCCCAAAAATATTGTAAAGTATTGGATGAGTCTCACATAGATGTTTTAATTTGTCTATCCAAGCTTTTTCCAGTACATCACAATATTTTTGCGTCCTTAAACGAAATTTAACCGCCAATTATGTACTACAGCGCCTAACTTTGCTCGGCGAACTCATATTCGCCGAAAAAAAATTAGTTTGGGCATATTTCTTCGTTTTTAATTTTTTCCTTCCATTTGACAAAATCTATTTTTTCTTCTTCTTTCATTTACACATAATATGGGATTCTATGTATGGGATTGATCGCGCGAGAATTCTCCCAGTCGTACGCGACGACTGGGAGAGAATCTGGATCAGCGTATGGGATTGATTGCACGAGGATTCCCCCGGTCTACTGAAGTTATGGGAAAAGGTCTGGGAAACCATCTAGCCGGGTCCCAAAACCCAGATGACTGCCCATAGTGCTTCCCAGATTCAATCCCAAACAAATCCCAGCCTCTCGCCCATCGTCCTCCCAGAGTCAATCCCATACTAATTTTTTCTACGCGGGTTTAGAATAACAATTTCATATTTTGATGATATGTACACACGCAAGTGGAGTGAGTGCCACTCGATCCAGCTAAGACACAATGTTTCGGTCGAAGTTCGGCAAATTTCGAGAAACCAATCTTGATTGAAGGATTTTCTTCTTTGAAAGCCTCGTATGTGTATTTCAAATTACCAAGGACGAGTCTTTTTTGTTCATGAGTCCGTACTTTTGAACCTGGATCACGGATTGTTACAAAGTCTTTTTTTCTTGGTAGTAATCTACTGATCTCGTCCGAAGTATAAAACGATTTAACCAGTGTAACGAGGTAGCCTCGTTCAAATATCCCTCAAATCCCCTCGACTCGGGCCCGCTGCTTACCACGTGCGAGTTAAATAGCAGTAAGAACAGTATATGTTTGTATGTCGCTCATAGCCCGTATTTTTGTATATTTTCCGCGTTATCCCCCCCCCGCGCGCACCGAAGTCAACAACGAAAAGCGTATCATCAGATGACAACGATAGCGAGAGAGCGAGGGTAACAGCACAGGGAGATGCGAGAGCGTCAGCGCGGGGACTCGCTATCCCTTGCGCCTCGCCACTGCGGTTTTGCCGTCGCTTCGCACTTACCACCGCCGTCCGCCGGCCGCCGCTCGCCATCGTCGCTCGAAGGTATCTAGCGGCGATCAATCATCATACTGCCGCCGTCTTGCGCAACGTCCGTCGATCGCTCTCGTTATCGACCGATGCCGAGTTCCGAACTCTCTCACTCACCGCAAGGACCCCCCACGACGCTGCGATACGAGAAGACATCCGGAGAGCACGGCGAAGATTTCCGGCTCGCAGCTTCGATCGAGATCCCTCCCCGTGTGCAAGGTCCATTAAGCTGGCACCTCCACCACGTCGAAAATTTTTGGGCTCTATATAGAAATTACAGGCTTTTTATGGGCTCTTGAATCGTATTAATAAAAAATTTTAGGCTCTTTTCAGTTCCGAGAAAATCGAATTTCAAATATGGGGGTGCCAGCTTAATATTAAGCTAGTGCCAACTTTTTTCCTAAGATACTTAGAGACATATTCTTGGTCTCAGATTTATGGGCTTTTTATGGGCTCTTCAGATATGCAACTGGAAATTTTCTCGGATCAACCCTAACGAAGTTAGCAACCCTTAAACATTTTTGGATTTTTTTTTCACCAAATCTATATCGGATATTTATGGGCTCTCTATAGGCTTTCTTCTTAGCGTAATTACTATCGATTAAAGCTTCATTTTAGTTCAATAAGAACCACTCCATATCGAAAAAACTTTGTCCGATGGAGAGAATGTATTCTAGATGCCTTACAAACACCGTAATATTATCGAAATTCATGGTTTTTTACGCACGTGATCTTGTACAATTGAAAGATTTTGTTTGCCATTTCTAGATTTCTAAAAGAACTACCCCTAGGCGAGTCTCGTTTTCGCTCTAGAGAGGACTTACGTGTTCGGCAATGAAATTAATATCAATTGACATTTCAGGTAGTTCTTTAGGAAACGGGAGTACACTTCAAAAGTCATAAGTGACCGCAACGATGAGCTCAAAAATTAGTACCAATTCCAACACTCTTTCCATGTTATGAAGTAGTTTTGTTGAGTCGCTGAAGATTGTCATGAATAGCGTTTGACTTTAACCCAATGCGGTAACGAATCGGCATATAAATAACACAACAACAATGTGATTTTTTAGATAAGAACAATTTTTATATTTTTGCTTGTACAACAAGTCGTATAATAAAAATAAAATAAACTCTTTATGTTTGTCACTGTATTTTATAGTGTTCCACTACACAACATGTTTTTATATCATTTTTATATTTTTGCTTGTACAACAAGTCGTATAATAAAAATAAAATAAACTCTGCATGTTTGTCACTGTATTTTCTAGTGTTCCACTAGACAACATGTTTTTTTTAATATATAGAAGGATTTCGATCAACGCTTCGAACGTTTCTAATGCCTTCGAGCTCAACACTTTCTCTTGGCTTGTAATGCCGTCGTATTGCACCCAGCTGTGATCACGCCGATAGGAGATAGCTATATAGTGACCAAGCTCGTCGTGTTTTGAACTTCTTCGCGTCATAATTGGGGGTATAAACTGGACAGCGCCAACCAACTTACACTCGTCGTCAGAAAAGGACAATCGAAGAGAATCGGGAAGATCCTGCAACCGAATCGTGCTCGAATAGTCTAATTCTTCTCGATTGATTTCTATCAATAGAAAGTACCCTGAAAATAAAAGAAATATTTGTTTACGATTTTCAATATAATACATAAGTCCAAATTCATTTTGGTATACCTGATTGTATAGTCGCCGAGTTCATCGATACGCAATCGATATTCGCACAGGGTCGATCGTTTAGCCTCACGCCCGCTTCGATCGCTTTCACGAAATTGCTCGCGTTCTGGACAACCTTTTGGGCAGTTTACTATTTCAGTGAAGCTTGGCACGTTCTGGAAAAGCAAACAGCATAATCCGCCGACGGTTGATTGGCAGGCGATGAGATCGACTCCACATCGGCTGGTTGAAACTTCGCAGTGCTTTATCAATATTTTCGCTCGTTCTCGATATGTCCCAGCGTTTATGCCTCTCTTTGCAACTTTGTGAATCAGCAGTAGAAAGTCGTTTGTCGTACTTCTGCAGAATTGAAGGTTCTCTTCACAATCTAGTGCGGCTGCCAAAAATATTTGAAAGAGACTGTCGAACGGACAAGTGTTGCTTAACGTCACTTTTCTTTCATTGACGTTAATCGGTTGTAGGATCAGTTTATTCCCGTTTTTGAGAATGGGGACGTTTAGGAGTTTTTCGTGCAAAAGCAGCTCGTGTTCGAGAAAATTTGGACGAAGGTACCGCGCTTTTTTCGGCACTTTGTTTGCTAATCCCCGCCAATTCTCCTTTTCGTTTGAGATGAGACTTGCTGCTACACTCTCCGGATGGTGTTTATTACACGAGGCGCAAATTCTTTTTTGTCCATAGCCCTCCTCTTCACCTTGAACAGGCACTGAACATCCTGGAAATACGTGGACGGCTTTTTTGCAAAAAATGCACTTATGTGCGTCCCCTGGAGCATTGCCGTTTGAACAAGCGATGCAGGCGCCTGATAGAATTTTAGCATGGATGACACGTGGAAGAGGATGCTTACGAGTCTCCAGCACGCTTGAGTTAGCGAGTGGTGCTCGGTCAGAAATTTCCGATGTGAAATCGTTTTCCATAATGTTCTTCACACAATCGTCGACACATTGCGAAGTTTCATGAGGTTCGAAACCGTGGGACTGAGCGCCGATAGTCTCACCTAATGGCATCCGAGCTAATATCTCATTTTGAGACGTGGCTGGTGCATCGGATGGCATTTTTGCAAAATTACCAAACGAAGCGTGCGCTTCGGGAGTGTCGCCATCGGACACGTCACATTCGTTCCGTAATATGGAGTCAGACTGACTCACAGGCTGAGATATCGGTTCAGCTGCGATAGGCTGAGATACCGGTGCAGCAGCGATGATTTTACTGCGACCCCCCCCCCCCCCCCCCCCCCCCCCCCCCGAGGTATTTGACGTGCGTGGAGACGAAGTCATCGGCTCTCATCGGCAACGTTTCATTTTTCAGAACACGACATTTAAGGTCGTTGAAGTCAGATTCAACGGATGCGCTAGACGCCGGTTCGCGTCCATACCCGAAAGTATTTCGACAGACGCACGACCATAGTGGTAGCCACTTGACGTCTGCGACAAGCCGATCAGCCAGGCGCGGTAAAAAATGCGCGTTTTCGCGGTCTCCGAGATCATCGCGTATCGCAGCCTTGACCGTTTCGTCTATCTCTCGTGCCCAGAGTTTCCATGAATTCTGTGGTCTCAAATCATCTTCGATGGGACTCGGAGCTCGCATGTTTTGTAATTCGCTTTTTTCATTGTCGTTTTGAGCGTTGATGGTGCCTTGTACAGTAGCTCCGTCGACATCGCCAGATGTAACTTCAGCTTGACGTACATCGGCATTTTCTTTGTCGATCGAATCTATAAAGAAGAAAGAATTATTGAAGGAATTACCAGGAATAAAAAAATCATTTATTTCGTATAGAACGATCGAGATTTCACGACCATAGAATTACCTTTTTAGAAGAGTTTTTAAATTAACCATAAAAAAGTACTATAGAAGCCATAAAGTACTTATTTTCACAAAATTGATAATTCTTAACGAAATTCTTTCCAACGGGTAGCTAATTTCTTTTATTTATTAATAATAAGACCATGCATCTTCGATTTGAATCATATAGATTCTGAATACTATTAAAAATTATTTAATAAAATACATACCTAAGATCGGATCGATTGTGACGTCGGGAAAACCGATGATCAATCGCTGTAGACATCGTTTTCGAATCTCGTACAGCGTCTCGCTACTTCCTGTACTGCCTTCCGTTTCGCTCCGAGTTACCATTAGCAACCACGTTAATCTCTCTTCAGCTTGTATTTTGCTGCTCGATAGTATAATTTGGCCGATTGATGCGAGGAAAAACCTTTTAATTCGCACCCTAATTCCTTTTAAGAAGTCGGCGTACATTTTTATAAAATGGGCCACATCGATTCGAATGTAACATTTTGGGACAGCTATTTCCGTACATGCCTCCGCGTATTCGTCGATACTTCTATAACCGGTGAAGCAACGTACAGAGGCGGAAAGTAAAGCAACTGACGAGTCAGCCACAACTTCTCGAGGGAACGGAGCACCGAATCGCAACCATTCCATCAGCCAAAACTGAATATTATTTGTATTATGAGCCTCTGTTATGATTTGAGCAACGCTGAACTGCCCAGTCCCGGTGTGAACAACACACTCGTACAGATAAATGACTCTCGTCTTCGTTTTATCGAGCCGCTCTATTGACCGAACAATACTTCCGGTTGCGTCGAGCATGATGCAAGCAGCATCTACTTTTTTGCAGTAGTTTCGGTAACCGTCCAATTGGTGATGCGACCAATAATGTAAAAAAAACGGATTCAATCCGAAGCCGCGGACGACATTTATCAGCTTATTCAACTGCAGGACTTCTAGAGCGGTAATGACGTCCTTATGTTCTCGTCCAGCCTGTTTATACTGTTGTTTAACAACTCTCACAACATTCGCATTATACAGTTGTGGAGGTTCAGGATCGCCGGTTGTCATTAAATCATCGGCCCTTTCCGCCTGATAAACACCGACAGCTTTGTTCTGTTCAGTCAGCAATTTTCCAACGGCCTCTCGTTCTGGGGCACGGCAGTATCGTTTTCCACACGATGCGTTTTTTTTTCCAGCGGTCATGCTGCATCGGAATTCTATATAGTCGGCCATGATGTCATCACATGTGCCAGTGATTTGTGAACCGCACTTGCACATCCCTTGGAAGTAGGCTGTGTTTTTGACATGTGAGATCGTATGCGTCTTAAACTGAAACCCGTGCTGAATTTTATGAGACCACAGTTTGTCAGTCATAACTTGTTGCCACACGTTCGGCTTTAGAACAGTATAACACCGGGCACGTTGATGCGGTCGATCCTTTTCAGTGCGATTGTACGATGATCTCTCTTCTAACAAGTCGTTGAACTCTCGATGCGTGAAACGTATAGTGACCGTTTGTTTGTCCGGTTTGATAAACGAATCTACGCCAGTAGTAGACGCAGCAGAATTGTTTTGCACAGAAGAATCTCCGTGTTTCGAACTGATTTCGAAACCATTTCCGGGACAGCAACCGACACTCGAACGGTTCTTTAGAAGACGACGTTTGATATTGTTTCGATCGTCGGCAACGTGACTATAAAAACCCAACGCTTTTTTGCGCCCGTTGTGTCAGACGCCATCTTCTCCCAAATGGGATCTTTTTTTGAGATTACGCGTCCATCAACAATAATAATTTCAGCGTAATTAAGAATTATTTCTTCCACTTCTTCGAGAGGTATAGTCGGGGGCCGACCTCGGCCGGTATTGTTTGCCATAGTAAATATTAATAGAGTCCGCAATGTCATATAATCCACGCGATGCTTTTAAGAATATCAAAGGCGAAGTAGAGTCCCCGCATTCGATGTGGGTAGCACGAGACTTAAAATCGGCATAAGCATAAGTGGATACATGCGAGTGTATTTTAACACGTCGTTCACTTAAATAGTTTAACGGAATAGTTTAACACACGGCCTGCGATTTTTGGCATGAAGCGACACGTTGAAGATAGATTAGAAAATTATGCGCACAGCGGATGTCTATTATTTTGAAAGAATTAATTTACGAAGCGTCGTCGCGTATAACACGTGCACAACGCACAACACGGTATGCGAAATGCGATTGTTCGTATAAATCCTTCCGAAGCACTACAAAGTACACGAAGAAAACTGCTTTATTTCACGTAATGCATTCGTTTACCGTCGATCAAGTTCCGGCCGGCGCGTCACTTCGGCGATTGCACTACTCGAGCAGCCGATTTGTTTGTATCGATATTCAGACGGGTAACCGCATTGACGGGGATGGCGCGCTCGTCAAAGGTTTCACGTAGAAGCTTACGGTACCGCGCGATACACCGCGATTATTTTTGAAACGATACTTATATACACGTGGCTCGGCGACGCTGTCCGATGACACTTCACACACGAACGAAGTTTTCTACGACGACTAGTAAACGACTAGTAAACGTCACAATGGAATAGAATATGTCTTTATATCACAAAAGCGAAGACGACACGAGAAAAAAAAACTTGCTATAGATTCGAGCGAAATTTTTACATCGTCTAATGAACGTCGCTGTCGGACAGTATTTTTTTTATATCGCAAGAAGTGTCGACACGTCGAAGATACATTAGAAAATTATGCGCACAGCGGATCTCTTAATAGAGAAAGAAAGTCCTAGAGGAGAGTCTTAGAGGAAGAAAGTCCGAGAGATCTTTCTCGTTTTGAAAGAATTAATTTACGAAGCGTCGTCGCGTATAACACATGCTGGAACAACGCGGTATGCGAACTGCGATTTTTCGCATAAATCCTTCCGAAGCACAACAAAGTACGGCGTTCACGCGGCTCTGAGAGTCCACGAAGAAAACTGCTTTGTTTCACCTAATGCGTCCGTTTATCGTCGATCAAGTTACGTCGGTTTTTTCTTTAGGAAAATATTATAAGCTACAAAATAAGCTATTGGGAGATCTCTACAACTCACGTTGTTTCGAGTAGTTTTTTTTTTTCAACTCTAGGATGAATGCCGAAGATCCCACAAGACAGAAACGACGATGACGTACATCAATACTAAGTTTCAGAGCATTTATCAGTCTGTAAGTCAACGATATTCGGAGATTGTGACTCGTCATTCGCATTAGATATGCAACCCAAAAATCAATATTAATTTAAAGACCATTAAGGTGCATGTAACCGATCGTTACTCGGAGATAAAGATATGTACCTCATTCAGGGGTCATTTTTCCATTCAGCAATGAAATCCAAAAATTCAAAGTTATCTAAAAGTCAAGCCTAAAAATCGTAGGCCGCTAAAAAGTTGAGAGCAAAAATCTTAGGCTACTTAAAAGTCGAGCCTATATATTTTGCTCTACTTGAAAGCCGAGCCCAAAAATCGTAGACTACTTAAAAGTCGAGTCCAAAAATCGTTGATTACTAAACAGCCGATCACATAAATCATAGCCTTTTCGATAGTCGAGCCCAGAAATCGTAGACTTCTAAAAAACCGAGCCCATAAATCATATGCAATAAAAAGTTGTGCCCATAAATCATGGTTTACTAAAAAGTCCAGCCCAGAAATCGTACTCCATTAAATCGTGAAGCATATAAATCTTAGGCTACTTAAAAGTCGAGCCCATAAATCGTATGCTATAATAAGTTGAGCCTAAAAATCGTTGGCCGCTAAAAATTCGAGCACATAAATCGTATGCTATACAAAGTTGAGCCCAAAAATCTTAGTTTACTTGAAAGCCGAGCCCATAAATCGTAGGCTACTAAAAAGTCGAGCGCAAAATCGTAGTCTACTTGAAAGTCGAGCCCAAAAATCATAGTCTACTCAAAAGTCAAGCCTATAAATCATAGCCTTCTGTGAAAGTTGAGATGAGGTTGAAACTAGCCGCCGAGAGCTAGCCGCCAGGTTGGGTGATTGGCCGCCCGTGCGGCGCCCGCGGCTCAGCGACTCTACGTACATCTTCTCGTGATACTTCGATGTATTCGTTCGCTCAATCGCTTATACTTGTGGTTTTGCATTTTTTTTCAATTTTTCTACGCATGCATTCTTATAGTTTTCGAGACGCGGTTTCGATTCGATCACGAATAGTGCTACCTAGAAAACGGAACTACATTTTTTTTTACGGTACAGCTTTATAAACAATTTGTTCGCAGACTCGCGCGACACTCCACCCCCTCACTTAATGACTTTGCATTTAAAAAAATTTTTTTCATCGATGTATCTTTATAGCTTTTTCGAGCCCCGATCGAATGGTGCTACCTCGAAAACGGCGCTACATTTTATTTTGAGCGGCGCTACATTTTTACATTTGAGCAGTACAGCCTTATAAACACACGGCCCGCGAAAAGATTGTTTATAAGGCTGTAGCGTAAAAAAAATGTAGCGCCGTTTTCGAGGTAGCACCATTCGATCGGGGACCGAAAAACCTATAAAGATATATGATTGAAAAATTAAATAAGAATGCAAAACCACAAGTCTAAGCGATCCAGCGAACGAATACAACGAAGTATCATGAGAGGATGTACGTAGAGTCGCTGAGCCGCGGGCGTCGCACGGGCAGGCAATCAGCCAACCTGGCGGCTATCTCTCGGCGGCTAGTTTCAGCCTCATGTTCTTATTGAACTAAAATGAAGCTTTAATCAATAGTAATTACGCTAAGAAGAAAGCCTATAAAGAGCCCATAAATATCCGATATAGATTTAGTGAAAAAAAAATCCAAAAATGTTTAAGGGTTGCTAACTTCGTTAGGGTTGATCCGGGAAAATTTCCAGTTACATATCTGAAGAGCCCATAAAAAGCCCATAAATCTGAGACCAAGAGTATGTCTCTAAGTATCTTAGGAAAAAAGTTGGCGCTAGCTTACTATTAAGCTGGCACCCCCACATTTGAAATTCGATTTTCTCGGAACTGAAAAGAGCCTAAAAATTTTTATTAGTACGATTCAAGAGCCCATAAAAAGCCTGTAATTTCTATATAGAGCCCAAAAATTTTCGCCGTGGTGGGGGTGCTAGCTTAATGGACCTAACAATACGTCTTCCCATAACGTTTAAAATTTCATCCTTTAATCCTGCTGACTCGGCCGGGACCGCCGATTCTGGGATCGCTGGTTCCGGAATCTTCGCGGGTGAAGCTTCGGAAACGTTGGATCGGCGAGCTTATTCTTTGTCACAGGCTCTCATATGTCCCATATTTCTCGGTGTCGGTGACGGAGACACACCTGAATAGTTAATTACGAAACATACCTTTTGACGATGTCTAAGACTTCAAATGGAAACCGCCAGTGAGAACGCGAATCTCTCAAATTCGATGTCCTGTGATGCGCTTAAAACAGTTAAAGCTGAGTCATAAAGGTTACAACCTAAATGAATGGTATAATTTCATTGAGAAGGCTGAGTTACAACTCCTCTATCAAGCTAAAGCTCGTAGATGGCCGTTTCTTTTCGCTAAAGCGAAAATCACCCTTATTGTGACATCGATTAATATTCGATCTTCATCCCTATTTTTCACTCATTCGAGAGTCTAGAGATTATGAATCTCGTTGACTGCGTTGTGACTTTTTCGCATGTGTTTTGGGCGGCCATTACTATATCTGATGATCGAGTCTCAAGAGCTCGCGTTATGTCTTCTGTATCAACCTTTTTCATGTCAAATAAGCTAGGATGACCACATGAGATATTTGCCTGAAACCAATTGCATAATTAAAGGCTATTTAAGTGCCGCAAAAATAATTTTTCCACCCCACCCCTACGAGTAGAAACGTGTGGCCATTCTAAGTGCGCATGAAGCTAGGATGGCCGCAGCCAAAAAAATGTGAAGGGTTACAAAATTCTACCCTACGAATTATTTAACGGCTATTTATAAAATATATATATAATAAGGCTTTCGATTGAGAAATCGGACCATCCCTTGCCGAGATGCGCACCCCTCGGCATCTTGGAAAAAATCCTTTTTTTATTTAAGAGATTGATATATGGATTTTTCTCAGTTTTAAAAATCATAAAAAATGACCACTTCATCATTTTCACAGCGATCGATTATGACACTCCACCCCTCCAGCCAAAAAATCACCTCTCCCTGGTAAACCATTGTGCGGTTGTACGGTACGGTAAAATATCGGCCTAATGTACGGTAAAATGTACGCGTATAATTGCTTCCGAACATTTACCGTACATTCACCTACCAATGTTCGGTGAGTCAACCTCGAAATTTTAAACCATACATTGAGTTATACATTGAACCGCATATTAAAACAGCAAATGGATGATAACTCAATTTACATTTAACCGTTGTGACGGGTTTTCTATACTTTGAGCGCAACACTAACTTTACTCAAAAAAAATTCAAAACTCAGAAAAGAGCGAAATCGAAACTCAAAAAAAATACGCGAACTCGAAAACATATGTCACCTACGGCCGTCCACCCTCGCGGATGCATCGGCGTCCCGGTGGGCGGCAGTTAATTTTGTTTCACCGGTATTAACAACCGGACTAAACTGGAGGCCGGTGGAACGGCGACTCCGCAGGGTTAATTTTTGTTTTGCCGCAATTACCAAACCGGGCTAATCTGGAGGTCGGTGGAACTACGACCTCCGCAAGGACGAAACGAACGACACAACAAAACGAAAACTAAAACGGAACGAGAACTAACGTCGATGCATTCGCGAGAGCGAACGGTTGCGGAAATGCACGGTTGCTCAGGATGCGGGTTGTGGTAGAAGGGTCGCGATCCGAGGTCAATAGAATAGCACACGGGAAACGGAGGTCGAAACCTCAACGTTACTTTAATCGATAACGAAAATTAATATTTTGGCTAAAAAGCCACGAGATCGCATGCACGTGAGTCGCGAACACTCAGCCGATCGAACGATCGAAGCGAGTCAAGCGACCACGAGCGCGACACGAGAACGATAACGTCGATAAATCAAAAAAACACACCGAAAGCGCGTAATTTATCCAAAAAGGATCGAGAACTGCATCTGACGATGCCACGAGAACTCACACATGTGCACTATAACTCGAGAACGTTAATAATACGCATCAATCGAATTATCAACTCGAAAAGAATTCCTTTCGAAATTCTAACGAGAATAGCACACACGAAACACACGAGTCGACGATACTCGAACGAGACGAGACGCACGAACACGAGAGCGAGAGCGATATCGGGATCCACGGTAACGCGAGCGAGGCACAGCGATCACACGATACCTCGAGCGCGAGAACAATAGGCCGAAGCCTACGACAGCGGGAGCGCGAGAGAGGCCCGAGTTACCTCGAGGGCAGCTCTCGGTAGACTGTCGATTTGCCTACGAAAATTCGTAACGAATTATGATAATTATTTGCGGGATCTAGATCGATAACTACTGCCCTCTCAACCATAACGTTACTTTACCGAATCGAGAGCCGATACTATAAGGCGGTAACTTGAACGAATCTTTGCAATCGCTTCCCCTAGTCAATGCGTGAGATTCAAGGCTCTACTCGACTATAACACAGCGCAAGGTATTCCACCACCCTTGCCTGGACCAAAACGATACCTCCGCCTGATCTCAACGCATTGCCCTATCTCCTGGGGATGCCGGGTTTACACCGGACTTTGACGTATTCGCAAGACTCTTCGTCGAGTCTCTCCTTCACTTGTGCTTTTATTTGCTATCTTCTACTCCACCAAGTGAATTTGAGAACTTCGACTAACGGAACGAAACTAAAACGGTAACGGAATCTATATCAAATTGTTTAATTGTTGTTGTACTGAAAGGTTTGAGAAATTATGAAACGGCAAAACTTGAATGATAACTCAGAAAGCAAAGCAATAACTCGATCGATATCTCACGAGGGTTTAACGGTATCTTTAAGTCGCTGGGAGAGGCAGAAAACGGGAACGAAAGCGGTAGATATCTCAATTTCCTCAGAAATATGATGTTTCTTTAATGTGTGATGGTGATTCCGAAAGATCACGTCACACCGTATATTCAGACTGTACATTTGAAATGCATTCGTATGACCAATTAACAGTAACTCATCTGGACTTGGACGAGATCGAACGTTTCCATAAAAGTAATCTACTATTTAATAACACTTCCATTAATCGTTTTTATTTTAATTTTTAGTTTCTCACTCATACTCCATTACGATTCCCCTCATGGCAGCTTTGAAATCGCCGATTTGCATGTTGAACAATTGGACACCTTAGTCGTTTGCGCAGGCTATAATTCTTCGAATCGCTGATCAATCGTTTAAAGCGCTTCGCGAGCCCGGGATATTGAACGTTTGTTCAGATCTCGTCATCCTCAGAGGGGCATGAATCAAAACTCTTTCTAGTAAAGCTCAGCAACATGTAACACCTGATATTAATTTTTCGAAAAATAAGAGATCGTTATATTTTCGCACGGACTCCTGTTCAGGATCTGAAGGGCTTTGGCGATCCCTGAGTAATCATGACAGTCTTTCCCCATGGGTTTTCCTGCTTTGAAGGCCGCGAGCCTGAAGAATTTGTGTTGTACCCCTTCAATTCTGCTGGAGTGTGTCACAAATACCGGATTCCACAGCTCTGATGCATACGTCAGTATCGGTCTAACCAATGTCAGGTACAGGCATTTAAATGTTTGTACCCTATGAAATTCGATACTGAAGCGCGACACAAATCCCAGGACACGAATAGCACGTAGGACCATGGCCTCGATGTGGTCCGTCGAGATGGGCCATGTTTTTCGATTAATCGAAAGTCGATGTTTTTTTTGTCATAATCGATTATTTTTCACCGATGTTTTTTGTATCGATAAATCGATGTTAGATGTATTCTTGAGAAACATCGATATTAAAAATTTTTTGTCAAAGATACTATTTCGATTCGCGCGACCCAAGCCGGTGTCGACCGATGCGCCGATGTACACTACTGAAACGCAAGCAAGAAAATTTGTACGTGTTGCACAAACGAAGACGCAACTGGATGCTGGACAAACGAAGACGCAACTGGACGCTGGACAAACGAAGACGCAACGCAGTGCGCGTTGATGTGCATTGTGCACCTTTCCGTGAAAAAAAATGGATTCAGATAAGGCATATTAAATTATCATAGGTAAATATTTCTCGTGGAATGCGATATATAATGTAAGCGTTATAACCTTGAAAAGTTTCATGGATCATTATATAACCTTCAAATCTTGACTACATTTTAATCACAACATAATAAGTTGTTCGCATGCTTTCATAACCATCTAATAAATCACTGCTTCGCTTGACAACTCTGTTGTAATTTAGTTTTAAAAATAATTATGCTTGAAGGAATATGCTTGAAGACGCATTTCTCGATTTTTTTCCAAATCAATTGGCAAGACCCATTCGACCTCTGTGGTTTGGACCGAAGTACGTATGTACGACTAAAGTGTATGTATTTTCACTCGGAATCCTCTTTATCTTGCATTATTCGATAATGTTATAAAATTCATACAATATTTTACGATGTTATTTTGTTGTAGCTAATGACGATGCTGCGTATTTGAAAGTCAAGGAACTTCTCGCAGCTCATCGAATGATAAACACCGACGATGAAATCAAAATGATTTCGCGTTCTATCGACGATGTTGAATAGTAAGTATTGTAACGCGTTTTTTTTTTTGGCGCGTTACAAGAATTGCGTCATCGGCGGATTTGATCCCGTCGAGCACACGTTTTCCCCACCGACAGAGTCCCCAAGCGATCTCAAGGGTTCGAAATTAAGTAAAGCGACTAACATATATTAATTTCTTTGTTTTCTTATTTATTTATTTTCACGATCATAACGAGGCGAACTTCATCGGTGAGAGATCTACTTTTTCGCGTCATTATTTTCGAGGTGAATTGAACAGGAGCATTGTTTCTGGCTAACGCTGGTACGTGGTCATCGCATCTTCGCTCATCATTCAACAACACCGAAAATCATCGCTCTGGGCGCACCGACAACGGAGAAGTCGCAGCTTAGCGATGTCAGCATCGTCTCATTGATGTCTGCACCCCGGGACCAGCGTCTACGAAGATTCTTCAAGCGAAACGTCGTGCGACAGTTCGAGCGGGGCGTCAGGGCCGTCTTCGTTCGAATATTAATTTCGCGCGAGCGATAGTTCGCGATAATCGCAGGGCGTCGCCAGGTACCCGGGTACCGAGGGGAGAGCGAGACCGCGATACGAATTAGCGTAGATCTCTCGGGGACTCTCGTCGTATCTTTTGTGGTGTGAAGACGTGTGCTCGAGTGATCGAGATGGCCAGAGGACAACTCCGCGCGAAAGGGTGTATCACCTCGGTACCGGACCGATCGCGGCTCGGAAATTATCGACGGGCTGGAGGGTTGGAACAATTCCGATAATTCCTCATCGTAACATCTGTCTATCGGCGGTAAGGCTGCCGTCTTTCTCCTCGGACGCGTTAATTTTTATTCTTTGATGTCGAGTTATTATTTTTGAGTGTCCGCGCGCACTCTTCGCGATGACAGTTACTGTCCCGGGCAAACCAGTAGCTCGCATGAGTAGGACGTCCCGTCTCGTATTTTGTTGATTTGTTCTCGTTTATTTTCGTACATTATTATATTTGTTTTCGAGCTTTGAGATCGTTTGGTTGAGTAACGTGGCTAGTAGAAATTCTATTTACGCGAGAGATCCACTCATTTAAGTGTGGTGAGCGGTTCAAGGGGCTCGAACGCGCGGGAGTTAATCGTAGGCTTGCTTTGACGGCTTTGGCTGTTCGATCTTGCATCGCAAACTCGAAAAAGTAAACGAGCCAACTGCCCGCTTCGCGCCGACTGATCACACGGCATATTTAGCTTTTTGTTCTTTTTCCGACACGTTTTTCGGTACCAGCGGGTGCGAAATGTACGTCGAGCGGCGAATTTAGTAGGAACTGTTGTTTGTGTAATTCGTATTAATTTTCTTCGTGGAAATTCAAGCCGGCGAACTGAGTAGCCGGTGAGAATTTTAGTAGGAAAATTCTTATTTTTGTGTCGTGTGACGCTGTGTGATGGACGGGTCCAGCTTTGCATATAAGTAGACAAAACGAATGATAGAAACATATGGGGTGACTATAGCGCAGTGGTTAGCGCTCTTAAGAGGAGGTGAAACCCTATGCAATGCGAGAGAGATAGCGTGATCGGCGCTAACGACGGAGCAAGAGAGAGGCACTCGGTAACGTGGTTCACCTCCTCTTAATTAGTACCTGATCAACCTAGGTTCGAATCCCGGAGTTACCATATTTTCTATCATTTATTTCTGGCCCTACCGTCATATCATCGACCACCATCACTCCACCGAAGATATCGGCCATTTGTTACAGTCGAGTCACCCCGGATACCGTCCCGGAGAAAAATCTCGTGTGAATTATATTTTCTTTGAATAAATGGGTTCTATGGATTTCCCGTAAATTTTGTTGATTGCTAATTGCGTTATTTATTTGTGAATGTACCCCTTTTCTTATTCGCCAAGTTAACGAACCGCCCCTCTACCCTTGTGATCTCCAGCTAGCCGGCTAACACCGAATTCGTTAATGTACGTAACATCGAAAATCCGATCGCGCCAAGCGCGATGCTCGGCTGGCGCCCTCAAAAATAAAAACCGATCGAGACGAATTTTTTGTGGCCAACGGGGTACCGGTTATTTTTTTTGTTAATGTTTTTAAATATTTATTTTCTGAGTGTGACGGTGCCACTCGTTGGAAATTTCGGTCACAGTATATATATGAGGTATATTACAGGTTTAAAATAATATAAGATTTCTGCGTAGAAGATATAATTATTTTTCATTTATTTCAAGTATGGCGATTGAGTTCACTCCAGAGCACTCGTCCACCAGACCGACTGTTTCGAGTGCTTCAGCTTTGACGATTGCACCTTCGATGGCTTTAATTACAACTGTTTCAGCTTCGAATAGTTCAAGATGTGCTGATGGTGTTTATGATTTAATTTTATTTGTCATATTTAATCAAGTTGTTTTATTATTATCGTTACACTATATTTAAAAAAATTCTAGATCAGCGTCCCCTCGATGAAGCTGGAACTAGCGTTAGTGATACAACTATCGCGCCGCTTGCTTTATCTTCTGGACTCACAAATAAGCTGTACGTACGGTAGTCATAAACGTTTATTAATCCTTATTCTGACGATAAAATGGCATCCTCTTCGTCGCTCGAACTCTCATCTTTATTTTGTTTTTAACATGGTGTATTAATTTACAATTATAAAATATATTTGTTTCAGTTCTAAAAAACCGAGTCCAGTATGGAATCATTTCACAAACGTAGATACCTCAGGCGCCCGATGTGATATCTGCAACAAGGTTTTTAAACACGGGGGAAACACAACCAATCTAACGCAGCATTTGAGGAATAAGCATCCACCGTTTTTGACTACGTCCGCGAAAAAAACTGCACCCGTTACTAAGAAACGCACGATATCCGAAGTATACGAGAATAGTGAAGACGTGGACGATCCTCAGCGTTTCAGCGAAAATACCCCTCCGAACGAGAATAATTCGAAACTCCTCAGGCAAGAATCGACAGTATGTTGACAATATTTTTGCGTATTGATTTGCATTATTAAAATGTGCATCGCTTGTATTGAAATAATCTTTACGTGTGTCATATTCTCCACAATATTTAACTTGAAACAATTACCTTTTTTAGGTAAAGAGCGTTAACAAATCGGTACGCATAGATGACGCGTTCCAAAAAGCAAGTTCCTTCGCTGGTGAGTTAACCTTGTTGAATAATAAAATAAATATGAAGATTTTTCGTCGATTGTTTTTATGATTCCTTTATATGTAGATGGAGGTTCAATGGCTGACAAAATCACGAACTCCATCCTCTTCATGATTGCCGCTGACAGAGTGCCGATATCGACGGTTGAAAACGACGGCTTCAGAATACTCATGAAAACTGTGACTCCTCTGTATCATGTTCCGCGTCGGAGAACATTTACAAAACTCATGCATTCGAAGTACGAAACGTTGAAGGATAATTTCAAAGCGTGTCTCCAAACTGCAACGTCCTACACGTTGACGTGCGACAATTGGACCGATGTGAGTAATCAAAGTTATCTTGGCGTAACTATACATTGGGTCTCGCCTAACAATGATTTAAAAAGTAGATGCTTGGGAGTGATTCCGCTACATGAAAGCCACACTGCACAGTACTTAGCCGAGGCACTCCTCGCCGTACTTCAGGACTTCGATTTGTACGGAAATAATGTCACGGCTGTCGTTAGCGATAGAGCAGCAAACATACAAAAAGCTGTGACAAGCGCGTTTGGTCCGTTAAAACAACTTCCGTGTTTTGCGCACATAGTTTCGGGTATCGTGCCGAAAGTAATCGCGTTCGTACCAGAAGTTGCAAATCTTATCGCGAAGGTAAAAACCATCGTCGTAATGACGAAAAGAAGCGTAGTTGCGTCGGATGAATTGAAGAGACTGCAAATTCGAGATGGCAAGACTGATGAATCAACAGCTTTCAAATTCGTCCAGGACGTTCCGATTCGCTGGAATTCGACCTTACATATGCTCGAAAGGTTCCTTATGCTCGAGAAATACGCCTATCCAATTACACTAAAATGCAAAAATGTTCCGGAAATGCTAACACGCGACGAAATCCTCGGGTTACGCGATTTAGTTTCACTGTTGCAACCGTTTGATAGTGTGATAACGGAAATAAGCGGTAGCCTCTATCCGACAAGCAGTATAATCATTCCTATCGCACACTGCATGCAAGTGTCGATACAAAACTGGAACCCAGAGACGACAGGTGGTGAAAATATCGCGACAAAAATCGCTACGCGATTCAAAGAAAAATTATTAGCAACGGTTATGGAAGCATTCAAAGATCGCGAAACGTATCCGGTACTCGCAATGTCAATGATACTAGATCCCCGTTTTAAAAAGCTGCATTTTCAAAGTGCGCTGGCCGCTTCTTCGGCAATCTCAAGAATCAATACGTTGATTAAATTAACAGCAACGGTCGAAAAGTCGGCAGCTCAAACGAAGGTCTCAGACTCGAATTGCGGCAATGTTGAGATATAAGTTCTGCGCATTACTGTACCACATGTTTTTAGCACGGGCTATACATATGCTGATCGTCGAACGATAGCATGCGCGCGTCGAGTTTTGCGTCGTTGCTCATGTCGGGAAAACTCGGGTTGTCTCGGGTAACTGTTGTAACGAAGTAAATTCGCACAATTATATCCCGCGTACTCGGATCGAGGCTCCGCTCACCACGGAGCCCCCTTAATATCACCGCGCGAAACAGTAGACCCCCCCCCCCCTCCCACGTACCCCCGCGCATAGGTAAGGTAACGCTCAGCAAGAGACCCACGACACCGAGAGAGACCGAAAAGCAGAGACAACGAACGAGCTAGAGAGAGAGCGGGAAACAGCGAAGGAAGATATTCGCTCGGCAACACAAGGATTCGTCGCTGACCAAAGTCCAACGCTGCCGTCCCGTCGTCTCTCCCACCGACACGCCGCCCGCCGCTCTCGATCGTCGCTCAATATCCCGGCGACGATAAATCAATATCGCTGCCGCCATCTGACACGTCGCCCGTCGACCGAGCGAATTATCGACCGACGTCGAGTACCGTCTTCTCTCTCTCTCCACCGCCTTCCGTCGCGCTGACGACGGAGAAGACTTCCGAGAAGAAGGACGAGCGTTACCTCAGCCTCGTTCGAGCCGTTGATTAGGACGCACGTGTGTGGGCGATTCTCCCGTTTACCGGCATCTTTGTAAGGGAATCGCCCTGCGTTATTTTGTAAAGAGTGTGTGATACCCGCGAGTATAGTTTTCCCTCCCGTTTGGCTAGTTTTCCCTCGACCCTGCCCCGATATTCTCCCTGTAACTAACTTAGCAAAGCGACCGTATTTTTATCGTATAATTCTCCAAGTATCGCCATTTACCGGCAAAGACTCGTGCACGTGGTGAGTGGCGTGCGACGTTACTTTCCGTGCGAAACTATTGTAATTGCGAGATTAAGTAAGTAAGTGAATTACTCGTGTGCTATTGTATATTTTTTCCCAATCGTGTATTTCCCCGTAAATCGCCCCGACGTCCCTGAAAACCGTGTATGAGCCGAAGGCATTAAATTGCGAGCCCGCAGATCGGTTGACCCTCCCCTGAGCCCTCTGCTGTCCCTTCGAGTTTGCCGGCCATTGCGTACATCGTGATAATTTGAATATTTGCCGACTCACGTCGAGTCATATAACGGCGTTACCCCGTAAAAGGTAACTGGCGCCCAACAGTATTGTTTGAATGGTTTGCCCCGAATTTCTAGCTATTTTGTGTGTTTTTTTTTATTAGTATTTTCCCCGCGATTTTCCCCGTAAATTTTCTGAAGACCCGGCGTCCCTTTTGCCGAGAATATTCGATAGCCCCGTCGACATATTCTTTTGCCACGACTCGCGTATGCCTCGCGGATCGCCTCGTGGCAACCACCGTTAATTCTTTTATTCTTCTCCCCCGATCCTCCCCTCGCCCGTACGACCCGGAATTATCAGTTATTCGAGTCATTATTGTTTATTTGAGTCATTATTATTTTATAGAAGTTTCCGAATTATTTCCATAGTATGTTTCCCCGATTCAGGTTAGTAATTTTCCACGTCGTCCCCTCTTTCCCCCCGCCAAGTATAATTTTTAGTTCATTTATGATTTAGTAGCGAGTTCTTTATCGAAGTATTATTGAGATTTATTTGCGTTATTTTGATTGAGTATTTTCTCTATTTTCAATTATCCTCAGTTAACTATTATTTGCGAGTTATTCTTTTCATTATTAGTGATCCGATCTCCGTAAATTTATTAGTTTATTATTTCTTATTTTTCACTCCGATTTCTTTTGTATTATTTCCCCGATTGTATAATAAATTTCTATTTCTTTGTTAAGTATCCCCCCCACCGCCTGCGATTATTTGATTTTCCCTTGCCCCCCCCCCCCCCCCGAATATAAGTTCCGACGAAAACCCCCGTCACACTGTTCATCCGGTTATTGAGCGTCACGTCCGTCTAGCCGTACAAGTGCACGCGTTGCTACAGCACGCTTACCGTTCATCTTCTTGATTAATAAAACTACTCTATTTTCACACATCGTACGAGAACATTTATTTATTGCTACCGACTCCCTCCTCCATAATTTCCTGGCCGAATCGTAACAGGCAACATCTTAGTCAGCCGGTAATTCCCCGAACCGAAGATCCATTCAAGCATTGGCAAACGGTGAAACATGCTTATCCCTCCCTAAATAAAATCGCGCTAAAATATTTAGGAGTGGTCGAAACTTCGGTACCCTCAGAACGTTTATTCTCGAAAGCGGGCGCCATCAAAGTGGACAATAGAAGTAGACTGTCGAGCGATCTTCTCAATAAACTTATTTTCTTTAGGTCTCTTACACGAGAAGAATGGGGATTCCGTTAAAAAATGATTGTGTCTGGCTATACTTTTTTTCTTTCTCTACGTGCATTTTGCTACGTGCATTTCTCTACGTTTTTGTTTTTATTTCTTTCCTATAATTCGCAACAGAGAATTATAAAATAAATGTTTTTATTTATTTACTTTATTTGTGTTTGATTATTCACTACATAAGAATTGTAACAGGTCTTGTCTAACTCATCTTATAAGTTTTTGTATGCATATTACTGGCTTAATTCATTATAACGTTAAAAAACAGCAAAATTTATTTTTTAATTCCCTATACCTTTAACCCGAGCATTCGATGCCTTTATTTTCCAAGGTACTGTAATTACTGTAGATGTGTTTTTCTGTTATCAATTGTGCATGTCACTCAATGTAACAACTACTTAATAATTACTTTTGAAATATAAATTTACTCCACAGACCGCACATGTAACATGTTTTTTTTTTTTTTTAGTAATACAACGAAATCTGATAGCAACTTCCAGCCGCACATCCCTGACTTGAGAACAAATAAATTCTAAAAAGGAAAAGTTAAGGATATAATTTATAATGTCGATTATGAATGCAAATTTGTTGTACAGTTCTGACGCAACGTTATTGAATAATTTAATAAAATGTGGACGATTCCTTATATTTCCTCGTCAGGCTGAGCACCGTACCTATATTTCCTTCTGTTCACGTGTATGTACGCGGATTTATGATTACGAATTGATAACAGTCGGTATGAATATCATTTATAGGTCAATGCTACTCTACCGACATCAAATAATCGATGTTCCGATGTTTTTTAAAATAAATCGATTATTGACAATCGATATTCTTAATAATCGATTATTTTCGCATCGATGTTTTTTAGCAACTTCGCCCATCCCTACTCGGCAGCGGAATAATTCTCGAAGTCGAATCGCGTGCAATTATCGTTTACTCGACACGCGTGTTCAGTCTGCGTCATCGAGTCGTTGTACCGATAACACAGATACTCGATGCGTCGGCGTATTACCGACCGGGGATCCTTGAACAGTTCCGAAAGTGATGCGACGAGCTGCTCAATCGTCTTCGTTAAAGGATCGTCTGGCGACAAGCGTTCTCGGATTTGTTTTTGAGCTTTCGCTTCCAACGACTGAAACAATAGACGGGTTTTCATCGCGTTGGGAACGGTGGCGTCGTCGTTGCCCAATATGGCACGATAGCACTCGTGCCAGTCTTTGAACGGGTTTATTGCCCCGTCGATGTCGTTGACCGTATATTGCGTTATGCGTTTGCGAAGCTGGTCATAGCGTTCCGTGTCATCTTTTGTTAGATACACCGATTGATCAGCCAATCCCTCCCCGCCGTGAGGTACGTGAGCCTGAAGCGCTTGGATGAGCTTGTCTATTGTTTGCTGCTGCTGCAGAATGACTTCTGTCACGTCCTCCATGGCTGTGAACGGAATTATCGCGTTGCCACTACGTGTAGGTACGAAACTTTCGACTGCGCCAGTTGTTGGGTTCGTGAATAAACCGCAGAATCGTAGGTTAATTAAAGCTCCAGTTTATTTAAAATACAGAAAGTAAGTGTCGGTGGCGAAGGTCGAGCCGAGACTGACTCTCGCTTCCCTGGCCTCGTCTAGCAGCCCAGGAGGGGGAATCTCGAGCTTCTCTCAAGATCCGGCAAGCAGCGCCAATCGTTCGGTCCCAACAGTGCCCTATTCCGTTATACCGATAATACTGCACTTTCTTGCTCGCAGAATCTCCCGTTGAACCGTTCTGCTGTCACTTGTCCGCATTGTTTTTCGGAGTCCATCTCGGCTTTCCTTTCAAGTGAGTTTTGTTACGATCACTATCTCTTGTCGGCATTTTTGTCAACCGGGACTTTGGCCGACGCGTCGGTCTTACTCAAATATATGCTCAGCTCCTCCGATATTTGGAAGTCATTGCGCTTAATTACCAGTCGCAATGCCGAGTCCGAGAGTTCGTGTGCGATGCACGATGCTGCATTCTTTCCCATCACACCACACGCATCCACCAACGCTGCTTTCTCAAAGAAATATTTCATTAGGGTTTCCTCCTTGGTCGCGCTTTCACTCGCGCTAACATTGCTGCGAACTTGTCCGGATACTCCGTATGATCGGTAAAGGCTGCAGTAAGTTTACCTTTCCACTCTGACCAAGTGAAATTGATGGTTGGTAGACTATTGTATTGGTTTTTTAGCAGGACTTCGAAGACAGTCTAAAGCGAGAACGCTGTCAATCCTGTCGTCCCAAAAGTGTCCTTTATGCCCCAGCAATGAACAAGAGTCTATAGAAGGTCTTTACTGCCTGTAACGCAGTTGCCCGTGGAATAAGTTGCTTTCAATAATAGTAAAAATATGTTCTTTTTTAGCAGTGGCGATTAGCATTTTTACGTCATTGCTGAGCGATCGATAATTTACGAGAAAGGTTTGGTTACCAAGTCCGTTAATTTTACTCCTCCGGAACCAGCGGTACCGTAACAAGAGGTGCAAGATTACTAACGGCAGCGATTACATGCCCTCGAAACAGCTCAAGTTTAGAGTCAACGGAATTCGAAAGCGCGTACGATGTCCAGTCCTGGCGCGATAGTTGCACAGAGAGGGAAGCTTGAGAGATCTTCTGAAGTGCGCGTACTGAGACATCGTAAGTTATCGAGATACGATCGTGACTCGAGAGAAAGGTCAAATATATGAGGGTATGAGTTTTTGAGATAAGGGTATAATAAAATAAGGGCTGTAATAAAATTTTTATTTAAAGCCTTTTTTTATGATAATATAGTTATTTCACTTGTTATTGACATTTCGAAGCATTCTATAACATATTTTAATAGACATATGAAACATTTTTGAACGTACATTTAAACTATGCAGTATTCAACACTACCATATTTTTCGTTCTTAGATTTTTTAGAACTTACAGAAGATCTGACATTATATCGACAAATTGTTCGAGACTATCCGCATCGTTTTCTTCGCTATCATTGTTCTCCGTGTTGGCTGATTATGCTGGTCCGTACATAAAGCACGCTTTGAACCGGTCGATCATTTCGGTTCGTGGTTGAAATGTCTTGCAACATTTTGCACGTGACTGAAAATACATCCGAATTCTGAGCAAAGACTCGACCTTCGATGTTCTTATCTTATTTCGAACGCGTGTTTTTATCAATGTCAGCGCCGAAAAAGCTCACTCGACTACAGCATTACTCATAGGAATTGTCAGTAATTTCATCACCGCTTCAGCCAGTTCGCGTAAAACAAAACGGCCGCAAGCATCCGTGTATTTGTACACTTCAGGCCAGAAGAGTACAATGTTGTTTGGTATATTCCCATAATAATGCGTTTTCCAATCAACGAAAGCGAGTTTTTCCCACTGGCTTTTGTAGATGGAGATATCGCATCGGGGATCGAGAAAACCTTGCAAAGGCAGCTCCTCGAATCGTACTCGAGCTTGAGATAAGCAACTGCTAGGAGTCAACACCTTGATTTTCTTAAAAGTTTCGAAGTTAATCGGTAGTCTCTGCGCCATTTCCGTCAACAGTCTTCTTAAAAAAGGGAAGCCCCTGTGCTTAATTTGATTATTGTTCTCAGCTGAAATTTGAGATTCTTCGACATCCTTCCCGAAGTCCGTTCCGAAGTCCGTTTCCGCAACGGGTAAGAAAGCCAGGGGATTACCGACCGCTTCACCGACTTGTCGTACAAGTGATTTCCCAGGCACTGCTCGCATGAAAACGGGACGCATGATAGTCCAGCCAATGACAAAAAGACGAGAGACATGTCAACGTATAAGCTCCCAACATCGACCTTGTCACTTTGGAACGAAATGTTTAGATGCTGAACTTCGGCTAAAATTGGTTTCAAAAATACTAGGTATAGTCTGTTACAGTCATCTTCCAACATATCGCGGATTGTTCGGGCAGTAAAGCATCTCTCAGCATCGCATGCTATGCGGAAATGCGTTTTCAGCTCCGTCCACTGTTCCAATAAGCGTTTTACAACGTCGTAAAAAGCAAGCCACCTCGTTGTCGAAAGCTGTGTCATTTATCGGAATTTCTGGCCGTCGATACCCGAGTTGATCATATCGAACGTCTTTTTGTAATTAATCCTACGCGACGCGCTGACGCTAAACCAATTAAATACCTCTCGCGTAAGGAAATCGAAAGAGCTGGGCATTCCTCACTCGCCTTTGATGAACACAGATGCAACGAATGACATGTGCATTTCATAAGCTGCAAGTTTGGGACGTCGGCTTTCAACAAGGTATAAACGGAGTGATTGCACCCGCACAAATTGCTTGCTCCGTCTGTGCCGATGGCTGTCATATTTTTCAAAGGAATCCCGATTTGCTGAAAGTATTCCACAATACTTTTGTATGAAATGTCGGCCGTTGCTTTCTCATCTTCTAATATGCCTACAAAATCTGTAAGCATCCGATCTTCTGTCGTATCGAAGTATTTGATACACATGCATAGGTACTTCGTCACCGATACATCGGTACTTTCGTCGATGACTATTGAGTACCCTTTATCTCCAATGTCTTTAACCATATCGGTTAAGAAAACTGGTGCAATTACGTGCTGTATCAAGTTCGAGCACTTCGTTCTATGTAAACGAAGTTTCGCTAGCTGGTGTTACGTCCTGACGTAACCTTCTCTATTATTTTTTTTCTTCTTATTTATTTAATTAATACTTTTCGCAACTTACATTTCTGCTTATTTCCTTACTATTGTTACGTCACGCACTTTTCGAGAACTCTTATTCGCGAACTTGCGCTGCTCTTCGATTGCACCGAGAGAAGCTGCAAGCGTACACTCGCGAGGAAACGGAAAGACTGAGGGAAATAAAGGAAAAAGGGAGAGGATCGCTGTGCGTGAGAAGCGTAGACAGAGAACCGTTGACCAGAAACTATTTAACAAACTTTCGAAAGCGATTTTGTCGAGACGAAGTCGTAAAATAATTCTGTCATCGGAGACACGAGGAAAAAATCAACATCTTCAATGGGACTTGAGTTACTCGAGAATTCCAAAGGCATAACACCACGGCTCGATCACCCAAGATGAGCACGTGGCCCCGACACCACGCTGTGAAGAAAAGTCACCAATACCAGTAAGAAACGCCGGCTCATATACCTGGGCCAGCCGCCATCGAAGGGATTTACTGTTGCTAAGCCGGCAGGTCTCTGTTTGCCGAAACCTACCAACACCATTAAGCATCGAGGCTCATAGACACGAGCGCTCGATGTAGCCGAAATACACCAACACCATGACGCATCGAGACTCACGGATACGAGCTCTCGGTGACTCCAAACCTCACCAACACTACGACGCAGCGAGGCTCACAGACGCGAGCGCTCTATGACTCCGAAGACGACCAACACCTCGAGCGACGATACCGACAGCTTCCTTCTAACCACTATGCATAGGGCCCAGTGGGTTAGAAAAACTTCCGATTTCCTCCAACGAGTGCAGCACCTCTCGGGCATCGTTTACAGCCACCCCCGCGAACAATAGGAGATTTCCAATAGTCGCGAATTTGATAATTAGACGATTTCCAATAGAATCACGCATGCGTATGAACATTGGGTCAGGTCGTCAACAATATTACAACTTTGTAATCATATTTTTTATGTATTTTTCACGTATTTCCCCGGTTATATTTTATAGCTAGGGGTAGGTCAGGTATTTGCGCGTTACTCAGGTAACCATCATAAACCCTTCTGGTCTTTTCCCATCATAAAAAGTAAATCCGTAAAAACAACGAGTTAAAATATTTCTGCCTTTAGCAATATCTCTCATTACTCAGAGACTAAACATTTAAATGAAAAATATCTTGCAAATCGATATTGCTTCAAAGATAAATAGTTCAATTTACGATCATAACCAGCGACGAAAGAAGAATATCGGGTTACATAGGAAATGTTATTTTCAACAACTACCTCCGAGAAGTTTCTTCTAAACATTTGGATGGAATAAATAAAGATAAGTGGTGCTCGTTCGAAGAAGCGATTCTATTCAGCTCGCCGATTTGTCACAGTTCTTAGAAAGAAAAAAAAAAGAGAAGACTCCGTGCTGGGAGAGAACAGAGGATTGCACGTCGTTGCTATGTCGCCACGATGGAGAAAGCCTCTGTACCAGCATACTCTTTAGGTAGGATAGAAGGAGAAGCGACCACGTGAGCGTGGCTGGTACGAACAAGGGAAGTCAAGAGCCAACCCGAAGGGGAGGTAGCGCTGTTGGCTAGCTCGCGGGCCAGCTACGGTACACGTGATCGTACCGAGAGAGTAGGGGAAGGGTGAGCCACCCGCGCAATGCATAGAACGTACGAGAAGGCCCACCACTCATCGATAGCCGAACTTTTCTCAACCAATAGGAACAGAGCCATAAAAATCAAGAGACAAATGCAATTCTTAGCCAAGAGTAGGGATGAAGAAAGAGAGAATAACTGAATAATAATTATTAACAATCGTTAATAATAACCATTTTTTTCATGATTTACAATAGCCAAATGTTACAATTATCGTAAAAATTTAACCCGAAGTTTGTTAATTTGACAAATGGAAAGGTTAAACAAATTAATTAATTAAGTTAATTAATTCATCATTTTATATTAAAAGCCGACGAAAAACCATTAAGAATGAATACCAGAACACCCTGGTAGTTATGAAATTTATATCAAATTTAAATTCAATTTAATTAGATCTGTCAAATCGATATCGATCGATATTTCACATATTATAGTAAAAACCGAATGAGAATGCATGTAATAGAGTGAAGAATGAGAGCGAAATATCAATAGAGTTCATTTTTAATATTTTTGGATTTGATAATTAATTAATTCTTTATCAAGAAAATTTTCCTTTTATCAAGTATTAAAATCCGTACTTTTCCACCTAAAAAGGTGATTCAAATTCGAGACACTTCCAAAATAAATAAAAAGAATAAATCGCTAATTAACAAATCCAAAATCGATCTGAAAATAGTTAATTAGACTAATTATAAGAAATTGACAGCCGATAGAAAGAGAACAAGGGAGGCGTGGAAAATCACGCCTCAACCAAAAAGTTGCCCCTTCCACCGCGGTCTATGTCAAGCCTATTTAAACTGCGCCCTTTACGGAGGGCCATGCTCATTACCGTTCCAAAAACGACCAACGACGTTACTCTGTTCGCGACAGTTTTGTGTTTTTCAATCTTTGTTAAAAGACTTTGGAAAATTTCCAAGTCTTATCCTTCGTTGTGTTCATTTGTGAAATTGTACCAAGTTTTGTTTGACTATTAACTTCAATTGAAGTTAATAGAATAAAAACTCAGTGTTTCAAATTTTGTGTTTCGTTCGTGAAAAATCCTTCGACCGCTCGACATTTACTTGAAGCCGAGGGTATCGACCAGCGATCCACCGACGACCACCACCAGCAACCTCTTCTTCATTTTTGTTCGCCGGATACTTTTGTGTTCTTCGGTAAGTTTTATTCTTCCTAAGTTTGTGATTTTTCCCCTCAACCCTTCCACTTTAGTGAAAAGTTTAAGAGATGTACATATCTCAGGTTATTATCGCCCTTCTGGCAATTATAGTGATCGTGTTAAGTTTTATTCTTTTGTGCGGAATCTCCGTTAAAATCACCGTCAATATCCGCGATTCTAGAGTCACTCGTGAAGCCCCTGTAGTACACTCGGGGGTACGAATCTATCCAGTGTCTACCGTCCGTCGAGTTCCTCATACCAACCCGCGAGTTTAGTTAAATTTTTAATATCGCGATGAACTCCCCTTTGATTGTCGTGATTTTCCTTGCGTGTTTTATCGTAGTTTTCATCATCGTCGCGATAGTTTGGTATCTCCGCGCTTTCCGTTCCGTTACCCCGCAAGAAGTCGTTACAGCACCCAGTGCTCCCCTTGAATATTTTTGCCCGTATTGCCGCGATATACACCCTATTAATGAAAACGTTTAGATACCCCTTTGTTCCCATTTCGCGAATGAACTCTAGCCTCTTCCCGAGCAATTTTCCGCAAGGTTAGGCTCTAAACGAGGCATCCGCGAATCGTAGCCGCTTCGATAACGCGTAAATGGATTAAGTTCCTTGACCGAGATGAGGCCGGCTCCTCACGTAAACTCACGATTCGCGACGTAACACTATTTGAAACCTGATCCCTCAAAATAATTCTTACGCTTCACGAAAACCCAACATAATTCGTTCTCATTAAAACTCATAAAGGGGACGATTTTTCTCACCAGTCGCTGAGCGATATTTCAGGAATGAATCTCCTCTGGAAAATATTTCCAATGAGATTCAAATATTCATTGTGTAAATTAAAATTAAATGGATAAAAGATGGAACATAGAATTATCCACCACACGAGGTAGATGCGGACAGAGGCTTGAATCCCCCTCGACACACGCACTACCCTCGGTGAAACAGCGAACTCCGCTGCCGACGCCGATACGGTCGACCACGGCATCGACCCACGGAGTATAGATCCAAGCTTTTACCATGCGGACAGAGGCTTGAATCCCCCTCGACACACGCACTACCCTCGGTGAAAGAGCGAACTCCGCTGCTGACATCGATACGGTCGACCACGGCATCAACCCACGGAGTATAGATCCAAGCTTTTGCCATGCGGGCAGACCATTAGAATTTTTTCTACTGAATATTCTAATGGGGCTTCCAACGAAAAAAAGGGAACCTACATTACCTTATGTATGGAAATTAACCCTGACCATCGACATAGTTTCGGTATTTTAACACCGTACGACGTCGCAATGTATTTCTGATTATATAGGTCGCGCGACTGAGAGACAAACATCCCCTGTATAATTTAACCATCCATCATCATAACGGAATAATTTCTTCACCAACAATTGTAAAATACGTCTCATACTCCCACACGTTCTCTAACTTTTAACGATAAATGATAAAGATGATCAATTAAAATCTGTCAGCCATTTAATAAAACATAGTATGAATTGAATCAAAGATAATAAAATTGTCCAGGATGTTAGGGAAATTAATCGACACAATCGACACAAACGCGATAAATAAATATAAATTCGAAACGACAAAGCTTTCAAAATCATAGAAATAAAATTTGGTATAATTTATTGATAAAAACAGTGAACACCCTGAAACAAATTATAACCGAATAAAGGGGCCAAATAGTAAAATCACGCAGAGTCACGAGAAACCGACACAAGTGAACGCCACTAACTTCATAGGATAAGTTATTGCCACAGTTAAATTTCCATGATATATTATGCGACGATCGAAGGAAAAGAAAGATGGTCGAAATTCGAGAGATAAAGAACTAGTGAAACAGGAAACCGCATTACCGAAAACTAAACATTCAGGGGGGACGGTCGTAAAACTTTTACGACCGACCCAGCCAAGTGCGATAGTTCGTAGTATGCAACACGAGTATGACCCGACGGTGACTCACGAGTGCGAACGTCTCGGCCACCGAGCGAGAAGATGCAATTACTCAAAATTTACGCACCGTGCGCAAAAGAAATGGCTCCCTACGATCGGGAGAATAAAATAATAACGTTTTAATTACATCAACATTTTAAGGAAGATTTTCGCTATAAGAGATAACTGTTACTTTTCCCATTACGTTTACCGATTAAGCTGGGATTAAGAACAAAGATTTACTTCCGGGATTGCGTTTTCTCGACTTATGGTGGAAAAATTATAAATTAGTAATTATACCAAATTAATCAGAAACATTCCATTATTCTAACAGCATTGTTATTTTACTGGAATTATTTACCGTTTGCAAGAAATCCATAACATTAGTGGCAATAAAATATTTGCAACAGAAAACGTATGCCGCATGTAAGAAATCGGGCTCCCTTCGATTTATAGTATAAAATATCAAATCGCGGTTTATACCAAAATATTCAGAAACAATCCACCTTCAACATAGAATAGTTACTTTTCCGATATCACCTAACGTAAGATCAGGACACGCCGCGAAAGACAGAAATTAAGCTAGTGTAGTCAAGCGAAAAGATAAAAAGGGGCCCGGGCAAAGACATGAGTTGCGTAAGCCAAGCCGCATAATGCCAAGGTTAGTTCACGGTGATAGGAGAAGATTTAGCAGGTACACCAAAAGAGGGGAATTACACAGCTCGCCCGAGCAAACGGAACAGTAGTTCCGGAATGTCCATATAAGGAAGTAAGATGATCGGACGACGCTGTTACCAGGCACATGCAATAACTGCTGCGCACTTCTAAATGGGGCAACGCCCAAAGACACCGGCCCAGTAATGCCACAGATACCTCGGAATATCAGGAAAATGTTATTACTCTATAATAAAATGATTTGTACAAGAGCCGAGAAGTATTGTATCCTTCAGGTATATAATATTTTGATATCCTACACTTGAAAGGTGATAATGTTATTAAAATAATTACTGGGAAAAAAATATATGTATTTCTCGACTCTTACCCAGTTTCCGAATACGTACACATATAGGAGAATTTTACGAACAACAACTATTATTTTATTCTGTCTCTTATACGTTAAAAATATCAAATATTAATTATAATAATTATTTAGTTATTAATATTAAATTACAAACGAATCAGGCAAATAATTAAGTATAGGGAAGGAAATGAAATCCAATGGAAAATGGATAAATCTACCATTAATTAACAATAAGAATGAAAGACAAATCTAAGAATCTCGAACAAGCCGAGAGGAGAATAACGAGGGTCAACGTTACTCATCAGGGGAGTATAAGGCCCGGGCATATTTGAGGGAGGGATTTTCTTCCCCCTCTGGGTCTCATTCTTCTAGCATATAAGAGGCCGCAGAAAAAGGGTTCGAGAGCGAGAGAGCGAGAGACCACCAGCAGAGAGTAGAGACCAGGAGCAGCAGAAGAAGTAAGAGAGTAGAGAGAGAGAGACGGAGGCGCCTAAGACCGAGCGCGCGATCGGTGCATCCGATCGGTAGTCCGGTGCTCCGGCTAGGCGACGAGAGAGATAGAGTCAGAAGCCGCGATCTTTGTTAACCACCATACTAGAGGAGGATCGCGGGTCCGTGATAACAACGAACGAAATAGAGTAACTCTCCTATTGGAGAATTTTGTTTATTAAAACTTCCATCTCCGAAAACTGTACTCATATTCGACGCAACCAGAGTTCTCTTGGATTAGCTCAGTACACTAAATCGTCACTCTCGATTCGTCCGTTGGAACAAATCCATCTTCGTTCAAACATCCGTAATTTTGTTTTACTTGATTTTTAGAAGAAATTCTTGTACGAATCATTTTTTTTTATTTTCGTTGTATTTGCCGAAGATCGCATTCCTGTACTTTTGAATTTGCCTGAATTACTTAATTTGAATAAATTTTGAATATTACGGCATAATTGGCGTGAAATCCGTGTTTAAACCACCCGTTTCATCGCATCAACCATCATCGAAACTACCATCATCGCAACAAACAACGTAAGTACAATTTAATTCAATTTTCTTTGATATAGTTACGATCGGAAATGTATGCAATATCCTCTGTTACTCGAACTCCTCAATAATTCGCCTTGCCGTCGCCAGACAACATTTACATCACTCATAGAGACACTATTCAGTATAAAAATCAACAGTATATATATATTGCAGTGAAATAATTCCTCATAATTCAAATCATCGACGAATCATCAATCTAATTACGCAACAGATAAAGAAATTTTATAATACCTCTAAGACAAGTCAACGAATAGCATTCCATGCCCTATCCTTAGTAATTTTCCTCACGGTTAGACTAAAAAATGGGCAGTTGCGCCGATAATTGATGCCAGGAGTGGTAAAGGAGGGAGAGATCTCTCTTGACCAGCGCGTATTCAATCGTACTCGACGCAACCTTGCGTTAAAAATTCGGGTGAAAAAGAAACACCCACGTTTTCGACGTGACACTGGCTTCCTTTTCCTAATGTCGACAAAAGTTCGCAGAGATGGTCTACCGAGCTGACCGATGAATGCATTGCGATGTACAGTGCTAGCTTTATGTCAGTGACTTTCTTCTCTATAGTTATTGGAGCCTAATACCCTTTAAAAAAATATATATATATCAGATACATTAGTAAATACATTGTTTTATTGTCTATATTTTTTCGGGGAAAAGCGCATTCTTAAACTTTAAACTCGCGAAGTTGTTGGCGAAGAAAGCTTGGATAATTTTTTAGTATTTTTTTTTTCGGAAAAAAACGACATTTTACCAAATCGCGAATTTAGATAAAACGCTCAGTTTTAACTACAATTACTCACCATGTTGCACTAAAGTTTTGTACTTCGATCTATTGAGTACTGCCGAGTTCTCTTGATGTTTCTTCGATCGTGCGTGCTTTTGCAGATCCGCAAGATGGCTTCTTAATGTTTTTTCGCAAACTTTACAATATGCTTCGTTTAGATCGTTGGGATTTTTGTGTTTAGCCAAATCACTATGTTGCAGCCAGCCTAAGGCATTGGAATTTTAACACTTTACAGACAGTATTACAGACAAAAAAAGGAGTACATGAATAAAAGCTGGAGTTGATTTCCTAATTTGACCAAAATGATGCATTTTTAACAAAACGAATTATGCCATAAGTTATTCTAACCTTTTGCCCATTCGGCGGATTCCCATTCTCTACGATATTTTCGTTTATCTCGTTCGTGTTTCCCGATTCTGTATTACACAGTATTATATTATTATCTGTATGTCTTCGCAGAACCTTCTTTATATATTTAGTTTCAATCAGATGTGTGTACAACGAGACAAGAAACGTCGAAGCACGAACCACGAACCACGAAACCAATGCTGACAAGTGGACAACTCGAAAGCATTTATGTTTTTACTCAACAGGTTATTCAGAATAAAACCTATCTTACCAGAATCTACCTTACGCGCATGCTTATTCCACATTCACGATCTAACTTACCATCAGCTCTCATCCCGAAACGATTTCCAGACAATTTAGCCGCGCGCAATCTCATTGGCATTCGTAAGCTTACAGAAGTGTCTACAATAACTAGGTGAAGTCAAATGAAAGGATAAAAAAAAGTCTCGTAAATAGCGTGTAGTATACAAGACGAAATAATCAAATAAATCACTGAATGTGCATTTATTATTTAAATATATGATTTGTTTAGAGTTGTTTAAATTTTTTTTAGGCTAATTTTTTTTTACGTCGCGTTCTGACGATCCCCATACCGTTATTCTTTCACGTTATTTTTATGTATATTTATAAAAGAGCATGAAGAGTTTAGTCATGGAATGGAAATATTTTCATGTCTGGGCTTGGCAGCTCTCCCTAGCGTTCCAACCGCCCGTACGAGTTCCCGTAAAACCTACGGTATGAAATCTTCATTCAACCTACTATAGGTTTTGTCTGTTTTATAAGGAAACCTGTAGAGAATGTTTGACTCAAGAACGATGGGTTTTTTGGGTGGTCCACAGGTCCATATACTGAGAAACCTCCCTGACGTTATAAGTTGAGGAAGTAGGTTTATCAGGGGGTTCATGCGTTGACATAGAGAGCCTCCCGAAATTAGCGAGTTGTCAATGTTAGTCTTCTTGGGGGATTCGTGAGCTAAATTACCGAGGAACTTACCGAAACTTGGAGATCAAGAAAGAAGGTTTACCTCGAGGTTGCCAATTCATACTACCGAAAGGCTTCCCTAAAGTTGCGAATCGTGAACGGTAGGTTTTTCAGGTAGTTTTATGGCTGAACTACTATAAACCCCGACTAAACGTGAAGACCAAGCGCGGGACGTTTATTGGGTGGTTATACTCGACAAACCTACGGTACTTGGTCCTGACGTCTAGTCGGGGTTCATAGTACGTCAGCTCTAAAACTACCTGAAAAACCTACCGTGCACGATTCGCAAATTACGGAAAGTTTTTCGATAATTTGAACCAGCAACCTCGAGGTAAACCTCCTTTCTACAAGTTTCGAGAAGTGACCGGATTTGATTGCCGAGAGGAAAGCTTTTCAAAACTATTATAATTTACTATAATATGTGACCGACATCGGTGGATGCACGGTCGATGCGCGGCTTCGGCGATCACTAAGTAAGCAACTTTGCTGGCGGCCAGTACTTGGATGGGTGACCGCTTAGCCGCGCACCGGCTGGTGCATCAACCGTTGAGCGGGAGGTCGGTTGTTCTGAGACCGTGGTGTCCACACTTAAGTAAATACTTTCGTGTGTACACCGGGGAATCAGAAGAATATGGCCGACTGTACTGACACGGGTTTTCCGCTGTTTCCCCGTGTCCTTGGCAAATGCGGTACAGTGTGGCTAAGTCGGCTGCGGCCTCCACGGAAAGTTAGGTTAGCTTAGCGAAGTGCGGGTAGGGAGAGTGATAGGGGGAACAGGGGGAACTATATGTAAAAACCCAACAGGGTATACATGGAAATAAATACTATAATATGTGTCATTTAAACAATTTAAGTGTTTTATTATTTTTTAAAATGCACCTTACAATATGTTGTATGTACATCACAATACTTTATGTCATGACTTTCTTATATACGTTACGCAAACTCTTTTATATTTTTCTGCAGAATTTCTCTCGGATCGAACTCCGATGTTTGGTTTTTTCGAAGTCTTACAGTGTATTATTACAGTGTATTGAAAGGGTGTATTATGGTTTCAAAACTCCTATAAATTATACATACCGTAAAAGGGAGTATTTTTCGCACAGTAGTCAACCACGTTCGGCCTGTCTATCCATGTATCTTGTTCGGGCTTGACGGCAGTATTCAGTTGGTGCTAATGTAGATAACAATAGACCGAAGCTTTCGCTATCATTCCGACATCGAATCTGAAGTATCTAAAATCATTGAAATTTTTATACCGCATTCTGCGAAACATTTTTTGTAGTTCAATATCGTATATTCTTTAGCTTACTTCGGGTCCAATGGTACGGTGTCCGTCGATTCGTCTTCGCGATTCATGACTTTGTATTTCAAAAGAATATAATCAATGAACTCCGATGTGTGTCCATGCTCTATCAACGCCATGTGCGCCTCAATGGAATCGAGCAATTCGACGGACGACTCTTTAAAATGTTTTCGCAGGTCTTTCAGCATGTCCAGCAGTGCTGCAGACTCGAAGGAAAAGTCGACGAGACGGTAATATGTCAATCCTAATGCATCTGTGGTAATACGAAAATAAACAGATTACTTTGCAATACTCAATAAATAAATAAATCGTATTCTATAATACTTACCGTACGACGTGACGCAACAACCACTCAACATTCGATCGATTGTTTTTTCATCGAAAGGAAATTTCGATTTTAATTTTCCTGAAGTGATGAACTCACTACGCGGTTGATTGAAGTTGTATTTTGAGGACTCAAACAGAGAAATCATTTCTTCGATGATTTGTTCAACATTCCCGGCGGCGGCAACTTCAGGCTCAATATGCTCGTTTGTCGAGGAGTCCGCGTTTTGATTTTTCAGTTTCTTCGCATTCTCCCGTTCCTTCTTTTTACGTTCGATGTATTGTTTGCTTTTCTCCGGATGCGTAGTAACGCGGCAGTATTTGAAATACTCCGATAACCAAGCACGATGCTTCGCAGTTCTGCAGCACGATCATTAAGCGGTCTCACACGCTCCAGATGATCGTTGACACCTGTGGATAAGGTATAAAATGAAATCCTACGCGGCAAGCACGCGGCAGCGCAGCGCCGCAAGAAAATTTATATTTTTCTTGTACTTGACATCGACACGGGACCGCGTCTTTTGATACGAGCAATAAGACATTTCTTGTTATAAATAAAACTAGGAATCAAACTTACGCAATACCTCTTTGATCTTCTCCTTGCCGATTATAATGCAGTTTTCGTCGGTCTTATTACGTCTCGCTAGTATGAATCGACCTGCTACCTCGGGACTCCACAATGAACCACAGGTTTTTTTGAATCTTCTGGACGAGTCCGATGCATCAAGTGCCAATTGAATCTGATTGTAATCGACTTTGATGCCAATGGACAACATTACCTTTAACGAAAAAGAATTAGATTTATGAAACTTGTGTCCAATTTTTCTCCCGATCAAATTATGAATGTCGATGAAAGTTCATCCTGTCTTAAGATTTTACCATTCTTAAATAATGGAAGTAGATAATCTAACGCACATCTTGAATCGTATAATAACCTTTATCATAGTATCATTTCGTTGAAACTTGAATGTCGATATTCGAATACGATCCTAACGTTATTGTTACTTGACTAGGTGTGTTCATGGGATTTATGTATATTGTACATAAGTGACTTGCCGTCTTCATCAGTCTCATCCGCTATACAAGGTTCTTCATCCATAGGATTTCCATTTTCCGATCCATCACCGTCGGTGTCGACATTCGATGTTCCTTTGTTCTGCATTCGTACATAATTGTTCATTTCCTTTCGAATCGCGGTCGCCACTGTTTGCTGGATCGTTTTCTGTATGACTTATTTTCGATCGGCGCACACTTTTCATCACGGGTATTTCGCGACGCTTTTGTCTTCCGTTCACTGCCCTTCGTCTTGCTGGTCTTCATCGATTCGGCGTCATTCGATATCGGCGAGCGCTTCAACAATGGAGACGCTGATTGCGATATCATTTTTGACAGATTTCTCTTCTTTGTCGTCACCTGTAAATGGAATAAACTGTGTATGAATTGATCACGACACTTTTCACTGATGTGAAAGGTCTTCTCCACTGTCAATATTCCCGCGGATAAAATTTGAACTATTATAATAATTTTTTTTTCTTACGTCGGTAAGAGTTGAATGTCGTGGCGTCACTGTGTACGGGTCCTCGGTCTCGATATTCGCAGTCGAGTTATTCCGATTCGAATCGTTTCGCTGCAACATCACAAAGACTCTATTAAGGAGGTCGTCTCGTTGCGTATTACCAAAGAGTGCGATTCATGGGCAATTCAAAGAGAATTTCGACAACTTTCTGATGGAATAAAAATCTGAAAAAATTTAACCATACGGAAGGTGCTAAGAAGACTACTTTTCCCTAATAATAATTCCAAAAAGTTATTAGCAAATTAGTAAAAAAAATCATTGTTTAACGAATTAATCGGTAAACTAATTTTTTCTTTAGCCCAAATTTATTCGATAATTTTTTTGAATACTCATGAATTTTTTGAGAATTTTTTCTAACTTTCAATAATTTGTGATTTTTCATCTATAAAAAAATTTTGAAATGTGTTTTTTTTTTTATTAGAAAAAATTCATAAGTATTCAAAAAAATTATCGAATAAATTTAGGCTAAAAAAAAGTTAGTTTACCGGATAATTCGTTGAACAATGATTTTTTTTACCAATTCGTTAATAACTTTTTGAAATTATTATTATGAAAAATTAATCTTCTTAGCACCTTCTGAATGGTTGATTTTTTCAGATTTTTATTCCATTAGAAAGTCGTCGAAATTCTTTTTGAATTGCACGCGAATCGCACTCTTTGATAATGCGCAACGAGACGACCTCCTTAAATGGCAGTAAATAGGAAATAATTGTCGTCATTTCTCGATTGATTCGACTTACCGGAATATCCTTGCCTCTGCGCAGTCGATCTAAATCGATGGACACTGGATCATTTGATCTTATGATCGGTTTAGTTATCGGAAATATTGGTGTCGCCGATGTTCCCTCGTCACGGGAACGTCTGAGACAGAATCGCTGCCGTTTGGTACCGCTTCAACCGTCGCAGACAAGGTCGAGGCAATGTCATTACCCGAACCAACGAACGATTCTTGGATTTCTGTAAGCGATGCTTCCCTCGAATATTTCAAAATGGCGGCGGTTAGGGGTAGGGGGTGCTTGTTCGGTGACGCTTCGCTCACTCATCCCCTCTCTCTTGGTGGTCAGCTGGGGTCCTAGACTGCTGATCGAGGTGACTCGAGGGTAGGTAGAGTGGGGGTGGAGAGGGAGCTGTTACCTCATCGACGTCCGGATCTCAACCACCCGCCCTTGCTCGATCACTTGGCTAGCTCGACGGGTGGCCTGGTGGGGGTGTAGTGGAGGGAGTGCGAGAAGCGAGCGTGTGGGGATGTCGAGTGCTCGGAACGCTTGGGACCATCACGGGGAGAACGGGTACTAATGTACTCACAAGTGCGTGGCACGCCGCTGGTCGAAGGCTAGCGCTGGTTCCGCTCAAGAGTCAAGAGGATCGCGGGAGCTCGACGCTGGTCTTCGGCCAATGTCGTAGTGCACACAACCCAGCGTAATGCTTATGAATGATTTTTTTTTTATTTTTAGAATTTCAGGAAAGTAAAAAATTTTAACGAATAAAAAAAATTAAAAGGAAGGTAAGTAATGATGAAAAAAATTGCACAAATATTTTTTTTTTATTTTTAAACCTAGGGATACATTTTTTTTGTTCTTAAATTTTAGCATGTATATAAATATATATATATTTATTAAATATTGTCCATTACTTTACGGGAAATATATTCAGTTTTGGACAACAACATTGAACATACTTTCTAACATAGGTACCCCGGCCGGTTAGTGATTTTTCAGACGGATTATTTACACTTTTCAACTGGGCAGGGATGCGAGTCATTAATCGTTTGTAAAAATTAGCGGCGATGCGATCTTTTCGTTTGAGATCGGCGGTGAAAAGATTCCCGAATTGTAGTAGAGATCCCCCACGAGACATATGATAGAGCAACATAATAGAAAACTAACCACACATATTTGAAGACAGGCTCTGCATTTGCTTCGTATTCCATTTGTAGAAGCTACAGTTCTTGCGTAGGCGGCGAATATGATGTGGTATAAACGGTGGAATACCGTAACTGTCGAAATATGATTCCCGTCCTCGGCCATCGATGTAGATCGTGGCGCAATGAGTCCCGGGGCGTGTGTGGTCATCGGTGTTTACAACAAGAGCTGTTGGTCTCGTCAACAGAGTTGGAATCTGATCTGCTGCGTGAACACTTCGCGACACTGTCAAGTGTAAGCCCTGCAATGCCTGGCCAATCTGGGTCGTATTCATCACTCGTTATCGTCGAAGAGTATAAGTTGCGTCTGTTGTTTTTATTTGATGTGTCAAGTAAGAAATGTAGTGGCGATGCCAGCGGGGGTGTAGGAGCCTTGTCGCGAAGTATCCACTCTTTCAGTTTGGCAGCGTTATGTAGAGCACAAGATAGTTCAGGTCTTTTTAAGAGTCCGTGGTGGAGACACACTTCTACCGAGGAGAGAAGATCGTTGAATGCCGGGCAACCGGTGTCCTCAAGGTTTTTATATCTCGCGCCGTAACGTTTTACAAATATTTTGCTTTTTCTCAGCCACGAGTGTATATGATCCCAGCAGTCTTGGTGATCTGACGAAAGTTTGCATGTAGTGTTCGTAGCGGCACATCCCCTTCGAACCACTCGAGACCGTGATGATGACGAGTTGTCCAGTTATTCTTTGCACGCACTGGTTTTGGTAGCTCCGTGAAAATGTGTGGCGGAGATGTTATCCAGTGGCCAATTTGCGGCTTGTCAAGGGCGAGTACGGCTACCTCTTTAGCAATGAAGCGATCATCCTTGTCGTAGAATCCTTGAATATCGATAACGTAGTCCATCTTATTTTTTTTTACAATATATGGAAAAATACATCCGACTCTGTTAAAAGCGTGCAGCGTTCTAAAGTCTTGAAACGGAGATGCGTTTCCGTAGGGGACTACTGAAGACTTAGTGTGTTGGTGGGGGGGATGGTGCGAATGGGTCATCCCCTGTTACGCCTACAATTGTGACGTAAACGAAAGCCCAAATGTCACGCCCCACTACTATTTACATTGTACCATCGTACAAGGGATGAGAACTTTACTTGTACTGCAATTCTCAAGACGGACACATAAAAATAAAATGGAGCGGTCTAACAAGTGCGTCCGGTCACCCGCACGCAGGTTCCGAAAATGTCAACGGACGCCGAGTGGAAAAAGTATAAAACCAAGAGTGAGGATAGTAGTCTGGCAAAAGAAGCCACGAATGCAAGGAAATGCCAATATAAAAAAAATATGGCATATACGGAGACGGCAATATCTCGCACGCGAGAAACGAAGACAGCAACGCGCAACGGTATGTAGAAATATAATCAATAATTAAATTCGTTAAAATTAACACGGTTCGTTACTTATATATATTGTGACGTGATTTTTCGGAATCACCGTCACACATTAAAGAAACATCAAATTTCTGAGGAAATTGAGACATCTACCGCTTTCGTTCCCGTTTTCTGCCTCTCCCAGCGACTTAAAGATACCGTTAAACTCTCGTGAGATATCGATCGAGTTATTGCTTTGCTTTTCGAGTTATTATTCAAGTTTTGCCGTTTCATAATTTCTCAAACCTTTCAGTACAATAACAATTAAACAATTTGATATAGATTCCGTTAACGTTTTAGTTCCGTTAGTCGAAGTTCTCAAACTCACTTGGTGGGTCAGAGTTAGCAAATAAAAGCACAAGTGAGGGAGAGACTCGACGAAGAGTCTTGCGAATACGTGAAAGTCCGGTGCGAACCCGGCACCCTGTAGTAAAGTGCAATGCGTTGAGATCAGGCGGAGGTACGAGTTACAGGCGAGGATGGAACACCTCGCGCTGCATTAGAGTTGAGAAGAGCCTTGTATCTCACGCATTGACTTTGGGTAGCGATCGCAAAGATTCTTCAAATCCCCGCTCTAGTATCGTCTTGATTCGGCAAAGTAACGTTATGGTTGAGAGGGCAGAAGTTATCGATCTAGATCCCGAAAATAATTATGATAATTCATTACGAATTTTCGTAGGCAAATCGACAGTCTACCGAGAGCTGCCCTCGAGGTAACTCGGGCCTCTCTCGCGCTCCCGCTGTCATAGGCTTCGGCCTATTGTTCTCGCGCTCGAGCTATCGACGTGTCGCGTGATCGCGGCGTCTCGCTTGAGTTGCCGTGGATCCCGATATCGCTCTCGCTCTCGTGTTCGTACGTCTTGTCTCGTTCGAGTATCGTCGACTCGTGTGTTTCGTGTGTGCTATCCTCGGCAGAATTTCGAAAGGAATTCTTCCCGAGTTGATAATTCGATTGATGCGTTATTATTAACGTTCTCGAGTTATAGTGCATATGGGTGAGTTCTCGTGGCATCGTCAGATGCAGTTCCCGGTCCTTTTTGGATAAATTACGCGCTTTCGGTGAGTTTTTGATTTATCGACGTTATCGCTCCCGTGTCGCGCTCGCGGTCGCTTGACTCGCTTCGATCTATCGATCGGCTGAGTGCTCGCGACTCGCGGGCGTGCGATCTCGTGGCTTCTTAGCCAAAATATTAATTTTTGTTCTCGATTAACGTTTCTCGTGTGCTATTCTATTGACCTCGGATCGCGACCCTTCTACCATAACCCGCATCCTGAGCAACCGTGCATTTCCGCAACCGTTCGCTCTCGCGAATGCATCGGCGTTAGTTCTCGTTTCCGTTTTAGTTTCCGTTTTGTTGTGTCGTTCGTTTCGTCCTTGCGGAGGTCGTAGTTCCACCGACCTCCAGATTAGCCCGGTTTGGTAATTCCGGCGAAACAAAAATTAACCCTGCGGAGTCGCCGTTCCATCGACCTCCAGTTTAGTCCGGTTGTTAATACCGGTGAAACAAAATTAACTGGCGCCCACCGGGACGCCGATGCATCCGCGAGGGTGGACGGCCGAAGGTGACATCAGTTTTCGAATTCGCGTTTTGTTTAAGTTTCGATTTCGCTCCTTTTGAGTTTTGAAGTTTTTTTTGAGTAAAGTTTAGCGTTGCGTTCAAAGTCTAGAAAACCCGTCACAATATATTTGAATGTTGTAGCAATTCAGCGAGCCCTGCAAGGCCATCGTAGATGGAACGAACGATGAGAAAAAAGCGACTGAAGAGAAGGAGATAAAGCGTGAATAAAAACACATACACGACAGTAGTGATCGCGAAATGCAGGAATTAACCAAAGCTTTGGAACGACTTGTAATTGAATAAGAAATTTAAAAAAAACATTAAACAGATATAATTTGTGTTGACATATTTTATTTTACCATATCATATATATACGATTACATAAAGAATCATTTAATAAAAAAAAGTATAAGCTTATCCTGAAAAGTCTACGACGACTTGTCGCGAAGAGTCAATCTCGACCACGTTGTCGAACTCAGAGTAAACTATACAATTCAACGTATTTCTTAAAGCAGTAGTAAATCATACTTCCAGACGCACACTGCCATGACGTACAAGATTCCAATGTCCGGCTCTACCGGCAGACATGTCCGGTGTCAAATCGAAGCAGTACAAGCAGTTACCATATGGGTACGACTCGCGGGTTATGTCGCAACTATCGTCATCCCAAAGTATTCCTGTGCCAGATATCAGGGTGTGATACGATTGAGTGTACAAATTATGGTGATAATCAGGCTGCAATGGTTTACTAGGAACCTGTACACCATCCACGTAAAGAGACAAGAAATTTACGCCAAAGTGATCGAAATTGAATGGGTTCAAGGCTCTATCTCCATTGAATGCACGATTGTCGACAAAGCCAATAACAAGACGCTTAGGCAATTAGCCGAGAATAACATTGTCTAGCGTTTCACCATGAACACCCGCATGAATCGTAAATGGTTTTACTTCTACACGTGAAAATGGATATTTGGCCATCCCTCTGCTTAACGCCTTAGCATGTGCTACTAAAACACCAGGACTAATTTTCACGCGTCGAACAATGAGACTCGCATCTGTAATATGCAGACTATAATCTTTTCCCGAGGCATCCATTAGGTAAAACGCATCTCGCGAACGTACAAGGCGAAGACGTAGCTCAACGCCATTAAGTAAAAACTTCTTTTTGATATTTAGAATAAAAACGACATAACGAGAAAGGAGATGTATTTCGATAGACGCAACCGATCGTAATACATCTCCTTTCTCGTTATGTCGTTTTTATTCTAAATATCAAAAGGTTATGGGCCCAGATAACGCGGGCAAGAAATATAAATAACGAGAGTGTGAGAAGCTGAAGTGCAGAGAGGATATTTTTTTTCATCGAGAGTGTCACATCGCGGTTCGCTACCCGGAAGAAAATTGTCGCCAAAATTTGGGATAGTGAGGTTTCAAGATGGACAAGCTAAAGAATTTTCACATTCAGAAGTTCGATGGGAAAAATTTCCAAGTCTGGAAGTATCAGATGGAGATTTTTTTCCGAGTTGAAGGTTTATTAGATCTCATCACGGACAGATCGCAACGTCCGGAGGAAGATACTGCAAGGAAAGCATGGGACGACTTGAATGCCAGAGCGATGCTGTTAATCTCCACTGGTATGGAATTCGAGCACTTGCAAATGGTCATGGCTTGCGCCACTGCACCAGAGATGTGGACACGTTTAAAAGCAATTCACGAACAACGTTCTGCAATAAATAAAGTAACTCTAAAACAGCAGTTCTTTAATTATCAAATGTCGGAGACAGACACAATCGCTAAGCATATAAGCAAAATCGAGTCGATGGCTCAAGCGCTGGCTGATGTTGATCAGAAAATAAGTGACATAGATAAAATCGCAAAGGTGCTCGGTAGTCTCCCTTTAAAATACGGCGGATTCATAACTGCTTGGGACTCGTACGCCGAGACGAAACAAAATTTTGACAATTTAACGGCGGGACTACTTAAAGAAGGGCAACGTTTGACTCTAAGCGATGATGTGGCTACTGCATTTGCTGCCTTAAATATTAAAAAGACCGAAAGCGGTAGGAGCTCTGACGGTAAAATGAGGAGTAAAAAGAACTTCGAATGTTATTTTTGTCATAAAAAAGGACACTTTAAATCGGAGTGTCGAAAGCGATTGGCATCGCAAAGAAATATGCAAAATAAAGGCGATGGCAACGATTTCAAGGATCAAGCTCTGAGTGTCGAGCTTAAAAATATAGCTGTCTCTGGCTACGAGAATATTTGGCTAGCAGATAGTGGTGCATCCAAACATATGACGTCACATCGCGAATGGTTTCATCATCTCAGACCTATCGGACATAATGAAGCGCCGGTTCAAATCGGTGATAATTCCATTGTACAAGCCAAAGGAATTGGCTCTATTAAAATTATAGCCCTGGTGCAAGGATGTTGGGAGCCACGTACACTCGAGGATACTTTATACGTACCGGAACTCGGCAAAAACCTATTCTCAATTGGAGCAGCGACTAACAAAAACTTGATGGTGATCTTCGATAAGAAGAAGGTGGAGATTCGAAACGAAAGCTTAGTCGTCACTGGAATAAGGTTAGACAACCAATGTTATCGGATGCTTTTTAAAACGGTATGCACAGAGCAAGCCAATCCTGCGACAATAGATCCCGCGATTCTCTGGCACGTATGGCAGTGTATGAGTCACATAAATTTTCAAATCTTGAAAAAGATGGCTGATGAAGGACAGATACCGGGATTGAAAATTAAAAGCGTCGAGGGGCTATTCTGCGAGCCGTGTCAGTTTAGCAAACTACACCTAAAGCCTTTCAAGGACAATCTACAGGAACGAGCGAAGAAACCAGGGGAGTATATACACTCGGACGTTTGTGGGAAAATGAGTACGACTTCACTCGGCGGTGCGGATTATTTCGTTTTTTTCAAAGATGATTGCACCTCGTATCGCTTTACATATTTCATTAAACACAAAAGTGACATTTTCGCGAAATTTCTTGAGTTCCAAAAATTGGTGGAGAAACAAACCGGTAACAAAATAAGAGTGTTTCGGAGCGACAACGGTCGAGAGTTTGCGAATCACTAATTTCAAGATTACTTCAAGGCACACGGCATCATTCACGAAACGAGTACGCCATATACTGCTGCACAGAACGGAAGAGCGGAACTAGATCTTAGATCTATTGTCGAAAGTGCACGCACTATGCTAAATGCAACTGATCTCTCGCTCTCACTTTGGGCTGAAGCAGTAAATACGGCCGTTTATACGTTAAATCGCCGTCCCTGTATGCCAGATAATGCAAAAACTCCGTTTGAAAAATGGACAGGGAAGAAGTTGACTCTAACGCACATGAGAAAATTCGGAGTGACGGTATACGTATACATCCCGAAGCAATTCCGATCGAAGTTTGAAAGTAAATCGAAGAAACTGACATTGGTTGGTTACGACGGCTATAGTACAAACTATAAATTGTACGACAAGAATTCTGGGAAAGTGACGGTAGCACGAGATGTTACTTTTAACGAGCAAATGATCGAAACGATCAGCAAGGAGTCACTTACGAACGAGAAAAGCTACTACACATTTGGATTGGAAAACACACAAGAATATCCAGTGTTGGAGCAGGTCGTTCAGAGAGTGGAAGATAATATTGTCGAAGATCGAATAAACGCAGATAATGTCAACGATTTGATCAACTTTATCGATGAAGAAGATGTATGAATACAAAATGTTGGGCTCACGCTAAGCCACAACAAGAACGACGAGTCCTTCGAGATCGTACTACACTCAATCCGCCGAATCGATACGTTGCAAACGTTGCGTGCATAGCTTCAATCATCGAACCACAATCCTACGAAGAAGCAATGAAGCGTGAAAATGCGAATGAATGGCAACAAGCGATGAATGAAGAAATCGCGTCACTACACAAGAACGAAACTTGGACACTACAACAGTTACCATCAGACCGCCAGACCGTTGGTTGCAAATGGGTCTACAAGTTAAAATGTAACCCAGATGGAACGATTAATCGATACAAAGCGAGGCTATGCGCAAAGGGATATTCACAGATCGAAGGGGTTGATTATAAAGAGATCTTCTCTCCGGTTGTTAGGTATGATTCTGTTCGAGTACTTCTTGCGTTAGCTGCGGTTAACGATTTGGAGATTCGGCAATTCGACGTAAAAACTGCATTTCTAAATGGCGATTTGGAAGAAGAGATCTTTATGACTCAACCTCAAGGTTTCGAAGATGTCGACTCTAGTCTTGTCTGCAAGTTGAACAAAAGCCTTTACGATTTCAAGCAATTAGATGCTGATAAATGCGTTTTCTTTGCGAAGATTGAAGACGAAGAGGTTCTTTTGGCGCTTTATGTCGATGACGGACTGATTAAATTATCCAAACAGAAAAAAATATGCGTGAGCATATTATTTGTAGCGGCACTATATTGCGTCCACTATCAATCGAATATAAAAATAATTTTAAAAAGATGAATTCGTTTATCTTCTGTCGTTTTTGATAGCCGACTTTGCCAACACCCTTCGGTCTTCCGGCGATTTCACCGCCGAGACCGAGCCTCTTTTTGGCTACCTTTGACGCGCACAAAGGTTTTCCTTTACCCAAACCGATCGAAAACGATGAATCATCGTTACCACCAGAAAAATCGAATTCCGACGAATCACCGTCCCCATAGAGACTCTTCTGCGATGTCGTCAGGCTTGAATTACCATCGTAATCGTCGACGTTATCCTTGCGCTTTACAAGCGCCATGCTCTTGCACTGAAGACAAACGTACTCGTAGTCCAGCTTTGTCTCTTTACGATGGCTGGACGTTAACGGATCGGCTTCGGGATCGCAGGTGCCGTGAACAAATTTTTTGCACGAACTACACTCCATCATTTCTTTATAAGCGGCGGCACGCGGTCGCGCGAGTGCCATCGGGATGACAGACCGGCACCTGGCGTACGGGAACCGCTGTCGGTGCAAACATGACAACACTTGCACTTCCAGCCGTATTTCGGTATCGAAGTAACAATCGGACGCAAGCAACTTCGATGATACGCTTTGTCGCACGGCTCGTACAGCATCACCTTCGATGCATCCTCCGGCTGACGACAAACCTGGCATAGAAAATTACGTATTAACGAAAAATCCTAATGCAATCAGGACGTAATTTTGATCTTTTCTCAACGATTAAGTAAATTCTTGCTTTTTCCCCTTGTACTGCTATAAAAAAATTATACTTACGCAAGAGTGGAACCTGGCCAAGATGTCGATTTCAAAATTGGGACAGAGTTTTGGTATTTTGAAAACAGCTCGATACAGCCGCACACGGTAAATGGAAGTAACGATTGCACGATTCTACCTGGATTAATAGAATTTTTTTTTTACAATTTACTGTCTATTAAGACGACATTGTTTTTTATTACAATTGTTATGGGTTTGCATACTTTGCAAGGGTATTCCCGCTTCATAGTGAGAATAGAACAGTGAGTCACAGCGACGGGACGATGCTTGTACTATCGCTAGGCTCAGCGTCTCGGTCACCAATTCTTCATTATGGCTTATCCAAACGGCGCACGATTGATGTACATAATAGTAGCCGCAAGTCTCGAACAGTATTCCGACTTCCGGTTCTTCCAAATATCCTACTATGGTTAACTCTTCCACCGGCTCCGTGAAATTTGATAGATTAGGATTTCTGAAAGGTCATTCAAAACGGACGATCACAATGTGACAATATTTTGGTCGTTGTAATCACGATTCATGGTAAGACATGCGAATTCCGCGATCCCAATTTTTCGATGAAGAATATTCGCGAATTTATAAAAATCGAAATATCAAATTTTTTGGAACATTTTCAAATTCTCGATAATTTTATCATGTTAAAATGAAGCTGGTGGCATGGTTTGAACAGGTCCAATTTTCCGCACCGAATATAGGGCTTACCTGCATTTGGCCAGACTCTTCTGCCGGCGGCACGTTACAGCCACGGGACCCGCAGCTCGCTTTTATCACCGGTGAAAGACACGTCGATGAAATACGCCTCGGTAATCTCATCGCGATTTATATTTTTCTCCTGTACGAAACCCTCCGGACAGGATAATCGCACCAATTCACCGTGACCCAACTGACTTCTCTCACCCAAATTACAAAGTGCACAAACTTTTCCGGACCTGCCGAGATAAGCAATAATAAAATTCAATTAGTGACATGTTAATTAATCGAGATATTAACATTTTATAAGGGTAGTTGCATTTTTTTTCCTGTAAAAGATATAAAAAAAAAAAACATTTTTTTTGCAAAAAATGTAAAAAATGTCGCCAAGTAGTTTAAATAGTTTTTAAATAGTTTTGTGAAAATAATAAAAAATCATATGAGCCAAGTGAAAATAAAAAAAAAACTTTGCTCGTCCTTTCTTTCCATGCAAATACATTTATTTGTATTCTAAGGACTCGCCAAGTTTTTTTTTTATTTTCACTTGGCTCATATGATTTTTTATTATTTTCACAAAACTATTTAAAAACTATTTAAACTACTTGGCGTCATTTTTTACATTTTTTGCAAAAAAAATGTTTTTTTTTTTTATTTCGTTCTTTTTTTTTATTTCTTATTTTATAATTATTTATTTTAAAAAAATGTTTTATTACTTGATAACGTAAAGAATCCGCATGACATGATTTTTCTTGTATCACACGCACAATATTTATCAATTAAAATGACCTCTCGCCCGCGATTATTTGAACAATTTTATCAGACGAACCCATTTTTTTAGCCGCACGAGAGGGTCTTTTTTTTAAACTAATTTTCACGAAAAAATGAAATTATAAATAACCTCTAATTAACCTTCTTTTCGATCACTCAGTGTGAGCGTACTATTTACGAATCGCGGATACGGATATTACCAGTTACTGTATTCACGAACTGACACTTGGAAAATTGCAAACCGCTGATCGTTCGTTCCGCTTTTACCGTCGTGTATGCACGGCACACGCATGGACGCACGAATACAACACGCACGTCATGGGACATCGGACAAACAGCTGACAGTCGAAAAAATCTCTGAACACAAATTTTTATAATGAAAGTGACGATTTTTCGGGCGACATCGCGATATCTCATCATTTCGCGCACCGATCGGGCTGATTCCAAGCGCATTTTAAAGCTTGTATTCGATTTATATGGTGAAAGTGTCTTTAGAATTTAGATCCGATGTCTCGTTTCCGAGAAAAAAAATGTCAAAGTTTAGGGGGCACGATATTGGCGTATAAGGACACGGTAGCGCACGACGCGCGCGGCTTTGCCACGCAGACTTTTTCTTTAAACTACTTGGCGTCGAGACGCTACCGCGTCTCTTAATGAATACTCTGAAGATCTTTGGAAGATTAATTGATTTTCCGCAACATTGTGACTTGTATGGCCGACACTGTGTATTTATGCAATTTCTATCAATACAGATAGAAAATCTATAACATTTTTAATCCCTCGAAATAATTGTATAGAAAATTTTTTTTAAATAGTACACGTTTGGTAAAATCGTCGGAGCACTTGTGTGGAAATAAATAAAAAAAGTTCATTAAACCATTCTTGTGGTTGTAATGTTAAATCCACGAACCATGTAATCAACAGTGAATATACGAAAGACCAATAGAAACATCGAAACTAATCGGAAAATCTCGCGGTTCCTGGTTTTTAGAGCTTCCGAACATTAGAACTTTCGAAAGATGAAAAATTTAATTTCGATGTAAAAAAAATGCAGCAAAGTAAAGAAGATAAGATCAGTTTTGCGTCGCCAACCATTGGGACGCATTGCTGTGTAACACCCTGGAACAATTAACTACCGTCATACCATAGCTCCGGGACGTACGGCGGTTCTTCCGGTACCGGCATCGATCTATCCACGCCGGACGATTTACCATCGCCGCTTTGATCGTCCACCAGTCGCAAGGGACTCTGCGACTCGGAACACGCATCGTCATCTTTGCTCTTCATACGACGCGGCATACCTCTTGCGCATCCCACCCTAAACATTTTTTTCGTTATTGACGTATGATTCGTTAGTAACAAAAGTTACTTAATCACAATAGCGCTTCATCACAAAGTAGTTTCCAAAATCACTTAGGGATTCGGGTAATTAATTTCTCTTTCACACGTAATCGGATTTAAGAAACTTGAAATTATTGTCGAATGAGAGTCACACGATTTCCGAATCATAAAGCCTATTATGTTATTTCCAAAAATGGGACATTGTTGAGAGTAAAGAATAAATCTTTATTGTATGAGCTAGTAAACGTCTAATGCAAATAAAACTATATTATTCAACAGAATTAATGTTTGATCCATAGGATTGTAACGATAATTACTTACCAGTTTACAATTTTGCATTTTTACGATGCATTTTGCTCTTGACTTTTTTCGTGTTATAATTTTCATTAACTGTACGTGCGAGAAAGTGTGCTCTCATTATAACATAAAAAGACATTACTTTTTTCGTCACCTCACTTTCGTGTTGTATACACCCGACAAGTGTCAAATTCTCGATTTCGAAGATTTTTTCAATGATCTGGTGGAATGTATTTTCTTTTACTGTGAGCTTGCCGACAACGTCGAGAATCGCTGCCTCCAAAGTCCTCAGTAGCTTGAATAATTCTTCGCTGGGATAAAGTAATCCACCATAACGACTTATGAGATCCGTCACTTTATCCCGTTCGCAAGCGTCTTTGGCCGTAAGGCGATTTATACAGTCTCCACATTTGGTGACGCGGATGATTTTGCGAGCGACATAACTCGAAACGTACGCTAGAACCTCTTCACTCGTGTTCACAACGTCATAGTCGTGCGTAGACAAATGCCCGCGACTCGATGTTGATTGCGTCTCTAGATACGAATGATCTTGGCCGACAATACGGGCTGGGGTAGGATTCCGTGGCGTAACGAATTGTCCTGTATCGATCGCTGCGTCCAGTTTCGCAAGAACCTCATACCTCGATTCTTTTTCAGCGGATAATGATTCCTTCGTTTGCATCAATGTTTCCAAAAGTTCAGTTCCCGACACGTTGGAACCTTTTGGAGGCTTCACAAATGAGTATGTGCAAAGTAAACGAAAAACTTGCGCAAACAGGACGGGATCCGGATGATCGTTACTTCCACACGAGTTTCTCATAATGCCAAAGAATCTCTAAAATTATACAAATTATATAATTACAAAACATTGATACGTAGTGGTGAAAACAATTTTATGTCATTTATGTCGAAGTAAGAAATGGTTAACCATTTCTTACTTCGACATAAATGTCATAAAATTGTTTTTATTTCTAGGTTTCAGAAATGGTTAACCATTTCTTACGTCGAGGGCATCCTGGTTAAGGCGACTCGTCATTAAATAATCGAAATCATAGTTTTTATGGAGAAAGTCAAGAAGCTCCAGAGTACCTCGTAGCGGTACTTTCAAGCCAGTGACCGTACTTGTCGATACCGGAAATGGAGACCGTTCAGACTTGACGACACTTTGCCATTCGCATAAATACTCCAAGAACACTTCGATCGCCTGTTTATTAAGAACCATATCACAAACATGCGAATAGTGTGAAATAAGCTTAGGTAACAATTAAGAGAATACCTATCAGAGGATGTCAGTATTACTTCAAGAAAATAAGTATACATCATGCAACAATTCGACAATTGACCGTAATTTATTCATCACTCATGTTGTAAGTAAAGCAACCGAGAATGTCGATTATGTGCACACTTCATTCGTGGGAAGAAAATTCACCATTATGCGGATGTCGGTGTAAGAAATGAAAAACGGAAGCTCGGAACCAAAAATACGATTGGTATTGTGTTTTTGATATCAAAGTGCTGTGCTGTATCGTTTTTTATCGAGCATTTTAAGCAAGGTCATGAAAAAGACATGCTAAAATGAGACCTCCGACGTAGCCTTATTTGTGTTTTACCCAGTAGAACATAATTGCTTGAGCCAAATAAAATTATAAAATCGACCGCAAAGATTACAATACCAATTGAAATGAAGGAAATATTATGTATTAGTATAATGCAAATATCCAATATGCATACGATTTTACGATTCGTGCCATAATTTAACTTACATTATACACAGAAAAATGCGATTAACTGCATTTTCGTGTCGTACGTATGTTGAAATATCCCGATGTTTGATGTGCACATATTGTGATTGACCTTGATATTTTTATTGAAACATATCCATTAATGTTCATTCGTACCGCCAGCGTTACGGTTTACCAATAACATTATCGAATGGTAACGGCGTAGTTACAAGACGATGAAAATACATTCGATGAATGCTTACGATTTACACGTAATTTGAACACGTACCTTTTTATGTGGACAAGTGTTGAGCGGCCGCAACGCTTCTGAGGGTTTTCGTGACATCATCGCGGAGATTAAATCATCTACGACTTTAATAAATCTTATCGTTGGCGCTGCATCGTTAAGACACGAATATCTTGGATTGTCCTTGTACAATTCCATTGCAACTCTGACGCGATCGGAAAAGAGCTGCAACATAGTAATGTTCATATTAAAAGATACAAATATATAAAAAAAATTAGAGCGGGGAAATGAAATAAGAGGTCGAAGACGAAGCATCTGGACGCCAAGTCGAAGTGGGGAGTGAAAAGAAAAGGACTGAAGGAATAAAACAGAGAAACGAGGGATGCAATGATTGTGGCAATAAAAACGTTAAAGAAGAATAAATCGGTCAAACGTGTAGGTGAGAAGACCCAAGAGGAAGAAACCGCAAATGGTTGTAGGCAATGCGACAGCGATTACGAAAATAAAGACAGTGAAATTTATGACAGTGAGCGAGAACATGCAAATAACAAGGAACATTGTGGAAAATGAGAGACCACATTGAAAGGAGTTTTACAAGAAGTTTTACACAAAGGAAAGAGGAGATAAACTGAGTAAAAAGGATGGCAGCATTGAAAAAGGAAGATGACGACAAGAAAGGCGGAGAAGGAAAAAGAATAAAGCATGTGATTACATACGTTGAAAAACCAAGAATTAATTAATGTCCAGCTTTTTTCTGACATTTACTTCAACTGCATGAAAAGGAAAAAAAATATGAGGAAAAGAAACCGGAAGGTTCACAATACATTAGGTGAGGACAAGGTATGATATGTTAACGTACCTGGAAAGCTAGTGGGACATTCATTTTTTGATAGCGCTTTGGATTTAAATGCGCGTCAGTGAGCTTGTACGCTACGCTCATATTCGGTTTTGTTGGATCTTTATAATCGACGAGTGCCTGCCAATGTGATTTTTTTACGGTACCGTCTGGTGTCTGCAAAAAAATAATAATGTTATAATGCGCATTAACGTTATTTATCGACAAATAACTTTCAAGACGGCGATATACCATGATGCAATTAGTGATGAATAATTAAAGGGTACCGTCAATGAGCTTACTGTGAACTGTGCTATTTTTGGGGCCATAATGCCGTTTCGAAAGCACTTGATTAAGTGTGGAAAGTCAGAAATCATCCACAGACGTCGATTGTCATCACACGGATGCGTACAACTGAATTTTCCGTCTTCGATTCCGAACAGTTTCCAAACACCTCGGTTCCATTGAGCTCCGTCCATAGTTATGACGTCGATATGAAATCCGGAATTTGTCAATTTGATCAAGCATTCGATAATAAGCTTGTGCAGAATTTGGCTGGTTACGCTATTTCTGCTTAAAAAGCTTCCGAGTACTTGGATCCATACTCCTCTAAATGGTTGAAACATAAATACAAGAGCATGATCGGCTCTCACATTTAGCAAACCATCTGGAGTGTGCTCCCCCAAATCGACAAAACCGTGAAATTTCAACGTCTTACGGTCGAGACTGATGGCTTCACTTAAAGACATTTCGTCGATAAGAAGAGTACCTAAATAGAAAATTTAATATGCTTTAAAGTGAACTTTTCGGAATCGGAGTTTATTTGTACTAATGAAACTTCGTCTTAATTGCATTTCATAAAAAGCTACAGCAATACACAGTTAAACAACAGTACAGCTAATAGAGTAAGTCTTAATTTAGACGGAAATCGACTACACTGTCAGTAGTATTAAACTCAATACAGTAAAAACGTACACCCTACACCGAATATACCCCATGAAAATGGAAACATTGGAAAATTCTACGTAAACAACACATGATTAAGAAGCTGGAATGTCGAAGTCTTATTTAAAGAGGGTGAAGAATGTGTAACCACTGAAAATGATACCCCGTTTCTCGGCTTCGCTCATTCGTGATGCTTTCAATCGAAGACACTCGAAAACAATTTATTGAAAACCGTAAGAGGTATCCAACTTTTGAATGTATCTATTCAAAGTGTCTTTACAAGGAAGAGGTAAGACATTCCGAGATCGTAGGTGATCGTACAACTTGCTGTTTTTTATACGCATTAAAAGACATTCGTACACCCATTCCAACGAGTATCGCCGGTTGTTTAATGCATAACAGCTTCGAAGTTTCGAAGCACGCACGAACGGTTTTTTGTTGAATGGGCGGCAATTTAGAAATTGCGTCATTTAATGCGTGTTCTTCCACAGCAGCACATTTCTCAGTAGCGTCGACAATTTTCTGTTGTAAACGTTTACCCTACGGTTCAAGTGGAGAAGAAAAGTTGAAAAATAAAGGTCAGGAACACATGTATTGTACGTTGAGCCCCTGATTCTGAAGAACGAATCAGAACAGTCGAGGAACAATATGTGAATCCGCATGATAGACATTTAAAATACAGAATGATAGAAATGTAGTGGGACAAACAATGCGTCCTTGCAATGAAAGGTATTATGATATTTTCATGATTTTTTCTGTGAAAATGTCTCAATGAAATCTCTAATATAATATTTTACATGAGAAAAAACCGGAGGGTAAAGGTGCATTAGTGCACGTTTTTCAGATAGTTGACTATTTTAAAACATAAAAAAGATTGGTTTTAGAGAAACTTTTTTTAGAATAAAAGAAATAAAGATACTGATTGTGTTGTATAGTATTTCCATTCATTCCAGATATGCGACCGAATCGGTAAATGTCACCTTATTCAATAATTTGTATGCAAAATTCCAATAGACGTGTAAGTCTGGAAAATAATTTCTTACCTTTTCTTTTAGTCTTTTGCAGGCGCGCTGCTTCATGTTTGCTCTATGCTTCGATCTTGCGTATCGGCTTTGCACACTTGTTTTGCGCTTATTTTGCTGATTTTGAATTCTCATCCTTAACTTTCGACAAAAGTCACATCTCGGTGCGGCAACGTATCTCTTCAACTTCTCGAGTGGCAGGAAACACCGACAATGTAGATCACGTCTGGCGCGAATTGAAACAAATAATTGAAACACCCAAATTAATCGGCAATTGTAAGTTTTTTCATTATTATTGAAGACACGCGCGGTATGCATGTGAATACAGAGAAGAGGAACGTCGAAGAACTATGACGCAGAAGTTAGCAACGTTGCTTCAACGAAATCGTTGACATCTGTTTCAATTTACATTATACATTTAATCATGTCATATAATATACCAGAATTTTTGTTTTCATTGTATCTACGGAAGTGTCATGAAACCATTGAAAAACATGCCAAGCCAAAGTAAAGATTTTTTTTGTGCTGTGCATTTCTATTCGTTGGATTATTTTTTTAATATGCTCTATTAAATAGGAAAAGAAAAATGAAACATTATTAATTTTAATTGTATACGCGGAAAGTGTTTGAATCATTGGAAAACCGTGTCTTCGAAGTATTTTTACTAGTTGCAATATTTTTTTTTTATATCGTCCAATAATATATTGAATTACAAAAAAAATAGTGAATTTTTTCGATAACGATAGAAGTTTTTTTTAATATACTTTTTGAACAAAAAAAACCCTTTATAGGAACGAAAACAATATTTTCTATTGAATGCAAAGGTTTTTATTCCATTTACACGTCTTTCGCCTATAGGATTAAAATTAAATAATTCTGGGATCTTCTCTGACATAACCAAAAATAGTTCACAAATATTCCAGGTGGCAGAATCATTTTACAGAGCTGGACATTTTTTTTGCCATTTGTTAGCAGTTTTCGAGCGATTCGCGCGTTTTCCACACATACAATTAAAGAGAGAAAAATATGCTACCTTCTTTAATGTAGTAGAATATATAAAAAAAATATTTCATCGAGCAGAGACCCTTCGTAAAGCCGGAAAAAAAATTTGCCATTTATTGGCCCCGCTCACGATCAATTCACGCCCCCTTCCAAACATACAATTAAATAAATAAAAAATCAGGTATATTTTATGATGTTAATGAATGTATAAAAACAATATTTCATTGGGCAGACAGACTTTGCAGAGTTAAAAAAAATCTTAGCGTATTATTGGCCCCGCTTTCGACTGATTCACGATCCTTCCGCACATGGAATTAGTACGGCACAATTTTTGTATATTCTTTTATATTCTAGAATGTAGTAAAAATATATTTTAAGAAGCAGAACCTTTCAAAAAGTGGGAAAAAAACGCAACGGCAAAGAAATCGAAATAGATTTCTATGATTTCGTTGCTGCAACGTTGCTAACTTCTGCTCCATGGAGAACGAGGGGAACGGACGATCAGAGCGAGCAATGAGCGCCGAACGATCGATGAGGGAAGAATGCGGCTGTTATCGAGCGGGATTGAAAGGCGGGAAGAATATGAAATGACCGCCGAACGGTTAGGCGAAATAACAACGACGAAAGAAATAAGGAAGGAAGTAACATGGTTCTTCATAACGATAAAGAAGGCGCACCACGATGCGAGTTATTAACCAATCAGAAAATGGAGAAAGAGATAGATGGCAAATGCCGGGATTGACAAAAAAAATTACCGCGTACTTGGCAAGGTACGCGTCATTGTGAAAAATTTCCACAAACAGAGTCGTCATTGCAACGGCGACCCACAGCGGGATGGTCGAAACGATTCAGTGCTAAGATGTCGCAAGAGAGACAGAGAGAGAGAATGAGTTCGAAACGTCCACGAACAAAAATGGAAGTATGAAACGGACGAACGACATGCGCGACAGCGATATGCAGTCTCCACGATTAATGGACGCCGGATGAAACCGGTTCGAAGCGCTTCGTTTATTAATCATTTCTTTCAGTCAATTTTTTGGGTCATTATCTTTTCGGTGATACATTTCACTCATACCATATTAATGAAATTAAGATTAGTTGAATTTTCGCTTCGCATTTTGTAACTTTGGAGCGACTTCAAAAATCCATCCCGAAATGAAAGTTTCACAATAATCGGGTAATAACATACAATACGTTCACATACGACGTTACTCTGTTCGACGACCAGTTTTCTTTTATTCTGTTAAAAGACTTTGAAATTTTTTCAAGTCTTGTTCTTCGTTTGTGATTTGTACCAAGTTTCGTTTTCGCTATTAACTTCAATTGAAGTTAATAGAATAGTTTCGTTTTCGCTATTAACTTCAATTGAAGTTAATAGAATAGTTTCGTTTTCGCTATTAACTTCAATTGAAGTTAATAGAATAAAAAAAAACTTCAGTGCTTCAATTTTGTGTTCGTTCTTCGTGAAAAATCCTTCGACCGCTCGGCACTTACTCAAAGCCGAGGGTATCGACCAGTGATTTACCGACCACCACCACCAGCAACCTCTTCTTCGTTTTTGTTCGCCGGATCCTATTTTTCTTCGGTAAGTCTTATTTTTCCTAAGTTTGCGATTTTTCCCCTCAACCCTTCCACTTTATCGTGTTAGTGAAAAGTTTAAGAGATGTAGGTATCTCAAGTTATTATCGCCCTTCTGGCAATTATAGTGATCGTGTTAATTTTTATTCTTTTGTGCGGAATCTCCATTAAAATCACCGTTAATATCCGCGATTCGAGAGTCACACGTGAAACCCCTGTAGTACACTCGGGTGTACGAATTTATCCAGTGTCTACCGTCCGTCGAGTCTCTCAAACCAATCCGCGAGTTTAGTTAAATTTTCAATATCGCGATGAACTCCCCTTTGATTGTCGTGATTTTCCTTAGTTGTTTTCTTGTAGTTTCCGTAATAGTTGCGATAATTTTGTACCTCCGCGCTTTTCGTTCCGTTACCCCGCAAGAAGTCGTTACAGCACCTAGTGCTCCCCTCGAATACTTTTGCCCGTATTGTCGTGATATTCATCCCATTAGTGAAAACTTTTAAATTACCCCTTTGTTAGTATTTTCGCGAATGAACTCTAGCCTCTTCCCGAGCAATTTTCCGCAAGGTTAGGCTCTAAACGAGGCATCCGCGAATCATAGCCGCTTCGAAAAACGCGTAAATTCATTAAGTTGATTGACCGAGATGAGGCCGGCTCCTCTCGTAAACATGATTCGCGACGTAACAGTGTGAACAGTCAGACGAGCTTAAGGAGGTTGGAGCGCATGGTGTTCATTTCGTATATATTCGACGATAAAGGTACGGAAAAGATTAATTTCGCATAATAATAATTGCAAAATGTTAGACAAATTGATGAAAAAAAAAATTCAACAAATTTATGGTAAATCAACTTTTTTTTTTAAACGAAAATGATTCGTTTATTTTTCTGAACACGTATGAATTTTTAGATTTTTATATCGTGAAGTGTTTGCAATTCCTTCTCCATTTCGTCGGATTTATGCGAAATGTACACCACGCGCTCCAACTACCTTAACATATCTGAGGTCAACCGGCACAATTGATAAGTAGATTTTTAATCTCACCTTTCGTATTTTCTTCTGCAAATACCGCACGGATTACTACGGTCACGACAAGTCTTCCTCTTCTTCACTGCTTCGTTATGAAACGCGATATAAACACTTTTGAACGAATAAACACTTTAAAATAACCAATACAATCAGTCGTACTGTGCCGTAGTTATTTCACCGGTATCGTACAATTCAACAACAGCGGTGACGTGCCGAACATCAAGGTGATGAGACCTATAAGTGCGGCGCATGCGCGCGCACTTCTCCCCTTTTCGAGTATAGGCTATGGAGTTGGGCAACGTCCACTGTGCGAGCAACACGTCTTGCAAGAGATCAAGCGGAATTTCAACTTTAATTACGCTGCGAACATACAGTTTAATAGCGGAGTTTCATTCTTTTTTCCCGTTCCACTTATCGTCTTTTTCGCCGTTCTCTGGCGCAAAAAGTCTTCACAATCTCGACTTTTTCCTGTCTTACTCCTTTGGAGGTTAGAGGCATAGCCTCGCATTCCGACGGGGTAGCCGATGAGGATGCCATGATGTTTTCAAACGACGACGGTTAAAACTCGAACCAAAATCCTTGGCGCGAGGTTCCATTGAACAGCAATAAAAAAAGACAGCTCACCAACGAAGGAAAACTCGACGAAGCTAAAGCTAAGCAGGCGAAGAATAACAAGATACAGAATACCGGCGTAAATCTGGGAGCGATACCCAAATATCCAACGCAGACAACCGATCCAAAGTCAACCTCGATTCCAGGCTTTCCTGGAGTCCCATCTCATTATTTAACACATCGATTCAGCGCTACGAACGAAGGACCTTTTAGAGTTCTAATACAAAATGCCGAAACAGAACCCCGACTCAATGCTGCGAACGTAGGTAAGTGGCTCTGCGATATTTTCAAATACGAGGTTCTCGACACGTATAGCTCGGGCAAACACCAGGCAACGACTTTCCTCAACTCAGCAGCTGCAGCGAATAAACTTGTCTCTCTCCCGGATCTAAAAACTCGAAACCTCATAGCGTTTATCCACCCATTCAACCTCTCGAGGGACGGCCGCATCTCTCACGTTCCAATCGACATAACAGACGCCGAATTGATTAACGAAATCTCGCAATACTATCCCGTTGCCACCGTTCAACGGCAAATCGCAAAACCACTATCGATGGTAAAACAGAACTAGTTCTTACGCAAACGGTCCGCGTCATGTTTGACGGCCAATCTCGCCCCGATTTCGTATACATTTACAGAGTTCGCCAACACCAGTGCAAAAGCCGAGCAAAATGTATCCGCTGTGGCGAAGCAAAACACGCCGATGGCATACCTTGTCCGAACGCCAACACCGCGCCTAAATGCGCGAACTGTCGCTCCCACCCCGCCTCACTTCTCCTCTCCGCTGGATACCGGGATGGGCAAAGCTTGCCCGCCGCCTCGACGCCGCTCGCAGCAACCAGCCTCAGCAACATACTACGCAACTAGAAATGAGCACGCCAACTTATTGCTGAATCCAAACGGACGTATTCCGCAAGCTCCAAGTGGTTTTGCCCTCAACGGATCGTACCCATCGGGCTCACCGTTGCCAAGCCACTCCACGAGACCACCGGATGCTGGTGCTTCGTCATTTATGAACGTCATTTCAACCATCATAAAGCTCATCATCGACCAACTCACTCCGCTTCTATCGGCCGTAGGTCAAGCAGACAAACTTTCCCCTATTGCTGCCGCTCTCAACTCGATAATAGCTCTCTTTATCCCTCAATCAAGCTACCAATATGGCAGTCCGTAAAAAAATAAATATTTTGCAATGAAATTGCCGCAGCGTCAGGAACAAACTAGGTCTCCTAATGCAGTGTGCAAACGACTACGATGTACTAATATTATGCGAAACATATGTTGTGCCCCGAATATCTCAGGTATTGCCGAGAGGTGGATTGTGCAATAATAGAAGTATGCAGGCGATACGGGAGGCGCGATCGCCGAAACCGAACGCCTCGCGAGCGATTGAATTAACGTAACGCGGAGCCTCCAAATTCTCGGACAGAATCTGGAGCGATAAATAATAAACAGCAGGCAACGAAAAGCGGAGATTGTCGCAATATATCCGGTGGTCGTAATATTACCGATTATCGCAATAATGCTTCGTCTTTAAAATTATGTTGACACGCTCGCTTCGTATATATTAATACGAGTGCGAGCATCAGACAGTCTGGTATTGACCCGTGATACAGGGGGTCCGAATTGACTCCTGAAACTGTGCGTCTGGTCCAAGAGATTCGGGCAAGGAATCCAAGTTACAAGTGTTGAACGTGATAGCGGGTCGAACCCGAGTACTATCGAAGAGTGAGTTATATTGTGTGAAATAGAGAATCGTTCAGTAAGCGATACTGAATTAGAGTTATATTGTAAAGTGAAATAGTGAATTGTTCAGTAAGCGATACTGAATTACAGATTGTATTTGATTGGCAAACTGTTCTACTGTTTTTCTTCTTTAATAAATAACATCTAGGTATACGTTCAGTGGTTCTCACTGGAGTTCCAACTCCTAACTGGTGTTATTCCTTTAATTATTTCGGGTTAAAATCCCAACCTTCGAGCACGGAGTGATCAACCGCGAACGGGGGTACAACACATGGCTCATCGACAATTCTAGTTTTTCTTTGGACGGCTTTAACACGATTCTGAAGAACAGGATCGACTCTAGAGGAGGTGGGTTAGCCATCTGTCTCAAAAAAGATATCGCTTTCACTATGATTGACACCGTCTTTCATAGTTCAGGTAAAATTGAAACCTTAGCAGTTTCGATCTCAACTTCCATAGGAAACCTATCAATAATAGCACTGTACAGACGTCCGTCGATAAATACGCGTTCTTTAGACTGGCAATTTCTCTTCGATTCTCTTCCTTATGCTCAACCGATAATTATTGGGGGCGACTTCAATTGTCACCATACTGCTTGGGGCAGTTCAATCGTTTGTCCGATAGAAAATTCTCTGTCCGATACCGTAATCGATTACGACCTTGCGTGCCTAAACAACGACTCACAAACGCTCATTACAGCTCCCAATCAAAATAAATCAGCTATTGATCTTTCCTTTGTATCTCTACAAATTCTCCCACTCGCTTCTTGGAAAGTTGAGCTAGACGCATTGGGCAGCGATCATTATCCTATCTCGATCTCTCTAGGAATTTCTCTCTCAACCCTCTCGTTTTCATCTCATCGCTTTTCGCTTAAAAAAATGGACTGGGAACTATTCGATTCGCACTTAGACTCTAAATCGGCTTCGTTCGCCAATGCATCCCCCCTAATTCAATATGACAATATTCTCGAAGGCATGTACTCGACTATCTCCACCTTGTGTCCCAATACGGTAGTCAGTCACCCGCGAAAATTTAAATCCAGATCTGCCATATGGTGGAACGAAGCATGCGAGGATGCTCATTCGACCCGCAAACGAGCTTGGGCTTCCTACCGACGCCAAGCAAACGTAGAGAACCTCGTTAACGCTAAAAGATTAGATGCCAAAAAAACCTTCAAAAAGGCCAAAAAGGAATCCTGGATCAATTACACTAAAACTATCGACTTTAGAACCTCGCCGAGCTCTGTCTGGGGAAAGATTAAGAGATTCCGTCACCGTAATCTCTGCGAAACCGCAAATCACTTAAATAACACAGCTACGATCGAAAAAATGCGAGACTTAATTCCGTCAATCTGTCCTCCGAACTTGACTTTTACTTCGAACTTTCCGAATGCATTCCCATCAAACACTCAACTAGACCTACCTTTTTCAATAACAGAGCTTAAAAATGCGATCAAATTAGGTAAGCGTAAAGCGGCTCCAGGGCTGGACAAAATTGATTCGAACATTATCTTACACATTCCTCTCTCAGTTGATAAACTCCTTTTACAATCCTTCAACGATTTCTTCAAAGCCGGAGTCTACCCGCATTCTTGGTCAGAGTTCCTAGTCTTCTTCATACCTAAAGCTACCTCGGGTAAATTTCGTCCGATCTCGCTGGCATCGTGTTTTTTAAAATTAATGGAAAGACTTCTCCACACTCGTCTAATCCAATGGCTCGAAAGTAATTTGCTTCTATTTTCTTCGCAGTTTGGCTTTCGGAAATCGCGCTCGTGCGCTGACAACCTAGCTATACTCACTACAGAAATTCACACAGGCTTCGCCGAAAAACAGTTCACAGCATGCGTCTTTCTTGACGTTGCCGGCGCCTTCGATAATGTAGACCCAGGTATTCTCGTTCACGATCTTCGTGATATGGGGCTTCCTTGGACTTACTACATATTTATATACAACCTAACAAGCTCAAGGTCTGTTTTCTTTAAGATAGCAGGTGAAACGCTCGGTCCTTTTAATTCTTTTAAGGGTGTTCCGCAGGGCTGTATCCTTAGTCCACTCCTCTACATCTTATACACCAACGGCCTCGAAAATCAAATACATGCAAATAGTTCATGCCTTCAGTTCGCTGACGACACCTTCGTCTTCTCTCGGGCAAGCAACATTCAAGATTGCCTTTCGTCTCTTCAAATCAGCCTCGATAACATCTCTGCTTATTTACAGTCCAAAGTTCTGTCGATAGAACCCTCGAAGTCCAATTTAGTCATTTTCTCACGCAGGCGATACAATCCCTCGCTGTACAGTTTAAACATCAACCATTCTCTAATCTCAGCTAGTTTGCAAACCAAATTTCTGGGCCTACACCTTGATCATCGTCTCTCATGGAAGTTGCACAAAAATAATCTTATAACCAAATGTAAGAAAACCATCAATATGATAAAATGCTTGCATTCCACTTGGTGGGGTGCTGACCCGTCGTCACTCATGATTATCTATAGAGCGCTCATTAGGAGCTGCATCGAATATGGTTCCTTAGTCCTTCCCATCAGAGATCAATCGCACTTTCAAAAGATTGAGATTATTCAACGTCAAGCAATTCGATTTGCCCTCGGCTTACGGGGCTCAACACCTAACAATGTGGTTATAACCGAAGCCAAAGAGTCGCACCTCTGCATTCGTCTCCAATTCTCATCGAGCAAATTTATGATTAAAGCTTTTTCTTCTTCCTGGCACCTTCTCCTTGCCTCTATTCCGGCGCTTATCGATTCAATACATACGAACAACACCTACACATCTCTTCTTGACTTGCCCCTTGTCAATGCTTACCGGAAATATTCTCGCTTCAAGGACCAAATTGCCGCCTTTCCCTTCCCACCAATATTTAACTTAGAACCCCAACTCTCGTTTTCTCCGTCAATCATCGACACAATGTCAGGTTTTAAAATCCAAACAGCAGCAAATCCCGACGCCGAATTTCGTTCTCTCTTCGCTCAACAACTCGCGAATTCAACGGCTTTTTTCACGGACGCATCTAAGCACAGAGGGTGGCGACTTTACGGGTCTTGCCATTCATTGCCCAAATCTCTCTCTTTCTCGCAAATATCAGATTTCCGAACACGCATCTGTCTTCTCTGCAGAGGCCCTAGCGATACTTCTTGCCCTAGAATTCATAACACTAAAATCAATTCCGCGGTCATTTATATTCTCCGACTCCCTTTGTTCCCTAGAGGCAATTATCTCCTCTTCGCCTAGCAATAATATCTCTCCGTACATTATAGCTTGCCGCGAAATTCTTTCAAACTTAACATCTTCGAACATAGAGATAGTTTTCGCTTGGGTCCCGGTACACCCCGGCGTAGTAGGCAACGAATGTGCCGATACATTGGCAAAACAGGCGATCACAGATGGTAATTCCTACGACATCACCCTCCCAGCCACAGATTTTTTTCAAATTCCAAAAGAAAATTGCAAGTTAGCTACAAATCGCATTTTACTTACAAAATCGGAATGTAAAGGTTCATTATACTTCCAACTTTTCCACAACACGTCTCCGCATCCGTGGTTTTCTAAATTAAACAAATTAGATCATAAAACTGTCACGACGTTCTGCCGAATGCGTTCTAACCACTATAATCTAGCTGCAAGCTTATTCAGGAAAAACATGGTTGCATCGCCGGAGTGTCTTTGCGGACACGACTCGGAGGATTTAAATCATATCTTTTGGTCATGCCCACGCTTCGACGCCTTTCGTCCATCTCTTACTCGTTCACTCATGAAGCTAGGAATATTCCCTCCGTATAACATCGAATCGTTGATCGCTAAACCTTCTTTAAGCATCATCACTCCAATAATGAAATTCCTGAATGACAGTAAGCTTTCGTTGTAAATCCTCGCGCTACGCTTTTCAGGGGATGGGACGGCAGCGGTTTGCCTCTGTTCCCTATAACTCAATGAGGGAGGTAGTTTCGTCGACCGGTCGACTTGCTACCTTCCCAATTTATCTGTTTCAGTTCAAAACTCCCGCTGTCAATGGCCGTATGGTAAGACTGCCACCAGGGCCAAAAAACGAGAAGAAGAAGAGTATAGGCTATAAACCTACCAAATTACGGGAGGTTTTATAGGAGGTTCAAGGCAAGACAACAACGAAATTAGAACTATTATACCAATGCGATGGTTGTCCTTCGGAAAAACGCGTAAAGCGTCACTTGCGCGCGCACTGCTCTTTCTTACCCCGCATTACCGGAAGTTTCACGGGAGGTTTAATACAATAAACAAAGCAATTTTGAATAATGTGCCGTAGCGATGGTAATCCGCAAAAGGAGGAGACAACACCACAAACAGTAACTTGCGCGCGCACGTCTTTTGCTCGAATATACTGAACACGCCGGATTGCGGCAGGTTTCACCGGAGGTTTAGTGAAATCGAACAAAGAAATTGGAAAAAACATACTATCTCGACCGTGAGCACTTTTCACTCCCGCCAATCCCCATCAGTCAGAATCATAGTTTTATCGTTAACCGGTGTTGCACGTGGGTACGTCTCAACTACATAAACTACTTTTCGTGCGTGTGATAAAATCGACTATATTAAAGTTCTGCATGGAAACTGCTGGCGATATTATTCGGTGAGTATTTACTTATTTATTTTATTCCCGGTTAATATAGTACATTACGATTTGGCTGCAACCAAAACTTTTCTGACGAGTGTGAGTTTGCAGCACGAGCCGAAGGCGAGTATTGCAATCTCACGGATAAAGAAAACTTTGTTCGCAGGAGTTTTGTACAAAATGTTATTTTACAACGTGTGTAAATGGGGCTTGACGCACACGAAGTGTGCGTACAAACCGCGTTTGATGCACGGAGTGAAATAAAGATATATCGAACAATTGAAACAGGTGCGTGTAAACACTATACACTTCCGGTATATTGGCGTAAGTTATTCACAGTAGCGTAACGCCCTATACTGTTTTTTCAGTACTTGGCGTCGAGGCGCTACCGCGCCTCTTGATAAAGTGTCAAGACATCGTGAGACGACAAATAAATACTTTAATGAAATTAAAAGAACTGTTGTTCTATAAAAGGTGTCCTTCCATTTTATTTAAAATGACAACTAATTTTTTACAATCGTAATTTGACATTAATTATGACAATGTAATGGATTGTTGTACTCTTTTCAGTAAATAAAAAATCGAGTACATTCCATGGCGATCGTTCCATTTGCAACTTTGTAGTGACGAGTTTTTGAAGATTTATTCTATTTTTGTGTTGGCGATAACAAATTATAATTTTCACACTGTTAAATTATGAGTCTCGCGCATCTCATAACGTTTTGTTTATAACGAGCGTATAGCCGAATAGCGGCGGAACTTCGTTACCCCTAACAACGTTTGTGTTTATCGTTAGTCTTTCGGTTTATATGTCACGAGTAACATCTTCTCTGAATAAAATTTATTATTATCAAAAATAAAGTTTCGTTTACTCTCTAAATACGGCAATCTCATCTCAGAGTTCAACACACACTAACATTCAAATAAACTGGCTTGGCAGATTCAAACTTGTTTTGCGAAGGTGTAAACACGGCACACGAGAACGTGCGGAAGCCACCTCCATCGCTTGACGGTCAAGTTCTCTTGCTCCAAAATTGAATAATGTCGGATTCCGATTCAACCGATTCGCAAGCGTCACCGGGGCCATCAGCGACAACAGTCGATACTAAACGCGCAGAGAAAATTCGATATCAAAAGAGAAAGCGATTAATAAAGCGACACGCTAAATTCCATCCAAAAGATATTCTTTGCGAGAAGTTGGACATACCTCAAAAATTAATAAAAGTGAGTACAAGTATAGAAACATTCAAGTTATCCATTCTTTCACGCGATAAAATGAGTTAATAATATTTGTAGCCTCAAAGTCGTAAGATAAAAAAACAACGAACCCAATCGTTAACGGAAACTGACCGAAGAGAAGTAGTAACGGTCAACGCTGCAAAAGCCGAGCAACGAGAAAAAAGCTGCGTTGAGCGTAACGCGAACGAATTCTGCAGAAGTAACTCTTCTGGAGGTATGATAATCGGAAATGAAAATGTCGAAGATATAAACAGGGATAGCAATCCCGAAAACAACGAAGGGCGATTTATGGAATCAGATGACAATTTTTTTAAGAACGACGAAAAAAAGGATGTTGAGATAAACCAGCGAACATGTATCGAAGAAAGCGATTACGGGAAAAGTGATCGAGAATACGGCGACGAGAATAACGATGGCGACGATGGAAACTTTAGCGATGACGGCGATCATTTCAACTATGGCGACGACTGTGATGATCGCGATAATGACGGTGATAACGATGATGCCACTGATTCCGCTGATGACGATGTTGACGATAATTATGAAGATCATGAAGATGAGGCCGACGATGACAACGATGACAACGACGACGATGATGACGATGATGACAACGATGACGATGATGGCGATGGTGATGATGGCAATGATGGCAACAACGACCATGACAACGATGACGAAAACATATTTTCTATCGATTCCAAAATGGACGTATTGTAAAATTAAAAATTGGCGGGGGTTGATTTCGCGGGCCTTTGGGGCTCACAACGCTTGGGTCACAGTCCTCGAGCGCCTGAAAACGTGACGACAGGACGAAGCCCAAGCGGTTCCACTGAGCTGCGAGTCAACTTGGGCTTCCGATGCGATATAAACATAGCCTCTCGGAAGTCAAGTCGTGAACAATGACCTTCCCGTGGTCCCCGCTGTGACTCCCACTCCGAAGTTAATTCGGGGTGAGACGACGAACTAGTTCACGGCGGTTTCGTCACGGGTGTGTGGCTAGTGGGGGCGCAAAAGTGTCGTTCTTGCGTCTTCTCGCGGGGTGGGGTTATCCGGTGAGTAATCGGCCTGACACCAGGTGCTGATACTTATCTGCGATAGTACTGACATTTTCGGATGCACTTTCGGGTCACAGTCCAAATGACGAACCCTGAAGACGCAGCCGATACTCGTTTCCCCGGAAACACCTCATTCCTTCGGTGGACGTGGTTCGACGCGTGCCACTTTCTCACACACCCTCGAAGCTTGTCCACAGCACCTCCGGGTGCCAGGGACGTGATGCATGGAACGCCTGTACATGCATCACACCTCTTTCCCCTACCTACCTTCTCCCATCACCCACAGCGGCCCTCCCGTCGACTTCTCTCATCCTACGGGGTGGGAAAAGGCGACGACGGGCTGCTTTATCAACTCCATCCGGGCCCTGCGTTATCGACGCCTTCGGGTTTCGGTGACGACGGAACCGGGGAGTTTTAATCTTTATTTTCTTAAGTTTCAGGTATCCACAGAGCGGTCCTTCCGTCGGCTTCTCCCGCCCGACGGGGTTGGAAAAGACGACGTGGACTGCTTTATCAGCCTCATCCGGGCCCTGCGTTACCGAAGTCTCCGGACTTCGGTGGCGACGGCACCGGGAGGTTTACTAATCCCCTTTTTTCTTTTCAGATTTCCCTACTAATCCGTTTATTTCTTTAAGTTTCAGGTTTCCTACTAATTTTATTTTACTAAGTTTCAGACGAACCCTCTGACGAGATTCATGGTTCCCCTAGGCCAAGCTTGATTTATGTGGTGAGGGCCTCATGGCAGGAGGGGTAGGTTCTGTCTCAAGCGTAGCGGTTAGGACGGTTGGCGGCCTCCGAAGCTGTATTTAATTCGCCCGGGCGGGATATGGCGGCTCTGTCTCGTTGTGTGACTTTTATTTCCGACCTTTCTCGTGGGATCAAAAATGGTACTTCTTAACAAACTGTGTGAATGTGTCCGTATGATTGTAAGGGGCAGTGCCCGTCTGGCCGGGCTTAGGCAACCAGACGTGGTACCCAGCGAGCAGGGAGTTGCTGACATAGTCGCGAGGCCGCGCACCCGATCCGCGGCGAGGACGTTGGTGGCTTCTCAGCCTGAGCCTCTTCTTTCGGCACCACACTCCCATTTGCCCACGGGTAGCGCTGGCTGTTCGAGCCTCAGATGTCAGCGTAGTGTTCTCGGTCTTCGTGCCGTCCTCGGGACTCCTGAACGCGGTAGAGTCACGTAGATTCGCGAGTTGCGGACCCCGCGAGGTCCGTATAGTCATCGATAGGTGCGACGCGGTAGAGTCACGGGTATTCGCGAATTGTGGACCCCGCGAGGTCCGTAGAGTCATCGATACGCGCCACGCGGTAGAGACAAGTAGCATTACTCAGGATAGTTCCGCGAACGCGACCCCCCCCCCAATAAACGACCCTGTCCCTTGCACCCCCAATAACATTGCCCTCCCCTTCAGTACCACGGGAATTAGGATACTGCAACTGAACATGAGGCGTTCGGAGGCAGTAACGGGTGAGGTACGTTCCCTCATACGTCAAAAGCGACTGGACATCCTGCTGTTGCAGGAACCATATGTCCAGAAGCCGGACGAGAGGCACACCTTCTTCGGATTAGGATCGTCAATTCAGGTTGCAGCTGTACGCCGGGGTGCGCCTTGGGCTTCCGTAGCAGTCTGCAACCCGGCCTTCAAAATGGTCTTCATCTCGCAGCTCAGCACGGCGCACTGTGTTTGTGCGGAAGTGCTGGCGCCCGGCTTCTCGTTCTACGTCGTCTCTCACTATTTTCAGTTCAAAGACGATATCGAGGAGCACCTCAGACACCTCGGCATGGTGCTTCATGCGCTGAGGGGGAAGAGAGTATTCATCTCGTTAGATGCGAATGCTAGATCGTCCCTGTGGGGACGTCAGGAGATGAACGAGCGAGGAGCTCGTCTCGAGCGTCTCATCCAGGATTTCGGCCTGGAAATCTTCAACGACGCTGAGCAACGGCCGACGTTCTGGACCCCAAGAGGTGAGTCGTGGATTGACGTCACCTTGGGAACTCCATCCATGTCCTGCTTCGTCAAGGAATGGAATGTTCGTCCGAGCTGGTCAACCAGTGATCATAGGGCGATTGACATCAGGCTGCAAGTACCAAAGGCCGCAGTAGGAAATCAGGGATGCGGTCTCGAACGGTTCAACACTCGTCGTGCCGATTGGGATCGTTTCGCTGAAATCCTGACGGCTCTTTCACGGGCTAGGCTGGAGGGACTTGCACTTGATTCAGCGCAAGATGTCGAAATTATGGCTGCGACTCTTACGGGCGTTCTTACAGAAGCCTGCACCGAGTCTATGCCACGAAAAGTCCGCTTTAGAAAGTCCAACCCGTGGTGGACGGCCCAATTAACAAACATGAAGAAGAGGGTATACCGGCTCATGCGTGCATACCAGAGGGAAAGAGCGCAGCCCGAACGCCTCGTTAAACTGCAAGAGTACCGCACTTCTTTGCGAAAGTACAGCCGTGAGGTGAAGAAGGCAAAGCGCGACAGCTGGAGGAAATTCGTCACGTCGTACGGCAATTCGGAGCCCTGGGGCTTCGTCTATAAGCACCAGGCGGACAAACTCCGAATTGAGAAAGTGCTAAGCACGATCCGGCTTGACGGATCTTCCACCATGGATATGCGAGAAACCGCCAGCGGCCTTCTGGACACGCATGTCCCTGATGACCGGGAGGAGGAGGATACCCCGTGGCACAGACGGCAGCACGAAAAGGCGCAGACGCCGCCTGACACGGAAGACGCCGAAGTATTCACCGAATTCGAGGTGAAAAAGGCGTGTAGGACCTTCAAAAATGGTAAAGCTCCAGGGCCCGACTTCATCGAAGTCGAAGTCCTGAAAAGGTCTGTAATGACAATCCCCGGTCAGCTGGTTAGGCTCTTCAACGGGTGCCTTCTGTGGGGCGTCTTTCCCTCTGCTTGGAAGGAGGGTAACCTTCGTGTTCTCCTGAAGGGCGAGGATAAGGACGAGAAGGACCCGAAATCGTACAGGCCAATATGCCTTCTTTCCGTCATAGGTAAATTGTTCGAGAAACTCATCCGCAAGCGTCTTTCCGAGACGATGGATGACGGCGGCATCTCCGATCGGCAGTTTGGCTGCATGCCTGGTAAGTCCACGGAGGATGCGATCGTCGAGCTGCGCAACATGGTTCGCGCTTCAGCGGCGACTTACACCGTCGCCTTGCTCTTCGATATCGCCGGGCCTTTGACAACGTCTGGTGGCCCATGGTATTTAGGAGTCTTCGTATTAGGGGTTGCCCGGCAAATGTCTACAAAGTGCTTCAGAGTTACTTTAACGACCGTCGGGTGACAATCGCGTGGGGGGATGAAAAGGTGTCCAAGCGTGCTACGAAGGGTTGTCCACAAGGTTCTGTCCTTGGCCCGGCGTGTTGGAACCTTATGTTCGATTCATTGCTCAGGGACTTCGAGCAACAGTTCCCAGATCGCTTCATCGCTTATGCGGACGATCTTCTTGTCCTCGTTAAAGGCGAGTCGCGAAGGGAGATAGAAATTGAGGGGCAGCGGGTAGTCGACAGAATAGTGGCTTAGAGCCAAAAGGCTAGGTTGGAACTTTCCGCGCGAAAAACGGAGGCTATCCTCCTCAAGACAGTGTGGGTTCGTAGACCACCAGTAGGTCGGCGCGGAGGCGATCGCCCGGATCGTCAACGCAGGCGCGAAACTAAGCCAGACTTGGCACGTAGGTATCCGACCATTAGAATAGGCGAAACCGCGATTCCGTTTAAAGATAATGTTAGGTATCTTGGCGTCCACTTTGACAAGGAAATGGGTGTTAAGACCCATTGTAGTTATTTGCGCGACAAGGCCGGGTCGCTTTTTAAGAAATTAGGTAGACTGGCAGGTGCGGGATGGGGATTGCGCTTTAAGGCGCTTTCGACTTTTTATCGTGGGGTTTTTGTCCCGATAGCGACATATGCCGCTGCGGGATGGTCGGATCTGTGCAACGTTCACAATGTTAGGGTTCTTCTCTCGGCTCAGCGAACTGCCCTTCTGGCAGCCGCAGCGGCGTATCGTACGACGTCGTGGGCATCGCTGTGCGTCATCGCCGGCGAAATTCCGTTAGATATACTTCTCAAACAACGTAGGGAAACTTATAAAATCAGGATAGGATTGGACGCCAGGATAAACGATGTAGATATATTGCAGGGTCAGGACTCTGTAAAGCGAATAAAGGAACAGGGACTCGTGATGTGGCAAAGTCTTTGGGACTCTTCTCCGAAGGGCCGCATCACCTACGAATTCTTTAGGAATATTCGCGATAAATCTATCGCGAATATTCCTAAAGAATTCTTGTCTGATTAGCGTCTAATCAGACGCTAAGTGGTTCCGTCCGGACCACTATAGCACACAAGTCCTCTCCGGGCACGGCAATTTTAGGGCGCGACTCGAGACATTGGGGCTCGTAGACGATTCGCGTTGTGACTGTGGTATGCTGGATACCGTGCAGCACTTCCTTCTGGAGTGTCCAAACTTCGAACCGCAGAGAGTCGCTCTGCGGGAGGTCATCGGTGAGAGGCAGTGGCCGGAGGTGGCGGACCACACGGTGGCATCTCCAGAGGCCTTTTCAATTTTCCGCGCTTTCTGTAGGGAGTCTCTTTGGCTCAAAGGGCAGGCGGAGCTTGCGGAACTCCTCGAGTAGTTGGGTTTTTCTTCTTTTTGTAAGTTTCAGGTCGCGTCCCCGGCATTGCTTCGCCGGCGGATGTTTTCATTTTACAATTGTCTCTACGAGACAACCTTAGTCGTATAGTTATCCAAGCCGAGAAGTGTCGGAACTTCGGTGATGAGCGGCAGGCCCGTAATCTTCGCGGTAACCTGTCGTTCGGGTGGCTGATAGGTAGGAAAAATTCTATTGGGAGTGTATTTGACAGAGCAGGGACTGCACTAAGTGTAGTTTGTCAAAACACCGACCAGGGAGTAGTTTCCCCTGACAAGTATCTGAGTATTTCTCGGAGAACCTGCACGGGATCGGGCGAAAAAGCCGACGACTCCGCCTCCTCGTGGCCCCCGCTGGTAACAGCGCACGGCAGCCCAGGGTCTTGTACTCTCGGTGTTGCTGGGCGCTGGCGAAGTGAGTCGTTTCCCCTAGGGGTAGATCCAACTTGTTCAGTGATCCGTTTACGGTGAGAGCAGGGTTTTTCCAAGTCTCGCAACTCAACATCTCACGCGAGTTCTCCTGGTAGTGGTTGAAGTGCTAGAAAGTGTGTGAAGATTGGTCCTTACGACCAATATAGTTGCGTTTGCTCTTACGGGCGAGAGATCTTCGGATCGAGCACTGGCGCGGGCTGTCGGGTCCGTTGCCATCACATTAGTTGTAAAATTAAAAAGTTTCGTCACAAATCTCACGATTCTTCTGCAGACTCTCACTTCAGCGATTCGTCACAATTGGACATATTCAGCAATAATAACAACGTTGCAAAGTCTATTCTCAATCTTAATACAAAGCTGCATACCGCGCAACATGAAAAGTCTGTGGAAATTACTATCAAGAATGATTTGGGTAATTGTTAAGATCAACGGTTTACCGTGCTGACTGTACGCGGATTAAGTTCTTGGAGCAGCCTATACAGATGCAAACGAGGAGCATTGATACTCGCCTGAGATATCCCGAAATCGGAGTCGGGCTATCTCGGCCGTGTTCGGGTTACTCCGTCGAACACCTGTAAGCGGTGAGCGAGACCGCTAGTCTCTCCGAGTCAACCTTTAGCTTTAAGCACCCATTACTTTACCTTGAGTAAATTACTTACTCTATTTGAACCACGTGTGCTCCTTTTATTTCCCTTCCCACAATATCGAGGAAATACTCTGGTCTAACAGTAATGATAGGGAACGTAAAACCGTGTGTGCCTGCGGTCGGTGTGGACCGAGAAAAGAGAACAAGTCTTCAAGCTACGTCATTCAATTGAAAATTGAACCTCAGTTAAGTCAACTATTCTCAGACGCATCGGTAATCGAGTCTCTCAGGTACCGTTTTTCACGAAGAAAACAAAACGATGATGCTATCGAAGATATTTATGACGGTCAAAGTTATAAAAAATAGTGTGAGCCAGGCGGCTTCCTGAGCTTTGAATTCAATTGCTCATTCAGCATTTTCACCGATGGATGTAAAGTGTCTAATTCATCGAATGCAAGCGCATGGCCGGTCATGCCAATTATAAATGATTTTTCACCCCATGCACGTAAACGATACATGCTACTCGCCGGAATGTGGGTGGGCAAAGGACACGCGGACGTTAACACTATACTTTTTCCAATAATTCACGAATTAAATACTTTGTACAACACTGGAATGACTTGGACCAACCCAATTGACTACAATCGAGTCACGAGTAAATTCGTCACGGTCGTCTGCACGGCGGATACAGTGGCGAGACCGATGATTTTAAACATGACGCAATTCAACAGAGATTTTGGTTGTACATTTTGTTATCATAGAGGAGTCCAGGAGTCCAGGAGAAATATACAGCAAGGAGAGGCAAACGTGTCTAAATTAACGGGACAGAAGCGAATTTATCCGTTCAAGATGGTACCTTCAAACTGTCGTACCAACGAGGAGATACGGCGCGATATGAGTTTAGCAACCGATTCCAACAGAATCAATGGTGTCAAAGGATATTCTGCGATTGCATATCTGGAAGCATTCGATTTGGGGTCAGGGGTACCAGTTGACAGTATGCATAATGTCTACTTAGGCGTTGCAAAGTTTCATACGTCATTATTCATTAATGGACCAGCATCGAAAAAATGGTATTTTGGCGGTAATCGTGAAATAGAAATAATCGATGGCCGTCTGCTAAAACTGAGACCGCCGAGTAGAATCTCCAGGAGGCCACGGTCCTTTCGAGAATCCAAAATGGTATTTTGGCGGTAATCGTGAAATAGAAATAATCGATGGCCGTCTGCTAAAACTGAGACCGCCGAGTAGAATCTCCAGGAGGCCACGGTCCTTTCGAGAATATAGTAGAATCTCCAGGAGGCCACGGTCCTTTCGAGAATATAATCGTGAAATAGAAATAATCGATGGCCGTCTGCTAACCCTGGCGAACGCTCCGACTGTGAATCCGACCGCAATGACTGCACTGCCGACCGTAAAACCGACACGTCGTGTTTAACCACGGAAACGACGTTGACTGACCGCGACCGACCCTCGATTTTTTCCGGCTGAAACAGTCGGTTTCTTCGGCGGCCGACCAAAGTCGGCCGCGGACCGACCGTCATTTTTTTTGGCTGAAATCGTCGGTTCTTTCGGCGACCGACCGAAGTCGGCCGCGGACCGACCACAGATTTTTTGGGCCCGATAGTCGGTTCCTTTCAGGACCGACCGAGGTAGACCCCTGACCGACCACCGATTTTTTTTGGGCCCGGCGGTCGGTTTCTTCGGCGACCGATCGAAGTCGACCGCACATTTTGCGGGTGCGGTGGGGGGTATTGGACGGTCGGCCCAGGAGCGAACCGACTACAAGTCGACCGTGGAAGCGACCACCGCAGCCGAGCTGCCGCGGTCGGCTCCACGGTCGATTTCCAGTCGGATCGTTACTAAACCGACCGCATTTTTTTGTTTTTCTTTTCATACTCGATGAGCAACGAATTAATAGCGTAAATGCATCATTTTGCATTTGTGCTATTCGTTACTCATCTGCCATTCGTTTCGCTGTAAGTAGCTTTATTTTCGATTTTTTTACTTTTTCTTTTACATCGTTTTGTCTTATCGTTTTTAATACATAATATTTTTTTTTACATTCTTCTTTTGTAATTATCACAGGTAGAAGGGAATGGTTTTTATCGATTTTCAAATAAATCTTATCTTAACATTTTTCTCTTATAAATACGAACGTAGAACAAGATCATAATATTTTTTCTTTGACAAACATAAAAAATAATGTAACGAGTATCGCAGTTTTCTCGATTACGTTAATCGACTCGATTCGATACGTTTTTTTTTTGTTTTTTTTTTATCTTAAAAAATAATTGTATATGAGATTTCGACTTTTTTCCGCGATTCTTCTATCGAACGTAAATCAAACGTTAGCGAGTACAGCAATTTTATCGCGAAACTTTAAGCTTTTTTCTTTTTTTTTTTTTGTTTTTTTAACGCAGCTTAAGTTCTCGGGTATATATATATTTTTTTTGTCGAACGTTAAATAAAAATTAATGGTCGGACGGTCCGCGACGGCGGAGGACCGCGGAGAACGATTATCGCGAGTGTGTTTACACTATGCGTCAAATAACTTGATAATATTTTGGTACATTATCATTTGCGCATTATGAGTCCATTCCATAATATCGTCGAGAGCTATCAAGGAATCGTCTGTGATTTCGTTATTTTTCGCGTGGTCCTGGATGCAGCACTCGATAATTATCATCTTCCAATGAAGTTCATTTTGTTTATCTGTAACAAAATAAATAGTTTCGTTATCAAATGACATCTTAAAAATATAACTTTAATGTACGGTCGTTTTATTATTATCCAATATACCGCAATATGGTAGCTTTTTGCACTCGTTCATTAAACTCCGGTATGTTATTTGACTCTGTCCATCATGAGTACAATGTTCGACAATGTATGCGAACAGTACGTCAATTATTTTATTGTCCTGCAACCTGTAACATTATCAAATAAAAATCTATTTATCTATTCCAATAAATTTGATTGTATGAGATTTCAGCCATCGATAAATCGTACCTGTACACTTGATCTTTTTTATTCTTTTTGCCCTTCCCGATTGGTGTCGTGTACTTTTCGATAAGATAGTTCGTCATCTTTTCATCGTAATTTTCGGAGACTTTTAACTTTTCCAGAATCTCGGACTGTTTCATGGCGGTACCGTTATAATTGAGGGCCTTTAATTGTGACAGCATCTTGTATAATTCCGACATTTCGAATTTGAAGTCTACGAGATGGTAGTACGTATCTGTAAAATAAAAAAGGGTACAATTAAAGCACTTGTTTCGTTAATTGGAAACACTTGTTTCGTTGATTCAATTATCATTATATTTCCGCACCTTCGGTGATTATACAAGTGTCCGGTGTCAGAATTTGCTTTACAATATGTTCGTGTATTTCCATATGTTCGCAAATGTCGTTCAAACTGATAAGTTGGTCTTTCTCCATGCCTTCGTTAGCATTGACTTCGTCGTAAATCGTCGGCAACAATAGAGATTTCAGTTTTTCATATGTCGCGTCGGCGTCAACCTTTTCCATCGTCGAAGATTTTGTCGTTACGCGTTGTTTTTTATTTTCTCGATTTTCGCGCTTGCGTGTTAAGTATTTATCGCGTTTTTCCGGTGCGTACATTTCGCGATTATGTTTGAGATGATCGGAAATCCATTTGCGATGATTCTTTTCAATACTGAATTGATCCGATGTCGGCAATTGTTTTACCCTTTGAAGCCACTGAGACAAGCCTCAACATAAAAAAGAAACAAATGATGTCATCTCACGACAGCACGTTGGCACCGACAAGTTTTTATACGCAAATGATACGGGCGAGCGGCAATACTTTTTATTGTGTTAATTTCTTCATAAGTAAGACTTCTGCATCCGAAATTTATCAAACGATCGTTTGCGTGCAGTGCAAGATTCAATTGTTCGTCTCTCGTCCACAAAGCATCTATGATTTTGTTGCATCGCTTCTTCATTGTATTCGCCTCGAAGACGTTATGAACTGCATTGGCGTACATGGGATGACCGTTGACGAGAATCTGTAAATTTAAAATGTACAAAATGTCATTATAATTTTTTATATCACAGTTCGATCGCAATCTTCATTTTATTATTTCATATTTACCTTGCCATCGCTGTTCGGTTCACTGTTTATTATTGCTTCAATTTCATCTACGTTACTAGTATTTTCATTGGCATTGGCTTTATTATTGACAATTGCCAATAGCGTCGACACGTCGTGCACGACTTTATCGATTTTTTTGTTTAAATTTCGATTTTCGTATTTTTTCTTTTTTTTCGGTACCGTGACGTTTCTTTCCAATTTATTTAACACTTGAGTCAATTGTTTTTTGTAGTAAGCGTTCTCGCGTTGCAGTTTTGTAATTGACGCTTTATCGATGGAATGATCCGCGTTACTGCTCGAATCTTTATCCGTGGGAGGCTCTGACTCGTCATCGCTATATATTACCTGTAATTGTAATAAAGACATTTCTAAGGTTATGCTTACATAAATTATATTCAACTGAATTTATTTCGTTGAAATAAAAGCTAATACCGTTCTCGGCATCTGGCGTCGATCATTCATCGTTCTTTTATTTTTCCGATTCGTTACATAGCTTTGCTTGCTCAGGCCTGGAGAGCTGTTGACTGCACGGAGCGGCTTTGTTTTTTCAATAATTACAATATTAGTGATGACGCGTTTTACGAGTAATTGAGAAAACATCAATAAAGTATAATACATAGATTTACCGTTTCACAAATAATACTTTTGCTCATTGGTGTGACTTTTTCCCATTCGTTAGTACCATCGTCCGGCGTGTAGGTTAACTTTGTAATTTCGAAATAAACAGTATTAACAAGATTAATTATTGTTGCGTATGGAAATTACATTTCAATAAATTGAATTATATTGTTGTCAAGATCTACTGGAAAAACCGATAAATTGAGTATAAAATAAATAAAATCGTTCAATCATTACTTTTTTTCGAATGTGCAAACGTGACGACGATGGAATCACGATACCGGAATTCATAATATCGCAACTTGTACTGTTGGTTAAGTGAAGTTTGGTGTGCGGTGTTCCAATCTCCGATGACCCTCTATTGTTATTCTGATATTGGAATATGAATTTTATCATATGTATTACTGATTCGATACGATCGATATTATTTATCGTACATGGATAATAAGAATCGCAATCGCAAAATTATTATAAGTTTTAAAGTTCAAAGAGTATTAAGCATTATTCATTTAGCGAAGGTTCAGAGCAAAGCGACTGTTTTTGCGTGTTGTAGTGTGTGCAGGTGCGTGTTGGATGTTTCTTTGCATTAAAAGAAACGGTACAACAGTGAAATTTTATAGAATCTTTTTTTGTTTTGTTTTTTATCATACCCATTTGTCATTGCCACTGCAACAGCGACCGATGCTCAGTGGCGTCCATTGTTGTTGTTACAATTATGATGTACAACACACCTGGCGATATAATCGATTCATTACAACGATCGTAACTATCGCACCAATATTCATATATATCGTTTAAGCGCGATATATTAAACATTATAAAGTTTATCCATTAAAGCGCACATCGTACATACAGCTTGAAATTACATTTTTATCGTTTTATTATACCTCCAATGTGGCTATTTCATTCTCCTACACAATCGGTCAAATTTTATTGCAGTCAAAAAGTTTTCTTACTCTCGGTTGTTTGTCAGCCGATATCATTAATTTCGTCTCACAATAAACATTACATTATTAATATGAAATGGATTTCGTTGTCAATTTCAAAATACCGATCTATGATTAAAAGTTTGAATACCTTTTTTCCATTTCTGTCGGAAGTATCTTCGTTTCTCGACGATGAGTCGCAGTCCATCGACGAATGACTTGTCGTATCGAATGATTTACAGTCGGTAACTTTGATTGGTGACTTGACCACATCATTCGTTTCCGATATCGTTATACCAGATAAATAACGAATCGATCGATTTTGCTCATTCGGCGAATGGCAATGCTTCGTGATATCGATATTTAACGACCTCGTCGTCGTCGTCGTCGTCGGCGATGTTCTTGTTATTTCATATGATGCTGACAGTTTACTGGAGAAAGAACTTTGCGCATCCAACGATATTTCATCAATGCATTTCGGCGACGTTATTGGTGTCATCGATTCTGCAATTTCGTTATTATTTTCCTCTTCGTTATTTTCCGTAAAATTAATAATCGTATCGAACTCAGAGTCCAAGTGCGTGATGTTCGTATCGGTCGAAATCACCATCGTCGTCGTCCGTTTATTTACTTCTTCATTTTTTGACGATGATTTTGACGTCGCGTCCGACAAATCACCGACATCATTATTAGTTTGTGACGTCGTAGCTATTTCCGCCGACACGTATTTCGTATTATTAATACGTACACGTATTATTCGTTTTCCGCGACCTCGCGAAGGAGTACTTTTTTTCAGATATGTGATTCGCTCTATACCATCATGATAATTTTCTGTTTTAAACGCGGGGCAAAAAAGTCTGTATTCAAATATTTTTTTTACGCTTCGGAAATTATCGGCTGAAATGTGTCTTATATGCTCACCGAAACATTCAATTAACAACGCTTTTTCATACGTTGTCTTGGAAGCTTTCTTTTCGGCCAGTCGTACTACCGGTCGAATTAGATGATCTACTTTCATAGCTTTCTTGATCCACGTCGAATCACACTTTACTATATTGGACCCTTCAAATCGTACGACATCCTCGACTTTGACAAGTACGAAACGGTTCGGATCATTGAATGGGAACGTTTTACGCAGTAATAAACAATACGTCACCAATATCGGTTGTCGTTTTAATACGACACTGCGCCTATACTTTTTCCCCATCGTGTTATCTGAAAAAATTACGTTTTTACATTTTATTCAATTCATGAAAATAAAAAGAAAATAATGTAATAATCGCAACAACATACTACTTGCGAATTAGTTTAGACATTGCTGTTGTACGGTCGTACAACTTTGATCAGTGCGATACCGATAATCGCTTCTTTTTGAACGGCAACAATTTTGGGAAGAAAAAAAATTGAATTTTTTGCGTGTTTGCGTGATTTAACACGCTTTGCAATATTTCGAATTATAACGCAAGAAAATTCTTTTTCATTTTTATTAATAACCAAAAAAAGTTATCGATGAACCGATCGACGCTACAATAGACCGACTGACGGACCGACCGACGGACCAACCGACGGACCGACCGACGGACCGACCGACGGACCGACCGACGGACCGACCGGTGAATCTACGAATAACGAAAGCCACTGCGCGTCGTAACAAGTTTTGCGAATCGCGACGGAAAAAAAAAACCCGACACTATTCACGATTTGACGAAATAATACGATTGGGGGAAGAAAACAATGTTAGTACGCGCACTATTCAGCAATCATGACGAAATCGATCGATTTGGATAAAAAAAATTAAAAATATTCGTACTCACCAGCGCGATGCTATTCGCCACTTCACGAGAAAATAAAAGTGGGGGAGGAGGACGGTGTAACGTCGCGCACAACCGGACGAAAATTTTATCACACAATTTTTCATTACACGAAATATAACGTTATAAAAATAAATTTTATTCACGTTTTCAGTATCGAATGATTAATTATCACGTTCACTTATTATTATTCACTGGTATACATATGTTTTGTATTTGTTTCCGAAACGCGACACTTACTCGAGGAAACGAACGCGACGATGTTTGCGGTACACCGGCTTTTCGCACAATGGTGCGCGAGCCAAGACGTTACGAATATTTCGCAATCGCGTCCTGGAACAAAGGTCTGTTAGTAGTAGTGCACGTATCGGCACGTCATTTCAGTCGTCTCGTTGTATGCGTGCATCGCGTATGCCCTCTCTCTTCGCAGATGATACTCCCGTCGTATGGGTAACGTATCGCAAGACAGTTGCTTCTCATTGGCTGTATCGCGGTATTGGTGAATCTTTGCCTTGTCGATGTTCCCCTTCCAGCGCGTCTTACATCGCCAACGGATTTTTTCAAGACATTTCCTACCCGACGTCGGACAAGCTATATTCTCTGAGAGTGGCTGCTTGCGCGTTTTTTTTTTGCAAAAGTGCTAATTATTATCGAAATATTACCGCTAATTGTATGTGAAAGTGATTAGTGATTATTATCATCAAGGAGAGCGAAACGATTTCAACATCATCATTCGTCGTCATCTGACGAGATCAATGCAAGCAGCACGACATTCAGTCATCAGAAGATTTATTATCAGTGAGTAATTAATTTTGCTTCATCGGTACCGACGCTTATAATTATTAAGAGCTTATTATTGAATTTTTTTTTTTTATATATATATTTTTACTATATCGTGTGCGCGTATATTATCGTTCTATTACGAATCTCGTAAATTTTTCGATCGTTTCGGAAGCCTTTGTTTGCTTCGACGGTCGGTTTTTGGTCGTTCCATGGTCTTTTCGGTCGGAACTTTCAACTTGTATCGTCGATCACCAAAGAAAGAATCGCGCGCGCTGTGTTCTCGCTCGGCTTCGGTTAGTCGGCAAGCGTAGCTACATAGATACATTGTTTACCATCGCGCTTCGAATATCTCTCGAGATCGAGCTACAAACTTTACGCAACGAATAAATTACATTCATTTTCTGTGTAAATTGTCTTGCGAATAATTAACGGTATCGCCGCGTATAATTATTTTTTTTAATGTTTTATTAAATAGTTAACTAACAATAAAAAATAATGGAGCCAACAAATTTTTTTGTTTTTAATAGAAAAAAAATTAAAATAACGCGAAATAATTACCGGTACATGCACATATAAAATTATTTTCATTCCCTGGTAAAATTTTAACAATTATTGAAAAAAAAAAAAAAAAAATCGTCGAAATAATATTTGTCAAAGTCGGAATTTTTTTCATCGTTACGGCAGGCTGAGCCCGCAGGCCTTACTCGCTCTCTCCCTCGTTCCCCCCTAAGCGGTGAATAGCTTGTTTACAATCGCGCGTTGAAAGATTCTTCCAGTCGCGTTGAAATTTTCTTACGGTTACGAAGTTATATTCATCGTTAATTGAACGAAATTTCATTGAAATAATTGTAGTGCTACTGAGGTTTGTAATATTTTTCTTCATAATTCAATAATTTAATTTTTTTTTGTAAAAAAAATATATATATATCTTGACTGTATCGTGTGCGCGTATATTATCATTCTATTGCGAATCTCGTAAATTTTTCGATCGTTTCGGAAGCCTTTGTTTGCTTCGACGGTCGGTTTTTGGTCGTTCCATGGTCGTTTCGGTCGGAACTTTCAACTTGTATCGTCGATCACCAAAGAAAGAATCGCGCGCGCTGTGTTCTCGCTCGGCTTCGGTTAGTCGGCAAGCGTAGCTACATAGATACATTGTTTACCATCGCGCTTCGAATATCTCTCGAGATCGAGCTACAAACTTTACGCAACGAATAAATTACATTCATTTTCTGTGTAAATTGTCTTGCGAATAATTAACGGTATCGCCGCGTATAATTATTTTTTTTAATGTTTTATTAAATAGTTAACTAACAATAAAAAATAATGGAGCCAACAAATTTTTTTGTTTTTAATAGAAAAAAAATGAAAATAACGCGAAATAATTACCGGTACATGCACATATAAAATTATTTTCATTCCCTGGTAAAATTTTAACAATTATTGAAAAAAAAAAAAAAAAAAATCGTCGAAATAATATTTGTCAAAGTCGGAATTTTTTTCATCGTTACGGCAGGCTGAGCCCGCAGGCCTTACTCGCTCTCTCCCTCGTTCCCCCCTAAGCGGTGAATAGCTTGTTTACAATCGCGCGTTGTAAGATTCTCCCAGTCGCGTTGAAATTTTCTTACGGTTACGAAGTTATATTCATCGTTAATTGAACGAAATTTCATTGAAATAATTGTAGTGCTACTGAGGTTTGTAATATTTTTCTTTATAATTCAATAATTTAATTTTTTTTTGTAAAAAAAATATATATATATCTTGACTGTATCGTGTGCGCGTATATTATCGTTCTATTACGAATCTCGTAAATTTTTCGATCGTTTCGGAAGCCTTTGTTTGGCTTCGACGGTCGGTTTTTGGTCGTTCCGTGGTCGTTTCGGTCGGAACTTTCAACTTGTATCGTCGATCACCAAAGAAAGAATCGCGCGCGCTGTGTTCTCGCTCGGCTTCGGTTAGTCGGCAAGCGTAGCTACATAGATACATTGTTTACCATCGCGCTTCGAATATCTCTCGAGATCGAGCTATAAACTTTACGCAACGAATAAATTACATTCATTTTCTGTGTAAATTGTCTTGCGAATAATTAACGGTACCGCCGCTTATAATTCTTTTTTTTACTGATTTATTTAATCGTTAATTAACAACAAAAAAAATGTACCATAAAAAAAAATCCCAAATCGACAAAAAAAAAACGCGAAATAATGAACGGTATATGCATATATCAAATTAATTATAACAAATTACACATATCGCGATTGACCATCGCCGATAATCAAAATGGATGGGATATTTTTTTTTCAGTTTGAAATAACATTTTCACCGTACATTATTAACGAACGACTAACACATCGCACCTCGCTATTCGTCGATCATTGTCGACGAAATTCCAACTGTGAAAATTCATTTATCGTCTTCTCTCGGCACGCGTATTCCTCGGTAAATACATTTTTATTTTAATACTTGTCCAATTTATTATCATTTTTTTGCGCCGTTGCGTATAAATATGGAGTGAAATTGATTTTTTGGAAATTTGACATTACAACAAAATTTTTTTTGCTATACATTATGATTTCGGTCCACGAATGGCTTTAATTTGAAGAAAAAAAAATGACATACTTACATTGACTTTCATTTTGATATTAACAGCATGATGGACCATACCACTGAGCGTGCTTCCCGTAGCGATGGTGACGGTAAAGATAAGAGATTCAAAAAAAAAAGACGCGGTTACACTATGAAGTCTCGTTCGGAGAGAAAAATTCGAAAAGTTCGTTCTGCGGCCTTTTGGACATTGCAATTGTCACTACTGAAGTCTATGCTAAAGTATTGTGATCGATGTCGACGAGCACTTCAAAAACATATTGTTGAAGATAGTACGGATTCGGTAGCGTCCAACAGCGACGATTTTGAGTTTTGGACTACAAGCGACCATGATAATGACGATAACAACGACGATACCGGCAAAAAGAAGGTCGACAAAAAAACGGCAGAGAATAATAATGACAAGATAAATGGGGATAGCGATAAATAGTGATAATACTCACACGGCTTAACTATAACGGCGCCCGATGGTTTTGAGATTCTTTTCGTTTACGTGATAACACGGTTTTTTTTACATCGGCGCGAGTTTTGTCTTATAACGATTTTAATTTCTTTTCCCCTACTCGATTACCATAACTCTGAAGATCGAGAAATTTATTTTGTTTTATTTATTTTTCACTTTCCGTTATCGATGTCAATAATGAACATTATTAATATCGCACCGTAAATACGCGAATAATCGCAAAAATATTGAAGTTTCATACAATTACGAAAGTGAACGTTCAATTCGAGCTTTAGTATGAAAGCGCGAAATGCACGACAAAATGTATGATAACTAGAGTTTCGCTGTTGCTTATTACTCACTATTATAACTAATATATCGGTGTTCGAACTAATTTCGAAAATTTTAAAAAGTCTGTTCGTTTACGTGTTTCAACTTCAAAATTTGTTTGTTTACTTACGTCGGCACTAGTTTCGACTTCGACAGATTTTTCATTTCGTTTCCTATTCGATTACCGTTAATCGATAGATAATTTTTTTTTTTCATTTTTCTTTTTCCATTACTGACATCGTTAATCGTTATATTAATATAGTCCCGTAATTACGCGAATAATCGCGAAAATATTGAAGTTTCATACAATTACGAAAGTGAACGTTCAATTCGAGTTTTAGTATGAAAGCGCGAAATGCACGACAAAATGGATGATAACTAGTGTTTCGCTGTTCGAAATAATTTCGAAAATCTTAAAAAGTCCGTTCGTTTACGTGTTTCAACTTCAAATTTTTTTTGTTTACTTACGTCGGCACGAGTTTCGACTTCGACAGATTTTTCATTTCGTTTCCTATTCGATTACCGTTAATCGATAGATAATTTTTTTTTTTTCATTTGTCTTTTTCCATTACTGAAACGTTAATCGTTATATTAATACAGTCCCGTAATTACGTGAATAATCGCGAAAATATGTAATGTTGAATGTAATATTGAATGTTGTAAAAATAAAAGACAACACCGTAACGTATCGAAATTGTCTCAATAATTTTGAATATCAACGCATAAAAAAATATACATAACACGTAAAAATGTTCACTTAAATAATATTTCATATCAATAATAACTCGAAAATGAAGTACATCAAGGCAAGTTTCAATGTACAGTAAATCGAAAAAATTATCCGCTTGAAATATTTTTCACAGAATAATAAAAATCGTTGTTTTTTGTTCGCAGATACCAGTAGCGTTATGAAGGTTCGCGGAGGCGAGTTATGGATAGTTTTCGGCGTAGCGTCGTCCATATACTACAAAGCCACACGTGTGTGTTCCTTTGCAAATCACCGACTCCAATGAAACAATAAAGTGCGATGAACCGATTAACCGCAGCTTTTTATCGATCATTTTATTTTACACACATAGGTATGCGATTTCAGTAAAAAATGAACATGGAAAAAAATTACTATTGTGAATAATGTATAAATTGTATTAACTTATTTTTATTTCGTAATTACAGCGATATTTTCTTTCGGTAAACAAAAATGTCTAATGCCGAAGATGGGTCATCGTCGAATGGACCGGTCGTCCAAAAGTCGTTGCGAGCCAAGAAAAGAGCAAGATTACAATTGTACGAGAACCATCGATTACTTTATCCAACAGACGGATTTCGTAATTTTAGCATTCCACGTATGCTTATGGAGGTCAGTACAAGAAATTTTGATACAAACACTTCCAATGTGTTGAAATTATTTATCAAGTCACTTTTTGTAGACTAACAATGATTCCACTGTACGATCGTTACAAATCGAGATGAAAAATGCGAATAATGAAACGATCGTGGATACCGATGAATTAAATATCCGTGATGCGACGCAAGCCCCCGTGGCCGGGGCTTTCGAGCCGTGCCCCAGGCTCACGAGTGAAAGTAATAATCAAGAAAACGCGAATAAAAACAATTTATTGGAGAACATTGTATACACCATCACGAGCAGCGTCGTCGCCGGCGATGATGAAAGCAATGAAAATAATGAATGCGAGTATGTCAATGACGCTTTAAATGACGATATAGTATACCATGACGGCGACAACGACGATTATCATAATGATTACCGTTATAATGAAGATTACGATAGCGATAATACAAACGACGTATCTGAGAACGCAGGCGACGATGATGATCGGCAGAACGATCCGGTAGATGAACCAAAGTGGGTGACATTCAGGTGGCCGAATGAAATTCAACATCCGTGGCCAACGTGATAGTTCGCAATGTCACTAGCGCTGTACGACTTTGACATCGTCAGCGCAAGACAAATAAAATGTCCACGCTTCGCTGCAATTTTTACGTGAAATTTCCCGAATACGAAAGTCTATCACTATTCAAATAAAATTTTTCAATGCTTCCCGTTGATATTTTCTAAATTCCGTCAAATAAACATCCCGGACTCGACACCTAGTAGCTCAGCTCCTTATTGAATTTACACGATTCTCAGAATCGTTTCTGCGTCAGCCATTTGTCGCGAGAAAGGTTTTTTTTCACTTTGTCTAACGAGCATAGGCGATAAGCTACCGACGGCCGGAAATTTAACCAGTCGGCAATATAGGTATCTAACGTTCAACGGATGATTGATATTCGCTGGGGGATGCCGCTAAACGTCAAGTCTGACGCAATATCTGCCGTCTCGGAGTTCTTCGACACACGCGGGCGGCTTACCGTTCAATTGAATTAAAAGAATGCAAACCGAAACTTACAGGATCCTTGACGATCGGAATCCTTGATGTACTAACAAGTATTATACAAAAACTGACGGGTTATTTTTTTAGCGATCCGAACGCATAATTTTTTAACTATTTTCTTTTTAAATAATTCACGACGCGTTTAGCGTCGCGATCAATCGACAAAAGGAGAGTATATCGTTAACGCGGAAAGTTATTGATTATCACACTTGGTAAAAATCGCTGGTAAAATATATCGATAGGCACTTTTACGCGCGGAACGGTAGTTAATCCGTTCGAGCATTCGACGTAAATCTTAATCCGGATCCGGATGATCGACCGCCAAACTCAGTTTGCTTCTCGGATCAATCGGCAACGCGACCGACAAGACGAACCGGACATTCTAATAGAGTCTGAAAATTCTATTTGTTCAAATCGTCTGCTTGAGCCCATGCATCATTCGCGAAATATCTCAAACTCGCGTATTCGTCGATCTCTTAGAAATTCAACGGATTTCTCAGTTTTACAAACCCCCGGATGTGCGCTCGTTGTCCGGTGAACGCTGAAATAACGGATAACGAAATATTGCTATGGAATTCGCTGTAAACAATATTTCTTAGAAATTCATTGCTAAACGAAGGCAATGATACGTCGAAGAACGTTAATTTCGAAAAACGGCGCAAAAGATATTGCCATCGAGAAGATTTCTTTTTTTATTTTCTTATAATTCATGTTATTTCAAAAATACATTACAACTTTACGCTAAATGCGAGTGAAATTATTGTAGCTCCTAAAAGCGGGTCGGCATCGGCATTGAAGAAAAAAAAAGCACCGCTGGTGTGTTTCAAGGTAAAAAAAAAAACACGTCGACGTGCGTTTATTCACATTCACAACGTACAGGATATACTTAGTTCATTTGCGAATAACTTTATCGTTATTATCTAAAAGTCTTTTTTTTTCTTTTGTTTGTTTTCATTATTGAACGATGTTCGCGGTATGAGACACATAGATTCTTTCGAATACCGGCAATTTTCGGGGATACAACGCGTTGTTACTCTTTTCGTCGTTACCGTCTCCGCGCAACATATCGTTATTACCTCGCGACGAACACGACGGTATATAAGACGGTATCGTTGTTCTTAAAATATTCTTCGCTCTTCGCTGTGGCGCTACCGATTTTTGTACCTTCCGGTGAAAATTCTTCGCTCGCGATACGTACTTTCGTCGCATCTATTCGATCGATCATTTTTATTCGTATATTCCTCGCTTTTCGTCGTGTAATCATTGTTACTCGACAATCTGTCGTCGTTGCCGCTCGACGTTGAACCGTCGTTTGTCGATCGCGAGCACTTGATATCGTATTCGTATTGCGCCTCGTCGTCGTTCCGATTTGTATCGTCGTCGATCGAATTTTCCACACCCTCGAAACATATTATCTCCGGTTCTATCGGCAATGTCGGCGGCCGCCTGTGACAACTCTCTGTATATGTGATCCTCGAAGTTGGAGGCCGTACTGTGCACCGATTCGCAACTGGTATAGGGAGAGACGAAACCATTCGTCTCGTTCTTGTGACACTCTTGATAATGCCGCCACTTACTTTCGGGATCCGATAATTCCTCGCCGCAACCTCTGGTTCGCGACATCTAGAAACATTTTCAAAGTTTTTTTTATCTTTTCGCACCTCATTTGTGGATCTGTAACACGTCTATACTACTCAATTACCTTGTTAAGGATATTTTAAGTTATTTTCGCTCTAAATTGGCACTCAATATTTTTTCCGTCACGTAAGTAGGAAGTTATTATTTTCCACCATGCATTTCGTACGTTTTTTTAAATCCCAAAACATCGTGCGTATATTCGAATCTCCTTAGAGCCGTACGACTCTGGAAAGACCTGATATTTTTTTCGTTACGAAACTTCGTCAAAAATTAATATTTTTAAATTTATTCAGAGTCAAATCGAAAGTAAGGAAAATTTGCGTTGAGACGGAATATTGAAAAAATCGAAATTATACAAATCGTACGTTTTCTTGAAAACACGTAAAACGATGAATTTTTTCAATTCAATATTATCGTGATACAGCTTTAGTACCGCAGACTCATACACGATGTTTCAGGCTAAAAAATAGTTAATACTTACATAAATCTTATCTTCAGAGTTTCGCGAGCCTCGTGAGCCTTGTAATCATCCTGATTGGCAAATATTTTTCCGCATCCTCTCTGTTTGCAGGTGTAAACTTCCTAAAATTATCGAGAAATTAATTGATTGAGCGGTCGGAAGAAAATAGTAAAAAAACTGTAAACAATTGCGTCGCAAACGATAAATCGCCACTCGCAATACCAGAACTCTTTTTATTGAATGTTTTATTGCATTTTTTTTTTGTAATCTCAGTAGGTGTATAAAAAAAAACTTCCAGTTTTTCGATTTTACTTTTTTCGACATACATATTGTTTTTTTTCGCATTAGAAACTTCATATCTCTCTTTTTCACGTCCCAAGCATCTTACAAATTACAATGCTATTATCCGTCATGATTATCCATCATCGCGCTCTCTTAGATAATCACAAGTTACGTTTGGTTTTTTTTATTTATTCATTCTTCTCGTGTCTCGGAAGTGCAAAATCTTTTTTCGTATTTTTTCATTGCTTCGTTTTTTTGTTCGTTTTAAATCCGGCGCAACGATATTTTTACAAGTTTATAGTGTTTAATGCACATGTGGAGAGTCGTAAGGGATTTTTTTTTGTTATTTTTTTTGAAATGAGAATATTTATAATGAATTTTTTTTACTCAGCGTTTATCGTAACGTAATTTTTTTATTCAGTCGAGGCTTTCAGAATAGCTCGAGCACCTATTGCTTCGGTTTTTTGGAGAATAGTGAGAAAAGTGCAACTCTTTGAATTCTGACATTGCTTGACTTTCTGATGCTGCTTCTTTGTTTTTCTCATAAAAATGTATTATGTACTCACGCGCACGCACGATCGATTAGAAAGTTCTCGACGACGACGAAGCCTTCCATTGCGATATTTTGTTTTAATTTTTTGTTTTTCCAAACTTCGTGAAGGACAATAATAATCGTAACGATTGTTGCTAGAGGACTATGAATTTGGCGGGTGACGTTGCCGTTGTCGTCTACAAAGTCTGCGACATCGTCTTCCCTGCATCGGCAACCGCCGATTGTTGCACTGTTAGGAACTTTGATACTCTGAAAGAAAAATAATAAAAGAAAAATGATTAATTCTTTGGACAGAGATTTAACATCCTTGGAGAAAGTAAAAACTTGGAAAAGCAGAAATATCACATTGTGTTAATTATTTAAATCGTAAGAAATTAATTACCTTTGTTTTCGACGCTGTGTAAGGAACGATCTGCGCACCGAGAACCTCGCTTGTCGTACCGACTCGACTGGCTCGACCTCTCGGTTTTACTGTACCCTCATGACTCGATTTCTTCGGTGGAAACGACTGGAGCCCGTCGATTTTTTCGCAAACCTTTTCACACCCGCTCCCAATTAAAATGACCTCGGTGTTTCCTAGATCAGCTATGATTCGAAAAGTAATAAAATTGAAAATTTGAGTCTCGAAAATGCCAAAGATAAAACGTTCGGAATAGGGTGAGTATGTAAATTATTACATTTTCACGGCAGAGTGAAACGTTAATATTTTTTAAGTTCAAAAGTTTAATGTTTACATTCAAAACATTTATAAAATGTATCGATAATAAAATAGTCGAATTCTTAATATCATAAAAATACAACTTTTGTTTTTCAGTACTAACCATAATATGTGTTCATAACAGTAAAATAGTAAGTAAGGCGTAAGTAGTAAGTAGTAAGAACATAAAAAAATACAGAAACGGAACTTGATCGAGTATCGTACTCGTGTAATCGCAAACTCTTTTTTTTTTTGTCGGTATTTTTATGTTTGGCCACTCAATTGATCAAACAATACACGACGAAACCTATCCGTAAGTGCTCTCTGCACAAACGTCAATGAAGCCATATTCTCTGTTTTTGCGTTTTTTGCGTTTCTTGTTCGCATGGGTACGCGCAGAGATTTTAGAATGCAATAACGATAATGGATTCATAACAATAAAATAGTAAGTAAGGCGCAAGTAAGCAGCAAGCAGTAAGAACATAAAAACATACAGAAACGGAACTTTGTCGAGTATCGTACTCGTGTAATCGCAAACTCTTTTTTTTTTTGTCGGTATTTTTATGTTTGGCCACTTAATTGATCAAACAATACACGACGAAGCCTATCCGCAAGTGCTCTGCACAAACGTCAACGAAGCCATATTCTCTGTTTTTGCGTTTTTTGCGTTTCTTGTTCGCATGGGAACGCGCAGAGATTTCAGAATACAATAACGATAATGTATACATAATAATAAAATAGTAAATAAGGCGTAAGTAAGTAGCAAGTAGTAAGAACATAAAAAAATACAGAAATGGAATTTGGTCGAGTATCGTACTCGTGTAATCGCAAACTTTTTTTGTTTTACTTTTTGATGGTTTTCTTATACTCGCCCACTTAATTATCTAACCATACACGACAAAACCCATCGGCGGGTACTCTGCACAAAGGGCAACGAAGCCGTATACCCTGTCTTTCCGCATCTTGTTCGCATGCCTGCGCGCAGAGGTTGCAGAATGCAACATGGTGGCATGGGACACACGAATAGTTTTTTTCATTTACTCTGCATATTACGCAGTACGCATTCGCTACAAAAAAAAACCAAGCAACGTTACCACAGATGACAAGACTCCGATAAATACGCTAACCACGTGAGTTTTATAATTTCTAATTCACTAATCGAAAAGAAATGACAATAAATAACAATTGGAAGACAATAAACAAAAAAAAATAAAAAACCGGTACCAACTGTAAAATAAATTGAAATTTTGCTTACCATTTCTTCTCTCGTTTGCCATCTCGGCGTGTTCGTGTCTTTCTCCCTCGGGAACCTCGTTTGCTGCGGCTTCTCCAACTGCGCGTGGTTGCGCTTCACCAGCCAAGTCGCCGAGTTCGGCTACTGTAACACGAAAAAACAGAGTTACGATTATCCTGCGATTATACTGACATCCAACCTTATAAAATCACGAACTCACCATCATTAAGCGCAGCACCAGCGGCTTCAGCAACAGATCCGCCCTTCGCTGCCAGTTGCGCGGTGATTGGCTCCATATCGAGGATAGGCGGGCCTTGTCGGAACAGCATGAGCGCAAAGAACGGCTCGAGAAGAGTGCAGCAGATATCGAGGAACCTGCTACTACTCATCGATTTCTCGTTCAGTTGTCGCCACAGTCTTTGAAGTGCATGTTTGGAAATAAGGTAACGTACTCGCGGAGTACAGTTGACCTCTTCGTGACGGCTCACCCGCTCAACATCGGTGTGTAGACGCGAGTGCGAAGCGATTATCGAACCTGAGTGACATGTAGAAAACAATAGTTATACAACTTTAATTAATAAAAAAATGAATGCATTCCTATTGCACCTACGAGCGAAATGTTGCGATATGCAAATGTTGTCTATTTTGTTGACCATATTCTGCACATTTGTGCAAATACAGTCAGTCATAGCGTCGATTTTGTTGTAAACGGTGAAATGTGCCGGCGTTACAACCGTTATCCACGTAGTCTCGATGTAATCGAACAGCAAAGTGAGTTCGTTAGAAATCCCGTCCTGTACCGATGCTACCACAGTCGCGAACGCGTCATTTACCGAGTCCGGTGGCAAAAGAGAGAGTCCGATGATTTTTTTTACAGCATCTCTGATGATTCGTTCGTCGAGATCGAGACCTCGAGTCTTGTCGAGAACAGTCTGTTGAGGAAACATTAAATAAGGAGTTCTGTCTCGGAAATTTTGATTATCGCATTTATGATAGCTAATTTTTTTATTTGCGCATAAAATACCATGCAGTAACTGTCGAGCATGCCAACTTTCGCCGAATTCGGAAATTGTACATTCAAATGACGATGGAGTCGTGCGTCAAAGTTTGTATATATACGCTCGGGCGTTACTACGCCAACGAGCGGTTGCATCACGCCTGTGTACATACTGATGGTACGACGATTACTCCACGCCCACACGCACGGAACGGCCTAAGCAAATGATTAAAAAGAAAAAAGATGCAAACATCTCCACTGAGACAGGATATTCAGTTAGACTTACATAATCCTCGTGTGTCGCCACAACAACAACGAGCTCCGTCGTATCGTCGAAATTCGACGGAAGAACTCGGGTGGTCGAACCGATATATAATGTTGTGCTGTCGGAAAGTTTGCGAATCAACTCTCTGTCCGAGAAAACCATCGCTTCCGAAAGCCCATCTTCCCCTCTGACGAGCGAGACATTTACAATGCCGCGGTCATGCACGCGAATGACACGACGCTCCACAGAGTTTAGCTTAGTTACGAGATGAGCGTAATCACGCGAGGATTGCAGAGAGATCTCCTCTCTCCACTTGGCCATTCTCGATAATAGTCTCCTTTCGTCGAACTGCGTGGCAACGTCCGGAAATAGCGTTTTAATTGTCATAAACACCTGTGATATCGGTAGCATCTCTGTCATCGCGCCCTCGCGCAGTGATTTAATAAAGTGATGCGCTTCACGGAGTAACTCATCAGGCGGGTGCGAGTGCGATCTGACCACTGTTATATGCCCACGGACTATGGTCGCGGTGGCCATACAGTTCAGCAGCTTGCGCTTCTGGCAGATTACAAACCTGTGACATAATTATGACACAATAAAATTAGTAGACCAATAATGATAATAAGAAGACTAGCAAGAAAACCTATTAAACACGCGTATTACAACGATTGATTTCGAAACGAGATCGGAGTTCTACATTCTTTATCTACGAAATGTCTTTATAAAAATTTGCGTTTTTTTTTTTTCGAGTTAAAATAAAAAATGTAAAAAAGAAAACTAAAAAAGCTCGTTTCAGTCTATATATACGCAATGACGAGAGATCCGTGCTTGCATCCGTAACGTCATATCCCGATTTCTATCAATAACTAATAATATCGACATTCGTTTTTTGTTTTACTTTAGAATTGTCCACGCGAAGCTTGAATACTATCAATCGCGCTAAGGCTTCGGCTCTCTAAATACGAATTCGGATATACACAACGCCTATATATATACGCTGATATACATAACGAGTCTTACAGGTCTTTTTTTACGCTAAGTCTCCTCGTTCGATCGGAGAAATCTCGGCAAACAAACCCGACCCAAGGAGATATACGCGTTTGGGGCAGGAAGACGCGAGATTTTTTTTTCTTTTTACAAACAGAATCTCCCGTCGTTTACGCCACACAACTCTATCGGGAGGAACGCAAGGGCCGTAATCTCCTTCCGTAAAAATAATGGAATAAACAAAAAGACAATCAAAATATCGATATGTAGGAATATATGTAATATATACAATATATATGTACGAGCGTACATATGAGATTCGATGTTTGTTTTGTTTTTTCTTACCTTTTCCGCCAAACAATCAACAACTGAATGTCATATAAATATCGCTCGACCTATAGCTCGCTGTACAGTTATCCATCTGCTGCTTTTATAAGAAAAGAGTACTACTGATGCGACACGAGAAACTGTGTCTGAATGTCGTCTCTGTAACGTGGGCCCTCGAGTTTCGTTTTCAATATTGTTATTATTTTTTTTTCTTTGGAATATTCGCGGTAACAAAACGTTTACATGAAATATTATAGTCTCTCGGCTGACACGACAATCGTCATTGATTAAAAGTTTTCGACGATGATAGCATAAAATAAGTGAGAGACGCGAGAATACGAAAGGTATGGGAGATACGAGATACGCGGACGCGGGGACCGCATTATTCTACCGAAAAATTATGTGGACTCGCGGACGCGGAGCCATGTATATATATCGATCGATATGATGGTTGATGATATATTTTAAATAAAAACACAAAAAAATGTATATATATATATATATGTATGTATCGTAGATATGTTTATATTTATTTTTTGAAAAAAAAAATAAAAAAAAAATAAAATTAATAAACAAAAATAATAATAATAATAATAAAGGAACAAATTAAAATACGTCAACATCTCCTCTCATCTACATTAGCCATTCTCTTGTTTAAGATATAATAATCGGGCTCTCCTCTCGATTTGATTCACGAACCACAGTTAGAAACATTGATCATTATTAAGTTGTTTTTATCGTTTACGCCGAAAAAAAAAGATTAATTAATTATTGTTTCTTGTACTCGGAGACAATGTGAGGAGGCAACTGAAATTTTCCTGTTGCGTGATATATACATATATGTATCGTTTGCCGAGAGCCCCCTTTGTCTACGCTCGTCGAAAAAATGTCAACAAACATCACGCTTGGCCGTTGAACAAAAATTGTAAGACGGACTCTCGGGGAACGATGCTCGATAGCAATTGTAATTCTTTGCCGTGTGAAAGATAAAACGACGTAAAAAAGTCAAAAACTTACGTTTCTTCACCCGCACGGTGGTGAAACACGTACGAGTACCCGTCGAATACTCGTTGTTCCAGCTGCATACGATGTCGAATGCGTTTTCCTTGCGGCGCAATCCTCTGCATCGTCGTTTTTTTCGAGTACTCTTGGGTTCTTCTTTCGTATCCGTCTTCGGCACACTCGCAAACCGTTTCCTTTATCGCTAGTTCGGCGACACTTGTTCGACGCAAATAAATTCGGCGACCCTTCTTCATCGGACGTTCCAGCTCTAGTGACGACGAAAGCCGGCCGGTTCTCCCGCGTACTCGAGAAGGCGAGAGGGCGGAGCTAATAAATGATTGGTTGATGCCGGGACGGCTATTATCATTTCCGCTGCCCGGCGCGCGCGGAAATAGATCAGCGACCACGTTTTTCGTCGTCTCTTTCCCTCACACGAGTCGCTTGTCAGTGTCGCGCATGAAAACGTATTATCACATATTTTGAATATTTTAGTGGATATGAAACTATACGTTTATAACTCTTATAAACGCGAAACGAATAACGAAAAAAAATTGCTGCGTGATAAGTTGTTGTGCCGTGTAAAGTGTGTTTTTTTTTATTTTTTCTTTTTACGATGTTTTCGCATGGCGAGAAGCGACGAGTCGTGTTAAACGATAGAGAGCACGACGGCTACGTTTACACGGTAAACAAAACGGACGGAGACACACTGTTAGTATCGCGACATAGCGCAAAAAGTTGTTTCTTTACTAATTCCTCTACAGACTAAATTTTACGCACCCTAAGAGAAACGACATTACAGTTTTTATTACCTCGCTTTAACGTGATGTGAAACACATTCTCAGTGTGTTTCTCTCGTTTCGCCGAGAGTGCCGATCACGCTGTCTCTCTGACCGTGTTTTTTTATTCATCCAAAATCCATCCAATGTATTACGTCACGTGAACTGTACACTTCGGCTATAGTACTCGTGACGTATACTATACATTGGATGGATTTCGGATGAATAAAAAAACACCCCCTCTCGCACTTATACAAGTTTAACTTATACAAGTGATAAGAGGATACTACTCGGTCGGTAACAAAAACTGCAATCCAAATTGCTCTGCCTATGGTTTTATGCATAAAAGACTCTCGCACTCATATGTGCTTCACCTTACTTGAAGTTCGTACCGAATCCTTCGAGAGAACATATTTTGTATTACACAAAATCGAGCTTAGATAGGAGTAACAAAAACGTTTGAATGTAAATTATTCGAAACATTGCCCGTGGCTCAAGACGAATATTTTCCACTCGCTCGAGATATTGAAGTGTTTTTCGCGAAAATAAAATATATATTGTGCTATCAAATGAGCCTGAAATCCTTTCTAGTTTCCTTCAATTGCGTAAAAACTACTGTTTTCTTTACAGGTATCTGCAGTGCAAAGAAAAAAAATTGAAAAATTGTCGTGCCACAGCGAAAATCATTGGTGCCAATTTCATTTCGGAAGTTGCGCAAAGTCATCCCATTGACAATCGCCTTCTAAGGAAAAAACGTTTCAACGACGCGCTGTATGCCGCAGTCACGTCTTCGCTACGCAGCTTCCGAAATATTTACGACGAGTTGTGTGAAAGGTGCTATTCATTTATGTACTGTACAAAGTTATCGACTCCTTTAAGGGCGCGTAAAATGTCACCGTCGGCAATAAAAACTATAATGCTATTTTCGCCAAAATGCTAAAACTGAAGCCTTCAAAGGCAATAAGATGCCACTACAGAACTAAAGGACGTAGTGCATTCGATTTTCGTTCGACGTTGAACTGTATGCAAATTAAAAAAAAATGCGTTATTGTTGTTATTATCGATTGCGCGCGGCTAGGGTGGGAGGAAGGGTGTTTCACATTACCTTAACTGCAAAATCATCTTATTTATTGTATATCTTAATAATAAATATCTAAGAATATATATTATTTCAGAGATCCGGATGGGGCAGCCGAAGTCCCCTTTGTATCGATCGAGCAATCCATGTTACGATGGCGCAAGATCAATTGTCCACCCATGCCAACCAGTTTAGCGCAGTATGCGGAAATACTGGCAATGGAACAGTGGCAAAAGTTTCGTGGCCAATTTAACGTTACAGCGATCACATCCGCTAATGGTTCAACTTCGATTGTTTACGGCGACATTGAATTCCTGCGTAGTATTACGACAGCCCACATATATGTTGATGCAACGTTTGCAGTTTGTCCACGTAAACCCAAAATTTTGCAGCTACTTACCATAATGGCTCAAGTTGACAACGCTGTGAGTAATTTATCGACAATGTTCAAAATATTTTGTACTTCCAATCTTCAACATGTCCTTAGTTAATTATAATTCATTGTTTCAGAAATTACCAATTGCATGGGCACTTATGGAGCATAAAGCCTATATGGATTACTTGTCTGTATTGCAGCATTTTTCCACCGTACTTGCTCCGCATATTAGGCCGGCATCTTTTATGACGGACTTCGAAAGCGGTCTTGCGGCAGCATTGCAGGCTACTTATCCGGAAGCGACTGCGCAAAGATGCTACTTTCATTACTGTCAGGTACAATATTGTCTTCTCAAAAATTTAAAAGTTTGATCGACTTGTTACAACGCTTTATAATTCTTCTTCGAGGAAGTTTTGTCTTTTTGACGAACTGTTGTTGCGCCTTAATTAATGAAAGATGTAAAATTCTAATATTACAGGCGTTGCTGAAAAAAGTCAAAAGAGAGCGAATACTTAATCGTATACGACACTGCGAAGACATGCAGATCGTGTTCCGTAAACTTATGGCATTGGCGTTACTACCGGCTCATGACATCGTCACTGCATACCAGTGGATTACCACCAATACACCTCTAAATATTGCGACACACTTTGCACCAGTGTTCCGATACATTAACACATACTGGCTGAACACCGTCAGTCCAGAAGTGTTCAGTGTATTTGGCATTGAGTGCAAAACGAACAATGCAATAGAATCGTATCACAGAGTGCTTAGAACACGGTTGGGCGTACATCCGTCTATATGGCAATTCACAGGTAAGCGACATTCGAAAAATATTTGACATCTGCATTTCGAATGAAACTTGATTTTTCAGAATCGTTCGTTTTTTCATTTAACAGAGAATCTGTGCCGCTTACAAACTGTAATCCGCAGTAGTAGTGCCTCGCTAGATTCAGGCTTCGCGATCGGTCGGCCTTCAGCGGAGTACTATGTCGTGCAACAGGAAATATTGCGCCGGGCCTGGGATTTTTATCTACAAGGGTTTTTGGATATTCCGCGATTCTTAGCGTGCGCCAGCAGTTTTTTGAAAGCGTTTAATCGCACGCTCGTCGTGTTTGCAGCGAATGATGTTTGTTGAAAAAAGGTTTTCGTACTGCGACGCCCATCGTGCGGCTATCACGCGCCTGCGCGTGATTATAGTTCCTAAGAGCGACGCAAAATAGCGCCGCAACCGGAAGTCTCCTTACTGTACAGCTTCCGTTTTTTTACACACATTCTTTCTTAGAGCATCACGCTACGCAATAAAAGACTTTTCATTCTGTGTTATCAACGAGTGTATTATCTATCCGTAACATCCTAAATCCTCATTAAATTCCCTGGTAATTTTTCCGGTTAAATCAATCGTCTGCACCAAAAGGTTATGGGCCCAGTCTCTCTGGCTGGCGTGTAATCGATCGAGGACGGGTGAACGCGTGTTGGAAAAACGGTCTGACCGCGTGGGGGCCAGTGCTCGTGATCGGCGACTTGGCGCGGAGTGATAGTTTTTTCTCGGCAGAAGAAAGTTTCGAGTGCGACGGAAAAATGTCGTCGGAAGTTACGGCGCGACATGTCGAGAAGCTTGACGGTTCAAACTTTCTCACATGGAAGTTCGAGATGCGAGCGGTGTTTGTCGCGGCGGGCGTCGATGGTGTTGTCGACGGGACGAGTGTACTCGCAGAGGGAGCGGCGCCGGCAGATCGCTCGGCCTGGAAGAAGGAAAACGCGAAGGCGATGGTGCTGATCTCGACATCGGTTGAGAGAGCTCAGCTGCAACCACTGGTGACGTGCACCACAGCGAAGCAGATGTGGGACGCTCTGTGCGTGGTACACGAGCAGAAATCGGCGTCGAATAAGTTATATCTCATGCAGAAGTTTCACGAGTATAGGATGACGCCGGGCGACTCGGTGGTACAACACGTGGCCAAGGTGAAAAACATGGCGCAACAGGTGCGCGATCTAGGCGGTGCTATGGACGATACGACGGTGATGGCGAAAATTTTAGCCAGTTTATCAACGAGATACACTGCGTTCCGAACGGTGTGGGATAACATCGAGGAAGGAAGACAAACGGTCGAGAATCTGATCGAGCGGCTTATTCGAGAAGAAGCGCGATTCGAGACCGGTGACGACGCAGCCGAGGCGTTGACAGTGACGAAGAACAGTGCTGAAAAGAACAGGAAAAAGGACAAGAAGGACAAAAACAAGCAATCCAAGAAGTTGATTGAGTGTTTTAAGTGTCGTCAAAAGGGCCATTTCGCGCGCGAGTGCCCGGACAAAAAGAAAAATCAAGGTGATCGCGACGACGGTGGTTCGCGTGATTACGCTTTTGTAGCCTCGAGCGACGAATCGCGCGGGAAGTCGAGAGCGCGAAACAAAAGCGGCGGTCCGCTCAGCACGGAAATCGAGCGCGTAATGTCGGCCGATAAAGGAGAAGTGTGGTTGACCGACAGCGGAGCTTCGCGTCACATTTCGTATCGGCGCGAGTGGTTCGACGAATTCACGCCGTCAAGCGGCGGCGCGGTTGTGCTCGGGGACAATGGAGAGTGCGAGGTGAAGGGTGAAGGCGTGATCCGCATCGAAAAGTTCGTCGATGGCACGTGGCGCGAATCGCGAATCGAAGGCGTGTTATATGTGCCGAGTCTTCGGAAAAATCTGTTCTCCGTGGGCATGTGTACTGAAAAGGGGTACGGTGTCAAGTTCGATAGTCGACGAGTGACGGTCACGCGAGACGGTCGAGTTCTGGCCATCGGGGAAAAACAGAGCAACGCGATCTGTCGTATGTTGTTTCGAGTGTTAGTGCCGGGCGAAGCGAGTGAGGTTAACGTCTCGTCGATAGATCTGAAAGTGTGGCACGAACGTCTCGGACACGTGGGTGCTCGAGCGCTGTGTGACATGGTCCGCGATGGCATCGTCGACGGTGTAAAAATAAAGAACACCGACAAATTCGTGTGCGAGCCCTGCCAACTCGGGAAATCACACAGGCAGCCGTTTCGCGAGCGACCGGGCAAGAGAAGCAGCGAGCCGGGAGAGTGCGTGCACAGTGACGTTTGCGGGCCAATGCAGGTCGAGTCTCTCGGAGGCGCGAGGTACTACGTCACGTTCATAGATGACGCGTCGGGCTTCTGCTATGTCTATTTTATTCGTCATAAAGACGAGGTTCTTGAGAAGTTTAAGATGTACGAGAAATTAGTGTCGAATAAGTTCGGGAGATCGCTGAAAATCGTGCGCTCGGACAATGGTCGAGAGTATAAAAATGCTAAGATGGAGGAGTATCTCGCGGAAAGAGGTATTATTATGGAGAATACCGCACCGTACACTCCGCAACAAAACGGCAAGGCCGAGAGAGCGAATAGGACGATTTTTGAGTGTGCGAGAACGATGCTTCGAGCTAAGGATTTGCCGAAGAATCTGTGGGCGGAAGCGGTCAACACCGCAGTATACATACTGAATCGAACTACGCACTCAAGCAGGAAGAATCTGAAGACGGCGTACGAGGTCTGAATGAACAGAAAACCGGATCTTCAGCACGTGCGTGTTTTCGGATCAACGTCGTACGTACACGTGCCCAAACAATTTCGTAGAAAACTCGACGACAAATCGAAGAAAATGGTTCTTGTCGGATATCAGGGTGAGTCGTCAAATTATCGACTCTATGATCCAGAGAAAAAGAAAATCAGCGTGTCGAGAGATGTCGTGTTCGACGAACAGTTCGTCTCGAGAGATTCGAGCAACGAAGAGTCGAGCAGAAATCCGCTAACTCTACCGAGCACGACTGAAAATCCGCAAAACAACGAGGTCATCGAAGTGAACGACGACAGCGACGAAGAAGCCGAGGGCAGAGACAACGAACGAGTCGACGGCGTGGGAATCGAGGAGGCGAGACCGGAAGCACCAGCTCCGGAAGCCGAGCGACGAGCACTTCGAGATCGCGCACTGCTGAATCGGCCGAGGAGGTATCTCGGAGAAATCGACTTCAGTGAGTACCATCCTCCAGAAACGTATCACGAAGCTATAACCGGGCCGGAAAGTAAACAATGGGTGAGCGCTATCGAAAGCGAACTTCGAGCTCACGAGAAAAACAATACTTGGACGGTGGTAAGCAAAGAAGAAAACATGAAAATCATCGACACGAAGTGGGTTTTCAAGGTCGTGCGCGAGAAAACAAGCGACAGACCGAGATACAAAGCGAGACTTTGTGCACGAGGCTTTCGTCAACAGCAGGGCATCGACTACAACGAGACGTTCGCTCCGGTCATAAGATACGACTCACTGAGGGTGTTCTTGGCTCGCGTGACGCAGGACGACCTGGAACTCCTGCAATTCGACGTGTGTACCGCGTTCTTGCACGGCGAACTCGAAGAAGAGATCTTCGTCAAGATACCGGATGGGCTGTTCGTCGAAGGTGGTAACGCGAGTGTAGTCTGTCGTTTGAATAAATCGTTGTACGGACTGAAACAGGCGCCGCGTTGCTGGAACGTTAAATTCAGTGAAGTCATTCGAAAGCTGAATCTAGTGCAATCCGATGCAGATCCGTGCGTGTACAGAGGAATGATCGAGAGTGAAAGCGTGTACTTGGCACTGTTTGTCGATGATGGGCTGTTAGCTTGTAAATCGTTGAGAGTGATCGAAAAAGTAGTCGATTGTCTAGAGGGAGCGTTTGAGATAACGATTGGGGACGCGAGTAGATTCGTGGGACTCCAAATTGTGAGAAAACGCGGGGAAAAATCGATGATGATCCATCAGAGCGACTACGTCGGAAAAATACTCGCGAAGTTTGGAATGGCCGAATCGAAAGCAGCGAGCGTTCCTGCCGATCCCCACGCGAGTCTAGAGCCGGTAGATAACGAGAGCGACGTCGAGAATAAAGTAGCATATCGAGAGGCAGTCGGCTCTTTAATGTTTTTGTCGGTGGTCTCCCGCCCCGACATCGCGTACGCGGTCAACTCGGTCGCAAAGTTTCTAAATAAACATAACGAGACGCATTGGAGGGCCGTGAAGAGAATCTTTTCATACTTGAGCGGGAGTAGAGATTTCGGAATAATATATAGAGCGGGAGGGAAAGAGGCTAGTCTTGTGGGATATTGCGACGCCGATTACGCAGGCGACCTCGAGACGCGCCGATCGACAACGGGTTACGCGTTCAACTTCGCGAACGGTCTAGTCACGTGGTCGAGTCAAAGGCAGAGAATGGTCACGCTTAGTACCACCGAATCGGAGTATATTGCTGCAGCGGCAGCCGCGAAAGAAAACATTTGGCTCCGAAATCTGTTGAGAGACTTGAACGCGAGTTGTGATAAGGCGACGGTGTTATATATCGATAACCAAAGTGCGATTAGACTCGCAAAGAACCCGGAGTTCCACAAAAGAACGAAGCATATAGATGTAAGGTTTCACTTCATCCGCGAAAAAGTGGCTAGTCAGGAGATCGAAATAAAGTATATTCCGACTGAGAGCCAAAAGGCCGATATTTTTACGAAGGCTGTGCCAAAAGAGAGATTTAATAGTCTGAGAGATAGCCTGGGCTTGCAGAGGTTTGAAAAACTACTCAAACGGTGAGCGTGTTGAAAAAAGGTTTTCGTACTGCGACGCCCATCGTGCGGCTATCACGCGCCTGCGCGTGATTATAGTTCCTAAGAGCGACGCAAAATAGCGCCGCAACCGGAAGTCTCCTTACTGTACAGCTTCCGTTTTTTTACACACATTCTTTCTTAGAGCATCACGCTACGCAATAAAAGACTTTTCATTCTGTGTTATCAACGAGTGTATTATCTATCCGTAACATCCTAAATCCTCATTAAATTCCCTGGTAATTTTTCCGGTAAAATCAATCGTCTGCACCAAAAATGTTGATCATTTCGCAAGTTGGGTCGTAAATGGTAATTATTACCTTGTAATAATTTCAACGCATAATGAATATCGTATTATCAAACCGTATATGTTTCTTCGCGTTTACTTCAAATTCTAGAAGAGAATGAAAGTCACTTTCAAATTATGCTAGAAGAAGATGTGACAGAGATCCGTGTGTTACGACGTGAACTTGAAGGCGGTGGCGAAGAAATTATTCTTGGTAGGTTTCAAGCATATATGGCATCAATGTGTTTACCTCGCCCTTTTATAAACAGTTATATTAAAACAAATATCTAAGCTAATTTCTTATGTTTTCAGTTCCAGGATTGATTTTTCAACCATGTGGGCTATGTCGCGTCAACTCCATGGATACTGTCACCCTTCCGTGCTGCCATTGGTTTGCGTGTTTCGAATGCACCGCGAACGTAAGACTACTGGCGGTAGCAGAAAATGCGGACATACGATGCTCGGTCTGTGCACTAGTTGTGAAAGCATTCCATCAAATAATCATTCAGCAGCAATGATACTTAATCCCTCTGTTCGCAAAATTGTAACAAATCAATGCGACAGAGAAGAAAAACGGTACCTTATCACTATTGAAGGGGAAATGTTATAGATCCACAAATGAGGTGCGAAAAGATAAAAAAAACTTTGAAAATGTTTCTAGATGTCGCGAACCAGAGGTTGCGGCGAGGAATTATCGGATCCCGAAAGTAAGTGGCGTCATTATCAAGAGTGTCACAAGAACGAGACGAATGGTTTCGTCTCTCCCTATGCCAGTTGCGAATCGGTGCACAGTACGGCCTCCAACTTGGAGGATCACATATATAGAGAGTTGTCACAGGCGGCCGCCGACATTGCCGATAGAACCGGAGATAATATGTTTCGAGGGTGTGGAAAATTCGATCGACGACGATGCAAATCGGAACGACGACGAGGCGCAATTCGATTTCGATATTAAGTGCCCGCGATCGACAAACGACGGTTCAACGTCGAGCGGCAACGACGACAGATTGTCGAGTAACAACGATTACACGACGAAAAGCGAGGAATATACGAATAAAAATGATCGATCGAATAGATGCGACGAAAGTACGTATCGGGAGCGAAGAATTTTCACCGGAAGGTACAAAAATCGGTAGCGCCACAGCGAAGAGCGAAGAATATTTTAAGAACAACGATACCGTCTTATATACCGTCGTGTTCGTCGCGAGGTAATAACGATATGTTGCGCGGAGACGGTAACGACGAAAAGAGTAACAACGCGTTGTATCTAAAGGACGGCGTAACGATAACGAAAAATCTTAAGATCGAAGTGACCAATGAAACGAGTCAGGAGCACTGAATAAATTTGGGAAATTTGGAAAAAGTATTCAGAAGCGGCTTCGAACGACACTCACCGACATTAGAGACGAGCGGTAATAATGAGAGAAGCAGCAATTGCCTCGACGAATCAAAATGTTCGAAAAACACCGTGCAGTCCGAGAAACGCGAAAAATTCACGAACGAAAACTCGCGCGAGAAACGATAGACAATGATTAATCGATAACGAATAACAACAATGTTACAACGATCAAAATCATTTTACTCGATAATTATCATGATAAATGTTAATTGATATTGTTCGTTGAAAGCAATTTGCACATCGTTCACGCCGACGACCGTGTTCTATCCCCGAAAATTGCCGGTATTCGAAAGAATCTATGTGTCTCACACCGCGAACATCGTTCAATAATGAAAACAAACAAAAGAAAAAAAAAAGACTTTTAGATAATAACGATAAAGTTATTCGCAAATGAACTAAGTATATCCTGTACGTTGTGAATGTGAATAAACGCACGTCGACGTGATTTTTTTTACCTTGAAACACACCAGCGGTGTTTTTTTTTCTTCAATGCCGATGCCGACCCGCTTTTAGGAGCAACAATAATTTCACTCGCATTTAGCGTAAAATTGTAATGTATTTTTGAAATAACATGAATTATAAGAAAATAAAAAAAGAAATCTTCTCGATGGTAATATCTTTTGCGCCGTTTTTCGAAATCAACGTTCTTCGACGTATTATTGCCTTCGTTTAGCAATGAATTTCTAAGAAATGTTTCACCAGCGATTTTTACCAAGTGTGATAATCAATAACTTTCCGCGTTAACGATATACTCTCCTTTTGTCGATTGATCGCGACGCTAAACGCGTCGTGAATTATTTAAAAAGAAAATAGTTAAAAAATTATGCGTTCGGATCGCTAAAAAAATAACCCGTCAGTTTTTGTATAATACTTGTTAGTACATCAAGGATTCCGATCGTCAAGGATCCTGTAAGTTTCGGTTTGCATTCTTTTAATTCAATTGAACGGTAAGCCGCCCGCGTGTGTCGAAGAACTCCGAGACGGCAGATATTGCGTCAGACTTGACGTTTAGCGGCATCCCCCAGCGAATATCAATCATCCGTTGAACGTTAGATACCTATATTGCCGACTGGTTAAATTTCCGGCCGTCGGTAGCTTATCGCCTATGCTCGTTAGACAAAGTGAAAAAAAACCTTTCTCGCGAAGGGGGGGAAAACGCGTTTATCCGTTTACTGCTGTAAACGAAGAATGTCGCACGGACAATGAAATACGACGTGATATGATGTTGGCGCACAGGACAGGGCAAAAAGTTAACGGTGTTAAAGGGCCTTCGGCGATTGCGATTCTTCGAAAATTCGATTGCGGTCGTGGAGTTGTAGTCGATAGTATGCACAATGTTTATCTTGGTGTTGTTAAACGACACACGGAATTGCTACTTAACGGTAGTGCAACGGCACGTTGGTACGCTGGATCGCCGAGAAACATTTGTCAAATAAATAAACGTTTGATGAGCATCCGACCGCCGACTTCGATTGCGAGAAATCCACGTCCCATCGAAACTATGAAAATGTCGAAAGCGAGCGAGTGGCGCAACTGGATACAGTTCTACGCGTTACCGTGCTTAAAGGGTATCGTACGTGAAATTGATTACAGACACATTTCGTTGTTGTCTCAAGCGGTTACAATTTTGAATCAAGATAGCATAAATACCGAAGAATTTTTATTAGCAAAAAGGTTGCTAAAAACTTACCGACAAAAATACGAACAAATATTTAGAATTGTCAATATGACTTACAATATTCATCTGTTGCAACACTTGACCGATTCGGTATTTTACTGGGGACCCTTCTGGACGCACAGTGCGTTTCCATATGAGTCGTGGAACAAAAAATTAATGGATAAAGTGACGAGCCCGAATGCGAGAGCTACACAAATTGTAACGCGATATTATTTACAAAAATTCATTGAAAAAGTTATGAATACACCGCTAGTACCGTGCAACATTAAACAGATGGTACATTCAATTCTCAATTCGGGTTTCAAGAGACAAAAATATTTCATTGATGATACGCGATCGAAAATATCGGATCTCCACCCAATCGATTGTATTGCAACGCGTCAACCGAGCGATGACGAAATTGAGGCTTTCGCTTTTGCCGGTTACGATCAGCCGCCGCAAAATGTATCCTTCTATAAGCGGGCGATTATAAAAGGTACCGATTATACGAGTTGGGGTAAAAAAAAAAAATAATAAGTAATTGCAACGAATACATTTACTGCAAAAATATCGATGTATATGGACGAATCATAGAAATAGTAACTTTTACAAACGCGCACGGTTCGAAAGTCGCTGGTTTTCTTGTACAAAAAATCAATATTCACGGTAATGCTTTTGGTCAATGGTCGAAACACTTTCGAAAGTTT